>CM057830.1:52732254-53332254 GCA_030068075.1 Paguma larvata | reverse complement strand
TTGGTTGTTATTTCTCCTCTCTCATTTGTAATTTTATTTATTTGGCTAGAAGATTATCAGTTACATTGATCTTTACAGAAAACAGCCCCTGGTTTCACTGATCTTTTGTATTGTTATTTTTTTCATTTCCATATCATTTATTTCTGCTATAATCTTTATTTTTATTGTTTTCACTCTGCTGGTTTTAGGTTTTGTGTATTGTTCTTTTTCTAGCTCTTTTAGTTGTATATTTATGTTGTTTTTTGAGCTTTTTCTTCCTTTTTAATGTTAGCATGTACTACTATAAATGTGCCTCTTAGAACTTCTTTTGATTCATCCCAAAGATTCTGAGCCATTGTGTCTCCATTTTCATTTGCTTACATGTACTTTAAAAATTAAAAAAAAATTTAATGTTTGTTTTTGAGAAAAAAAGACACAGAGTGCAAGTAGGGGAGGGGCAGAGAGAGAGCGAGACACAGCATCCGAAGTAGGCTCCAGGCTCTGAGCTTCAGCACAGAGCCCAAGGCGGACTCGAACTCACCAACCACGAGATCATGACCTGAGCCGAAGTTGGACACTTAACCAACTGAGCCACCAGGAAACCCTAAAAAATTTTTTTAATGCTTGTTTATTTTTGAAGAGAGAGAGAAAGAGAGGGAGGGAGAGAGAGAGGGAGGGAGAGAGAGGGAGGAAGAGACAGAGCATGAGTGGGGCAGGGGCAGAGAGAGACAGAGACACAAAATCTGAAGCAAGCTCCAGGCTCCAAGCTGTCACCACAAAGCCCGATGTGGGGCTCAAACTCACAAACCATGTGATCATGACCTGTGCAGAAGTAGGATGCTTAACTGACTGAACCACCCAGGCGCCCCTTACATGTACTTTTTAAAAATTTCTTGGTTGAGGGGCGCCTGGGTGGCTCAGTCGGTTAAGCGGCCGTCTTCGGCTCAGGTCATGATCTCGCGGTCTGTGAGTTCGGGCCCCGCGTCAGGCTCTGTGCTGCCAGCTCAGAGCCTGGAGCCTGCTTCGGATTCTGTGTCTCCCTCTCTCTCTGCCTTTCCCCCGCTCACGCTCGGTCTCTGTGTCTCTCGAAAATAAATAAATGTTTTTTAAAAAAAAATTTCTTGGTTGATTCATTCATTGTTTAGTAGCATGTTATTTAACCTCCATGTTCTTGTGGTCTTTCCAGATTTTTTCTTGTGGTTGACTTCTAGTTACATAGCATTGTGGTCAGAAAAGATGCATGGTATGAATTCTATCTTTTTAAGTTTCTTGAGGCTTCCATTGTGGACTAATATATGATCTGTTTTGGAGACTGTTCCATGCGCAGTTGAAAAGAATGTGTATTCTGCTGTTTTAGGATGGAATATTCTTTTTTTTTTAATATTTATTTATCTTTGAGAGAGAGAGACAGACAGACAGAGCATGAGTGTGGGAGGGGCTCAGACAGAGAGGGAGACACAGAACCTGAAACAGGCTCCAGGCTCCGAGCCGTCAGCACAGAGCCCGATGCGGGGCTCGAACTCGGGAATGGTGAGATCATGACCTGAGCAGAAGTCGGATGCTTAACCGACTGAGCCACCCAGGCGCCCCTAGGATGGAATATTCTGAATACATCTTTTAAATCCATCTGTTTCAGTATATCTTTCAAAGCCATTGTTTTCTTGTTTATTTTATGCTTAGATGATTTGTCCATTGATGTATGTGGAGTGTTAAAGTGCCCGACTAATATTTTATTATTATTGATTAGTTCCTTTGTATTTGTTATTAACTGTTTTATGTATTTGGGTGCTCCTTTGCTGGATGCATAAATATTTATATTGTGGCTCCTTCCCTGCTGCAGTGGTCATGATCTGTTTCCCTCCCAAACCATGTCTCTATACTTCCTACCTTCTTCCATGTGTCCTCTTCTCTACCTTTAGCTATGGAGTTTGTTCTGCCACTTCTTAGATCCATTTCTGGAGTATTTAGGATGATTTGATAGTTATCTAATTGTATTTGTGGGATGAAGTGAGCCTAAGGCCATCCTACTTTGCCACCATCTTCCTGGATTCCAAGTTGTAGAAGTCCTTTATATATTTTGGATATTAACCCCTTATCAGATATATAATTCACAAATTCCTTCGTTAGGTTGCCTTTTTTAAAATTTTCTTTACTATGCAAAAATATTTTTATTTAAAAAATTGTTAAATGTTTATTTATTTTTGAGAGACAGAGAGAGACAGAGCGCGAGCAGAGGAAGGGTAGAGAGAGAGGGAGACACAGAATCTGAAGAAGGCTCCAGGCTCTGAGCTGTCAGCACAAGGCCCAACACAGGGCTTGAACTCACAAACCGTGAGATGATGACTTGAGCCAAAGTTGGATACTTAACCAACTGAGCCACTCAGGTGCCCCCCAAAATCTTTATTTTCATGTAGTTCCAATCGTTTACTTTTGCTTTTGTTTTTCTTGCCTGAGGGGACATAGCCATAAATATATTGCTATGGCTTATGTCCAAAAGAGTACTATTTACATTGTCCTTTAGGAGCCTTATGGTTTCAAGCCTCACATTTAGGTCTTTAATCTATTTTGAGTTCATTTTTGCGTGTGTTTAAGAAAGAGGTCCAGGGGCGCCTGGGTGGCTCAGTTGGTTAAGCGGCTGACTTTGGCTCAGGTCATGATCTCATGGTCTGTGAGTTCAAGCCCCGCATCAGGCTCTGTGCCGATGGCTCAGAGCCTGGAGCCTGCTTCAGATTCTGTATCTACCTCTCTCTCTGCCCTTCCCCTGCTCATACTCTGTCTCTATGTCTCTCAAAAATAAATAAACGTTAAAAAAAAAAAATTTAAAAAAAAAAAAAAAAAAAGAAAGAGGTCCAGTTTCAGTCTCTGTGTATAGTTTTCCCAACATCATTTATTGAAAAGACTGCCTTTTCTCCATTGTATACTCTTCCCTTCTTTATGTAGCATGGGTTTATTTCTGGACTCTCTATCCTGTTCCATTGATTTATGTATCCATTTTTGTGCTGGAACCATACAGTTTTGATTACTGTAGCTTTGCAATATATCTTGATATCTGGGATTGTGATATCTCCAGTTTTGTTCTTCATTCTCAAGACTGCTTTGGCTATTCAGGGTCTTTTGTGGTTCTATATAAATTTTAGGATTTTTTTGTCCTAGTTCTATGAAAAGTGCTACTGGTATTTTGATAGGGATTGCATTAAACTTGTAGATTGCTTTGGGTAGTATTGACATTTTAATTATATTAAATCTTCCAGTTGATGAGTATGGTATATCTTTCCATTTGTGTCATCAATTTCTTTCATCAATATCATAGTTTTCACACTATAAGCCTTTCACTTTTTTGGTTAAATTTATTCCTAGTTTTTCTTTTTGATGTAATTGTAAATGGAATTGTTTTCTTAATGTTTCTTTGTGCTATTTTATTATTAGTGTATAGAAACCCAACAGATTTCTGTACATTAATTTTGTATCCTGTAACTTTACGGAATTCATTTATTAGTTCTAGTAGTTTTTTTGTGTGGAATCTCTAGGGTTTTCTATGTATAGTATCATATCATCTGCAGATAGTGACAATTTTACTTCTTACTTACCAATTTTAATGTCTTTTATTTTTTTTTCTTGTCTGATTGCTGTACTATATTGAATAAAACTGGTGAGAGTGGACATTCTTGTCTTTTTTCTTAACTTAGAGGAAAAGCTTTCTGTTTTTCACCATAGAGTATGATGTTAGCTATTGGTTTTTAAATATATGACCTTTATTATGTTTAAGTATGTTCCCTCTAAATCTACTTTGCTGAGAGTTATTAATCATGAATGGATGCTATATTTTTTCAAATGGTTTTACTACATGTACTGATTATCATATGGTTTGTATTCTTTTTAATGTGATTTATCACATTAATTGATTTTCAAATATTGAATCACTTTTGCATCCTGGGAATAAATCCCACTTGATTGTGGTGAATGATTTTTTAAATGTATTGTTGAATTAGGTTTGCTAATATTTTGTTGAGGATTTTTGCATCTGTGTTCATCAGAGATATTGACTTGTAGTTTTCTTTCTTTCTTTCTTTCTTTTTGTTTTGGTAATATCTTTGGTTTTGGTATCAGGGTAATGGTGACCTCATAGAATGAATTTTGCAGTTTTCCTTCTTTGTCTATTTTTTTAATAGTTTGAGAAGAATAGGGTATTAACTTTTTAAAAAATGTTTTGCAGAATTCACCTATGAATGCATCTGGTCCTGGACTTTTGTTTGTTGGGAAGTTTACTTTGTATTTTGAGAGACAGAGAGAGAGGGAGAGAGAGAGAGAGAGAGAGAGAAGAGAAGAGGATGGGAGGGAGAGAGAATCCCAAGCAGGCTGCATGCCCAGTGTGGAGCCTGACACAGAGCTCGATGTCACAACCATGAGATCATGACCTGAGCCAAAATCAGAAGTCAGTTGCTTAACTGACTGAGCCACCCAGACGTGCCTGTTGGGAATTCTTTTTTTTTTTTTTTAATATTGATTCAATTTCATTACTAGTAATTGATCTGTTCAAATTTTCTATTTTTTCCTATTTGGTTTTGGAACATTGTAGTTTTTAGTAATTTGTCCATTTCTTATAGGTTGTCCAAGTTTTTGGCATATAACTTCATAATATTGTCTTATAATTTTTTTTAGGAAGAAAGAGAGTATGAGTGGGGGAGAGGGGAAGAGGAAGAGAGAGAATCTTAAGCAGGCCCCACACTCATTGTGGAGCTGGATATGGGGTTCAATCCCATGACCCTGCTGGGATCATGACCTGAGCTGAAATCAAAGAGTTGAACTCTCAGCAGGCACCCTGTCTTACAATTCTTTCCATTTATGTAGTGTCAGTTGTTACTTCTCCTCTGTCATTTTTGGTTTTATTTTTTGGGTCCTCTTATTTCGTGATGAATCTAGCTAAAGGTTTATCAATTTTGTTTATCTTTTCAAAGAACCAGTTCTTGATTCCACTGATCTTTCCTAGTGTTTTTAAGTCTCTATTTCACTTATTCTGCTGTAATACTTATTGTTTCCTTTCTTCTGCTAGCTTTGGACTTTGATTGTTCTTCTTTTTCTAGCTCCTTTAGGTGTAAGGGTAGGTTGTTTATTTGACATTGTTCTTGTTTCTTGAGGTAGGCCTATATTGTAAAGTTCTCTCTTAGAACTCTTTCTGTTACCTCCCAAAGAATCTAGACTGTTGTGTTTTCATTTTCATTTAGCTTCAGGTGTTTTTTGAATTCTTCTTTGATTTCTTCATTGACCCATTTGTTGATTGACCCATTTGTAGCATGTTGTTTAGCTTCCATGTGTTTGTGTGTTTTCTAATTTTTTTCTTGTAATTGATTTCAGTTTTATACCATTGTTGTTGGAAAAGATGTTTGATGTTATTTCAATCTCTTAAATTTATTGGACCTGTTTTGTGGGATAACATGTGATTTATTCTAGAGAAAGTTCCATATGCACTTGAGAAGAAGAATTTGTATTCTGCTGTTTTTGGATGGAATGTTCTGTATGTATCTGTTATGTCCATCAGGTCTGATGTGTCATTCAAAGCCACTATTTGCTTATTGATTTCCTGTCTAGATGATCTATCCATTGATGTAAGTGGGGTGTTAAAGGCCCCTACTATTGTTGTATTGGTGTCAATTTCTCCCTAACATTTGCTCTATGTATTTTAGGTGCTCCTATGTTGGGTGAATAGATATTTATAATTGTTATATCTTCTTGTTGGATTGATCTCTTTATCCTTATGTAGTGACCTTCTTTGTCTCTTGCTACAGTCTTTGTTTTAAAGTCTATTTTGTCTGATATAAGCATCGTTACCCTAACTTTTCTTTTTGCTTCTCTTTGCATGGTATTTTTTTCCCCATCTATTCACTTCTGGTCTGTATGTGTCTTTAGGTCTGCAGTGAGTCTCTTGTGGGCAGCATATAGTTGGGTCTTGTCTGAAAAACAGTTTATTAAACTACCCACAGATAACCACAGATAACATTTTAATGCATATCTAGAAATTTTTTAGGCATATGTATCTATATTTTTATAAAATGGGATCAAATAAAAATGTTGTTATATGTATAACTATTTATAGTTATTTTTATGTCAATAACTATACTTCTACATTATCATTTTTAATATAGATTCACCAGCATTATAAAGGTAACTCTTTATATTTTTCTGGTTATTTTATGATTTTATTTTTTATGTTTAAATCTTTAATTTTGTATAGATTTTAGTATACAGTGATATAAAGAGCTAATTAAGAATTTTATTTTTATTTTCCAAAATGACCATGAGATAAAGAGTGCTGAGAGTAACAAGGGCTCAAAGCCAGTCCTTTCTTCTACTTCAACTTGTGTCACAGAAGGGCCATCAGAAAGCTTCTGCTCAGTAGACATTTGGCATATCCCTTGGAAAAAATAAGGATGAAAAAGTATAGACAAGTCTGTCATTAGACTATATTACATTTCTCACAAATACTAGTGAGCACATCATCTCAGCAGTATAGGATTTCATTCTTGTTCTAATATAGCTCACCGCAGCTAAATAATTCTTATGAGTTTTAGCATGGACCTCTAAGCTCTGGCTCGATATCCACTATACCCATTTCTTTCATTTGAGACCATTGTAGTTTTCCAGTTTCTAGAGAGAAAAATGCCAGGGAGCTAGGACTATCCCATGTTAGATATGAGCATCCTGAGCCAGAACATAGGCAGCAACTTGAGTTCTATAACCTTTTAGATATATCGATTTATTTTCTTTATGTACTTCAGAACCTTTTTACAAATCTACTCAGAGCACTGCCACTGTCACATGTCTGTTTATGTGGTAAATGCCTATATTTCTACATAACTCCAATTCCCTCTATTTGTAACCATCATGCTTTCTGCAGGCAAAACCCACAATTGCATCAGAATGGGACAGACAGCTGTCCAGTCTAAGACTGCCTTGATAGGAGTAGAATTGAGATTTGACAGGTTTTGATCAATGTGGACATGACGTTTGCTATTTGACATTAAGAAAAGGGGGTCTTGTAATAGCATCATGGCCATGGAGTCCCACAGCAGTCCTAGCCAGGTTCTGATCCTGACTGAAGGTACGATAGTTGACTCTTTTCTTCTGATTCTTCATCTTCTATGTTAGGGAATAGTTTGTATACTTTGTCTTTATTTAAGGCCTAGGGTTTTGATGAAGATAAATAATGTGATAACCAAAGCTAACATTTATTAAATATATATGAGCCATACAATAGTTGCTTTACATATCTCATTTAGGTCTTTGACAATCCAGCAAAGTAGGCATTATTATGCCTATTTTATAGATAAAGAGATGTCTTAAATAAATTACACAAGGTCATACGACCTTCAGGTATTTTAAGATAAGCTGGAACTTCAGAATGATTCATGTTATTCTAGATGTGTTTTGAAAACTTAAAAATAAATATATATTTCTCATTTCTGATTTGACATGTCAACAGCTTGAAAACCATTACTCCCCTACTCACAACAAGAAAAGAGCTGAACAAACTTAAAATCAACTCTTAAATCTGTCAGAGAATTGAGGTCACAAGGCAAACTGCTGTTCTGATGGATACAGAGAATCACAGTTTATGAGGAGTAGAAGCTTGAAGCTGGAGCTAGTATCAGTAAGAACGTTTTAAAACTGTAATTGACAGATTGCTGCAGGCTCAGTGCGAACTAGCTTAAAAGCTAAAAACCTCAAGGGAGTCCAGTCTCAGGTGGGCCCACACACTTTCATGAGTTTTACCTTCAAGAGACCTACGAGGATCTCACTGAAGACTGGAGAAAATTTCCCTTGTGTTTATGGCAAGGGGAGAGGAAAAGTAGCCATTCTGAAATGTACCCAGATTTCTCTATTCTCCTTAACAAGGACTGCTCTCAAGGAAAACTATTTTATCAGATCCTAACTTGCTGGGTTTTATCAGAGCCTAACTGACCTGGGGAATAGGAAATACTCAGATCAGGCACATGAAAAGATTGGGATATAATAATAGGACTATAAGATGCTTCTCCTTCACTCACATTTCACCACCACATCACCATGGCTTCTGTGTAATAACAGTGGATTATAGCTAAAAATCCCTGTAAGTTTCAGACCCTACTTAAGGAGTTTCTAGGGACACCCAAAGACAACAAGAGAAGACTAAAAAAATAAAAGAGGAAATTTTAGCTTCTGACACTACAGCTACAGCAGATAGTAAACACAGCCTAATTCCTCATCAGATTAACATAAAATCATACATTACAGGCCTATGTACCTCAGTTACTTTGAACTAGTATATCATGTCTGGCTTTCACCCAAATTTAAAAGGCATTCCAGAAGGCAAAAAATATAGTCTGAAGAGACAAACCGCACATCAGAACCAGACTCAGATATGGCAGAGATTTTGGAATTATTAAACTTGGAATTTAACTATGATTAATATGCTAAGGGTGTTAATGAGAAAAGGGACAACATGCAAGAAAAAATGGGTATTGTGAGCAGAAAGATGAAAACTCTAAGAAAGAATAAAATGGAAATGCTAACCCCTATAAATATAGTCAACTTATCTTTGACAAGGAACAAACACAATGCAGTAGGACAAAGACAGTGTTTTCAATAAATGGTGCTGCAACAACTGGAAACTGACATACAAAAAAGTGAATATAGACACAGACCTTACGCTATTGACAAAAACTAACTCAAAATGGATCACATACCTAAACTTAAAATGCAAAACTCTTAAACTCTTAGAAGATAATATAAGAGAAAATCTAGATGACCTTGGGTATTATGATGACGTTCTAGATACAGGACCAAAGGCATAATACATGAGAGAAATAATTGATAAGCTAGAATTCATTAAAAAACAAAAACAGAAACAAAAAAAAAACAAAACAAAACAAAAAAACCCCCACAAAAACCTCTGCTCTCTGAAAGACAATGTCAAGAAGACTGGGAGAAAATATTTGCAGAAGAAACATCTGGTAAAAGACTGCTATTCAAAATATAAAAAGAGCTTTTAAATCTCCACAATAAGAAAACAAACAACACAGTTTGTAAAAATGGGCCAAAGACCTTAAAAGACACGTCATTAAAGAAGATATACAGATGGCAAGCTAGCAAGCATATGAAAAGATACTTAACATCATATGTCATTAGGGAAATACAAATTAAAACAACAATGAGATAATACTATACACCTATTGGAATGGCCAATATCTGGAACACTGACAATACCAAATGCAACTGAAGATGTGGAACAGCAAGAACTCTCATTAACTGCTGGTTGGAATGCAAAATGTTACAGCCGCTTTGGAAGACAGTTTGGTGGTTTCTTACAAAACTAAATATATTCTAAGTATACAACCAAGCAGTCATGTACTTTGATATTTATCCCAAAAAAGATGGAACCTTATGTTCACACACATAGTGGTACATGAGTGTTTACAACCGCTTTGTTCATGGTTGCCAATACTTGGAAAAACCTCAGATATCCATTAGTAGGTAAATGGATAGATACAGTGTGGTACATCCAGACAATGGAATATTATTCAGCACTAAAAGGAAATGAGCTATCAAGCCATGAAAAGACATGGAAGACCTTTAAATGCATATTACTAAGTGAAAGAAGCTAATCTGGTTATATACTATATGATTCCAACTATATGACATTCTAGAAAAGACAATACTATGAAAATAGTAAAAGAATTGGGGGTGAGGGATAAATAGGTGAATCACAGGATTTTCAGGTGAGTATGATATTACAATGATAGATACATGTCATTATACATTTTTCCAAACTCATAGATGGTACAACAGGAGTATAAAATATGAACTGGGTGATTATGATGTGTCATTGTAGATTCAACAATTTTAACAAACGTTATTACTCTAGTGGGAGACTGTTGACAATGGGGGAAGGCTTTTCATGGGTGCGGGCAAGTATATACAGGAAATACTTTCCACTCAATTTTGCTGTGAACATCAAAATGCTCTAAAAATGTAGATATAAATAAGAAGAAAAAGTTAACAATAAGAAACACTGAAACTAAGAGCTGGTTCTTGGAAAAGATAAAGTGACAAACCTTTAGCTAGACTCACCAAGAAAAAAACAGATAACACAAATACATAAAATCGGAAAATGAAGAGGCAATATGGGATGCCTGGGTGGCTCAGTCGGTTGAGCATACAGCATAGGCTCAGGTCATAATATTGTGGTTTGTGAGTTTGAGCCCCATGTAGGGCTCACTGCTGTCAGTGCAGAGCCTACTTCAGATACTCTGTCCACCTCTTTCTGCCCCTCCCCCCCAAAAATAAACATTTA
This sequence comes from Paguma larvata, assembly GCA_030068075.1. Taxonomy (NCBI): domain Eukaryota; kingdom Metazoa; phylum Chordata; class Mammalia; order Carnivora; family Viverridae; genus Paguma; species Paguma larvata. Next base: position 53,321,948 of record CM057830.1, on the reverse strand, counting down.
AAAAAAAAGAAAGAGGAAATGTTGTAAGTGATACCACAGAAATACAGAGGATCATAAAACACTAGGATATACTAACAATTTGGACACCTAGAATTAAGTGTTTAAATTCCTAAAAACATACAACCTTCCAAGACTGAATTATGATGAAATAGAAAATCTGAACAGACCAATTACTAGTAAGGAGATTGAATCCATAATAAAAAACCTCCCAACAAACAAAAGTCCAGGACCAAACAGCTTCACTGGTGCATTCTACAAAACACTCAAAGAAAAATTATTATCAATCCTCAAATTCTTCCAAAAAATAGAAGAGGAGGGAACTTTTCCAAACTTATTTTATGAAGTCAGTATTACCCTGATTCTAAAACCAGTCAAAAGTAAAACAAGAAAAGAAAATTATAGGACAATATCCTTGATGAACATAGATGCAAAGATTTTCAACAAAATATTAGCAACCAAATTCGACAATACATTTAAAGGATTATATACCATGATCGAGTGGAATTTATTCCAGGGATGTAGGGATGGTTCAACATCTGCAGATCAGTCAGCGTGATATACCACATTAACAATGAAGGATGAGGGGTGCCTGGGTAACTCAGTCAGGTAAGTGTCCAACTCTTGATTTTGGCTCAGGTCATGATCCCATGGTTTATGATTTTAAGCCCCGTGTCAGGCTCTGCGCTGACAGTGCAGAGCCTGCTTGAGATTCTTTCTCTCCTTTTTTTTCTCCCCCTCACATGCTTGTGTTCTCTCTCTCTCTCTCTCTCAAAATAAATAAATAAACTTTAAAAAAAAAACAATGAAGGATGAAAATCATAAGACCATATGAATAGATGCAGAAAAAGCATTTGACAAAATCCAACATCCATTTATGATAAAAACTCTCAACAAAGTGAATATAGAGGGAATGTACCTCAACATAACAAAGGCCATATACCACAAGCCCACTGTTGAAAGCTTTTCTTCTAAGATCAGGAACAATGCAAAGATACTCACTTTTATTCAAAAGAATATTTGAAGTCCTAACTACAGCAATTATGCAAGAAAAAGAAATAAAAGGCATCTAAATTGGAAAGGAAGAAGTAAAAATGTCACTATTTGCAGTCGACATGATATTATATATGACAAACCTAAAGACTATTAAAACGACTTTTAGAATAAACAAATTCAGTACAGTTACATGATGCAAAATCAATACACAAAAATATTGCATTTTATTCACTAATAATGAATTATCTGAAAGAGAAATTAAGAAAATCTCATTTACAATTGCAACAAAGATAATAAAATACCTAGGAATACATTTAACCAAGAAAGACCTATATATTGAAAACTAGAAGACATAAATGAAAGAAATGGAAAAACACAAAAAATTAATGGAAACATATACCACGTTTATGTATTTGAAGAACTTACACTCTTAAAATGTCCACACTATCCAAGTAATATATACTTTCAATGAAATCTCTATTGAAATTCCAATGAGATTTTTCATAGAAATAGAACAATCCTAAAATTTGTATGAAACCATAAAAGACCCTGACTAGCCAAAGCAATCTTGAGAAAGAATAACAAAGCTTGAGGCATTAAGATCCCTGATTTCAAAATATATCACAAAGCTTTAGTAACTAAAATGGTATGATGTTGGCATAAAAACAGACATATAGTGCAATGGAACAGAATAAAGAGCCCAGAAATAAACCCATGCATATACAGTTAATTAATTTACAACAAAGGAGATAAGAATATACAATGGGGGAAAGGACAGTCTCTTTAATAAATGGTGCTTGAAAAATTGGATATCCACATATAAGAGAAAGAAACTGGACTACCATATTCAAAAATTAACCCGAAATGGATTAAAGACTTACATGTAAGATCTGAAATCTTAAAATTCCTAGAAGGAAACATAGGTGATAAGCTTCTTGACACAGGTTTTGGCAGAGATTTTTTGACTCTGACTTCAAAAGCAAAAGCAACAAAAGTAACAAACAAGTGAGACTACATCAAACTAAAAATCTTCTTTCTGTACAGCAAAGGAAACCATCAACAAAATGAAAATGCAGCCTATGGAATGGGTGAAAATATTTGCAAATCATATATCTGATAAAGGGTTAATATTTAAAATAGGTAAAGAACTTTTACAATTCAATATCAAAAGCAAAACAATTCAATTAAAAATGGGTAGATATGAATAGACATTTTCCCAAAGACATACAGACGGCCAACAAACATATGAAAAGATGATTTACATCATTAATCATCAGTGAAATTCAAATAAAAATCAGAATGAGATATCACCTCATAATTGTTAGACTGGTCATTATTAAAAATGACAAAATACCAACTATTGGAAAGGATGTGGGGAAAAGGAAACCCTTATGCAGTGTTGGTGGGAATGTAAATTGATGTAGCCCTTATGAAAAACAGTATGGAGTTTCCTCAAAAATTTAAAAATTGGACTACCATATGATCCAGGAATCCCACTTTTGGGTATTTACGTGAAGAAAATGAAAACACTGAATTAAAAAGATACATGGACCCCCATGTTCATTGCAGCATTATTGATTTACAATGCCAAGATATGGAAACAAGTGTCCATCGGTGGATGAATGGTTAAAGAAGATGTGGTGTGTGTGTGTACATATATGTGTGTGTGTGTATATATATATATATGTGTGTGTGTGTGTGTGTATATATATATATATATATATATATATATATGTATATATAATATAACAGATTATTCTGGCATAAAAAATAATAACTTGCCATTTGTGACAAGGTGGAGGACCTTGAAGGTTTTATGCTAAGTGAAATAAACCAACGAACAAACAAAAACCACCCCGAGCTCATAAATACAGACACAGATTGGTGATTGCCAGAACCAGTGGGGGGGGGGGGGCAGTGGGAGAAGTGGGTAACCTATTTTTGTTCTGTTTTTAGTTGAAATAAATGAAATTACAAAAATAATTTTGGCTATTGAAAAACATTATAAAAGAATTCCTTTGGGGGTACCTGGGTCACTCAGTTGGTTGAATGTCCAACACTTGATTTTAGCTCAGGCTGTGATCACACGGTTTGTGAGACTGAACTTTGCATTGGGCTCTGTGTTGACAGCACGGAGCCTATTTGGAATTCTCTCTCTCCCTCTCTTTCTCCCTCCCCTGCTTGTGTTCTCTCTCTCAAAATAAATAAATATATGAATAAATAAATACATAAATAACATTAAAAAAAAAGAATTCCTTTGATGGTAAAGAATTAGTGACCTTGGAGATATGTTAACAGAAACTTCCTAAATAAAATGCAAAGAGAAAGAAACAATAAAAAAGGTTGAACAGTATATCTAATGACTGTGGGACAATTACTATTGGTGTAACACACACATAATGGGAATACTAGAAGGAGAAAAAAAAGGGGGAAGAAACAGAAGAATTATTTGATGTAATATTGAATGAGAATGTTCTAAAAGTAATTGTAGACACCAAATTTCAGATCCAGAAAGCTCAGAGAACACCAAGTAGGAATAAATACTAAAGAGTTGATCCATAGACATATCATATTCAAACTGCAGAAAAACAAAGACAAAGAGACAATCTCTAGAGAAGTTGGGGGTTGGGAGGACACCTTAACTATAAAATAACAAAGATAAAAATTTCGTTGCCTTCACTTTAGAAACCATTTAAGCAAGAAGAGAGTGCACTGAAAAATTTAAAGTGTTAAAGGAAAAAAACCTGCCAAGCTAGAATTCTATATCTAGAAAAATTTCCTTAAAAAAATGAAGTAGAAATAAAGACTTTCTCAGACACAAACTGATGGAAATTGTTATTAGTAGGCCTGCCTTGTAAGAAATGTTAAAATAAGTTCGTCGGAGTAAAGAAAAGAATAGGTCAAAAACTTGGGTCTATGTAAAGACAGGAAGAACATTAGAGAAGGGATAAATGAAAGTAAAATAAAATATTTTATCTTACTTATTCTTAACTGATTAAATAAATAATAGTTTTCTCCAATAATAATAACAACAATGTATTCAGTGATTATAGCTTATGGACAAGTGAAAGAGATGGCAGCAATGTTGTAAGGAATGGGGAGGAATTGGGAATACTCTGCCATAAGGTAGTTGTACTACCTGTAAAGTGGTATAGTATTATTTGGAAGTGGAGGTGGATCAGTCATAAATATATATTTCAAACTGTAGGGCAACCACTCAAATTTTTAAAAATATTTATTTATTTTGAAAGAGAAAGTGCAAGCAGGGAAGGGGCAGAAAGAGGGAGAGACAGAATCCTAAGCAGGCTCCACACTCAGCATGGAGCCAGATGCAGGGTTCAGTCTCACAACTGTGAGATCATGACCTGAGCTGAAATGAAGAGTCAGATATTCAACAGACTGAGCCATGCAGGTGCCCCTAAAATAAAAAAAAAATTAGTGTTTATTTAGTTTTGAGAGAAAGAGAGACAGAGAGAGAGAGACAGAGAGAGACAGAGAGAGCGCACGAGCGGGGGAGGGACAGAGAGAGAGAGGGAGATACAGAATCCAAACCAGGCTCCAGGCTCTGAGCTCTCAGCATAGAGCCCAACGTGGGGTTTGAATCATGAACTGTGAGATCATGATCTGAGCCAAAGTCGGCCAGTTAACCAACTGAGCCACCCAGGTGCCCCCAAAATTTATTAAAAGAAGGATAATTCATATGCTAAAAGAGGAGAGAAAATGGAATTGTTTAAAATGCTTAATTAAAATCGGAGAAGTCAGAAAAGGAGCAGACAAAAAAGAAACAAAGAAAAAGGGCAGTGAATAGTAAACGAACATAGCATATACAAATATAGTTACAAATATAGGAGAAATTAATTCAATTGCATCAATAATCATTTTGTTTATTTTAAAAAATTTTTAAATTTTTCATTTATTTTTGACAGAGAGACAGACAGACAGACAGAGCATGAGTAGGGGAGGGGCAAAGGGAGAGGGAAACAGAATTGAAGCAGGCTCCAGGCTCTGAGCTATCAGCACAGAGGCCAATGTGGGACTTGAACTCATGAACTGCGTGATCATGACCTGAGCTGAAGTCAGACGCTTAACCACTTAACTGACTGAGCCACCCAGACGCCCCTATCAATAATCACTTTAAATGTAAATGTTCTAAATATACTAGTCAAAAGATAGAAACTCATTGTAGATAAATCCCCCAAGAAACAATGATAAGTGGTTTATAGGAAACACACTTTAAATATAAAGACTTGAGTAGATTAAGAGTAAATGCAAGGAGAAAGATATACCATGCTAACAATAATCAAAAGAAAGCTCTACACACACACACACATACATGCACATATAAATTTCAGACAAAGCTGACTTTAGAACAAGGAAAATGATCAGGGATAAAGAGGGGAATTACATAATGATAAAGGGGTCAATTCTCCATGAAGAGATAATGATCCTTAATGTAGATATGTCTAACAACAGAGTATCAAAAATTTGAGTCAAAACTAATGAATCCATTATTATAGTTAGATTTCAACATCCTTCAATCAGTAATTGAAATATACAGCAGGCAGAAAATCAGTAAGGATATACTCGACTTGAATAGAGCCGTCAATCAACTAAATCTAATTGACATTTTTAGAATGCTTCATCCAACAATACACAGTCTTCTCAAGCTCACATGGGACATTCACTAAGATAAATATCCCATGTCATAAAACATATTTTAACAAATTTAAAAGTATAAATATCTTAAAAACTATGTTTTCACATGACAATGGACATAAATTAGAAATCAATAACAGAAAGATAGCTGGAAAGTCACATATTAGAACAAGATAAAGAGCTAAATGGCTTTGGAAATTATCTAATCTAAGCTTCTGGCTTAAGAAATTAGAAAAAGAAGTAGAAATTAAATCCGAAGGAGGGGTACTGGGTGGCTCAGTTGGTTGGGCATCAGGCTCTTGATTTTGGCTTGGGTCATGATCTCACAGTTCATGGGTTCCAGCCCCACATTGGGCTCTCTACTGACAGTGTGGAGCCTCCTTAGGATCTCTCTGCCCCTCCCTCATTCATGCTCTCTCTCTCAAAATAAATAAAGAAACTTTAAAGGAAATAAATCCAAAGTAAGTTGAAGAAAAGGAACTATAAAAATAAGAACAAAAATAAATGAAATTGAAAACAGGAAAGCAGTAGAAAAAAATTAAAGAAACCAGAAACTGGTTCTTTGTATAGTTCAGTAAAATTGATAAACCTCTGCCCAGGGTAACCAAGAAAGGGAGAGATAAGATACAAATTACTAATATTAGAAATACTACTACTTCTCCCATGGATGTTAAAAGGATAATAAAATAATATTATGAACAACTCTATGCCCACAAATTTGATAACTTAGGTGAAATTGGCTAATTCAGTGAAAGACACAACTTATTAAAATTCACACAAATATATAATCTGAATAGATAATATATAAATGATTATCTATCTACCTATCTGTATTTAAGAAATTGAATAAACAGTTAATAACGTTCTAAAACAGAAAGAACAGGCTCAGATGGTTTCACTGCTGAATTTTACCAAAAATTTAAGGGGAAATTATACCAATTTTCTATGACCTGCTCGAGAAAATAGAAGCAGATGGAACACTTCCTAACTCATTCCATGAGGCTAACATTACCCTAATACCAAAACCAAAGGCATTACAAGAAAAGAAAACTACAGACCAAATCTCTTTTGAAAATAGATGTAAAAATCCTCAATAAAATATTAGCAAGTCAAATCCAACGATGTCTTAAAAGATTTATATTCCACAACCAAATGGGATTTATTCCTGGTATGCATGGCTGATTCAACATTCAAAAATGAGTTAACTTAATCCATGACATATAGATAAGCTAAGGAAGAAAAATCAAATGATCAGATCAATAGATGCAGAAAAATCATTTGATAAATCCAACATCATTCATTGTAAGAACTCTCATCAAATTAGTAACAGAAGAAAACTTCATCAATTTGACAAAATGTCTACAAAATATCTACAGCTAACATTACATTTAATGGCAAGAGACTAGATACTTTTCCCTTAAGACTGACAACAAGGCAAAGATGCCCCCTCTCACCACTCCTATTCAACATAACACTAGAACTCATAGCTGATGCAATAAGGCAAGAAAAGGAAAGAAAAGGTATACATATTGGGAAGGAAGAAATAAAACTGACTTTGTTTGCAGATGACATGATTTCCTATGTAAAAAGTCCCAGAGAACTGACAAAACAAAAGCTCCTGTAATTATTAAGCAAATATAATAAAGCTGTAGGATACAAGTCTAATATACAATAGTCCATTGTCTTCCTATATACCAGTGATGAATTCCAACTGGAATTTGAAGTAAAAAACAAACACTATTTGTATTAGCACCAAAAAAGAGGGAAATATTTAAGTATAAATCAAACAAGATATGTACAAAATCTATATGAGGAAAACCACAAAACTCTGATGATAGAAATCAAAGTCTAAATAAATGGAAAGATATTCCATGTTCATGCATAGGAAGACTGAATATTGTTAAGATGTCATACTCACCCCACCTCCCCCGCCAAAAAAAACCCCTTGGTCTATAGATTCAGTGCAATACCAGGCAAACTCCCAGCAAGTTACTCTGCGCATAGGAAAAAACTGATTCTAAAGTTTATATGGACGGGCGCCTGGGTGGCTTAGTCGGTTAAGCGTCTAACTTCAGCTCAGGTCATGATCTCGCCGTTCGTGAGTTCAAGCCCCACGTTGGGCTCTATGCTGACAGCTCGAAGCTTGGAGTCTGCTTTGAATTCTGTCTCCTCTCTTTGCCCCTCCCCCGCTCATACTCTGTCTCTCTCTCAAAAATAAATAAACATTAAAAAAACAATAATAAAGTTTATATGGAAAGGAAAAATATTTCAGAATATTTAGCACAATATGAAGAATAAGAACAAAATTGGAAGGCTGACACTACTTTTATGCCATTATTTAGCATAAAGCTATAGTAATGAAAACGGTGTGATAATGGTAGAATAAAAGATAGATAACTGGTTCAGAGAGACTAGAAATATATTGAAACAAATATAGTCAACTGATCTTTGACACAAAACCAAAGGCAACCAATGAAGAAAGGCTTAGTTTTTTCAACAAATGCTGCTGGAATAACAGGACATCCATATGCAAAAAAAAAAAAAAAAAAAAAATCTAGACATTGACCTTACACCATTCACAAAAATGAACTCAAAATAGATTAGCAATCTAAATATAAACATTAAACTCTAAAACTCCTAGAATATAACACAGAAGAAAATCTAGGTGACTTTGGGTTTGGTAATGGGCTTCTAGGTAGAACTCCAAAAACACAAACCAAGAATGAAAACAAATGGATAAGGATTTCATTAAAATTAAAACCTTCTGCTTTGAGGACACTGTTAAGAGAATCAAAAGACAAGCTACAGAATGAGACAAAATGTCTGTAAAACATATAAAAAATATATAAAGAACTATTAAAACTCAACAATCAGAAAGCAAAAAATCCAATTAACAAATGAGAAAAAGAGCTAAAACAGACACCTCGCCAAAGAACATGTATAGATGTAAATACCAACATGACGTTCAATACTATATATCTTTAGGGAAATGCAAATTAAGAGAATGAGACAGCATAACATACCTATTAGAATGGTTAAAGTCCAAAACAGTGACAACATTAAATTCTGACAAGAATGTGGAGCAACAGGAATGCTCATTTACTGCTGGTGGGAATACAGTTTGGAAGACAGTTTGACAGTTTCTTGAAAAACTAAACATAGTCTTACCACACAACCCAGCAATTACACTCCTAAGTATTTACCCAAATTTGCTGAAAACTTACGTTCAAACAAAAGCCTGCGTATGAATGTTTATAGTAGTTTTATTCATAATTGCCAAAAGTGGAAGCAACTAAGTTATCATTCAATAGGTGAATGGATAAACAAACTGTGGTCCATCCATACAATTGAATATTATTTGGTGGTAAAAAGAAATGAGCTGGAGACAGAGAGAAGATGGCAGCAGAGTAGGAGGGCCCTAGGCTCATTTCATTCCATGAACACAACTAGATAACTATCAAGTCATCATCAATACCCCAGAAATCAACCTAAAGACTGACAGAACAAGCTCCATAACTAAAGGGAAAGAAGACATTACATCAAAAAAGGTAGGAAGTATGAAGATGTGATTTAGAGGAGAAATGAATCACAGGTGTTGCAGAGGGGAGGGAGCCATGATTGTGGAGAAGGGTGATAGAGGAGCACACAAAGGAATGCATGAGGAGGTTTCCCCAAAGCCATTGGCTTGGAAAATGAGAGGGGCTGAATTTTGTGAGTTGTTGCAACCAGCTGGGCTTAAGGCTTGGAGTTTTAAAGTCAGCAGGCTTGGCTGGGATAGAGCCCGGAGGGCACTGCCCTGCTCCTGGAGAGAAGGCAACCAAAAAACCCAAGGGGCAGACTGCATGGAAACAGTGATCTGAAAAATGTCTGAGGCAAACAGATGGGAGATTATTTGCTCTTCCCAGAGCTCTTCCCTCAGAGGCAGCATTTGCAGAGACATCTCTCCAGAAACAAAGGAGCTGGTGGGTACCATTTCCCTACCCCACCCCTCAGCATAAACATAGACTGGCTGCCTGACTTTCTTACAACAACCCTGACCCGCCTGTGCTGTGGCAGTCTGCTTCTTTCAGTCAAGCTTGCCTCAGTCACAGCACAACGTACCCCTCCCTTAGAAGACCTGCACAAAACTCTGCCCACACCACGTGTCCTGGACAGAGAGGTTGGCAGTGCCTTAGTACTTTTTTCTTTTTTATTTTATTTTTTTAATGTTTATTTAGTCCTGAGACAGAGAGAGACAGAGCATGAGTGGGGGAGGGGCAGAGAGAGAGGGAGACACAGAATGTGAAGCAGGCTCCAGGCTCTGAGCTGACGGCACAGAGCCCGACGCGGGGCTCGAACTCACAGACTGCGAGATCATAACCTGAGCCAAAGTCGGACACCCAACCGACTGAGCCCCAGTTCTTATAGAAGTAATATCAGGTCTCATTTCACAAGCAGACCAGAGCACGCTTAGTTAAAACTCACCACATTCAGGTCAGGGACCAAACACTGCCCACAGCAAATAAGAAGAGCCTCTGTAGATGACTGGACTGAAGGAGAGAGCAGCCAAAACACACCCGCAAGAGTGCATGAAACACACACCGAAGACATGCCCAGACACTGCATGACCTCTTCTTCATAAAGTCATTAATTTCAGAAGCAGAAAACATAACTGGACAGAAGAGGAAGGCAGAGACTTAGACAAAAATGCAAAGACAGAGGAATTTATCCCAAATGAAAGAACAAGATAAGTAAGTCCATGGTCAGAGAACTTAGTGAAACAAATATAAGCATCATACCTGATGGAGAATTTAAAGCAACAATCATAAGGACACTCACTGGGCCTGAGAAAAGAATAGAGACATCAGGGAATCTCTTAACACAGAGATAAAAGAGTTAAAAAACAGTCAATCACAGAGGGAGAATGCAATAAATGAGATTGGAAATAGACTTGATGCAATGAACAGCAGGCTGGAAGAGACAGGGGAACAAATTAGTAACATAGAAGAAAAATAATGGAAAATAATTGAGCTGAACAAAAGAGAGAAAGAATTACACAATACAAGAATAGACTTAGGGAATTCAATGACTCCATGAATTGGAATAACATTCATATTACAGGAGTCCCAGAAGAAGAAGAGAGAGAAAAGGGGGCAGGAAATTTATTTGAGGAAATAATAGCTGAAAACTTACTTAATATGGGGAAGGAAACAGACATCCAGATCCAGGAGGGACAGAGAACTCCCATCAAAATCAACAAAAGTTGGGGCACCTAGGTGGCTTGGTTGGTTGAGTGTCAGACTCTTGGTTTCTACTCGGGTCATGGTCTCATGGTTTGCAGGATTGAGCCCTGCATCGGGCTCTGTGCTGACAGTGCAAGGCCTGCTTGGGATTCTCTCTCTGCCTCTCTCTCTCAAAATATATAAATAAACATATTTTTAAAAATCAACAAAGCATGTCAACACTAAGACGTATTCTAATTAAATTTGTAAAACACAGTGATAAAGGAAAAAAATTAAAAGTTGCAAGACAAAAGAAGTCCTTAACTTACAAGGGAAGACCCATAAGACTAGCTGGAGATTTCTCAAGAGAAACTTGGTAAGGCAGATGGGAGTGGCATGATAGATTCAAAGTGCTGAATGAGAAAAATTTGCAGCCAAGAATACTCTATCTTGTAAGTCTATCATTAGAAAAGAAGGAGAGATAACAAGTTTACCAGACAAACAAAAACTAGAAGAGCTCATGACCACTAACCAGCCCTGCAAGAAATATTAAAGGGGACTCTTTGAATGGAAAGGAGAGACAAGAAAGACAAGAAAGGATCAGAGAAAATCTCCAGGAACAATGACAAAACAAGTAATAAAATGGCAGTAAATACATATCTATCAATAATTATTTTGAATGTAACTGGACTAAACACCTCAATAAAAACATATAGGGTGTCAGAATGGATGAAAAACAAGAACCATCTATATGCTGCCTACAAAGAGACTCATTTTGGACCTAAAGACACTTGCAGACTGGAAGTAAGGGGATGGAGAAACACTGACCATGCAAATGGGTGTCAAAAGAAAGCTGGAGTAACAATACTTATATTGGGCAACCTAGACTTTTTTTTTTAATTTTTTTTACATTTATTTATTTTTGAGACACAGGGACAGAGTGTGAGTGGGGGAGGGGCAGAGAGAGAGGCAGACAGAATCCAAAGCAGGCTCCAGGCTCTGAGCTGTCAACACAGAGCCCTGCGCGGGGCTCGAACTCACATATCGTGAGATCATGCCCTGAGCCGAAGTCTGACGCTCAACTGACTGAGCCACCCAGGCGCCCCATAGACTTTAAAACAAAGAATGTAACAAGAGATTAAGAAGGGCACTATATTATAATAAAGGGGACAATCTAATAAGAAGATATAACAATAAAAAATTTTTACTGTTTATTTATTTTTGAAAGAGAGAAAGAGAAAAACAGCATGAGCAGAGTAGGGACAGAGAGAAAGAGACACAGAATCTGAAGTAGGCTCTGGTCTCTGAGCTGTCAGCACAGAGCCCAACACGGGGCTTGAATTCACGAACCACAAGATCGTGACCTGAGCCGAAGTCAGTCTCTTAACTGACTGAGGCGCCCTGAAGATATAACATTTTAAATATTTATGCATCCACATATATAAAACTATTAATCACAAATATAAAGGAACTCATCGATAATCATATAATAATAGCAGGACTTTAACATCCCACTTACATCAATAGATAGATCATCTAGACAGAAAATGAACAAGGAAACAATGGCTTTGAATGACACACTGGACCAGATGGACTTAACAGATATACTCAGAACATTCCATCCAAAAACAGTAGAATACACATTCTTTTCAAGTGCGCATGGGACATTCCCAGAACAGATCACATATTAGGTTACAAATCAGGTCTCAAAAAATACAAAAAGAGTGAAGTTATACCATGCACCCTCTCTGACCACAATGCTATGAAACTAGAAACAAACCACTAAAAATAATTTGGAAAGACCACAAATACATGGAGGTTAAACAACATGCTACTAAACAATGAATGCCTCAATCAGGAAATCAAAGATGAAATTTAAAATACACGGAAACACATGAATATGAAAACACTATGGTTCAAATACTTTTGGATGCAGCAAAAGCAGTCCAAATAGGGAAGCATATAGTAAACAGGCCTACTTCAAGAAGCAAAAAAAAATCTCAAATAAAAAAACTTAACCTTATACCTAAATAAGATAGAAAAAGAACAACAAAAGTGAGCAAAAAGAGAGAGATCATAAACATTGGAGTGGAAATAAATGACATAGAAACTAAAAAACAACAACAACAACAACAATGGAACAGATTAATGAAATCAGGATCTGGTTACTTGAGAATATGAAAAAAAATTGATAACCCCCTAGTCAGACTTATCAAAAATAAAAGAGAAAGGAACTACATAAATAAAATCACAAAAGAGAGAGGAGAAATAACAACCAGCACCACAGAAATACAAGAGAATATCATGAAAAACTATATGCCAACAAATCAGACAATGTAGAAGAAATGGATAAATTCCTAGAAACATAAATTACTGAAACTGGAACAGGAATAAATAGAAAACTTGAACAGACTAATAACCAGCAAAGAAAAAAACAAAATCTCCCAACACACGAAAGTCCAGGCTCAGAGGGCTTCACAGGTGAAATCTACTAAACATTTAAAGGAGAATTAATACCTGTTCTTCTCAAAGTATTCCAAACAATAGTAGAGGAAGGAAAACTAAATACATTCTGAGTCTAGCATTACCCTGATAAAGACTCCACTAAAAAAGAGAACTACAGGCTAATATTCCTGATAAACATGGATACAAAAATTCTCAATAAGATACTAGCAAATCTAATCCATTAAAAAAGTCATTCATCTTGATCAGGTGGGATTTATTCCTGGGTTGCAAAAGTAGTTTAATATTCCAAACCATCAATGTGATACACCACATTAATAAAACAAAGGATAAGAACCATATTATCAGATCATTTCACTAGATGCAGAAAAGGCATTTGGCAAGGTACAACATTCATTCATGATAAAAACTCTCAACAAAGTAGGTTTAGAGGGAACATACCTCAATATAATAAAGTCCATATATGAAAAACCCACAGCTAATATCATTCTCAATGGGGAAAAACTGAGAGCTTTTCCTCTATGATCATGAACAAGACAAGGATGTCCACTCTCACCACTGTTCTTTAATATACTACTGAAGTCCTAGCTACAGCAATCAGATAAGAAATGAAATAAAAGGCATCCAAATTAGCAAGGAAGAAGTAAAACTTTCATTATTTGCAGATGACAATACTCTATATAGAAAAATCAAAAGAATCCACCAAAAAAATTTCTAGAACTGACAAATTGAGTAAAGTCTTGGGATAGAAAATCAATGTACAGAAATCTGTTGCATTTCTATACATCAATAATGAAGCAGCAGAAAGAGAAACTAAGGAATCGATCCCATTACAATTGCACTCCAAATAATAAGATACCTAGGGATAAATCTAACCAAAGGGTGAGAGACTTGTGTTCTGAAAACTATAAAACACTGATGAACAAAAATCAAGATGACACAAAGAAATGGAAAGGCATTCCATGCTAATGGATTGTAAGAAGTAATATTGTTAAAATGTCTATATTATCCAAAGCAATCCAAAGATTTAATGCAATTCCTATGAATATACCAATAGAATTTTTCACAGAGCTAGAATAAACGATCCTAAAATTTGTATAGAACCACAAAAGACCTCGAATAGCCAAGCAATCTTGAAAAAGAAAAGCAAAGCTGAAGGCATCACAATTCCAGACTTCAAGTGATATTACAAAGCTGTAGGGATCAAAATAGTATGGTACCAGCACAAAAATAAACACCTAGATCCATGGAACAGAATAGAAAACCCATAAATGAACCTACAACTCTATGCTCAATTAATCTTTGACAAAAGAGGAAGGAATATCCAATGGGAAGAAGACAGACTCTAGCAAATGGTGTTGGGAAAACTGGACAGCAATATGCAAAAGAATGAAACTGGACCGCTTTCTTGCACCATACACAAAAATAAATTCAAAATGGATAAAAGCCTTAAGTGCAAGACATGAAGCCATAAAAATCCTAGAGGAGAACACAGGCAGTAACCTCTTTGACATCAGCTGTAGCAACTTCTTTCTAGATATGTCTTCTGAGGCAATGGGAAACTCAAGCAAAAATGAACTATTGGAACGTCATCAAGATAAAAGCTTCTGCACAGTGAAAGAAACAATTAAAAAAACTGAAAGGCAACCTTTGGAATGGGAGAAGATATTTGCAAATGACATATTTGATAAAGGGTTAGTATCCAAAATCTATAAAGAACTTATGAAACTCTACACCCCCAAAATCAAATGATCCAGTGAAGAAATGGGCAGAAGACATGAATAGACATTTTTTCAAAGAAAACATCCAGATGGCTAACAGACACATGAAAAGATGCTCAACATCACTCATCATCAGGGAAATACACATCAAAACTACAATAAGATATCACCTCACACTTGTCAGAATGAGCAAAATCAGCAAAGGAACAATAGGTGTTGGTGGGAATGCAAACTGGTGCAGCCACTCTGGAAGACAGTTTGGAGGTTCCTCAAAAAGTTAAAAATAGAACAACCCTATGATCCAGCAATCCCACTACTAGGTATTTACCTAAAAGAATACAAAAATACTGATTTGCAGGGATACATGCACCTCAATATTGTAGCAGCACTATTATATCCACATTATGGAAAGTGCCCAAGTGTCCATCAACTGATGAATTGATGAAGAGGATGTAGTACATACACACAATGGAATATTACTCAGCTATAAAAAGAACAAAATCTTATCTGCAATGACATGGATGGAGCTAGAGAGTATTATGCTAAGCAAAATAAGAAAAAGACAAATACCATAGATTGTACTTACACATGGAAGTTAAGAAACCAAACAAATGAGCAAAGGAGGAAAAAAAAGAGAGAGAGGGGCAAACCAAGAAAGACACTCTTAATTATGGAGAACAAACAGATGGTTACTAGAGGGGATGGGAGTGAGGGAATGGGTTAAATAGGTGATGGGGATTAAGGATTGCACTTGTGATGAGCATCGGGTGTTGAATGTACGTGATGAATCACACGCTGTACGTTAACTAATTGGAATTTAAATAAAAACTTAAAAATAAAGAAATGAATTATCAAATCACGAAAAAACATGGAGGAAACTTAAATGCATGTTGCTAAAGAAGCTGACCTGAAAGGCTACACACTGCATGATTCCAATCATATCATAATCTGGAAAAGGCAAAACTATGGAGATAGTAAAAAGATAAGTGGTTGCCAATGGTGGAGGTAGAGAGAATACATGGGAACTCCCTGTTTCTACTCAACTTTCTTGTAAACCTAAAATTATTCTAAAACATAGTGCATTAATTATGAAAATAAATTTATAAAACATCCCTGGTTTAAAAACAACAGTAATGGGCGCTTGGGTGGCTCAGTTGGTTAAGCTTCTGACTTTGGCTCAGGTCATCATCTCACAGTTCAAGAGTTAGAGCCACACGTTGGGCTTTGTGCTGGCAGCTCAGACCCTGAAGCCTGCTTCAGATTCTGTGTCTCCCTCTCTCTCTCCCCTTCCCTGCTCACACTCTGTTCTCTCTCTCTCTCAAACATAAATAAACATTAAAAAATTAAAAACAAATAAAAATAAAAACAACAATGAACTGCATGTATTTCAACATAGATCTCTAAGCCCTGGATCTATATCCACCACACTCCACGTTCACATATCTTTTTGCCTCTGTTCTTTTCTTCATTCCATTCCCTCTGCCTGAAGTGTTCTCCTGTGCATCTTTCTTTCAATGCCTACTTATGCTGTAACACAGCTCAGGCAACAATTTTCCTGTGTTCCCATAATAAACTGCTTCACTTATCAAACTGAATTTTCTGATTAAGTGATTATTATATTTACTAGATTGTTAACTCCTTGAAGGTAAAGGCTATGCTTCTTTATTCATTGCTGTATTTTCAGCACCTAACACATTTCTTTTATAATAGGTGCTCAATGCAATTTTTACTGAATGAATACATGAACGACTAAAGTAACTGGTAAACTTGGAATATGAATGAAGATTCTTCTTTTATTTTAAGTTTATTTATTTATTTTTAGAGAGAGAAAGAGAAGGGGAGGGGCAGAGAGTGAGAGAGAATCCCAAGCAAGCTCCACTCTGTCAGCACAGAGCCCAAAGTGGGGCTCAATCTCATGAACATGAGATCATGTCCTGAGCTGAAATCAAGAGTTGGACGCTGAACAAAATGAGCCACCCAGGTGTCCCTGATTCTTCTGATTCCAAGTTTGTTGTACCTTTTATTAAATCATAGCTATGCTAGAAATACCAATAATAGAATCAAAAGTTGTCAAACTGAAAAATGAGTATAATTCTATCAATTTATAGAGTTGTTTTGCAGACTAAAGAAGTTAAAATGATGTGCCTATAGTAGATACTTAATAAATGTTTATTTAATTTCATTTGTTCTTGGTTATACAGGTAGTCTCCCTGTTTTCATGCTTTCCTTTCTTTATATATAGAGGTACATCAGAGAACTGGACAAGGCCAACATTTCTTCAGGACCATAGTGAAGAAATAAGGAGGAAAGTAAGGACAATGGCTGACCGATGAGGAGGTATAGGACTGAAACTTTTTATTTAAAAAAAAATGCAAAACAATCTTCACCATAGTCTGTATTTTCTTTCTTTTTTGTAAAAAATAATTTATTGTCAAATTGGTTTCCACACAACACCCAGTGCTCATCCCAACACGTGCCCTCCTCTGTGCCCATCACCCACTCTCCCCCCTCCCACGCCCCCCTCTCCCCTCAGTTTGTTCTTGATCTTTGAGAGTCTCTTATGTAATGTCTTCCTCCCTCTCTGTGGCTTTTTTCCTTCCCCTCTTCCCCTCCCCCCCGGTTTTCTATTAAGTATCGCAAAGCCCACCTATGCGTGGAAACATATAGCATCTGTCTTTCTCTGCCTTACTTATCTCACTCAGCATAATACGCTCCAGTTTCATCCATGTTGCCACACATGGCCAGATTTCATTCTTTCTCATTGCTGCGTAGTATTCCATTGTATATATATACCACTTCTTCTTTATCCATGCATCAGTTGATGGACACAGTCTCTTTCCATGATTTGGCTATTGTCAAAAGTGCTGCTATGAACATCGGGGTACACGTGCCCCTATGCATCAGCACTCCTGTACCTCTTGGGTAGATTCCTAACAGTGTTATTGCTGGGTGATAGGGTAGTTCTATTTTCATTTTTTTGATGAACTTCCACACAGTTCTCCAGAGTGGCTGCACCAGCTTGCATTCCCACCAACAGTGCAAGAGGGTGCCTGTTTCTCCACATCCTCACCGGCATCTAGAGTTTCCTGATTTGTTCATTTTAGCCACTCTGCATAGTCTGTATTTTTCAAATCTTGTAACCTTAATAGTTTATCTCATGTTCTGTCTCACACCGTTTGAACTGTAAACAGAATGCACAAATACATGTGGCATGTTTAGTATATTTGAAGAAGATTGAAGTCATTAGCTTCAAAGACAAGTGAGAATTTTGAATCAGAACCACACGGTATGCCCATGTTCGGAGCCCAGATTACATTTCCAACATCTGCTCTAATTATGACAGAAAGGCAAGAAAAGGTAGGCCGCGCATGTTGATTTCCACCCCACGTCATCCCATCCCAATCTCTAGAGTATTTCCAATATGAGAAAGTTTGCATTCTTCATCCAAGAGTTTCCTCTCTCGCCCTTGCAGTAGGGACTCATGCTGGTACTTCAGGCTCCATGAACATGACTTAAAGTTATGATCTGAGGTAACACTTTTCTGGCTCAGTTCTGGCCCAGTTTGGGAAAGACTCAAAAATTTTATTAAAAAGTCTTACTGTGCTTCAGGCAACACTATAACAGTACCACTAGCTGCTGCCATTTCAGAAGCTTAATGGTCTCTCTAAGTTCCATGAGGCGTAGATTTCTTCATGTTACCAAAGATGTTCCCAAAGTGATAGGTGTGTGTTCTTACTAAGGAAATAGTTTGCAACACTCAGTCTTTGGTCACTTTAGTGGTTAGGATGAAAAAGGCAGGCCTAAGAGCAACAATTTCAGAAGATAAAAAAGCTGAATGGAATGGATTGTGTGGTCTAGTGCAGTGTTTTTCACGCTATGCTCCCCAGAACACCAGGGTCCTTTGTAATATTATCAGTTGTTCTTAGAAAAAGGATTCATTGGTTAAAAAGAGTTTGGGAAACACAGGGTTAAGGAAAAATAAACAGATCTCTTCACTGATGACTTCTCAGATATTTTAATACACAAATAGGAAATGTGACTCTCCAAAACAGCATATGAAAGGCAGCATTTCCTAAACTTATTTGACCACGAAAGCTTTTATGAGAAATACCTGACTCTTGTTGAAATAACATTCTGGATTATGCTGTTTGGAAAATACTGAGATTATGGAAAGAGCATGAGCTTTGTTATTCTTTCAGAACTAGATTTGAATTCTAGTTCTAACATTCAACAGCTGTGTGACCTTGGGCAATTTACTTCACTTCTCTTAATCAGTGTATTCATTTATGAAAATTGGGACAAAAATATATACCTAAAAAGGGATGTCAGGAGGATTAAATGGGATAATGCACAGCACTTAGTACAATGCCTGGCACATATAGGTACTCAGTAAACACTAGCTATAATCATTACATTTATCTTTCATCACTATGATTATCAAGCCACATACCTACCTGAACAGACTCGCCAAAACAGCTTCAAAATAGGTCTAGCCTGAGGTCTCAAACGGCTATACTTCTGACTATGTTGGGAACTGAGTATAGGAAGAAGAGATCTGGACTAGTTGTCCAGAGATACAGCTATCTGACTTATTATTTGCTGTCTGACCTCGGACAAATCACTTCAGTTTTCTGCATTTCTCTTTCCTTCTGCCAAATATAGGTATGGGCTAGGTGACTTCTTACTCTAAAATTTTATGAGCCTTAGCTCTAAAATGCTATATAAGAGATTTATAAATTTATTGTTGAAGAAATCTGTGGTATAGGTTAAATCCAATTATAAAGGATGGTCCTGTATAACAAAGCTATTTTTATGATCCAGCAGATGGCTGGCAGAAACAGTCCTTTGCCAATCTGGTTACAATGAACTCTGTATAGTGAGTAGTTCTGTATAACAATTGCTTTCTCTGGTCCTTGACCCCATAATCGCCACTCTCTAACATTGCTCTAATCAACTAAAGAACTTGATTATGTGTTGTTTTCATTGTAGACACAGAATGAGAGCTGAGTTAAGCTAAGCTATAGAATTTCTAGCTGAGACATTTATGTCCAGTTTCATTATTTTACAGCTGAGGAAACAGGAGAGGTTAAGCAACTTGTCATAGGTTACACAGATAGTAAGTGGTAGAGCTTTGAATGGGTGTGTGGATTAAATGGTTTGTCACCTATGAGCTTAGAGATTTCACTGCAGACTCACACTTAGATCATATATAAAAATGTTAAATGAAATCAAAAACAACTATTATAGAAATTCTACTGTTGATGTTCCCCAACCTAGCAAGATGTGCATTGATCACTACCCTTTATGACTGTATTCAAGTCCTCTTCATAGGATGGTTCCTCTAATTCCCCGGTGTGTGGTGACACAACTTAAAGCATAATAATCTTTGTTGCAGAACTTTAAAGGTTTTCTTAGTGTCTAAATAAATCACACCTATTGATCCTTTTAGATACCTACACAGTTTCTTCTATAAAGACTTCTATTAGTCATAGTATTTTTATTATGAAAACATATGGCTTTATTTATTTTTTTATTTTTTAAAAAATTTTTTAATGTTTATTTTTTAGAGAGAGAGAGACAGAGTATGAGCATGGGAGGGCAGAGATAGAGGGAGACACAGAGTCCGAAGCAGGCTGCAGGCTCTGAGCCATCAGCACAGAGCCCGATGCGGGGCTCAAACTCACAAACCGTGAGACCATCACCTGAGTCGAAGTCGGACGCTTAACCGACTGAGCCACCCAGGTTGCCCCATGGCTTTATAAAAAAAATCTTAACACTATGAATATCAAAGGTTAGCCTTCAGACCCTTCCTTTTCTCTACTTTTACACTCTCTCACAAGTATATTTCTTTCCAGGGGTTCAACTCTCGTGGAGAATCACAGTCACCAAATCACAACCCATGTCTCCAACTACTGTGATATTGCTTCATGAATGCATTCCTATTACCTGAAATGCACATGCTTCAGATTGAAATCATCTTCTAAGTTAGTGGTTCTCAAATCTAGCTATACATTGAAATCACCTGGGTAACTTCAAAAACTTAATATCTGATGCAATTGGGTCTGGAGCTAGGCATGGACATGAGAATTTTTAAAACTCCCCAGGTGATTCTAATGTGTGGCCAAGATTTAGAACCACTGCTCTAGGTCAATCTGTACATGTCAATTCCTTCACTTCTGTTAGCGATCATTCTCCTCTTCACCTGGACTTGAAATCAGGAGTATTCAATATTCAACTCTGGGGATCAATGAGATAATAGAAACAAAATCAAATTTTGGAAAGTGTGAAATTGTAAGAAAATGCAAGAAATTACTTTGTACACATAAATTATTTTATGCACATGAATAAGGAAATTGCTTTAGTAGTTGAGATGTGTTAACTCATTAAACATGTTAAAGGTTGCACTGACAATTTTATCATCTTAACCTTTTTGTTGAGCAGAGGAGAGGAGTCAGAAAGAATCTTCTTTTGAGATATGACATAAGTCTTCAGAGCTACACTGTCCTTCTGTAGGCAGGTCAACCCCATTGATGGGCCCAGATGGCTAGTGCCATGTGCTGTTCCTAGAAGCAATTCTGCCAGCCTTGCTAAAGGTGGGTAGGTGGTCCCTTGGTTCCCCTTTACTGGGGAGGACTGCAGCCATGATAGCTGGCCAGCAAAACCACAAACAGCAGTTACATTAAGAACTACATGTATGCAACATGACTCTAGGCTGGGTCCCAGAATAGTTAAAGATGGCTAGCTGTTGTGCTATTGCATATGTGGTGCCCCTTTAATCAGAGACGGGGCTCAACCTGAGTCACACTCTATTCTTCTAATGATGGAATAAACTGGGGACTTCTAATGCTCAGTTGGTGTGTACTCTGGTCATTTACATTAGTTACTTCCCTAGAATGGAAGTGCTGCTCAATACTTTGATTGAGGAAGAAGTCAATCCAATTTTATTTTTTCCCAAGATGGGTATACCTACCTGGCTTCATCTGAGGTTATGTTTCAACATGGTAAATGTTAGCTTGCCTTTTCTGTTTTCACTATTGCTACCCACATTGTTCATGCCATCTTCTACACATTGTACTCTGTAGAACTTTGTTCTAGAAAATGCCTTTTCTCTTGCAGGGAGATTGGATCCATAATTGTAAGCTACATAATTGCACTCAAGTTCCAGCTCCACTACTTACTAAGTGTTGTATGACATTGAGCAAACTGCTTCAATTCTCTGAGTGCACCCTCATTTGTAAAATGGAGAAATTATTACTAATCTTACAGAATCATAAGGATTATAAAAGATGACATAAATGCCATATGTAAGATATTCTCTAAGCACTCAAAAATTACAAATTTATTTCTTTGCAAAATTTCATCAGTATGTGAATTTCACTCACCCAAACTCAAGCTAACAGAAAGCTCAAATAACTAAACCTTTTAATATACTATGAATTGATGTTCAGAATAATGATTCTAAGGCACGGGAAGATTCTAAAATGGCCTTGAAGGATTTAACTTCTTGCAGAAAGTTTTTCTTTTTAGTTAATTTTTCAATTATATTCAGCTTATAAATGTTTGAACAAAAGATGTTTAGTATTATATTTGTACTACACAGAACACACAATTTAAGGCGTGGCCACTTTGGTGATATGTCTTATTTAACATACCTTTTGATTAATTTATCTTGGGTTATCTAGTTATAGAATCATATCTATAAATAGTGATAGTTTGTATAATTCCCCAATAGTTATGACTTTTATTTCAGTTTCTTGCCTCATTGCATTGGCTACAACTTCAAGAATAATGTTGAATATCAGCAATTAAAATGAACATCTTGGTCTTATTACTAGTTTTGGCAGGGATGCCTCTCATATATTTATCATTAAGTGCTATGCTATTTATTAGGCTAAGAAATTCTTAAATTAAATAATATTCTTTTATTACTAGTTTACTAATAATTATCAGTAAAGGAGGTTAAATTTTTATCAAATGCCTTTGTGGTATCTGAGATGACCATATAACTTATATCCTTTGAGCTGATGTCATGTGATATTAAGAATTCCTATTATTGAACCATTTTTGCATTCCTAGGATAAACCCTACTTGGTTATGACATATACATTGACTATATTGCAGGATTTGGTTTGTTAGTAGTTTATTTAGGATTTTTACGTGAGACATCTTTAATTTCCTTTTTGATGCTCTTTTTGGAAGGTTTTGTTATCGGATCATGCAAATTTCATAAAACAAACTGGTAAGCATTCCTTCTCTTTCTATGCTATGCAACAGTTAATAGAACATGGGAAATATTTGTTCTGTATGGGCTTACCTCCTTTCTCTCTTAGGATATCATTGGGTATTTTTTAATACTGGTAGAAAAAAAGTGTATAATAGCCTTCATTTAAAAAATTTACTGCTATTCCTAGTTTGTAGCACTTTCTTGAGGGACAACTGATATATGACCTCAGATTTTTAAATAGTTTCCCCAGCCATGCTAAGTTTTAAAAAAGTCCATTGGTCTCTTCTCTGTTTTCTGTGTATTTTCATTTTAGGTGCCAATGTCATTGCCTCTAGAGGAATCAGATGTGGAAAAGATGAAGATGAAGTGTGGAAGAAGGAAAGAGGATGTATGGCCTCAAGGAACATAAGGAATGAAGTCTGGGATATTTGCTCTGGAAAGGTTTGCTTTATGGCAGGGATGAAGCTTAAATTACTCTTTGAAGGATGACTAGTTGCCAGCTAAGGCAACTAATGTGGGAGTTGGAGAAGGAAATATAATTTCAGTATTTATCACCATCAATTAATATTTACAGCATTATTGGCAGGTCTTCATTTATTAAATGCACAACTGTAATTGAAATAAACCTCTTATGTGAATATAGTGATTAAACTTACAAATTGCAGGTGCTGAGCTTAGATGGTAAGTACCTTATATTTCCTTGTGATGCTGTTTGTGGAAAGGTCTTTCCTTTTTTCATTAGAAAATTAGCTCTTCGGACTTTTTCTTTCTTAGGGTGCTCACTTTCTGCATAGACACAAACAAAAGTGAGGAGCACACTAGGACATATGGACTGTGACTGAATGGCCTGGCTATAGGATGTCAAAGAGTATAAAATGTCATAAATTTTGGTTACTACTAATAATTTGAGAAGTTAGTGCTCAGGAACTGCCCTACATCTGGAACAGGAATAGTCATCTTCCTGAGCAAGTTTGGATTGGCTTCAACTGCATCTTTCTAATTGGTCCACTCTTTTCCTCTATCTTTTTCTTCTCTAGCAATGTTCCCACTTGGCTAATTTGCTGAGAGCATCTGGGTCAGTAAGTTTCCTTGGGTACTTGAGTTTATATCCTCTGAGCTCCAGGCCTGTTATAAAATGACCGTTATAAAATGAAATCTAGGCTGTGATTCAGTGGGGTCTGATATAGAGCCTAGATTTAGTATTTGGAAAATTCGAAGTTTTACCCTGTTATGCCCAAATCTGTCATTCTGTCTTTAAAACATAATTGGATAGAAGTGATTATGCCCTGTGAGGATTCTATTCTTTCTGGCCTAGTGGTTGCCCCTTCTGGATTTGAGAAGTGAGGTTAACAAAACAAAGCAACAAACTAGATTTGCCTTTTAATAGAAATTTATAAAAAAAGTTGAACAAATTATTTAAGAAAACTATTTTTAAACAAAGCCCTTCCCCCCACATTCCCCCAACAGTCTACTGCTGGCTCTTCCCATTCCAAGGAATGAGGTCATGCTTTATGGGAGACATCTGCTTCTGAGGAAATTACTGCCCTGAGCACAAAACATGACTTCATTAGAGGGAACAGTGGACCAGAGAGATTCAACAGGAGACTTGCATATGTGACAGCAAAAATAAAAAGCCAATTGAGATTCTCCTCAAGTCTCTAGCCTTCAGGATAGACCAAAGATCTGTTGATTTCACTCTCACAACTTGTTTTTGCTTTAAAATCATGAACTATGTATGAAAACTTCCTGAAAACTGTAACTCATAGCAACATCACCTGTATTTGTAAATAGAGAGGCTGTCCTCTCTCAAGGGATTGGATGGATTATATTCTGGGAAGAGACCAGGTGTCTGAAACATTGGGGTTGCTACTGAATGCACACCCACGCAGAGTAAGCTCTGTTTCAAAGAAGCATTGTTTTAAACATTGCTGCAGATGTATACGATGTCATCATTCAGTTTTGAAAAGCAAATTCAGAACATTAGCAGGGATTTTGGCTTTCCAGGAAGAAGATTTCCAGAGCAGTTTTATAGGATTTTTAACATATGTTGTTTATAACCTTAATTTTTAAAATAAGCAAGTCCAATAAATCTGTTACCTACTAACCAAGCTTGGGTCTCATTGCATCTGTTCCCATTTTATTTGATACTGTAGAGAAATTTCAATAGACAGCTAAATATTTTGCTGTTATTAATAGTCTTATGCTCCTATTGACTAAGATTTTTCAAAGAAAACCCTGAAAATCACTAGCATTTTAAAAGGCAATAGTTGCTGGTTAACTAACCAGGCTTTGCTTCTAAGGACCCATGAGTAGCTGAAATCACAGAAGTGGAAGACAATGTTAAGAGATCATGTGACTAGGTCATTTTAGACCTAGGAGGGGTAGGAGTTTGGAACATGAAAGGCTGGTTTGTAACCTCTTACAGTGACCTCCTTTAACCCTGAATCCCAACAAATGTCAAGAAATTCCTCCTGGTATATAATGAAAATTACTCGTTACCACTTAAGCTCATTGCATGTTGTTTAGTTTACTGCACAAAAGGAGAAAAATTTGTCTGAGTCTTCAAAATAACCCACTACGCAATAGAAAATAGCCACAAATGTTCCCCCCTTCTTTGGTCTTATATACTCTAGCTTCTTTCTGCCCTCCTCCTAAGAACCAACTTTCCATCCTTTTAGTCATATGGATTGCTCTTTTCCAGAATTTCTTTAATTTATCAACCATTTTATGACTGTCTGCCGTGTGCAAGGTATGCTGCTAAGTGTTTCAGGCAAAGTGGGTCCCATATCTGGCTATGTTTAAAGAAGTGTCTGGAGAGAAATTTTTAAAATACAGATTTCTAGGTCTCATCTGAGATCTGCTAAATAAAATATGAGGGTCAAGCCAGAGAATCTGTATTTCAAAAGCAAGCCCTAGGTGATTATTATGTTGTCAGCCTGGCACCAGTCCAAGGATTAGAATTTAAAACAAGGGAACTAGGATTGGTGCATTAAGGTTATCTAGTACAGTGCTGGTGGTACAGGTAGATATGACAAGAACAGAAGCGATTATAGAGAACAACAGATGAATACAAAATGTGCCACATCCCTTTATATATCATTTCACAAAGTAAGTTTACAATTGTTTTAATTTAATTCTCACATTAGCTCTGTGGATGGGTGGTAGAGTGTCAATTTTACCAGGAATAAAACTGAAGCTTAAGGAAGAGAACGTCACTTCTTTAGGATCTCTCAGCCAAAGGCAAAGTCAAGGTTCGAACTCAAGTTATTTGATGCCAAATCTCACATTTTTGCCACTTATTACAACTTTCTTCCCAAGTCTCAGAAAGCAAAGGACATTGGCTTCAAAAAAGGGAAAAATGATAGGTCAATAAGATACCAACATTTAGCGGTGGCAACATGATAAAATCATACAAGGGCTGATATAACATTAGCATTACATTAGGTGCCTTTAATATATGAAACCCATTCCTATTCAAAAATGTCTCTTAGCCCTGCAGTGACTGGAAGAAGATGAACAGGGCTCAAGGGTTCCTCTACCTCCACTGAGTAGCAAAGACCAGAACAGAACCTGTGTTATCTGGCAGAAGGCAACCCAATTAGGTGATTTTTTTTCTGTAGGCACCAGTAGAGATGGAGTGTAGATCCTACCAGCATTGGATGGCTAGAGAGTAGGCAAGGGAAAATGCTCTCAGTCTCATAGTTCTGGCATTCCTCATGACACTGCATGGCCCATGGAAGCAACTTCTGCCCCCATAGGTGGCACCATCAGAAATCAAGCTGGAGCTCAAATAGTGCCAGAGTATGAAACAGACAAGAATAGCATTGTAAGGACTCAGAAAACTAAATTGTCACTGGAATATGGCTTATAAAAACAGGCCAGAACTGATAACATTACACCTACCTAGGCTGGCTCCCTGCTAAAATAGAAGATTTAAATAGAATGAAGAATCTCCTAACATAATATCCAAGGATACAATAAAACAATCGCAATGTGAATGAGAAAAGAAAATCAGTTGGTGCAATCTGAGATGGATAAGATTGTTGTAACCATCTGACACAGGTTTTAAAGCAGACACCATGAAATTGCTTTAACAATTAATTTCAAATTCCTTTGAAAGACATGAAAAAAAAGTAGAATATTTCAGAAAAGAAATAGAAGTTGTAAAAAAATGAAATGGAAATTCTAGAACTAAAAATCAAAATAACTAAAATAAAAAACTCTCTAAATAGGCTCAATAGTAGAGAGGAGATAAAAGAAGACAGAAACTATCAATTTCACAGATGAATAGAGTTTATTCGGTCTGAACAACTGATAAACAATGCACCGATAAAAGTAAAGAGAGCCTCAGGGACCCGAGGAACAGTAACAAGATCGCTAACATGGGGGCCCAGACTGAAAGGAGAAAGAGTAGAACTAAAAACATATTCAAAGAATTAATGGTCGACAGCACCTCATTTTGACAAAAGACATAAGCCTATGATTCAGTGAATAAGCATCAAACAAAATGAACCCAAAGACACCCACACCAATAAACATCTTAATTAAACTCTGAAAACTAAAGACAAAGAAATTATCTTGAAAGCAACTAGAGAGAGATGGTGTATTACCTATTAAAAAACCCCCATCATTGTGAATGTCAGAGGATATCTTATCTGAAAGCATGGAGGTTAGAAGGAAGTGGAACAATAATATTCATGTACTAAAAGAAAAAGCTGTCAAAATCAAGTTCTATATCCAGCAAACTTACCATTCAGGAATGAAGAGGAATTAAAGAAATTTTCAAAGGTAAACTAGGAGAATCTCTTGCTACCAGATATGCCCTTTAAATGGCTAACGATGCTCTCTAAACAAAAAGGAAAGGATAACAAAAGGATCAGAGTTCCGAAAGAAAAGAACAATGGAAAGAGTAAAAATAAAGGTAAGTATAATAAACTATCCTAATTCTCACAAGTTTCTTAAATCATATTCGATGGTTGAAGTAAAAATTGTAACAGTGGTTGTCATGGTGCTCAATGTTATGTAGAGGAATTACTTGACACAATTATATTTAAAAAGTAGGAAAGATTTAAATGTTCCTAAATATAGTAAGATTTCAATACTTCAAAATGGTAAATTATTGGTATGCATAGACTGTGATAAGTTACACACACACACAAACACACAACTATCTAGAGAAACCACTAAGAAAATTATACTAAGTAATATACTTAAAATTGTAACAATAAAACAAGATAGAATCCTTAAATACATGAAAGAAACCCATAGGAAGGCAAGAAAAAAGAAACAGAGGAAAGATAAATAAATAAATAAATAAATAAATAAATAAATAAATAAATAGCATACATAAGCCCTAACATATCACTTAACTGACTGAGCCACCCAGGTGCCCCTAATAAGCCCTAATATATCAATAATTACTTTAAATATAGGCTAAATACATCAATTAAAACACAGAGATTGGGAGAGTATATTTAAAAATATGATCCAACTATATGCTGTTAACAAAAACTCACTGAAAACACAATGATATAGGTTGAAAACAAAAGGATGGAAAAAGATATATTATACTAACATTAGTCAAAAAATGAAGATCATGCATATTTCAGAATTGTTTGCTCCACCTCTGTGAAGAAAGCTGGTGTTACTTGGATAGGGATTGCATTGAATGTGTAGATTGCTTTGGGTAGTATGGACATTTTAACAATATTTGTTCTTCCAATGCATGAGCATTGAATTGAATTGAATTGAATTAAATGTTTTATAATTCTAAAATGTGTATGGAACCAGAAAAGACCCTGAATAGCCAAAGTAATATCGAAAAAGAAGACCAAAGCTGGAGGCATCAAAGTTCTGGACTTCAAGCTGTATTACAAAGCTGTAATCATCAATACACGATAGTACTGATAGTACTGACACAAAAACAGACACATAGATCAATGGAACAGAATAGAGAACCCAGAAATGCACCCAAAAATGTATGGCCAACTAATCTTTGACAAACCAGGAAAGAATATCCAAAGGAAAAAGGACAGTCTCTTTAGCAAATGGTGCTGGGGAAACCAGACAGTGACATGCAAAAGAATGAAATTGGACAATTTACTAATTACACCATACACAAGAATAAATTCGAAATGGATGAAAGATCTAATTGTGAGACAGGTAACCACCAAAATCCTATAGGAGAAAACAGGCAGCAACCTCTTTGACCTTGACCGCAGCAACTTCTTACTGGACATATCTTTGAGACAAGGGAAACAAAAGCAAACATAAACTTACAGTGAGCTCGTCAAGATAGAAAGCTTCTGCAAAGTGAAGGAAAACAATCAACGAAACTAAAAGGCAGCCTACAGAATGGGAGAAGATATTTGCAAATGACATATCTGATAAAGGGTTAGTATCCAAAATCTATAATCCAGTGAAGAAATGGGCAGAATACATGAATAGACACTTTTCCAAAGAAGACATCCAGATGGCTAA
Organism: Paguma larvata; assembly: GCA_030068075.1. Taxonomy (NCBI): domain Eukaryota; kingdom Metazoa; phylum Chordata; class Mammalia; order Carnivora; family Viverridae; genus Paguma; species Paguma larvata. Next base: position 53,292,210 of record CM057830.1, on the reverse strand, counting down.
CAGACACATGAAAAGATGCTCAACATATTCATCATTCAGAGAAATACAAATCAGAACCACAATGAGATACCAGCTCATATATGTCAAAATGACTAAAACGAACAACTCTGGAAACAACAGATGTTGGTGCGGATGTAGAGAATGGGGAACACTTTTGTACTTCCAGCCACTCTGGAATACAGTATGGAGGTTCCTCAAAAAATTAAAAATAGAACTACCCTATGGCACAGCAATTACACTACTAGATATTTATCCAAATGATACAAAAATGTTGATTTGAAGGGGCACATGCACCCCAATGTTTATAGCAGCACTATCAATAATAGCCAAATTATGGAAAAGGTCCAAATGTCCATTGACTGATGAATGGATAAAGAAGATGTGGTATATATATGTGTGTGTGTATTATATATGTGTATATATGGAACTAGAGTGTATTATGCTAAGCGAAATAAGTCACTGAGAGAAAGACAAATATTATGATTTCACTCATATGTGGAATTTAAGAAAGATACAGAAGATTTTAGAGCAAAGAAAATTACCAGATACAGACACTGACATCACAAAAAGACAAAATGATGGATATACCAAGAAGACATAGCAATCCTAAATGTATATGCACCAAAAAACAGAGCTTCAAAATACATGAAACCAAAATTGAATAAAAAAGACAGATGAATCCAAAATTAGAGTTAGGGGCTTTAACATCCCATTCAGAGCAATTGATAGAGCTAATAGACAGAAAATTACCAAACATAGAACAATTGAACACTACAATCACCCAAGACGGTCTAATTTGCATTTATATAACACTCCCTCAACAATAGCAGAATATACTTTTTTTCAATCACCCATGAAACATTCACCATGAGCGTGAATTATATCCAGGGTCACAAAACAAACTTCGACAAATTTAGAAACATCAAAAGAATGCAGACTTGTGTTCTCAGTGTAAAAAGGAATCAGTGACACATAGAAGATAGGAAAATCTACAAACAATTGAAAACCTCAAAAACACACTTCAAACAACCTGTGAATCAGAGAAGTCTCAAAGGAAACAAAAAATACACAGAACTTAATGAAAATAAAAACACAACATGTCAAAATTTATGGATGCAACTAAAGCAGTGCTGACAGGGAAATTTATAGCACTAGATGCTTACATTTAGAAAAGGGAAAAGGTCTCAAAGAAATTGAAATTCCTACCTCAGGAAACGAAAACAGAAGAGCAAAATATAACCAAAATAATCAGGAGGAAGAGGTTAATAAAAATAAGAGAAGAAATAAACGAAATTTAAAACAGGAAGACAAAGAGAAAATCAATGAAACAAAAATCTGGTTCTTTGGGAAAAAAATAACATTGATAAACCTCTACAAGATCGACAAAAGTCAAAAGTAGAATAGACACAAATCACCAAAATGAGGACTAAAACAGGGGATCACTATAGATCTTATAGCCATTACATGGATAATAGTTTCCCGAAGTAGGTGTACTTTTCCTTATTCCTCTCACTATATAAAACAAAACAAAACAAAACAAAACAAAAAAATCCTGGACCCAAGGAACGACAGAATGATAAGTTTCCAAGGTTTTCTTTGTGCTTCATATACCCCAGACCTGGAACTGAAGAGGCTAGCAGCCCCAAAATACCAACAGGACCAGATAAGGAATCTGGCATGAGAGAAAGCTTTTAGACAATAACTACTCTATTCCAGCCAACACTACAGAAAAATACCTGTGGCTCCATCCCAACCATTCCAGCAAAAGATAAATGAGAACCCTAAAATTCCACCCTCATGAAGTTATAACAAGGTGCCCCTATCCCCTGCTGATGTGGGGTCAGAGAAGGCCAAATAAGGACCACCAGCAAATAACTAGACTACCCCACTTGCAGTGTCAGAAGAGACCAACTATGTGGAAAGTTGGAACTCCCACCCCTACCCAACAGTAATGAGGAATCCCTCAGATGTCAAAGAAGACCAAGTGTGGAACCTGCTCTTCTATCTCTACCTGGCAATAATGAGGTGGACGACTCCTCTACCTCCTGACAGAGCAGTATCACAAAAAGCCAGTTGAAGCAGTAGGTTTAAATAAGATCCAGAGCCTTAAAACAAAATGTAAAATGTTGAGGTTTTGATAAAAAAGCCACTTGTCATACCAAGAGCCAAGAATATCTCAAACTGAATGAAAAAAGATAATCCATAAAAGCCAACAGTGAGATAATACTGATGACAGGATTCTATGACTAAGATTTTTAAAGTACCCATCACAAGAATGTTTCAATGAGTAATTATGAACACTCTTGAAATAGGTAAAAAAAATTTTTAAATCTCACAAAGAAATAAAAAGTCTCAGCAGAGAAATGGAAGATATAAAGAGGAATCAAATGGAAATATGAGAATTGAAAAAAACTGAAATAAAAAGCTTAGTTCATGGGCTCAATAACAATCACATGAAATTAAACTTCTAAAACTGAAGACAAAAAGGAAACCTTTTTAGCCAGAGAAAAGGGAAACTTTATCTTTTGGAGAAAAAACTATTCAAATTGCAGTGAATTTCTTTTTTTTTTTAAGGCTTATTTATTTTTCAGAAATACAGAGAAACAGAGCATGAGGAGAGGAGGGGCAGAGAGAGAGGGAGACACAGAATCTGAAGCAGGCTCCATGGTCTGAGCTGACAGCACAGAGCCAAATGCGGGGCTCGAACTTCACTGACTGTGAAGATCATGATCTGAGCTGAAGTCAGATGCTTAGCCAACTGAGCCGCCCAGGTGCTCAGGCAGTGAATTTCTTATAAGAAACCAGGAAGGCCCAAAGTAAGTGGCACATTTTTCAAGTGCTGAAAGAAAAGAACTGTCAAACACTGAATCCCATACCCAGTGAAAATATTATTCAGGAATTAAAGGGAAATCAAGACATCTCAGAAGAGGGCAAAAGAACAAAATTTGTCACCAGCAGACCTAGCCTAAAATAATGGCTACAGGAAGTTCTGAAAGAGAAAGGAAACGATACAGGAAGGAATCTTGGACTATCAGGAAGAAAGAACAAAAGAAGAGCAAAAATAAGGTAAATGTAATAGACTTTCTTCTCTTGTCTTTCTGAGTTGCATTTGACAATTAAATCAAGTTATAACATTGTCTTTCTTATGTGTTTCACAAAATATAAGGCAATTTATTATAAATGGAGGAAGGAGAGAGTAAAGGGATGTAAAGATAGGTAAGTTTCCTACACTTTACTCGAACTGGTAAAATGTCAATACCACTAAACTGATAAATTGTGTACACACAATGTAATACCAAGAGCAATCACTAAGCAACACAAAGAGATATATTCAAAAGCACTAATAAAACAAAATTCTAAAAATTGTTCAAGTACCTCCCAGAAAGCAGGTAAAGAAAATGAACAAAGCAGAGAATAAAGAAAATAGGAAAAAAAGACACATTAAAGCTCTAATATATCAATAATTAGCTCAAATGTAAATGGTCTAAATAGTATTTCTTCTTTCTGATCGGTATGCAAAGCACTTCCAGTACTGTGGTTGAGTAAGAATAATGAGAACATATATTCTTGCCTTGTTTCAATATTAGGAAGAAAGCATTCAGTTTTTTACTATAAAGTATCTTGTTGGCTGTAGTTTTTTGTTTTTGTTTTTGATTTTGTTTTTTCGGAGATGCTTTCGATCAATTTGAGGAAGTTCCCCTCTATTCCTAGTTTTTTGAGCGTCTGAATCATGAATGGATGTTGGATTCTGTCAAGACCTTTTTCAGCATTAATTGATATGATCATATAATTTTTTTCCTTTAGCCTATTGATATGTGGGGCTAAATTTATTAATTTCTTGCATAAAGGCCGGAATAAATCACAATTAATCATGATATATAATTGTTTTATATATTGTGGCATTTTATTTGCTGATATTTTGTTGAGGATTTTTGCATTTAATTTGCTGAGAGATACTGACCCCTACTTTTCCTTTTTAGTGCTGTTGGCCTAGTGATGGTATGAGGGTGATAGTGCTTTCATAAAATAAGTAGGGAAGTGTTCCCTTACCTTCTATTTTCTGGAACAGATTGTGTAAAATTGGTGCTAGTTCTTGAAGTATTTGGTAGAGTTATTCAGTGAAACCATCTGGTCTTGGAGATTCCTTTTCAGGGAGGATTTTAATTACATTCAGCTCTATGTATGTTGTAACTTGATTTGACACTTCCTGTTAGACCCATAGATTATTTTGAGCCATGTTATTTAATTTCTAAGTGTTTAGAGTTTTCCTGTTGTTTTTCTCTTATTAATTCCATAATGATCAGAGAACATACTCTATTATTAAAATTCTCAAATTTCATGAGGTTTGTTCTACAGTCCAAGATATGTCTTACCTTGATACATGTTCTATGCTGCTTAAAAAATTTTTTAGTTTGGTGTTGTCGGGAGTAGTGTTCTATATATGTTATTTAGATTTTGTGGGTTCACTGTGTTGTTCAGTTCTTCTCCTTTGTTAGTTTTCTGTCCAGCAGTTCTATTGATTGTTGCAAGTTGTTGAAGTCTTAATTATATTTGTGGATTTGCCTATTTCTGTTTTGTTTCATGTATTTTGAAGGCTTTGTGGTTTGGTATGTATACATTTAGGATGTTACATTATCTTGATGGATCGATCATTTTATTATATTGTCACTTTTTGTCTCTAGTAATTTTCGTTGCTTAGAATTACATTTTATCTTATGTTAATATAATGACTCTAGCTTTTTTTCCCCACTAATTTTTGCATGTTATGTCTTTTTTCCATTCTTACTTTCAATGTACCTATTTGGTTGTATTCAAAATGAACTTTTTGGAGGAGGGGCCAACATGGTGAAGTAGTAAGGGGACCCGACATTCTCTGAGTCTTTCAAACTAAGAAGGACTGAAACCAAAGGACTCCCAAACACAAGAGTCTGGAAAGAAAGGAGTTGGAGTCTACAAGGAAGAGAACACGAAATCCAGAAAGCACCCAAAGGAGTGTGTGAGTGCAATCTAGGGGAGATAAAACAAACCGCGGGGTACAGAGTGGAGGGGAGGGAGAACCTTCTGCAGAAAGACAAAGGGAAGAGAGAGCTGGGAAAGTGCAGAGTGGTTGGTATCCGGACGAGAGAAAAACCTCAAATGGGGATGGTGAGGGAGCCTATCACCCAGTCCCTAACCGCAGGGTTTTTGAAGAGAAGTTCCATTGCTAACAGCAGAACTCCCTTTGCACTGGGGCTACCAGTGGCAGCCCAGCCAGCGTGCATCACAGAAAGGTGCGGGGCCAACTCCAGATCAGAGCTACGCCAGAGACACAATTTACAGGGAAACCGGGCATATCAGTAGGAGCGACTTAAAAAGCTGAGATAAGTGCGGGGCACGCGACCAACCAACAAATCGCACTACACTACACCTGAATCCCAGGCAGAGCGAGGACAGAAACTAACGGGTGATTTGAGACTCCAGGTCGAGGAAGAAGGGACTGGGGGGATGCCATTGTTGTCCTGCATTCCCACAAAAACTGGACCCTAGGATTCCATTCGCTGCCTGCACCAAACCACGCCCCTCCCTGCAGGAGAGACGCCTTTCTCTGGGAGTGCTAGACGCAGAGACTAGACTGCTGCCTGGAGTAACTCCAGGTCAATTCTTCTTTTTTAATTATATGCTCCCTTTTCTCCTTCGTACAGCTCCCCACCCCTGAGCTGGCTTAAACAGGGTATTAGCTGGCTTAAACAGACATTTAACCCACCCTCTCAATGCAGGTTTTATACCTGCTTCTGTACTTTCCTACCCCTCTCTCTGGAATAACCAGACCACATAGTTCATCTGGGTAACATCTATCTTCATTTCTTTCTCCTTGCATCCTTACTTATTCTGATTTCTTTCTTTCTGGATTAAGACTTTCACTCTCTACCCAGTCAAAGTTCATTTCTTCTCCTCCCCCACAACTGTCATTACTCTCTGTATATGCTCTGCCATCAGCACAGCGCACACCCTATCCTTAACGTGTAGCTGGTACTTCAGGTTGCATGTCTTCAGAGTGTTGTTCGTTACTCTTTCTTCTGTTGTGATCTGCTTGTCTGTATTATTTGTCAGTACATTTGTGTGTTTTTGTTTCCAGTTTGTCTGTCTGTCTGTTTTCCTTTCCAGGGAGACCTCAGGAAACAAACCAAAACAAACTTAGCCAAAATGACGAAAGAGAAGAATTCTCCTCAAAAGAAATTACAGGAGGTAATGACAGCTCAAGAATTGATGAAAAAAATATAAGCAATATAACAGAACAAGAATATACAATGATAAATATAAACTAACGGCTGGGCTTGAAAAACGCATAGAAGAAAGCAGGGGCTCCCTTGCTGTAGAGATCGAGGACCTTCAAAACGGTATGGAGGAATTTAAAAATGCTTTAAATAAGGTGCAAGACAAATTGGAGGCAGCCACAGTGTGGTTTGAAGAAGCAGAAGAGAGAATAGGTGAATTAGAAGATAGAATTATGAAAAAAGAGCCGGCAGAGAAAAAGAGAGAGAATCTCATTCAGGAACAGGAAAGGAGAATTTGAGATCCAAGCGATGCAATCAAACAGAACAATATCTGTGTCATAAGAATTCCAGAGGAAGAAGAGAGAGAGAAAGGAGTCAAAGGGGTACTTGAACAAATAATTGCTGAGAACTTCCCCAACATGCGGAAGGAAACGGGCATGGAAATCCAAGAGGCACAGAGAACTCCCCTCAGACATAACTCGAATAGACCTACTGCACAACACATCATAGTGAAACTGGGAAAATAGAATGACAAAGAGAGAATTCTGAGAGCAGTTAGGGAAAAGTGGGCATTAACATGCAAAGGTAGACACATAAGGGTAGTAGCAGACTTACCTACACAAACATGGGAAGCCAGAAATGAATGGCAAGATATCTTCAATGTGATGAGCAGGAAGGATATGCAACCAAGAATCCTTTACCTGGCCAGCCTGTCATTCAGAATGGAAGGAGACATAAAGGTTTTCTCAAACAAAAAAAAAAACTGAAGGAATTCATCACACATAAACAAGCCTTACAAGAGATCCTGAGGGGGACTCTATGAAGGAAAGGTTTCAAGGAACACAAAGTACCAGAGACATCCTTACAAGCATGAAACCTATAGATAACACATTGACTCTAAACCCATATTTTTCAATATAAACACTGAATGTAAATGGAATAAATGCTCCAATTAAAAGACTTAGGGAAACAGAATGGATTAAAAAACAAGACCTATCTATTTGCTGTCTTCAAGAGACTCATTTTAGACCTGAGGACACCTACAGATAAAAAGTGAGGGGATGGAGAACTATCGACCATGCTACTGGAAGTCAGAAGAAAGCTGGAGTACTCACACTTATATCACACGAACTAGACTTTAAAGTAAAGGATTAATAAGAAATGAAGAAGGGCAATATATAATAATCACAGGGACTATCCAGCAGAAAGAGCTAACAATTATAAATATCTACACGCCGAATTCGGGGGCACCCAAATTTGTAAAACAACTAATTACAAACATGAGCAACCTTATCGATAAAATTGTGCTAATTGCAGGGGACAGTAACTCTCTACTGTCAGCACAGGATAGATCAACTAAACAGAGAATCACTATAGAAACAACGACCCTGAATGACACATTGGAATAGATGGGCCTAACTGGCATCTTCAGGTTCCTTCATCCAGAAAGAAAGGAATTTACATTCTTCTCAAATGCACACGGTACATTTTCCAAGATAGAACACATTCTGGGGCATAAGGAAACTCTTAATAAATATAAAAGAATCGAGATCACAACATGCACACTTTTAAACTTGAAATCAACCATAGGAAAAAGTCTGGAAAATCCCCAAAACATGGAGGCTAAAGAACAACCTACTAAAAAATGAATGGGTTAACCAAGCAATCAGAGAAGAAATTAAAAAATACATGGAAACAGATTAAAATGAAAATACAACAACCCAAACGCTTTGGAATGTGGCAAAGGCAGTCCTGAGGGGGACTCTATGAAGAGAAATATATTGCAATCCAGGCATATCTCAAGAAACAAGAAAAATCACTAACACAAAATCTAACAGCACACCTAAATGAACTAGAAACAGAACAGCTAACACACCCCAAACCCAGCAGAAAGAGAGAAATAACAAAAATCAGTGCAGAAAGTAATAATATGGAAACCGAAAAAGTAGTGGAACAGATCAATGAAACCAAGACCTGGTTCTTTGAAAAATTAAACAAAATTGATTAACCTCTAGCCAGGCTTCTCAAAAAGAAAAGAGAGAGAAAAACTGATAAACTCACGAATGAAATGGGAGTGATTACAACAAATCCCTCAGAAATACAAGCAATTGTCAGAGAATACTATGAAAAATTATATGCCATCAAATTGGACAACCTGGAAGAAATGGACAAATTCATAAACAACCACACACTACCAAAACTCAAACGGGAAGAAATAGAAAAGTTAAACAGACCCGTAATTAGTGAAGAAATTGAATTGGTTATCAAAAATCTCCCAACAAATAAAAGTCCTGGACCAGATGACTTCCCTGGGGAATCTGACCAGACATTTAAAACAGAGTTAATACATATCCTCCTCAAGCTGTTCCAAAAAATTGAGATGGAAGGAAAACTCCCTCACTCATTCTGTGAAGCCAGGATCACTTTGATTCCCAAACCAGATAGAGATCCAGCAAAAAAAGAGAACTATAGGCCAATATCCCTGATGAATATGGATGCAAATATTCTCAACTAGATACTAGCAAATCAAATCCAACAGCATATAGAAATAATTATTCACCATGATCAAGTAGGATTGGTCCCTGGGTTGCAGGGCTGGTTCAATATTCACAAGTCAATCAATGTGATACATCACATTAACAAAAGAAAAGATAAGAACCATATGATCCTGTAAATAGATGCAGAAAAAGCATTTCATAAAATACAGCATCCTTTCTTAATAAAAACCCTTGAGAAAGTTGGGATAGAAGGAACATACTTAAGCATCATAAGAGCCATTTATGAAAAGCCCACTGCTAATATCATTCTCAATGGAGAAAAAGTGAGAGCCTTCCCCCTGAGATCAGGAAGATGACAGGGATGTCCTCTCTCACCACTGCTATTTAACATAGTGTTGGAGGTCCTACATCGGCAATTAGACAAGAAAGAAAAACAAAAGGCATCAGGATAGGCAAGGATGAAGTCAAACTTTCACTTTTCGCAGAAGACATGATACTTTACATGGAAAACCCGACAGAATCCACCAAAATCCTACTACAACTGATCCATGAATTTGGCAAAGTTGCAGAGTACAAAATCAATGTACAGAAATCGGTTGCATTTCTATACACCAACAATGAAGCAGCAGAAAGAGAAATAAAGAAGCTAATCCCATTCACAATTGCACCAAAGCCTATATAATACCTAGGAATAAACCTAACCAAAGATGTAAAAGATCTCTACGCTGAAAACTATAAAAAAACTTATAAAGGAAATTGAGAAAGACACAAGGAAATGGAAAAACATCCCATGCTCATGGACTGGAAGAATAAATATTGTTAAAATGGCAATACTACCAAAACAATTTACACATTCAATGCAATCCCAATCAAAATTGCACCAGCATTCTTCTCAAAGCTAGAGCAAACAATCCTAAAATTTGTATGGAACCACAAAAGACCCCGAATAGCCAAAGTAATACTGAAGAAGAAAACCAAGGTGGGAGGCATCACAATCTCAGACATTAACCTCTACTACAAAGCTGTAATCATCAAGACAGTATGGTATTGGCACAAAAACAGACATGTAGACCAATGGAATAGAATAGAGAACCCAGAAATGGACACATGAGTATATGGTCAACTAATCTTTGACAAAGCAGGAAAGAGTATCCAATGGAAAAAAGACAGCCTCTTTAACAAATGGTGCTGAGAGAACTGAACAGCAACATGCAGAAGAATGAAACTAGACCACGTTCTTACACCACTCACAAAAATAAATTCAAAATGGATGAAGGACCTGAATGTGAGACAGGAAACCATCAAAATCCTAGAGGAGAAAGCAGGAAAAAACCTTTTTGAACTGAGCCGCACCAATTTCCTACTCGACACATCTCCAAAGGCAAAGGAATTAAAAGCAAAAATGAACTATTGGGACCTCATCAAGATAAAAAGCTTCTGCATTTCATAGGAAACAACCAACAAAACTAATAGGCAATAGACGGAATGGAAAAAGATAATTGCAAATGACATTTTGCATAAAGGGCTAGTATCCAAAATCTATAAAGAACTTACCAAACTCCACACCCGAAAGACGAATAATCCAGTGAAGAAATGGGCGGAAGATATCAATAGACACTTCTCCAAAGAAGACATCCAGATGGCCAACAGACACTTGAAACGATGCTCAATGTCACTCATCATCAGGGAAATAGAAATCAAAACCACACTGAGACACCACCTCACATCGGTCAGAGTGGCTAAAATGAACAAATCAGGAAACTATGGATGCTGGTGAGGATGTGGAGAAACAGGCACCCTCTTACACTGTTAGTGGGAATGCAAACTGGTACAGCCGCTCTGGAGAACGGTATGGAGTTTCCAAAAAAATGGAAATAGAACTACACTATGACCCACCAATAGCACTGCTAGGAATCTACCCAAGAGATACAGGAGTGCTGATGCATAGGGACACGTGTACCCCGATGTTCATAGCAGCACTTTCGACAATAGCCAAATCATGGAAACAGACTAAGTGTTCATCAACTGACGAATGGATAAAAAAGATGTGAGATATATATATCACTATATCAATATATATATACATACACATTGGAACACTACGCGGCGATGAGAAAGAATGAAATCTAGCCATGTGTAGCAACGTGGAAGGAACTGGAGGGTATTATGCTAAGTGAAATAATTCAGTCAGAGAGAGACAGATACCATATGTTTCCACGCATAGGTGGATTTTGAGAGACTTAGCAGAAAACCATGAGGGAGGGGAAAGAAAAAAAAAGCCACAGAGAGGGAGGGAGACGAAACATAAGAGACTCTTAAATACTAAGAACAAACTGAGGTTGATTGGGGGTATAGGAGAGGGGAGAGTGGGTGATGGGCACTGAGGAGGGTACTTGTTGGGATGAGCACCGGGTGTTGTATGGAAACCAATTTGACAATAAATTGTTTAAAAAATAAATATTTATAGATAAGATGTAGTTGGGTAATATCATCCATTCTACTAATCTCTATCTTTTAATTGGTATATTTAGATCATTTACATTTAATGTAATTATTGATCTGTTAGCACTTACACCTGCCATTTGATATTTTGTTTTCTGTTTGTTTCATTTGTTTATAATTCCTGTTTTCTTTTACCTACTTTCTTGCGGGCCATTTGAAAATCTTTTAAGGATTGCATCTTTATATTGTTTTTGAGTATTCCACTCAGTATAGTTTTCTTAGTGGTTGCTCTAGGTATTATGATACATACAATAACTTATTACATCTACTGGTAGATAATTTAATACTTCAAATTCAGCACAAGAAACTTACTCTCATTTAGGTCCATTTACACTCTGCATTTTATTTCTTTTGTTAAGAGCTCTAAGGAGATGCAATGCACATGTCCAATTCATCCATTTAACATGTACAATTCAATGATTTTTAGAGATGTGCAAACCTCACCACAAGTAATTTTAGAACATCTTCATCATGCCCAAAAGATACTTTATACCCCTTTGCTGTCACCCCTCATTTCTGTCCATCTCTCTCCACCCCAAGGAACCACTAATTTACTTTCTGTCTCTATGGATTTGCCTATTCTGGAATTTCATATAAATGGAATCATAGAATATGTTATGGGTTTCTTTCACTTAGCATAATGTTTTCAAGATTCATCCATGTCATACCACACATCAATATTATTGCCAAATAGTGTTCCATTGTATGAATATACCACATTTTATTTACCCATCCATCAGTTGATGGGCTATTTCCAGTTTTTGGCTATTATAAACAATGGGGCTACATTTATGTATAAGAATTTGAATGTCTGTTTCAGTTATTTGGTTATACTTGGGAATGGGTACTGCGTCATATGGTAATGGGTCATATGTTTGGCATTTTGAGGAACTGCCAGACTGTTTTTTCCAAAAGGTTGCATCATTTTACATTCCCACCAGCAGTGTATGAAAGTTCCAATTTCTCCATGTCCTTGCCAACTCTTGTTATATTATCTTTTTGATTACAGCCACCCTAGTGGGTATGAAGTTTTATCTCACTATGGATCTGAGTTACATTTCCCTAATGGCTAATGATATTGAGAATCCTCTTCACTTTTTCAATATAAATATATCTTTTTTTTAACAATTTATTGTCAAATTGGTTTCCATACAACACCCAGTGCTCATCCCAACAAGTACCCTCCTCAGTGCCCATCACCCACTCTCCCCTCTCCTATACCCCCAATCAACCCTCAGTTTGTTCTTAGTATTTAAGAGTCTCTTATGTTTCGTCTCCCTCCCTCTCTGTGGCTTTTTTTTTCTTTCCCCTCCCTCATGGTTTTCTGCTAAGTCTCTCAAAATCCACCTATGCGTGGAAACATATGGTATCTGTCTCTCTCTGACTGAATTATTTCACTTAGCATAATACCCTCCAGTTCCTTCCACGTTGCTACACATGGCTAGATTTCATTCTTTCTCATCGCCGCGTAGTATTCCAATGTATGTGTGTATATATATATATATATATATATATATATATATATGTATGTATGTATATACATATATATATATATATATATATATATATATATATATATATCTCACATCTTTTTTATCCATTCGTCAGTTGATGAACACTTAGTCTGTTTCCATGATTTGGCTATTGTCGAAAGTGCTGCTATGAACATCGGGGTACACGTGTCCCTATGCATCAGCACTCCTGTATCTCTTGGGTAGATTCCTAGCAGTGCTATTGGTGGGTCATAGTGTAGTTCTATTTCCATTTTTTTGGAAACTCCATACCGTTCTCCAGAGCGGCTGTACCAGTTTGCATTCCCACTAACAGTGTAAGAGGGTGCCTGTTTCTCCACATCCTCGCCAGCATCTATAGTTTCCTGATTTGTTCATTTTAGCCACTCTGACCGATGTGAGGTGGTGTCTCAGTGTGGTTTTGATTTCTATTTCCCTGATGATGAGTGACATTGAGCATCGTTTCATGTGTCTGTTGGCCATCTGGATGTCTTCTTTGGAGAAGTGTCTATTGATATCTTCCGCCCATTTCTTCACTGGATTATTCGTCTTTCGGGTGTGGAGTTTGGTAAGTTCTTTATAGATTTTGGATACTAGCCTTTTATGCGATATGTCATTTGTAACTATCTTTTTTGCCTGAAGTATTTCCTCTACATACATTGGGCCACATCAGGTGTTGTTATATTTTTTGCTTCAACCATCAGAAATGATTGAAGAAATTAATGAGAACTAGTATATTGTGTTTACCCCCTTTTTCACCATTAAGGTGTATTTCTTTCTTTTCTGATGTTCTAGGCTTATTCTGTTACCATTTTTACATATAGAACTTCTTTTAGCCAATCTTTAAGTGTAGGTTTGCTAGCAAAAAATACTCTTCTTCATCTAAAAATTCCTGTAGGGGCGCCTGGGTTACTCAGTTGGTTGAGTGCCCAACTTCGACTCAGGTCATGATCTCGCGGTTTGTGAGTTCGAGCCCCGTGTCAGGCTCTGTGTTGATGGCTCGCAGCTTGGACCCTGCTTCGGATTCTTGTCTCCCTCTCTCTCTCTGCCCTGCCCCGCTCACACTCTGTCTCTCTCTGTCCTAAAAATAAATAAACATTAAAAAAATTCCTTATTTTCCCTTAATTCCCGAAGCAGTTTTTCTTGATTTAGATCTGTGGTTGACAATTTTCTTTCAGCATTTGAAAAATGTACTATTTCCTTATGGCCTCTATGGTTTTAAATATGAAATCTCTTGATAGTCTAACTGGTGTTCCCTTGTAAGTAATGCATCATTTTTTTCCTGGCTGCTCTCAAAATTAAAAAAATAATCTTTAGTTTTCTTAAGTTTAATTATGTGTCCTTGCATGAATTTATTTGGGTTTATTATATTTGGGTTTCACTTATCTTCTTGAATATGTATTTTGCCATATTTGAGGCTTTCAGCCTTTAGTACTTTTTAAAATTTCTTTAAAAATTTAATTGTTATAAAATACACATAAAATTAACCATCTTAACCATTTTTATGTGTACAGTTCAGTAGTGTTAATTACCTCCACATTGTTGTACACCTAATCTCCAAAGCTCTTTTAACCTTGCAAAACTAAAACTCCATGCCCATGAAAGAATGCTCCTCCATTCTCCTTTATCCCCAACCCCTAACAGTAATCATCCTATTCTTTCTACGAATTTGACTACTCTGGGTACCTCATATAAGAGGAATCATTCAGTATTTGTCTTTTTGTCACTGGCTTATTTTACTCAGTATAATGTCCTTAAGATTCATCCATGTTTTAGCATGTCAGAATTTCTATCTTTTCTAAGTCAGCCATTATTTCTTTGAGTCCTCTTTCAGTACTTCTTTTTCTCTCCTTTCCTTTTGGACACTGATGATATGAATACTGGATTTTTTGTTGTTGTCCCACAGATTTCCTGAGGCTTTGTTCATTTTTTTCCAGTCTAGTTTCTCTTTGTTGGTCAGACTGAGTAAATTCTACTTATCTGACCTCAAATTCACTGATTCTATCTTCTGTTATCTGCACTCTACTATTGAGCCCATTCACTGAGTTTATTTCAGTTATTGTATTTTTTAGTTCTATAATTTCGATTTGCTTCTTTTAAAACCATAATTTCTATTTTTTGCTGAGATTTTGTATGTCGTTTGAAAAAATTTGTAATTACTTGTTGGATCATTTTTATTATGGATGCTTTATAATCCTTATGAGATAAAATCTGACTCAACTGAGTGTTAGCGTCTGTTCTCATTCATGAGTTATTTTTTTAAAACTAGACGTTTTTGATACTGTTTTACTAGACTTAAGATTATATTTATTTTTCTTTTTAAAGGAGGCAGTCCTTGTGGTGAGGTATAATGTGAGGGTTGAGTATGTCTGTATGTTCCTGCTGCCTCTCACTGATGTGACCCTGGAAAAAATGGGGCACTGACTCTTACTTCCTAGTTGCAAATGGGTGGAGTGGAAGTTTAGCTACCCCTCTGGCTTTGCTGGCACTGTTCCAGTGAAAGTGGGGCACTGATTCACAGGGTTTCTGGCTTTTGTTATCTTTTCTTTTCTGGCTTTTGTTATCTTTGAATGGAAGTATAAGGTCAGCTCCCTGTGGGCCCTGCTGACACCAGGGGAAGGGAAAGAAAAGTACCAACTAGCTCTACCTTTTACCACCTTGTTAATTTAAGAGTCATTGATGCTCACTAGGGGTAAAGGTTCAGCTCTCCATTGGGCCCCATTGAAATGGGGGTGGGGTGGGGGATAGGAGTGCTGACTAGCTCTGCTTTGTACTGCCTTTTTCAGTCTCATTGCTGCCAGATGGATGTGCAGGTGCAGATTCCCACTGGGCCTCCCTGACACCAGGGTTGGGGGAAAAGTGGAGTGTTTACTAGCCTTGATATGCATCTCTTTGTTCAGTCTTTGATGTGGAGGTGGTGGAAGCTCAGCTTCCTCATTGGGCCCCAGTGACATGGAGATGGTGATGAAGTCCAGTGGTGACTAGTTTTACTTTGCACCAAGTTGTTAACTCTTTTTGCTT
Source organism: Paguma larvata (assembly GCA_030068075.1). Classification (NCBI taxonomy): domain Eukaryota; kingdom Metazoa; phylum Chordata; class Mammalia; order Carnivora; family Viverridae; genus Paguma; species Paguma larvata. The sequence continues at coordinate 53,276,424 of CM057830.1, read as the reverse complement.
CTGGGTGTGAGTGAGTCAGCTTAGGTTGCCACTGGACTGGGCTGACAATACTCTGGAAGGAGAATAGGAGCACCATATGCTTCTGCAAACTAGGGGATTACAAAGACTGCCTGCCCAGTTCTGCCAACACCACCTCATCAGTGGGATAGGAGCATGATGCCTGCTTTTTTGTGGGAAGGAGTGGAGTGAAAGATTACTTCCTACTAGGCTCCATTGAAACTGGGGGACAGTGGGGAGGGTGTGATTTTTTTTTTTATCTGTTGTTGTTTGGCTAGAATAGAACAGATATTGCCAAAAAGGTTTTCTGTTGTTAGGCAACGCTTTTTTCCTTTCCTTTAGATATGGGTATCAGGCTTTTCTTAGAGATGTCTTTGTCTGTGTCTGTTGGCACTTATGGATTGGAGGCTTCTGCAGTGACCTGTCTGGGATATATAGGAGGCAAAAAGGAAACCCAGGGAGTGTACCACTGTATTGTTCCTCAAGTTCTAAGGCAATGTGCCTGTTCTTTCCACTTTTCAGAGTTTTGTTTGTCGTGTTATGTCCAGGGGATTTTAGTGCAAGAGAGAGTACCTAGAAAGAAGTTGCTTGATCTTGGTAGAAACATAAGTCCTTCTATTTTCTTTTTAAGAAAAAAATCAGTAGAGCACACAACATCCTCAAAAATGGATTTTTTTTGACATCTAATGGAATTTCTGGCAGTAGTAATGATTTAAGGACTAAACCATAGTGAAAGAGTGTCTAGGAAAACTTAAAGAGATGGAGATTTACTAGGTTTATGAAAAGCAGTGTAAAATACTTTTCCTAATTTCAGCGGAAATTTGTGGAATGTTAAAGTGATTACTCTTCGTGTGGCCCAAGTTCTGTTTCTATACAATGCTCCTTTGTAGGTTTCTAAAGGTTTTATTTCTTGGGGGAAAGATGTAAGCGGCAGGAAACTTTGGCTCCTTGTGCATAAAACAAGATTTGACATTCACAGTTACCATTAAGTAAAGGTAAGACTGGTGAAAGTAGGTTCTTCTGGAGGGTAGTAATAGCAGCTGCTTCAAGTCTCGAAAGGAATAACGGGACCATTTCCCCATACATACATTCTCAACTCAAATTAATAGTGAGTTTTACTTTTTGGGATTCTTGGTGTAAAGTATATAATTTCAAATTCAACATTTCAGAAAAGGCTGATATCTTTACTTTATAACCCCTGTCTTACATGCTATTTTCTGGTCCTTACCCCTCAAACCAGTATGCTTCAGATGTTGCTGCATTACTGGTACCAGACTGATTACAGTACTGAATATTACAAGGAAAAAGCAAGTGTCTGACCATGCTAAGTCACTTTGAAGCAGTGTACTTATAAGAACTTTCTAATCAAAAAGACCTTGGATTGATTATTGAATATGCCATTAACCAGTTGTGTGGTTTTGGGAAAATGACTTAATCTTTCTGAGCCACAGTTTGCTCATCTGTAAAATGAGAACAATAATGTTGACTTTACTGGATTATTATGAGAATTCAATGGCATAAAGCACATAAAGTAAGGGCACAAAATTGGTGCTCGACAACTCTGAAAAAGCTTCTAAAGAAGATGACTAGCCTCTGACAATTATGTTTGTATTCATGTAATATTTCTCCCACTTGACCATCTAGTAACTGTTTCCTGCTTCTACCATACCTTACATCCAATCTCTGTACTTATGCATGTTACAGCTTATGGGACAAAGAGCCCATAATTCGTTTGGAACAGAAAAAGATTGATATGGTTATTTTTTCTGATATTTATAATTAGTTACTATCTCTAGTCTTAAGAACAGAAGCCCAAGATGCTCAAAAAAAGGAAAAAAAATTAAAAAATTTTTGCAATGCAACATAAATATTTCTTGTTCAATTCTCTTATATTTTATAGTCCAGGTTTGTTTCTATAGCACAAGATTGTTTTTTGGTGTATAAATGGGGAAATTGAATCTAAATGTTGAATTTTAATGGTGAATTAATGATACTGTATACCACTGGTAATAATGTCCAAGGTCCTATCCCACCAACCATAAAAGATCTAGTGGTAAAGGGAGATGGGCATCACCAAGACCGTAGTTTGGGGGTGGGTCTATGTTTTGTGGCTTTACTAGGATTTTAAACTTTTATTCAAAAAATTCGCTTTCTTGTGATGTATGGAAGTGTTGGATCACTATATTGTACACCTGAAACTAATATTACACTGCAAGTTAACAAACTGGAATTTAAATAAAAACTTACAAAAAAATCCACTTTTAGCTTCTTCCACCTAAAGACACTAAAGCAAGTTGGTGCCCTGCAACCCCAGTGGAATACTTAATGGCTAGAAAAAGTTTCTAGCCAAAAAATCTCTAAAAACGAAAAGCCCGCTGTGCCCAAGACTCAAGCAAGAGCAGGTCAATATGAATACTTTAGGGTTAAGATTAGGTCTGGTAGAATCGAAAGGCAAAATGAACACTTGCCAAGAGGGGTAAACTAAGACAAGGAAGACTTTATTTGTTCTTACTTTTTTTCCACCTGTACCCTCTGCTCAAATTACTTAACATTTCTGAGGTTGATGTTATGTCTGTATGTAAAATGAGAATAACCTTCATGTAATGTGCAGGGATATGTGAGGATTAGAATTCCTAGCACAATGCCCAGAACATATTAGGAATACAATAGACGAAAGATAATTTTAGAACTGACCCTGAGGTCTATATCACAGCACGTGGCTTATTGAGTCCATAATAAATGAACTAGATATGTTAAATAGTTTTATGAAATAATTTCAAGTCTGCTTAAAATGAACATAATTTCATGGCTGAAAGAATCCTTGAGGTCATCTAAGGTTTTTGATTTAAACATGTAAGGGTTTTGGTCTGGCAGAAATTTGGTTTCACATAGTAATCAGATCAAATTCTTTCGCTGAGGTATTCTGTAACTAAGTTATTCAGAAAATACATGCGTTATTAGAGTCGAAGAGCTAACATTACAGTTAAGTGTTATAGAATATTTATTATAGTAGGCAAAATGTACTCAATTAATACAGAGACCAGGTATATTTAGTTAGATGTTAAAGCCCAGATCTATCAATATGACTATAACCTCACTCCATTTCTGCCAAAGGAAAATAGGAAGAAACAATCCTTACAAAAGGGTGAGGGAGAGGAAATACTGACTTCTTGTTTCCTAGTTGAGACCACTCAGTTCTGCAAGGAAACTAATGTGGCTAAGGTAGACTACTATTGTCAAAGAAGTTATGGAGACCTGACAGCACAGCCATTTGAGTTATGACCAAATATCAAATCACATGGGGAGTAGAAAACATACATTGTATTTTTCTTTTTTTTTCCTGCATTTTCTAAGCTATGGAGACCTGAAATCATAGTAAAATCAGAGCCACTTGAGTTGTGACTGAACATCAATCACACGGGGAGTGGAAAACATACCCTGGATTTTTCTTTTCTAAGTTATAACAGAAGCGATAAAAATAATGAGGAACAAAAGTGATGAAAGAAAAAAAATAGAGTGGGCTTCATCAAAATTAAAAACTTATGTGCTACAAATGATAACAATGAGAAAGTGAAAAGACTACCCATGGAATGGGAGAAAATATTTACAAATCATATATCTTATGAGAATTAAATCTATAATATATATAGAACTCAATAAAAAATAATCCACTTGAAAAAATGGGCAAGAGATCTGAATAGACATTTCTCCAAAGGTGATATACAAATAGCTAATAAGAACATGAAAAGATGCTCGACATTATTAATCGTCAGGGAAATATAAAGCAAAACCACAATGAGAGACCACCTCACACCCACTAGATGGCTATAATAAAAAAAAGACAGTAACAAGTGTTGTTGAGGATGTGGGGAAATTAGAAACCTCATACACTACTAGTATGGATTGTAAAATGGTACAGCTGCTTTGGAAAACATTCTGGAAGTTCCTCAAAGGTAGAACATAGAATTATTGTTTGACCCTGAAATTCTACTTCTGGGTATATACTTAAGAGAGATGAAAATATATTTTCATTAAAATGTGTACAAGGAAGTTCACAGCAGTATTGTTCATAATAGCCCAAAGTGGAAACAACTCAAGTGTCCATCAACTGATGAATGGATAAAATATGGGATATCCCTAAAATATTATTCATCCCTAAAAAGAATGAAGTAATAATACATACTTCAACATATATGAACCTTGACAACATAATGCTAATTAAAATAAGCCAGACACAAAAGGACAAATATTGTATGAATCTATTTATATGAGGTACTTGGAATAGGCAAAGTCACAGAGATAGAAAATAATAAAAGAGCAGTTACCAGGAGCTGGTGGGAGTGGGGTAGGGGGAGTTATAGTTTAATGGATAGAGAGTTTCTCTTTGGGAGGATGAAAAAATTTTGTAAATGGAGAGTAGTGATGGTCGCAAAACATTGTGAATGTACTTCATGCCACTGAATTGTATCCTTAAAAATCGTTAAATGGTAAATTTTATGTTATATATATATTATCACAATAAAAAAAGAATGAAATATTGATACTTGCTACAAAATGGAGGAACTTTGAGAACCTTTTGCTAAGAGAAAGGAGTCAGACACAAAAGGCCATATGTTATATGAGTCCATTAACATGAAATGTCCAGAATGGGGACATCTATTGAGACAGAAAATGCATTAGTGGTTGCCTAGGGCTGGGGGAGGGAATGGAGAAGTTGGGGGATGATAGCTGAAGAGTTTCTTTTTGAAGTAAGGAAAACGTTCTAAAATTGATTTTGTTGCTGGTTGTACAACTCTGTGAACATTCTAATAACTACTGAGTTGTACATGGGTGCAGTGTATGCTATGTGAATTATATCTCAATAAATCTGTTTTAAAACAATAAGGAGTATTATAACAGTCAGTAACTAGTGACCAATGCATTACTGAGGTGCTTCAGAATTTTGCTGTGTGCATACTATTTAATATAATATTTATATTACTATGTTTAGCTATTTTAATAAAACATTGATTTTAATTTTTAAAAAAAGATGGAAGTGAGCTAATAGCATTTTTTCAAATAAATTACATCTGTCTCAAGGCCGGCATTTTTACTATACTGACAAAGGCCATAGTACCTTGTGGCTACATCTGCAAACTAAAAAGGAAGCTAACAGGAAATGAATTTTTTTCTGAATGTCGGAAGTGCAAATGTAATCAGATCTGAAGAGCCTCATATTTATACGGTGTTTAATTTACAAAGTACTTTCTGATGTATTTATCCTGTTAATATCCTTGTGAGGTGATTAGGATAAGTGTTAGGTCATCCACCTTCCATGCCCAAGAAATTAAAGAGAGGTTTGATTCACCTAAATGCCACAGTTGTTACTAGTTGGACTAGATCTGAATTCTAAATCTATTTTCTGCAAACTATTCTGTTTAATCTATCATTCTGTTCAAAAAATTAATTCACACAGTGCTCCATAAACAGGACACATTTCTATATAGGAAAAGCAAACAAAAATGTGAAAAATATATAAGCCATTAATATATAAAACTCTCATAGGTTGTCCATTTGTTTCTAATTCCCATTTATCTTTTTGTGACCTCTGGACAAGTTTAATATGTTATTTGCATTAATAGTTTTAAAAAAAGGCATGAATAGCATAAGATAAACCCAGGCAAGGTTTAGGGCAAATGAGTTCTAAGTAATAATATTGTTGATAGGTATTTTCTGGATACATGTATTATATTACTTTAGAATTACATCTAGACATGGTCTCTTACTTCAAGGAACTGTCCATCTAAGAGGAGGAGGAGGTAAGACAAAAACATGAGTCCCTTAACATGAAATGGCCAGAAAGGGGACATCTATAAAGACTAATAAAGAAACACACTGGAATTGAAGAGTAAAGAAAGTTAGGTTAGAAGAAAAATGATAATGGACTCGAGGGAAGATAGGATGGCTTTGAACAATGGCTTAAAAAGAGTTTCAGAAAAGCCTTGGTTGGAATATCTCCTTCACGTCTGTCATTCTTCTGTAAAAGGGAGAGGAAAGAGATCCAAATCAGAATAGCAGTAAGAGTGCAGTTTGTATTTATTTTTCTCATGCAAGTCTCAACCTGAGATCATATAGAATGCAAAAAATGAGATCATATAAAATATGATTTAAAAGTCCATTGGTATGTTTTTAAGAATATAATTGTTGAGCGAATTTACTTCACTGAGTGGATGAGGAAATATGTCAAATTATTTGGTGTTTGTTCCAAGAAATGCATCCAGAATCTTTGAACTTATCAATCAGTAATGTAAACAAAGAAAATAGCTTCTGTAATCTCTATGGAACTTGAAAAAAAAAAAAAGGAAGCTATTCCTCTATTAATGATTCTTATATGGAGCCCCAGGCAATATGGAAAGAACATTTTCAAGGCCTAGCACATAATCCAAATCTGACCTTTGTACTCTTTTTTCCCCTTACAGCTACCTCCATTAAACTGTTTCCTAAGAATACAGAGGAACCTATGACTGAAGAGAAATGGATGCATCTTGTTTTCTTCAGATTGTTAAACTCCCACCAGAAGCCTGCTTCATACCCAGTGGGAGAAATGATCAGGTACTTTGTTGGAGGTCAATAGGTTGAAACAGCGACTCTTAGTTCTGGTTTTATAACACCCCATCGGCTCTCTGATTTCTTCCAGGGATATTAGGAAATTCTTGAAAATTTAATTTCAGTTCACTTTGGTTTTGGTATAAATATATGCCAAATAGCATTTCTTTTGGGGAGGAGAAGAGTCTTGGCCAGGGAAAGAAATCCAAATCCAGCTAACATTAGAGTATTCCCACTCCAGAAGTGGGAATCACTGCTTTAGCTCTCTGCTTGGCACAAAAGCAAGCTATGACCTTCCATTCCTTCTCTGGTCACAGAGAATGTGAGAATAGAGAGGGACAACTTTGATGCTCAGGTTCTAAAACCTTAAAAGCACACATACCTAGAAAACTACTTAATTGTTAATAGTGGCTATGTCTGGAAACTGAGGTTGTGATGTCACTTTCTCTGTGTTAAATCAAATTTCTCTTATGTTTAACTTTGTTTTGGAAGGATCATGCATTGCTTTGATATTTATTAAAACTTCCAATTGAGATTTTAGAAGCCAAAAATAAAATAAATTAGAATTATTAAGCCTAAAAAGACAAACTAACTAGCTTAAAGTCTGAAAACAACTGGTTACAAATATAAAGACTAGTGCTGTAGAATTCTTATACTACCACTGGCCAACAGATATATAGTGTAACCCATAAGTTTGAGCCACATATGTAATTTTAATTTTCTAATTGACTTTAATATTAAATTTTGACTCAATATATCCAAAATTTTATAATTTCAACATGTAATCAATGTAAATACATATTAACAAGATGTTTTACATTGCTTTTTTTTGGTACTAAGTCTTTGAAATCTGGTATATACTTTACATATACAGCATGTCCTAATTCACATCGGTCTATGTGTACTAACTTTATTTAATTAATTAAAAAAAACCAACAACAATGGAATAAGCACCTGGGAACCAATCACTTAAAACAAACTCTAGGACTTTGTAAAAACTTACATCCAATCATGCGGTTCCTTCTCACTCTCATCTCCTATCTCTCTTCCACCCAAGGTAAACTATCCTGAATCCTGTGTTCATCATTCTTTTTATATAATTTTCATATAATTGTATCACAGTTATATGTAGTCCCAAAAAGCTTTAAGAAAAAAACCTTAGCTGTTTGTAACTATATAATGGTTATAATACTGTATTTAATATTTTGGAAATTACTTTTTTCAGTATTCAAATAGGTTTTTCATAATTATAGGTACAAGGTGATTTCTTATTTTAAATTTTTTTAATGTTTATTTATTTTTGAGAAAGAGAGAAGGAGAGAGAGAGCGAGTACAAGTGGAGGAGGGACAGAGAGAGAGAGAGAGAGAGAGAGAGAGAGAGACAGAAAATCTGAAGCAGGCTCCAGGCTCTGGGCTGTCAGCACAGAGCTTGATGTGGGGATCGAACTCACGAGCTGTGAAATCATGACTTGAGCTGAAGTCCAAAGGTCAACTGATTGAGCCACCCAGGCATCCCATAAGGTTATGTGTTTCTTGAGTGCACTTACTACATATATATTATTTTTATTTTTTCCAGTTTTATTGAGATATAATTGACATATAACAGTAGATTAGTTTATGGTGTACAAGATATGGATTTGATATATATTTATATATTTGTGAAATAACTATTAATATCCATCACTACACATACTTACAAATATTTTTTCTTATGATGAAAACTTTTAAGATCTACTCTCTTAGACAGTTTCAAATATACAATGCAGTATTATTAACTATAGTTGGCAAGCTGTACACTGTATCCCCAGGACTTACTTATCTTCTAACAGGATGTTTGTACCTCATCCTTCACTCATTTCTCCAGCCTCCCACTCTCTGCTTCTGGCAACCAATATGTTCTCTATTTCTATGAGTTTTGGGTTTTTTTTTGCTTGTTTTTGTTCTGTTTTGTTTTTTAGATTGCACACATGAGTGAGATCATACAGCTTTTATCTTTTCCCGACTTATTTAATTTAGCATAATGCTCTCAAGGTCCATCCACATTGACACAAGTGGCAAGTATTTCTTCTGTTTTATGGCTGAATAATATTCCATTGTGAGTGTCTATGTGTGTGTACCCATACACATACACACACATCACATTTTCTATATCCATTCATTCACCGATGAATACTTATGTTGTTTCTATGTCTTGGCTATTATAAAGAATGTTGCAATGACTATGAGGGTGCAGATATCTCTTTGAGATAGCAATTTTATTTCCTCTGGATATACACCCAGAACATAATTTTTTTGTGTATGACAACTTCAACATAGTGGACTTACTTTTTATAAGCTTAACAATATATTGGTAACTTAACAGTAAGTTTTGCTACAATTCACTGGTTTGACTACTGATTAATATATCATTGCATGAATATGTCATGGTTTATCCATACACTATTTTGTTGATGGGCATTTGGGTTGTTAGATTTTGCTATTGTATATTCTTGTCTAAGTCTGCTATTGTATACATGTAAGAGTTTCTTTTGGGTAGAGATCTAAGAATTCACAATTCTCACCCAACTGAAACAACTACATAATGGATGAGGGAAAAGTCCATGGAGATCAGCCAGACGGAGTTCCAATGTAGGTCAAAACCAGTAGGAAGAGCAACTGGTTAGGGATGGGACTGCTCTTGGAGGCCCAAGAAACATTGTGAGTGGTAGTTGGTCCTACTTTTCCAATCCTGTTTTGCTCTACTGGGATGTAGTAATATGGAGTTAAAAGCTTAGAACAGTAGCAGTAGGAATAGTCAGGCCTTATTGCTGAGGGTTCTCATAAAAATTTTGACAATGCCACCACATATAGAGAACTTGGGTCCTGTCTTCTCTAGACCCTCTACACTTGCCCTGTTCTTGGTGATCAGTTCCATTTCTCTACATCCCTTAAGTTGTCTTTCTGCACCAGAGTATATGCAGGTATATACTGGAGGTACTGACAAGGCAAGAGAAAAGCTTGACCCTTGGTGTATATGAAAGCATTCTCTGGGAGTGGCAAAAAGATGGAAAATTCTAAAATAAGGAGTGTTGTTTTTTTTTCCTGTCTTAGACATACTGTGTTAAAGACTGTGTTAAAGTTCATCACTATAAGCACAGAAAGAGTAACCTCTAGGAGTTAGGGCTTAGCATAGTGGGTTGTGATGGAAAAACATAAATCTGGAACTGTTAGCTGGATCGACTACAAGAGAATGATTCTGAAGGAAGAGGGGCTGAGGAATTTATATAAAGATAGTAATGAGACAAAGTACTAGGTAGTTCAGGGCCTAAGGTCAAGGGCCTGGCAATGAGGAAAAGGAAAACTACACAGGTGCATATGAGGATACAGAACTCAGATTTGCCCAGGGCTTTAAATTTTGAAGAGTGCTTTCCTTTTTTTAAATATACATTTTAATGTTTATTTTATTTTTGAGAGAGAGAGAGAGAGAGAGAGAGAGAGAGAACGTGAGCGGGGGAGGGGCAGAGAGAGAGGGAGACACAGAATCCAAAGCAGGCCCCAGGCTCCACAAAGTCAGCACAGAGCCTGGTGTCGAACCCACAAACCTCGAGATTGTGCTCCGAGCCAAAGTTGGACGCTCAATCGACTGAGCCACCCAGGCGCCCTAAGAGCGCTTTTCAAATTACACTATATTTAACCCCCACAGTAACCCCATGAAATAGGTATTACCATTAATGCTATTTTAGAGGTACTGAGGCTGAGAGATTAGCATGTTCAAAGTTTTATAGCAAGTAAGTAGCAGATCTGCAACTTGAACCCAGGTCCCTAAATGTGAAACCAATAATACCCCAGTGATTTACAACTAAGGTATTGAAATGTGTTGCAGGTATTGTTGCTAACAGAGTACTGAAGGTACTAAAATAGATTTCATGGTGTTTCTATAATAGTATTACTCTCGTTTGCATTCTGATAGGTTTTCTTGGGCAAAAAAGAAAGTGGCCTAGTTACAGCCAGCATACTAGAAAAATGCACAGAACTCCAGGGACACCAGGGAAGAAGTTCCACATGTGAATGCAATACAAGCTATGAATATGTCAACAAAAAGTCAAGATCTGCTGTACTATACCACAGTAGTCAGAGAAGTAATGAAATTTGGGGAATGAAGGGTGAGATAATAAATATGTGATGATAGATTATAATGTAATGTTTATTTCTTCATTTGTATTTGAATGTGAGAATGGAACATTACATTTGTTGTACGGAATTGCCCTCTGAAGAAGCCATTTGTGGATAGCATGTTTATTGTGGTACAGGAATTGAACTAGAAAGGGCCTGCAGGTTACTCTTTCATGAACAAATAATTTATAACAATTCCATTCCCCAATTTCTCAATGACTTACCAAATATTTGCCATTATATATAACTTCTGTGGCTTCATAGACATCTCCACTGTCTACTTCCTATCCCTTAAGATCTTTCAAATACAGTTAACCACTGAACAGTATGGGGTTTAGGGGTGCTGACCTCTTGCACAATTGAAAATCTGTGCAAAACTTTTGATTCCCCCAAAATGTAACTACTTATTGCTTACTGTTGACCAGAAGTCTTACTGATAACATAAACAGTAGATTAACACATATTTTGCATGTTATATGTATTATATACTATATTCTTGCAATAAAGTAGGCTAGAGGAAACAAAATGTTATTAACAAAATCATAAAGAATGGGCACCTGGGTGGCTCAGTCTGTTGAGCATCCGACCCTTGATTTTGGTTCAGGTCATGATCCCAGGGTTGTGGGATCAAGCCCTGTGTCCTCAGCTCCAGGCTGAGCTTGGAGCTTGCTTAAGATTCTCTCTCTCTCTCTCTCTCTCTCTCTCTCTTTCTCCCTCCCTCTGCCCCTCTACCCTGCTTGCATGTTCTCTCCCTCTCTAAAAAAAGAAAATCAAAAAGAAGAGAATATACTTTTACACTGCTGTACTGTGTTTATCAAAGAGAATCTGCATGTAAGCAGACCCATGCAATTCAAATCCACGTTGTGCTTCAGCATGGACCTATATCATGTTTTATTTCAATCTGTAAACATTAACTACTTGACTGTTTGCTTATCCTGTGCTAGTTGCCACACTGAGGTAGAGGTGATCCCAAATCTCTTGTGGCTTATTATCTAGCTGAGAAGATGAGGGAAATACATAAAAGAGATCTACAAAATGTAAGTGTCTTAAATATGCACATGGAAAAACATAAACTGAGAAGATGAACTATCTGGATAGAAATTCATTAAGGCCTCTTAAAGCCATGAAACTGAAGTCAGATGTTTAACCGACAGAGCCACTCAGGTGTCCCTCAATTTTTATTCTTTAACTCTTACTTGATTGGGTGAGAGAAGACAAAGAGGTCTCTTAAGCCTTATTTAAACTACAGACTCCACCTTGATCTTAACAGCACTTCATATTTTCTAAATGCTTTAGTATATATTATCTCTTTTGATCATCACAGTCCTGTGAGATAAGCAGAATAGCTTCTTTTCTCAACTATAAAAATGGATAAGAGACTATGGTGCTTGAAAAAAGCATTCTCATCTACTTTATCTATAACTTGACAAGTAGATGGATTAGTACTATTCTTATTTTACACTTGATGCTAAAAATTACCAATTATTGAGCACCTGTTACATGCCAGCGTCGAATTAGGAATTTTTTATTACCTCTTGTCCTTATAATATCTTATTAAAGAAAGTATCATTATTGTCTTTGTATAATGAGAAAACTTATGCTGAGAGAGGTTACATGACTTGGCCAAGACCACAAAACTAAAAGTAGTACACATAGGATTTGAAATTAGGTCTGTGATTTTAAATTTGAAATCAGATCTATGTGGCTTTAAATTCTATGCTATTTCTCTACCCTCTATTTCTCTGAGAGAGAAATAAAGGGTCAGAAAGATTGCTTCATAATATCAACTGAGTTTTCTTTCTTGTATATATATTTCATCCATGCACTGGGAGCTTTACCGTACTAAATTTGGGCCTTATTTCTGATAGCTTCTGGCTTTTGCATACTATGCTAGGGGATGGGGAGAAGAGATTAGATTCAAAATGCTGAACCGAAACTTGAAAACCACCTCTCAGTTAAAATATTTGTACCACAAATCCACTCTTCTCCCTTAAGTAAACTACAGTGTAAACCTACATTTATAATGAGCTTTGGAGATGACTTGTAAAGAAAATGCACTATACAAACCAATGACTTTGTGACTCATGCAAGAAGTTTGTTTTTTTCTTTTGAACCAGAGATTTAAATGTGTGACCTGAAATATAAAATTTCATTTTTGAAAGCATGCAATTCATACTTTAAAATTTCATTTTCATTTCAAGGTAGTTTCTTTTTTTAAATAAATGAAATATATCTGAAATTTGAGGAGAGAATCAAATTGCTGTATTTACAATAGCTGAACATGCTCTCAGGAAATACTGTGAAGCTATCATGAGGAACACATTCTTTTTCCATTTCCTTTTTAAGAAGACATATTTCTAAACAGATTAGGATCAAAACATAGGAAATTACCAAGTCAATCTTCTTCCTGCTCTTCTGGAACAATGTAAGATAATGATGCACCGAATTTCATCTACATGACACTACTAACTTTCTGGCTGTAGGCCAGACCTATGAGTTGTTTTGCTATGGGGAGAAGAGATCTACACAAAGCAATCTTCTATTTAGTACACCATTTGATAAATAGCATAGGTTGGTTAGAACCCTGGCTTGGAATATATAGTACCTAAGTGAGGTTAGACCCTCAAGAACTGACCTAAAGTACTACAGTACTAGATTCATTAAAGGGGCTATATACTAGGGGGCACCGGTGGCTAACTCGTTTGGGCATCGGACTTCAGCTCAGGTCATGATCTCGCAGTTTGTTGAATTCAAGCCCCGTGTTGGGCTTTGTGCTGACAGCTCAGAGCCCGGAGCCTGCTTCAAATTCTGTGTCTCCCACGCTCTCTGGCCCTCCCCCACGTCGCTCTCTCTCTCTCTCAAAAATAAATAAAAACATTTAAAAAAAGGCGCCTATATACTAGAAGCAGTGCTAAAATGCGGCTAAGACTCATAAGCCTATACATAGCAACGCATCCTTGGTACTTAATTATTTCAAAAATAGCTCTCTCTACATTTCTGAACATGTTAATGGCATAGAATCTATGTCTTCTAAGTCAGCATGGAATCCTAAACAAGAAAGAAAGTAGGATCAATCATTGATTCTAAATTACACTGAGGTTCTAAATGTATTTTGCTACTTTGCACCAGAGATTACTAAACAGAATATCAGAGAAATTAAAACTGCTACAAAGTTAAAAAAAATGAAACAAAACCATTATACATGGCTTATATATCTTGTATTTTGTAGAAAGGAAGAGTTGTGTTGGCCTAGCTAGTATTTCTTTCTCAAGTGTACAGAGGGTAGAAGAGAGACACAGTGAGGTGGGGAGGATGCCAAGATAATTTGGCATTAAAATGCCATTTATCAAATGTCTGAGTGGGCATTTGAAAGCTTCTCAGGTGGTTCTGGGCTCTTGTCACATTTTCTCTGCCCAACGGTTCTGGCTTCCCTCAGTCCTTCTTCTAAGCTCCTACGTTATATACCGTTTTTTATGTAAGCCATGAGGAGAGCCCACAGACCTAGAGGATTTGGTTAGCCATTGCCCTTGCTGTTCCCTTTGTCAGAATTGCACTTCCTACTTTTCTTCATCGAAGTCTTATTCATTCTCCAAAATCCAATTCAAATTTCATCCCCTTCACCCACTCATGTATGCATGCCTCGTATGTGCCAGCCATTGTGTGCTTCTCCTTGGAGATGTATTTAATATATTGGATTGGTCATTCTTTAGTCCCTCCATTATGCTTCCACTGCAGTCTCATACCTCCACAGAAGTACTAATCACCTCTGGGAATTATTTACAAGATACTCTTTTATGAAAACCATGGGCTTCCAGAACTAAGTAACTTTATCTCACTCATTTTTGTATCCCTGCATGTAATAGAGCACAGCACCTTGCACATAGTAGAAGGTCAGTACCTCTCTAGCTATTCATTTATATTTGTTATTTTCTCCTGACTCATCTAACTTGACTCTCAATCTTTCTGTTCCTATTACTCTACTAAAACTGCTCTCATCAATGTTCCCAACAACATCCTTCTTACTGATTTCGGTAGATGGGTGAGACACACTCTTTTGATTAGCTTTGCTACATGTGATAATTGTAAGCTAGAGCTGCTAGCCATTTTTGCCACTTTATAGGGAGAACCTGCCTGGAGAATGAGGCCAATACAAAGGAAAGCAGAGCTGAGAGAGTTCTCATGAGATCATATGAGCTCCAAAGTTCTTCCATCTTAAGCCAGCTTCGTCAAGGACTTTACAGTTAAATAAATCCATAAATCCCATGCCCTCTTCTTTTTATTATTATTATTATTTTAAATTTACATCCATGTTAGTTAACATATAGTGTAATAATGATTTCAGGAATAGAATTTAGTGTTTCATCTCTTACATGTAGCACCCGGTGCTCATCCCAAGTGTTCTCCTTAATGCCCCTTACCAATTTAGCCCCCACTCACCCAAAACCGCTCCAGCAACCCTCAGTTTGTTCTCTGTATTTAAGAGTCTCTTATGGTTTGTCTCCTTCCCTGTTTTTATATTATTTTTGCTTCCTTTCCTTTATGTTCATCTGTTTTGTGTCTTTAAAAGAATTGTTTTTTTTAACATTTATCCATTTTTGAGAGACAGAGACAGAATGCAAGCAGGGGAGGGATAAAGAGAGAAGGAGGCACAGAATCCAAAGGAGACTCCAGGCTCTGAGCTGTCAGCCCAGAGCCCCATGTGGGGCTTAAAACCCACGAACCATTAGATCATGACCTGAGTCAAAGTCGGATGCTCAACCGACTGAGCCACCCAGGTGCCCGTCATCTGTTTTGTATATTAAATTCCACATATGAGTGAAGTCATATGATATTTGTCTTTCTCTGATTACCTTACTTCGCTTAGCATAATGCACTCAAGTTCCATCCACGTTGTTGCAAATGGCAAGATTTCATTATTTTCATCGCTGAGTAATATTCTATTATATATATATATACCGCATCTCCTTTAACCATTCATCAGTAGATGGACATTTGGCCATGCCCTCTTCTTTAGGAAAAAAAATCTTAATCCAGCTTAAAGTCAGCTCTCTGTCACTTGAAACTGGGAAAGTCCTAATCCTAGATAATGATCTCCATATCTATATTTCCAGCCCAGATATTTTTTCTAAGCTTCAGATGCATGTCCCCAACTGCTTACAAGTTTTCTCCTCTTAAATTTCACACAAGTACCTGAAACTCAAAACCTGTTTAAAACCACACATCTTCATTTCTGATTGTTATCTCAGTGACTAGTATAGCACTTTGCCAGAAACCTGGGTGTCTTCCTTGAGTCCTCTTTTTTCCCCTTGGATCAAATCCCCAAGCCCTAATTTTTTTCTAAATAAACCTGTCTGGGGCGCCTGGGTGGCTCAGTTGGTTAAGCGTCTGACTTCGGCTCAGGTCATGATCTCACGTCTGTGAGTTCGAGCCGCACGTCGGGCTCTGTGCTGACGGCTCAGCCTGGAGCCTGCTTCAGATTCTGTGTCTCCCTCTCTCTCTGCCCCTCTCCTGCTCACACTGTCTCTCTCTCTCTTAAAAATAAAATAAACATTAAAAAATTTTTAAATAAACCTGTCTGTTTCCATTGCTGCTACTCCGATTAAGCCACTATCATTTCTTATGTGTACCATTGTATCAGCCTCCTAACTTCCTTCTTTGTTTCCTTTATGCCTGTCTAGTCCATTTTTCTCTGTTTTCTCCACTTTTTCATTATATTTTAAATAAATTATAGTAATACATGTTTATTATAACAAGCCAAACAATATAGAACTAAATACAGAACCACTTAAGAGCTATCCCTTTCCCATCCAAACTTTTCTCACTTGATGTAATCAATTATCCAAGGTTTGGTGCTTCTGCTTTCCACATCTGTTTCTAGGTTTATATCCATATATCTGTATCTATAAACATTTTAGGCGGTTAAGATCTTTCTCTTTTTTTTTTATAAAAATGGGATTATATATTACAGATTATTCTGAAACTTGATTTTTATTACCTAGCAGAAGAACATGGTTATTCTTTCAGTCCATACATAAAACTCTAACATATTCATTTTAATAGTGCATAATATTCAATAGTACAGCTACGTCATGATTTATTCAACCACTTCCCCTGGGTTATCCCTCTTTTTGCCAATAAAACAGTGCTATAATAAATATCCTTATATATATGACCTAGGTACTGGTATTTTATTTCTGTATGATAGATTCCCTAAACTGTAAATGTTAGATTATAAAAGTCACCTAACAGTTAATTTGACTGGAGAATTGTATTAATATCCAAAATGGGTTTAACACTTTATATTCTCAAATATGATATATTACATTAACAGAATGAAGGATAAAAATCATGATTTTTCTGAATCTTGGTAGATTCAGAAAAGCATTCGACAAAATTCAACATTCTTTCATGATAAAAATTCTTTACAAATTAGGTATAGAAAGAATGTATCTCAACATAAGAAAGGTTCTATATGTCTAGCCCACAGCTAACATCACATTTAACAGCAAAAAGCTAAAAAAGCTTTTCCTCTAAGATCAGGAAAAAGATGAGGATGCCTGTTCTCACCATTTTCTTTCAACATAGTACTTAAAATCCTATGGCCAGAGCAATTACACAAGAAAAATAAATAAAAGGTGTTCAAATTGGAAAGGAAAAAGTAAAATTGTCTCTGTCTGCTGATGATATAAACCTATATATAGAAAACTCCACCCAAAAACAGTTAGAAATAATAAATAAATTCAGTTAAGTTGTAGGATACAAAGTGAACATATAAAAATCCATCTTTCCTATGAACAAACTGAGGGGGCGCCTGGGTGGCTCAGTCAGTTGAGCGTCCGACTTCAGCTCAGGTCATGATCTTGCGGTCTCTGAGTTCGAGCCCCGCGTCGGGATCTGTGCTGACAACACAGAGCCTGGAGCCTGCTTCACATTCTGTGTCTCCCTCTCTCTCTGCCCCTCCCCCACTCATGCTCTGTCTCTCTCTGTCTCAAAAATAAATAAACATTAAAAAAATTTAAAAAAAAAAGAACAAACTGAGGGTGAGGGGGTGAGGGAGGGGGGAGATGGGGTGACGGGCATTAAAAAGGGCACTTTTTGGGATGAACACTGGGTGTTATATGTAAACCAATTTGAAAATAAACTATTTAAATAAAAAAATCTGTCTTTCTATACACTATCAATGAACTATTCAAAAAATAAAGAAAAAGATCTCATTTACTATAGCATCAAAAAGAACAAAATATTTAGAAATAAATTTAAACAAGGAAGTGAAATATCAGTACATATCAGAAAACTATGTAATGCTCATGACAGAAATTGAAAAAGACACACAAAAAAGTAGAAAGATAACCTTGTGTTCTTGGGTTGGAAGAACTGATGTTGTTAAAATGTTCATATTATACAAAGCCATCTACAGATTCAATGATATCTCTATCAAAATTCCAATGATATTTTTTTTTCACAGAAATAGGTAAAACAATCCTTTTATTTATTTATTTATTTATTTATTTTAATTTTTATAATAGTTTATTTTCAAATTGGTTTACATATAACACCCAGTGTTCATCCCAACATGTGCCCTTTTTAATGCCCATCATCCCCTCTCCCCCCCCTCATCCCCCTCACCCTCAGTTTTTTCTTAGTCTTTGAGAGTCTCTTATGAGGAAAAACAATCCTAAAATTCATATGAAACCACAAATATGAAAAAATTCATTTTTTTTCACAGAAATAGGAAAAACAATACTAAAATTCATATGAAATCACGAAAATGAAAAGGTTCATATGAAACCCGAAGAGCCCAAGCAATCGTAAACAAAAAGAACAAAGCTGAAGGCACTACATTTCCTGATTTCTAAATATATTACAGAGGTATGGTAAACAAAACAGTATGGTACTGGCACAAAAAAAAATCATATAGACCAATGGAACAGAATAGAGAGCCCGGAAATAAATTATGCATTTACAGGCTACCAATCTTCAACAAGGATGCCAAAAGCACACCATAGGGAGAGAATAGTCTTTCAGTAAATGGTCCTGGGAAAACTGGATATGCACATGCAAAGGAATGAGATTGGACACTTACCTCACAGGATAGAAAAATGAACTCAAAATGGATTGAAGAGCTAAACATAGACCTGAAATTGTAAAACTACTATAAGAAGTCATAGGGAAAAATTTTTTTTGACCTATGAACTTTTTATTGGTCTCCTGCTCCTCAAAGGGTATTCTGGTTCTGCTGCCTCGAAGCCTCAAAACCGATGTCAGTGGTCTCAGACACACCTTTGTCCCCCACAATCCTGCGGATGGTAGTCTTTTGGATGATATGCATGGAATTGCTGCTGTCTAGGGTGTCACCAAGACTGAAATCCTCTGTCTTCCAGCAGGTGATAGTAGGTGGTGATTTTAGTCTCTAGCTTGGCCTTGATGTTCAGCAGCCCCTTGCACTCCTGGGTCTGGTGCTGCCAATCTTATCAGGTCTGGGACAGCTCTGACTTCAGGTGCAGCAGGACTACATTGAGCTGCTCCATCTGCATGGTGAGTAGACCTCCACTTCCCTCAGTTGTTCTCCAAGTTGGCCTTAATATTTCTCATGGAGTCCAGGGTGATCTCCGAGGAGTGAGTCACACGTATCAGCTCCATGGGCATCATCTC
This sequence comes from Paguma larvata, assembly GCA_030068075.1. Classification (NCBI taxonomy): domain Eukaryota; kingdom Metazoa; phylum Chordata; class Mammalia; order Carnivora; family Viverridae; genus Paguma; species Paguma larvata. The sequence continues at coordinate 53,257,038 of CM057830.1, read as the reverse complement.
AGCCACTCCTATTTCAGCAGTCTGTGAGGTGATCATTGTGGTGCTCTCCTGAATCTTCTGGAACCAAGCTGGTACTTGCTCGGCTCCTTTCAGTTCTTCCAAGCCAGCTCGTCTTATTGGGCCTAGAAGTCCACCACGATCTTGCTGAGGTTCTGAGATTTGGGGGCATCCAACTCTATGGTCAGCCTAGAGTTGCCAATCTGGTTTTGTAGACCCTTTACTTCTTCCTCATGGTTCTTCATGAAGAGCAGCTCCTCCCTGAGAGTCTCAATTTCCATCTCCAGCTGCAGCTGAATGACATTGGTGTCTTCAATGACCTCGCAGAGCCCATGGAGGTCATTCTCCACAAACTGGTGCATGGCCAGTTCTGTTTCATACTTAAGTCTGAAGTCATCGGTAGCAAGAAAGGCATTGTCAATCTTCAGAAAAATGCAGGCATGGCCACAGAATTTGCATAGATCTAAGCCCTCAGATCCTGGATGGTCTTAAGGTGATGCCCCCATTCTCTGACCTGGGGTTCTTTCTTCTCCAGGTGTTCCAGGATTTTGATCTCTAATTTCTGATTACCAGCCTCCAGACTCCTCACCCTCTCCAAGTAGGAGGATGGGTGGTTATTCAGGTCTTTCATGGTTTCCTTTTCACCATGCATAACCCCTATGCACACCAGTCATCCTTGTAGTCAGGCCCCCAGACCTCCAGCCACCCTGTAAACTGGTGGAGCTGGACACAGAGATGCAGGAGCCTGAGCTCCTGGTGCCTCATAAATGTTGGCCACACTGCTGACAGGCCAGACCTGACGGCTGGAAAACTGCACAGAGCATAGGGACCAATAGTTGGAGGAGAAGGTAGAGTGAGTGGTGAAGATCATGCTGTTCAGGGAGGAAGACAACATGGCAGGGCTCAGGCTGCCAGGAAAAAGCTTCTTGATAATAATGGGCAATAATTTTTTGGCCTGGGCACTAATTTTTTGGATATGATATCAAAAGTACAGGTGGCAAAAGGAAAAACAGACAAATGGAATTGCATCAGATTAAAAAGCTTCTGCACAGCAAAGGAAACAATCAACAGAGTGAAGACACAACCTATGAAATGAGGAAAAATATACATCTGGTTAGGGGTTAGTATTTAAAATATGTAAGGAACTCACCTACTTGACATGTCTCCAAAGGCAAGGGAATTAAAAGCAAAAATGAACTACTGGGACCTCATCAAGATAAAAGGCTTCTGCACGGCAAAAGAAACAACCAACAAAACTGATAGGCAACCAACGGAATGGGAAAAGATAATTGCAAATGACATATCGGATAAAGGACTAGTATCTAAAATCTATAAAGAACTTACCAAACTCCACACCCGAAAAACGAATAACCCAGTGAAGAAATGGGTGGAAGATATCAATAGACACTTCTCCAAAGGAGATGTCCAAATGGCAAATAGACACATGAAAAGATGCTCAATGTCACTCATCATCAGGGAAATTCAAATCAAAACCACACTGAGATACCACCTCACACCAGTCACAGTGGCTAAAATGAACAAATCAGGAAACTATAGATGCTGGAGAAATGGAGAAATAGGCACCTTCTTGCACTGTTGGTGGAAATGCAAACTGGTGCAACCACTCTGGAGAACTGTGTGGAGGTTCCTCAAAAAAATGAAAATAGACTTAACCTGTGACCTAGCAATAGCACTGTTACGAATCTACCCAAGAGATACAGGACTGCTGATGCATAGGGGCACGTGTACCCCGATGTTCATAGCAGCACTTTCAACAATAGCCAAATCATGGAAAGAGACTAAGTGTCCATCAACTGACTGAATGGATAAAGAAGATGTGGTACATATATACAATGGAATACTATGCAGCAATGAGAAAGAATGAAATCTGGCCACGTGTGGCAACATGGATAGAACTGGAGGATATTATGCTGAGCGAAATAAGTCAGGCAGAGAAAGACAGATGCCATATGTTCCCACACATAGGTAGGCTTTGGGAGACCTAGTAGAAAACCAGGGGGAAGGGAAAGAGGAGAAGGAAAAAAAAAAAAGCAAGCCACAGAGAGGAAGGAAGACATGATATGAGAGACTCTCAAAGAATAAGAACAATCTGAGGGGAGAGGAGGGTGTGCGAGGGGGGAGAGTGGATGATGGACACAGAGGGGGGCACTTGTTGGGTTGAGCACTGGGTGTTGTATGGAAACCAATTTGACAATAAATTATTAAAAAATAAAATATGTAAGGAATTCAAATAACTCAATAGCAAATAATAATAAAAGTAAAATAAATAATAACAAACTGATTTAAAAATGGGCAAAGGACCTGAATAGACAGTTTTCCAAAGAAGAACAACAAATGATCAACAAATATATAAGAAGATGCTCAACATCACTAATCACCAGGGAAATGCAAATCAAAACCACAATGAGATGTTACCTCACACCTGTTAGGATGGCTACAATCAAAAAGATGAGAGACAACAAATATTTTTTAGGATGTGGAGAAGAGGGAACCTTTGTGGTCTGTTGCTAGGAATGTAAATCAGTACAACCATTATGGAAAACAGGTTCCTCAAAAATTAAAAATAGAAATACCACATAATTCAGCAATCTTATAAACAAAGAAAATGAAATCAGTGTCTTGAAGAGATATCTGTACTCTCATGTTTATTGCAGCATTAGTCCTAATAGCCAGCATAGGGAAACAACCTAAGTATCAAATAAATGGAAAAAGCATATGTGATCTCATACACATGTGATGGATTATTATTCAGCTTTAAAAAAAAAGGAAGTCCGGCCATTCATGACATGGATGAACCTGGAAGTCATTACCCTAAGTTAAATAAGCCAGATACAGAAGGACAAATACTGCATGATATCGCTTATGTGTAGAATCTAAACAAATTAAACTCATTGAAGCAGAATAAAATGGTCACCAGGAGCTGGGTGTTAGGGGGAAATGCAGAGGCACTGGTCAAAGGGTACAAAGTTTCAGTTATGGAGGATGAAAAATTCATAGCATGATAACTATAGTTAATATTACTGTATATACTATGCTTGAAATTTGCTGAGTAGATCTTAAGTGTTCTCATCACAAAAAAGAGGAACTATGTGAGGTGAATGAAATGTTAGTTTGTGATAATTATTTCACAATATATGTGTATATCAAAATATCACATTGTATACCTTAAATATATATGATTTTCACTTGTCAATTATATCTCAATAAAGCTGGAAAAAAACCAATGTATATTCTTTTCACAAATACCTGGGTTTTCCCACCTTCTTATTAGCATAGGATGTTATTATATTATAAAATTATTGTTAATATATTTGGGTGAAGGGTAGAAAAAGGACATATCATAAATATTTTATTTATTTAAAAAATAAATATTCTTATTTTAAATTAGTAATACATATAGATATTTTTAAAAATTCAAAACAGAGGCACCTGGGTAGCTCAGTGAGTTAAACATCCATCTTTGGCTCAGGTCATGATCTCATGGTTTGTGAGCTCGAGCCCTGCCCTGGGCTCTCTGCTGCCAGCACAGAGCCCACTTCGATCCTCTCTCTCCTTCTCTCAATAAAAAGTAAAACATTAACAAAACAAAAAATTCAAAACTAAAAATAGATTAAAAAATTAAAAATAAAATATTCCAAAAAAGGAATATGAAAATTAACTCTCCCTTCATTGCAACCTTAAACACTCAGTTTTCTTCCCCCAAGCAACAAGTTACCAATTATAGATTTATCATAATTTATTTCATCATTTCCTATTGTACATTAACATTATTTCCAATCCTCTCCTATTTCAAATAGTATAGCAAAGATTATCACTGTTGATAAATGATTTCCCACATGTGAGTATGTCTAGAAGTAAAAGTGGAATTGCTGGATCAGAGTATAGGCATTTAGCATTTGAAAATATTTTCCATATAAACTATTCTTGACATTGATCCTGTGCTACCCCACTGCCTTTAAGATGATTTCTATGCTCCAAAAAATGGATTCCGAGTCCTTGTACGATTTGTGCCCTTTTGGCCAGCTCATTTATAACTTCCCCTTTAGAAATCTATACTAACCATACAAACTTGTTTCAGTTCCTCAAATGAACAAGCTTTTCTTACTCTAAGCCTCCCTTGTTTACCCTTCCCTCAAACCTTCACTTGGCTAACTCTTTAGCATCACTCAGGTTGCAGCTCAGATGTTGCCCCCATTAGGAGAACTTCCTTAACTTCCCAGGTGTAGATCAGGTACTGATGTGTCCCATAGCACCCTGTTCTTACCCTATTATATTTTATTGTACTGTGTTGAAACCATCCAACTATAAGCTTGATGAGGGGTAGGGTCTTGTTCAACTCTGTGTACTTATTGTCCAAAGAGAGATCAATAAACATTTATTAAACAACTAGTTGGTACTCAATAATAATTTATTTCAATGAATGAATGAAAAAAAAGGAAGCCCTAGTAGCTCCTCCCTTGTGAGACAAAAGAGGCTCTCCAGGTCTAGGAGTAGAATCAAGAGTAAGGCAGTGTTGCATAAGTAATCCACTACAAATTCAACAGGAGTCATTGGCCTATGCATCTACATCTGCCTGTGATATTTTGAGGAGCTATACAAAAGGGGCTGACAGTTTAACACTTAGCCAAGAGATTAACCTTCCTATAGTCTTCACTTCTTAAAACTGTATGCACGTTCTTAATCCTTACGGAGTCTCTTTATGGACGCTAAAGAAAAGGCTCATTTCCCCATCCAAACTGAAACCCTGAGTATTTAATCATGCAAACATATCTAATTGACTAAAACTACCCTAGATATTATCACTATATTATAGAAATCAGGAATAGTTAGGAGCAAATTATAAGAGAATTGGAAGGAAACAATTAGATCACCTATTCTAGTAGGTAAACATTTTTTTCTTATCCTAGTACATCTGAGGGATATGATATGATCTCATATCTCACTAAAATGTTCTTAATGGGGTGCAGAGTGCTCAGAATTTCCAGGGGTGTGTATACCTTGAAAAAACCTCTGTAGATGATTTTGAATTTCGTACGCCAGAGTTGTCAATGATTCTAGTTTAACATTTAGAAAAAAACTATGATCAGAGAAGTAAAGACCTACTCAAGATCATAATGCTAGTATAACTACCAAGATCATAATGCTAGTATAACTACCAGGAGCAGAACTGGGACTATAATCTGGATCTCCTGACTTAAAGTTCATCATTTTTCATAATATTTAGAAACAAATAACTTGATGGAATTTAAGACAGAGTGAAGCAGACCAGAAATACCTTTAGTGAATCTCAGGTCAAATGGGCCTCTGACCTCTTTCAGGCAAGATATTCCTCAAAGATATCTTACCTTTACAGCATTTTCTGGTGGGAGGCAGGCATTTACACATTTTACCTTACATGATGCTGAATTGTTTCTGCTTGTTATAAAGAGTGTGTATTATTTTTTAATTCAAAAATTTCATAAATATTTTAAGCAGCCTAATCTTTAACTTTTACACCCAGTTCACTTTAGGACTTAGGTACTGAGGACAGGAATTTGGTAGTTACAATCAACTGAAGAGGCTGGTGCAATGTCTTACAAGTAGTTGGTATTCTAAAAATGCTTGTCAACTGAGTGTTAGCAGAAAGCTTATTGAGATCATCTACTGCAGAGCTAGTCCCATCAATAAAAATATAGCTTTAAAGGGCATTTAAGAGTATGAGCCAGCTAAGACATTTTAGCTTACTTAATGCCTTATTTGATATAAACCCATTTTCCAGAGGGTTCCGTTGTGGGCACTTAGGCTGTTGGCTTTCATGACCAGTACACAACCTTGGGGACTCTATGTCTGAAATCAACAATCCTTTTCAACTCTACACACATGGTAAAAGCTCAAAAGCTTTAATTTAGTCTTGTGAACAAGCCTTTGTAAGCTCTCAAAATGATTTTAGTCTCTCTCATTTGATAATAGCACAGTGATGGCTCACTGAAAAGCAATCAATATAAGAGCAATACTAGAATGAGGACACTTATTAATTCTAGCTAACATTTGTATAGGTACAAAGTCTGTTTCTTTGAGGCCATAGACTTTCATGTTCATCTGTATCAATTTAATGGTAGTTATGCCCTATTTTATTATTATTTTTAAGAAACAAAGGAAAAATGATATGTTTCAATCTTGTTTCTCCACTTTGTTCTTTTATAATAGCAAAAGAGAATACTTTTTTGATCTGTCCAAAAGTAAAGAAAACTACAAAGAAGAGACACTGACAAAAAGGGACACATATATTCACCCAGCCAGACAGTAAGAGAACTGTACATATGTGATCATGTCTTGTTATGAGGTAGGCCATAGTTTGAGGCCTGGAGTCTTCTTCCTATGGGCTTGGATACAAACAGTGAGCAAAACAAAAGACAATCTGGTTGAAACAGAGTATCTTTGCAAAAATTATAATGCATTATCTATACATAATCTTAGCCAAAGGTTGAGAAGCGATATACAATGGGTTATCTATAAAATAATGAATGCGTGTCTAAAATACCTAGAATATCATGCTATTATATTTGTCTTCCAGAGAGAATATAGTAATAGTTAATAATTTTGAAAACATTTTTGCATACATTAACACCTTTGATTATTACAACAATGGCATGATGTAAGCAAGGCTAATTTCCCCCCATTTTAAAGCTATGGAAATTGAAGCTCAGAGGGATGTCATTCTTCCAAGGTCACAAGGCTACTAGGGTGGCAATGACATCAGGATTGGGATCCAGAAATTGCGACTCAGTCTAGTACCTTTTCTATTACACCATGCTGCACTTTATTTTTTCACTAGGTCAGAAATATGGGAGGAAGGCTATTGTGGAGAGATAATAATATTCTGATTGATTCCTGGAACTGCTCCTACAGGAAGGGAACAGATGGTTTTATAATAATACTTATATGGGGCACCTGGGTGGCTCAGTTGGTTAAGCGGCTGACTTTGGCTCAGATCATGATCTCACTGTCTGTGAGTTCGAGCCCCGCATCGGGATCTGTGCTCATGGCTCAGAGCCTGGAACCTGCTTAAGAGTCTGTATCTCCCTCTCTCTGTGCCCTTCCCCTGCTCATACTCTGTCTCTATATCTCTCAAAAATAAATAAACATTAAAAAAATTTAAAAAAATAATACTTATAAAATATGGAAACCACCTCCATGGGAATTCTGAATTCATATTATCTGCTTCTAAGACTTCATGACAGTCTGAATATACTCTATATTTCATTCTGACTAGGAAATAAAATACTGCAGATTTCTGGAGAACCCTGCAAAAGATGACCAAGCAAGTCACCTAGAGCTATTATTACTTCAGAAACACATCACAAGGATGGGTCTCAGCAGGAAATCCTGGCACAGATTTCTGGAACAATTGTGACTCACAACACCTACAATGAAGGTATTATGCTTTCTTCGCAGAACAACAGAGCTAAAAGACCTCATATAATTAGAAAAAATTAACTTTGAACCTGTATCAAATGCTTCTGGCCAACTCAAAACAGGAGTAGTAAGTTTAAAGTAGAGAAGCAGTAAAGAAAAAGACATCACTCATTTTCTATGAGTTCAACTTATAAAGCATCAAGCTTCATACTAGAGGAGAACTAACCCTGTGTTTGGGACTCTTGCTTCCTATGCAATGCCTTAATTTGTAGAGTAATCCAAAAGGAGAAACTGAGATGAATTCAATACTTTCTTGAATGGTGAGTCAGAAAGATTGGATATGTCCTGAATATGGCTACTGACATCTTCAAAGGAAAGGTATACAATGCCCATGCTATGCTTCTAATCAACTAGTTAAGTAGGCCATTGAAAACAAGAGAAAAGATTTCTATAGCTTGATTTATTCCTGGTGAACTTATGCAGGCTCCTAAGGATCACTACATACTTTACTTCTCTAAAGTGCGAATGAACTATTTGTCAAATTTTTTTTTCTCCCAGAGGTATTAGTGAAGATCATCAAGCTTAATTTCCATAGTTCCTAAGTAGAAAATCTAGACTCCTTCTCTTCCCTATTTGTTTTCTCAGTCATTCATATAACAAATATTTGGTTGTCTTCAATGTGCTCGTGCTGTGTAAGGTAAAACCTGCCTTGACCAATCTACCTTTGCTTTATTTTTACCTATTGCCTATAAATGTACCTGCTCCCTCATTAAAGTGTAAGCTTCTCTAAGGGTCTTCTTTACCTTTATACTTTTTCTGGTAGTGCCTAGAGGCATGTTAAATAACAATAACATAAAGTTTTGGGAATTGAAGTGAAATTAAAGGATAGTAACAAATTGAAAAATTTATAAAGGAAACAGAACTAATTTTCCTGTTTCTTTTTAAACTTATCTCTATTATTGACCTTAGAAAAATGTTTTTCTCACTGAAATCTTTGTCATATTCTTAAATGTTCAAAGTAAGTGACTCTTTCGTTGACAATTGTGATGCAAATATGAGGTGGGTAACAAAATTTTTATTATAATATATCAGTACCTTCTAGATTTAGAATCAACATCTGATTGTTTTACTTTTTACCTTAACATAGCCACTCTGTGGCTAAAATGAATAAATCAGGAAACTATAGATGCTGGTGGGGATGTGGAAAAGCAGGCATTCTCCTACACTGTTGGTGGGAATGCAAACTGGTGCAGCCACTCTGGAAAACGGTGTGGAGGTTCCTCAAAAAAATGAAAATAAAGCTATCCTATGACCCAGCAATAGCACTGCTAGGAATTTACCCAAGAGACACAAGAGTGCTGATGAATAGGAGCACGTGTACCCCAATGCTCATAGCAGCACTTTCGACAATAGCCAAATCATGGAAAGAGACTAAGTGTCCATCAACTGATGAATGGATAAAGAAGATATGGTACATATATACAATGGACTACTACGTGGCAATGAGAAAAAATGAAATCTGGCATTGTGTAGCAACATGGATGGAACTGGAGGGTATTATGTTAAGTGAAATAAGTCAGCCAGAAAAAGACAGATACCGGGGGTTCGGGGCAACATGGTGGAGGAGTAGGGGGCTCCAGTATTTCGCTTGCCCTTTAAACGGGGTCGACTGAAACCAAAGTCTCTCCCCACTCCAAAAATCGGGGGGAAAAGGTGCTGCAGCTTACAAGGAACGAAGGCGAAAACAGACACGGCCCAACCAAAACGTGAGTTTAATCTGGGTCAGATAAAACGAACTCGGGAAGCTGAGCTGAGGGGAGGGTGAGCATCTTCTGAGATAGCTGGGAAAGTGCCGATCAAACAACATCTGAACGAGAGGGCCAGAGCGGGTGAGACCACTACCATCCAGCCCCTAAATGCAGGGCTTCTGAAGAGAAGTTCAATGGCAAACAGCAGCACTACCCGCGCACTGCCGGGACCGCGCCAACACCGACCCAAGCCGCTCGGACACGCGCACCGGGGGGAATGGCAGCGGGGACCCAAGAAGAGGCGCCTGCGGAGCACCTCTAACCCCGGCACAATTACAGTGATATCGGGGGTAGCAGACGGCCGCGTCACCGAGCCACCCTCACCCAGCGCCTCCGGGATGCGGGCGCCGGCGGGACTGGCAGCAGGGACCCAGGCAGTCCCAGGTGGCACTGCCTGCGGAGCACCTCTAACCCCAGCATAATTACAGCAAAATTGGGGGTAGTAGACTACCGCGTCACCGTCCAGATAACTGCACTAGGCCAGCGTCGGCGGTGGAGAGAGAACAGAAATAAAGGGGCAACTAAAGACTCAAGGACTGGTGGCGAGGGTCTGGAGAGAGGCCATTGTTATCTCACAAGCCAGTAAGTCACCCCAAAAGCCATCCCTGCAGAAGTGGAGGCGGGACCCGCCTACACCAAACCACGCCCCTCCCCACCTATCAGCAGGAGCGACTAATGCCAAGTGGAGATTGCTGCCTGGAGTAACTCCAGTCATTTTTTGCTTTTTTAAATTTATCCCTCCCTTTCTCATTCCTACCCATCTCCATCTCTGAGCCGGTTATCCAGGGTACTGACTGGCTTAAACAATTTTTTTTTTTAAAAAACCCGTTCTCTAAATGCATGTTCTGCACCTTCTTCTGTACTACCCTATCCCTCTTTCTGGAATAACCAGGCCGCATGAGTTCATCTAAATGACATCGATCTCTATTCCTTTTCCCTTGCACCCATTCTTATTCTGATTTTTCTCAGTCTGGATTAAGCCCTTTAGTCGCTCTACCTGGGCAAAATCCATTATCTTCTTCTCCCCGCACCTGTCATTATTCTTTCTATATATGCTCTGTCACCAGCACACTACATACCCTGTCCTTAACGTGTAGCTGGTACTTCAGGTCACTGTCCTCAGAGAGTCATTTGTTATTCTTTTTTCTGTTGTGAACTGCTTGTCTCTACCATTTGTCGGTATGTTTGAGTATTTCTGTTTCCTGTTTGTCTGTCAGCCTGTTTTCCTTTCCAAAGCAACATCAAGATACAATCCAAAACACATCCAGCCAAAATGACGAAACGGAAGAATTCTCCTCAAAAGAATCTACAAGAAGCAGTGACAGCTCAAGAATTAATGAAAGCAGATATAAGCAACATAACAGAACATGAATATAGAAGGATAATCATAAAACTAATCGCTGGGCTTGAAAAAAGCTTAGATGAATGCAAGGGGTCCGCGCGGCAGAGTTCAAGGACCTTAAAAACGGTCAGGAAGAATTAAAAAAGACCTTGGAAGAAATACAAGGGAAATTGGAAGCAGCCACAGCACGGATTGAAGAGGCAGAGGAAAGAGTTAGTGCATTAGAAGATAAAATCATTGAAAAAGAGGAAGCAGATATAAAGAGAGAGAAGCTGATCCAGGAACAGGAAAGGAGAATTCGAGAGCTGAGCGATGCACTCAAAAGAAACAATATCCGTATCATAGAAGTTCCAGAGGAAGAAGAGAGAGAGAACGGAGTCGACGGGGTTCTTGAACAAATCATTGCTGAGAACTTCCCCAACATGAGAAAGGAAACGGGCATGGAAATCCAAGAACCACAGAGAACTCCCCTCAGACGCAACTTGAATAGACCTTCTGCAGGGCACATCATAGTGAAGCTGGCAAAATACAAAGATAGGGAGAGAATCCTGAAAGCAGCTAGGGACAAAAGACCCTTAACATACAAAGGCAGACACATAAGGGTAGTAGCAGACTTATCTACAGAAACTTGGCAAGCCAGAAAGGAATGGCAGGGTATCTTCAATGTGATGAGCAAGAAGGACATGCAACCAAGAATTCTGTATCCGGCTAGCCTGTCATTCAGAATAGAAGGAGAGATCAAGGTTTTTCCCAACAAACAAAAACTGAAAGAATTTATCACAAATAAGCCAGCACTACAAGGGATCCTGAAGGGCACTCTATGAAGGAAAGGTTGCAAAGAACACAAACTGCCAGAGACAGCCTTACAAACATGAAACTTACAGATAATACAGTGACTGTAAGCCCATATTTTTCAATATTAACACTGAATGTAAATGGACTAAATGTGCCAATCAAAAGGCACAGGGTAACAGAATGGATTAAAAAACAAGACCCATCTATTTGCTGTCTTGAAGAAACTCATCTTAAACCTGAAGACACCTTCAGATTGAAAGTGAGGGGATGGAGAACTATCTACCATGCTACTGGAAGTCAGAAGAAAGCCGGAGTAGCCACACTTATATCAGACAAATTAGACTTTAAAATGAACGATGTAATAAGAGATGAAGAAGGACATTATATAATAGTCTCAGGGACCATCCAGCAGGAAGAGCTAACAATTGTAAATATCTACGCACCGAATTCGGGGGCACCCAAATTTGTAAAACAACTAATTACAAATATTAGCAACCTCATCGATAAAAATGTCCTAATAGTAGGGGACCTTAACACTCCACTCTCAGCATTGGATAGATCCACAAAACAGAAAATCTCCACAGAAACAATAGCCCTGAACAACACATTAGAACAGATGGGCCTCACAGACATCTTTAGGGTCCTTCACCCAGAAGAAAAGGAATTTACATTCTTCTCAACTGCACACGGTACATTTTCCAAGATAGACCACATTCTGGGGCACAGGGAAGCTCTGAATAAATATAAAAGAATTGAGATCATACCGTGCACACTGTCAGACCACAATGCTTTGAAACTGGAAATCAACCACAGGAGAAAGCCTGGAAAATATCCAAAAACATGGCGGCTAAGAAATAACCTACTAAAAGATGAGTGGGTCAACCAAGCCATCAGAGAAGAAATTAAAAACTACATGGAAACAAATGAAAATGAAAATACAACAATCCAAATGCTCTGGGATGCAGCAAAGGCAGTCCTGAGAGTCCTTGCAATCCAGGCCCATCTCAAGAAACAAGAAAAATCAATAACACAAATTCTAACAGCACGCCTAAAGGAACTAGAAGCAGAACAACTAAAACAACCCAAGCCCAGCAGAAAGAGAGAAATCACAAAGATCAGAGCACAAATTAATCATATGGAAACAGAAAAGGCAGTGGAACAGATCAATGAAACCAAAAGCTGGTTCTTTGAAAAAATAAACAAAATAGACAAACCTCTAGCCAGGCTTCTCAAAAAGAAAAGAGAGAGAACTCAAATAGATAAAATCGTGAATGAAAAGGGAGAAATTACAACCAGTCCCTCAGAAATACAAGCAATCATCAGAGAATACTATGAAAAATTATATGCCACCAAACTCGGCAACCTGGAAGAAATGGACAGCTTCCTAAATAGCCACATGCTACCAAAACTCAAACGGGAAGAAATAGAAAATTTGAACAGACCCATAACTAGTGAAGAAATAGAATCAGTTATCAAAAACCTCCCAGCAAATAAAAGCCCTGGACCAGATGGCTTTCCTGTGGAATTTTGCCAGACATTTAAAACAGAGTTAATTCCTATCCTCCTCAAGCTGTTCCAAAAAACTGAAACGGAAGGAAAACTCCCGGACTCATTCTATGAAGCCAGCATCACGTTGATTCCCAAACCAGATAGAGACCCAGCAAAGAAAGAGAATTACGGGCCAATATCCCTGATGAATATGGATGCAAAAATGTTCAACAAGATACTAGCAAATCGAATCCAACAGCATATAAAGAGAATCATCCACCATGATCAAGTAGGATTCATCCCTGGGTTGCAGGGCTGGTTCAATATTCGCAAATCAATCAACGTGATACATCACATTAACAAAAGAAAAGATAAGAACCATATGATCCTGTCAATAGATGCAGAAAAAGCATTTGACAAAATACAGCACCCTTTCTTAATAAAAACTCTCGAGAAAGTCGGGATAGAAGGAACGTACTTAAACATCACAAAAGCCATCTATGAAAAGCCCACAACTAATATCATCCTCAGTGGGGAAAAATTGAGAGCGTTCCCCCTGAGATCAGGAACACGACAGGGGTGTCCACTCTCGCCACTGCTATTTAACATAGTGTTGGAAGTCTTAGCATCAGCAATCAGACAACAAAACAAAATAAAAGGCATCAAGATTGGCAAGGAGGAAGTCAAACTTTCACTTTTTGCAGATGACATGATACTTTACATGGAAAACCCGACGGAATCCACCAAAAGCCTACTAGAACTGATCCATGATTTCAGCAAAGTTGCAGGGTATAAAATCAATGTACAGAAATCGGTGGCATTTCTATACACCAACAATGAAGCAGCAGAAAGAGAAATAAAGAAGCTAATCCCTTTTACAATTGCACCAAAAACCATAAAATACTTAGGAATAAACCTAACCAAAGATGTGAAAGACCTCTACACTGAAAACTATAAAAAACTTATGAAGGGAATTGAGGAAGACACAAGGAAATGGAAAAACATCCCATGCTCATGGACTGGAAGAATAAATATCGTTAAAATGGCAATACTACCCAAAGCAATCTACACATTCAATGCAATCCCAATCAAAATTGCACCAGCATTCTTCTCAAAACTAGAGCAAACAATCCTAAAATTTGTATGGAACCACAAAAGACCTCGAATAGCCAAAATAATACTGAAGAAGAAAACCAAGGCGGGAGGCATCACAATCTCAGACTTTAACCTCTACTACAAAGCGGTAGTCATCAAGACTGTATGGTATTGGCACAAAAACAGACACATAGACCAATGGAATAGAATAGAAAACTCAGAAATGGACCCGCAAGTATGTGGCCAACTAATCTTTGACAAAGCGGGAAAATGTATTCAATGGAAAAAAGACAGCCTCTTTAATAAATGGTGCTGGGAGAACTGGACAGCAGCATGCAAAAGAATGAAACTAGACCACTTTCTTACACCACTCACAAAAGTAAATTCTAAATGGATAAAAGATCTGAATGTGAGACAGGAAACCATCAAAATCCTAGAGGAGAAAGCAGGAAAAAGCCTCTTTGACGTAAGACGCACCAATTTCTTGCTCGACACGACTCCAAAGGCAAGGGAATTAAAAGCAAAGATGAACTACTGGGACCTCATCAAGATAAAAAGCTTCTGCACGGCAAAAGAAACAACCAACAAAACGAATAGGCAACCAACGGAATGGGAAAAGATCATCGCAAATGACATCGGATAAAGGACTAATATCTAAAATCTATAAACAACTTACCAAGCTCCACACCCGATAAATAAATAACCCAGTGAAGAAATGGGCAGAAGATATGAATAGACACTTCTCCAAAGAGGAGATTCAGATGGCCAACAGACACGTGAAACGATGCTCAATGTCACTCATCATCAGGGAAATACAAATCAAAACCACACTGAGATACCACCTTACACCGGTTCGAGTGGCTAAAATGAACAAATCAGGAAACTATAGATGCTGGCGGGGATGTGGAGAAGTAGGCACCCTCCTACACTGTTGGTGGGAATGCAAACTGGTGCAGCCACTCTGGAAAACGGTGTGGAGGTTCCTCAAAAAAATGAAACTAGAGCTACCCTTTGACCCAGCAATAGCACTGCTAGGAATCTACCCAAGGGACACAGGAATGCTGATGCATAGGGGCACGTGTACCCCAATGTTCATAGCAGCACTTTCGACAATAGCCAAATCATGGAAAGAGACCAAGTGCCCATCAACTGACGAGTGGTAAAGAAGATGTGGTACATATATACAATGGACTACTACGTGGCAATGAGAAAAAATGAAATCTGGCCATGTGTAGCAACATGGATGGAACTGGAGGGTATTATGTTAAGTGAAATAAGTCAGTCAGAAAAAGACAGATACCATATGTTTCCACGAATAGGTGGACTTTGTCAGACTAAGCAAAAACCAGGGGGAGGGGAAGGGGGAAAGGAAAAAAAGACACAGAGAGGGAGGGAGATAAAACATAAGAGACTCTCAAAGACTAAGAACAAACTGGGGGTGAGGGGGGTGTGGGAGGGGAGAGGGGGGTGACGGGCATTAAAGAGGGCACATGATGGGATGAACACTGGGTGTTATATGTAAACCAATTTGAAAATAAACTATTATAAAATAAAAAAAAACAAGAAAAAGACAGATACCATATGTTTCCACGCATAGGTGGATTTTGAGAGACTAAGCAAAAACCAGGGGGGAGGGGAAGGGGGGAAAGGAAAAAAAGACACAGAGAGGGAGGGAGATAAAACACAAGAGACTCTCAAAGATTAAGACAAACTGAGGGTGAGGGGGTTGAGGGGGGAGAGGAGGTGACTGGCATCATAGGGCATGTGTTGGGATGAACACTGGGTGTTATATGTAAACCAATTTGAACATAAACTATTAAAAATAAAATAAAATACATAGCCACTCTGTTTTGCTTACCATATCCTACATTTTCCTCTGTTCAGACATTTTATAGATTCACTTTTGAATGAGAATTTATCATTTGAAAGAGAAGGTATTTATTTTTATAAAGCAGTCAGCTTATTCTCTTGAGATACAGTGATTTACAATGCAGACTTATATATCCAGCTGCCTACTTAATATATATACTGTGTTGTGTAATAGACACCTCAAATGTAGGATGCCTAACTGAATTGTTTTTAATTTTAAGTTTTTATTTTAATTATAGATAGTTAACATGCAGTGTAATATTAGTTACAGATATAGAATTTAGTGATTCATCACTTACATACAACTCCCAGGGCTCATTGCAAGTGCCCTCCTTAACCCATCACCCATGTTGCCAACCCCACCGCCCACCTCCCCTCCAGAAATGCTCAGTTTGTTCCCTATAGTTAAGAGTCTGTTTTTTTTTGCTTAGCTTCTCTCCTTTGTTCCACCATGTTCATCTCTTTTATTTCTTAAATTCCACACGTGAGTAAAACCATATGGCATTTGTCTTTCTCTGAATGACTTATTTCACTTAGCATAGTACACTCTAGCTCCATTCATCCTGTTAGAAATGGCAAGATTTCATTCTTTTTTTATGGCTGAGTAATATTCTATCCTTTTTTTTTTAAATTTATTTGGGGGGTGGGGTAAAGAGAGGAGAGAGAGAGAATCCCTAGTAGGCTCCATGCTGTCAGCACAAAGCCCAATCTGGGGACTCGAACCCATGAACCATGAGATCATGACCTGAGCCAAAACCAAGAGTCGGACAGTTAACTGACCAAACTACCCAGGTGCTCCATATTCCTTCTATATATATACTACCACTTCTTTATCCATTCATCAGTCAATGGACATTTGGCCTCTTTCCATATTTTGGCTATTGTTGATAATGCAGCTATAAACATCAGGGTGCATGTATCCCTTTGGACCTGTATTTCTGTATCCTTTGGGTAAATACCTGGTAGTGCAATTGATGGACTGTAGGGTAGTTCTACTTTTCCAAAGTTGCTGCACTAGCAGTTTGCATTCCTACCAACAGTGCAAGAAGGTTCCCCTTTCCCCTTAATCTGCATCTTCGCCAACACCTGTTGTTTCTTCTGTTGTTAATTTTAGCTATTCTGGTAGGTGTGAGTTGATAGTGTAGTAGAGTTTTGATTTCTATTTCCCAGATGATGAGTGATGTTGAGTGTCTTTTTATGTGTCTGTTAGCTACCTATATGTCTTCTTTGGAAAAATGTCTATTCATGTCTTCTGCCCATTTCTTAACTGTATTATTTGTTTTATGTGTGTTGAGTTTTATAAGTTCTTTATAGATGTTGGATACTAACACTTTATCAGATACGTTATTGGCAAATAATCTTCCTCCATTCCAAAGGTTGCCTTTTAGTTTTGTTGACTGTTTCCTATTCTGTGCTGAAGTTTTTTTGTTTTCATGAAGTCCCAATAGTTCGTTTTTACTTTTGTTTCCCTTGCCTCTGAAGATGTATCAAGTGAGAAATTGCTATGGCTGATGTCAAAGAAGTTACTGCCTTTGTTTTCCTTCAGGATTTTGATGGTTTCATGTCTCACATTTAGGTCTTTGATCCATTTTGAATTTATTTTTGTGAATGGTATAAGAAAGTGTTCAAGTTTCATTATTTTGCATGTTGTCCAGTTTTTCTAACACCATTTTTAAAAGACACTGTCTTTTCCCATTGGATATTCTTTCATGTTTTGTCAAAGATTAACTGACATGTAGCTGTGGGTTCATTTCTGGGTTTTCTATTCTGTTCAACTGACCTATGTGTCTGTTTTTGTGCCAGTACCATCCTGGTTTGATCACTACAACTTTGTAATATAACTTGATGTCTGGAAATGTGATGCCTCCACCTTGGCTTTTCCTTTTCCTTTTTTTTAAATTTTTTTAACGTTTATTTATTTTTGAGAGACATAGAGACAGAGTATGAGCAGGGGAAGGGCAGAGAGAGAGGGATACAGAATCTGAAGCAGGTTCCAGGTTCTGAGCTGTCAGCACAGAGCCCGACGCGGGGCTCGAACTCACAGACTGTGAGATCATGACCTGAGCCGAAGTTGGCCGCTTAACCAACTGAGCCAGCCAGGCGCCCCTGGCTTTTCCTTTTCAAGATTGCATTGGCTATTCAAAATTTCCGCCTCCCCTCCCCCCCCCCCGCCCCGTTCCATGCAAATTTTAGAATTGTTTGTTCTAGCTCTGTGAAACATGCTGTTGGTATTTTCATAGGGATTGCATTAAATGTGTAGATTGCTTTGAGTAGTATAGACATTTAAAAAACATTTCTTCTTCCAATCCGTCAGCATGAAATGTCTTTCCATTTCTTCATGTCATCTTCAATTTCTTTCATCACTGTTTTAACGTTTTCAGAGTACAGTACTTTTTCATCTTTAGTTAGGTTTATCTCTAGATATCTTATTGGTTTGGGTCCAATTAAATGAGATCAATTCCTGAATTTCTCTTTCTGCTGCTTTATTATTGGTGTATGCAACAGATTTCTGTATTGTTGATTTTGTATCCTATGAATTACTGAGTTTGTTTATGAGTTAACAGTTTTTTGGTGAAGTCTTTCAGGTTTGTCTGATATAAGCATTACTACTATGGCTTTCTTTTGATGTTAATTAACATGATAAGTGATTCTCCATTCCCTCACTTTCTTTTTTATTTATTTTTTTTTACTCCTTCCTTTGTCTTTTATTATGTTTAACAACTAGGCAATACATATTCCTTAAGGATATTAAACAGAATAGAGGTAATCAGTTGAATTTCTACCATTGTCTGGAGAAAGCCACTGTGAATTTTTCAATATAAATACTCTAGACATTTTTCTATGTGTATGTAAATTTTACTAAACACTTAACAATATAACTTGAACAGTGTTTCCTAGTTACTGTATAAGTAACAAAATAGATCTGTTTTGATATTTTTGATGATTCTGCAAAATATTCCATTGAATGGATAACATATTCAACGAACTCCCATTGAGGAATATATGGGAAGCTTCTAAGTTTTACTAGTATAATCAATGCCTACACAAATGCACACAGAGACACATACATATATCTATATTTTATATATCTATACCTATCTTTATGATAAGTGATTAATGGAATTTATTTTGAATAAGTTCTGAGAGACACATTTCATGGAACCAAGAACATGGACAGATAGAAGCACCCTTAACCAAAGAGATAAAAGCTGGTAAATGGCCTATTAATCAAAATAATATTATTATATATGTATCACACAGTTATACAGACATATACACATATACGATATATACATATACCATAAGCATTTTACTTTTACTTGAAAAATATAAATGCATATTCATTCGCTAATTTATATGAAATTTTAAAATTTCTTTGTAGGACTAAGGAATATATTGTTGTTGTTAACACTGGGAATCATGATTAAAGATCCATGTAATCTTCCTTGGATAAATGACTTTCTCAATGAATTGTGTAAGTTTTTAGTCCCCCCACCCCACTTTTTATAAGGTGGAGCAATAACTGAAAAATTGAATATTCCTCCTCCAATCTTTTGCTCCCAATTTGATACTTACATGTGTGTGATGTGCCTTTGTAATCAATCTATCCAAAGCATTCAAATTAGTTCTCCCTGAAACATCTCTTTCCTTTTACATAATACTGATTAAATAACATAATTAGAAAACAAGTACAATTGGTGTAAAAGTATTTAAAAAAACACTGTTCTTATTAAGCAGAAAATTCAAAATGTCAAGAGCAGACTACTGGTATAAAGGACTCAATGGGTCCTGGCCAGCACTGTGTTTTATAGAAAGAATAGAGTTAATTTAGTTAATATTTTGGTTAACCTAGGGTTGATTGAGAGGGTTTCCACTAAACTGCCTTCCAATAAAGTATCATTGACTTGCCCTCTTATCAGCAATATATGAAAGTGCTTGTCTTCTTTCACTCTAGTTCTCAAACTTAAGTGGCCATAAGAATCACTTGCATAGCATGTCAAAAATGCAGATTCCTTTTTTTTAAATTTTTTTATAATAGTTTATTTTCAAATTGGTTTACATATAACACCCAGTGTTCATCCCATCATGTGCCCTCTTTAATGCCCGTCACCCCCCCTCCCCCCTCCCACACCCCCCTCACCCCCAGTTTGTTCTTAGTCTTTGAGAGTCTCTTATGTTTTATCTCCCTCCCTCTCTGTGTCTTTTTTTCCTTTCCCCCTTCCCCTCCCCCTGGTTTTTGCTTAGTCTGACAAAGTCCACCTATTCGTGGAAACATATGGTATCTGTCTTTTTCTGACTGACTTATTTCACTTAACATAATACCCTCCAGTTCCATCCATGTTGCTACACATGGCCAGATTTCATTTTTTCTCATTGCCACGTAGTAGTCCATTGTATATATGTACCACATCTTCTTTATCCACTCGTCAGTTGATGGGCACTTGGTCTCTTTCCATGATTTGGCTATTGTCGAAAGTGCTGCTATGAACATTGGGGTACACGTGCCCCTATGCATCAGCATTCCTGTGTCCCTTGGGTAGATTCCTAGCAGTGCTATTGCTGGGTCAAAGGGTAGCTCTAGTTTCATTTTTTTGAGGAACCTCCACACCGTTTTCCAGAGTGGCTGCACCAGTTTGCATTCCCACCAACAGTGTAGGAGGGTGCCTACTTCTCCACATCCCCGCCAGCATCTATAGTTTCCTGATTTGTTCATTTTAGCCACTCGAACCGGTGTAAGGTGGTATCTCAGTGTGGTTTTGATTTGTATTTCCCTGATGATGAGTGACATTGAGCATCGTTTCACGTGTCTGTTGGCCATCTGAATCTCCTCTTTGGAGAAGTGTCTATTCATATCTTCTGCCCATTTCTTCACTGGGTTATTTATTTATCGGGTGTGGAGCTTGGTAAGTTGTTTATAGATTTTAGATATTAGTCCTTTATCCGATGTCATTTGCGATGATCTTTTCCCATTCCGTTGGTTGCCTATTCGTTTTGTTGGTTGTTTCTTTTGCCGTGCAGAAGCTTTTTATCTTGATGAGGTCCCAGTAGTTCATCTTTGCTTTTAATTCCCTTGCCTTTGGAGTCGTGTCGAGCAAGAAATTGGTGCGTCTTACGTCAAAGAGGCTTTTTCCTGCTTTCTCCTCTAGGATTTTGATGGTTTCCTGTCTCACATTCAGATCTTTTATCCATTTAGAATTTACTTTTGTGAGTGGTGTAAGAAAGTGGTCTAGTTTCATTCTTTTGCATGCTGCTGTCCAGTTCTCCCAGCACCATTTATTAAAGAGGCTGTCTTTTTTCCATTGAATACATTTTCCCGCTTTGTCAAAGATTAGTTGGCCACATACTTGCGGGTCCATTTCTGAGTTTTCTATTCTATTCCATTGGTCTATGTGTCTGTTTTTGTGCCAATACCATACAGTCTTGATGACTACCGCTTTGTAGTAGAGGTTAAAGTCTGAGATTGTGATGCCTCCCGCCTTGGTTTTCTTCTTCAGTATTATTTTGGCTATTCGAGGTCTTTTGTGGTTCCATACAAATTTTAGGATTGTTTGCTCTAGTTTTGAGAAGAATGCTGGTGCAATTTTGATTGGGATTGCATTGAATGTGTAGATTGCTTTGGGTAGTATTGCCATTTTAACGATATTTATTCTTCCAGTCCATGAGCATGGGATGTTTTTCCATTTCCTTGTGTCTTCCTCAATTCCCTTCATAAGTTTTTTATAGTTTTCAGTGTAGAGGTCTTTCACATCTTTGGTTAGGTTTATTCCTAAGTATTTTATGGTTTTTGGTGCAATTGTAAAAGGGATTAGCTTCTTTATTTCTCTTTCTGCTGCTTCATTGTTGGTGTATAGAAATGCCACCGATTTCTGTACATTGATTTTATACCCTGCAACTTTGCTGAAATCATGGATCAGTTCTAGTAGGCTTTTGGTGGATTCCGTCGGGTTTTCCATGTAAAGTATCATGTCATCTGCAAAAAGTGAAAGTTTGACTTCCTCCTTGCCAATCTTGATGCCTTTTATTTTGTTTTGTTGTCTGATTGCTGATGCTAAGACTTCCAACACTATGTTAAATAGCAGTGGCGAGAGTGGACACCCCTGTCGTGTTCCTGATCTCAGGGGGAACGCTCTCAATTTTTCCCCACTGAGGATGATATTAGTTGTGGGCTTTTCATAGATGGCTTTTGTGATGTTTAAGTACGTTCCTTCTATCCCGACTTTCTCGAGAGTTTTTATTAAGAAAGGGTGCTGTATTTTGTCAAATGCTTTTTCTGCATCTATTGACAGGATCATATGGTTCTTATCTTTTCTTTTGTTAATGTGATGTATCACGTTGATTGATTTGCGAATATTGAACCAGCCCTGCAACCCAGGGATGAATCCTACTTGATCATGGTGGATGATTCTCTTTATATGCTGTTGGATTCGATTTGCTAGTATCTTGTTGAACATTTTTGCATCCATATTCATCAGGGATATTGGCCTGTAATTCTCTTTCTTTGCTGGGTCTCTATCTGGTTTGGGAATCAACGTGATGCTGGCTTCATAGAATGAGTCCGGGAGTTTTCCTTCCGTTTCAGTTTTTTGGAACAGCTTGAGGAGGATAGGAATTAACTCTGTTTTAAATGTCTGGCAAAATTCCACAGGAAAGCCATCTGGTCCAGGGCTTTTATTTGCTGGGAGGTTTTTGATAACTGATTCTATTTCTTCACTAGTTATGGGTCTGTTCAAATTTTCTATTTCTTCCCGTTTGAGTTTTGGTAGCATGTGGCTATTTAGGAAGCTGTCCATTTCTTCCAGGTTGCCGAGTTTGGTGGCATATAATTTTTCATAGTATTCTCTGATGATTGCTTGTATTTCTGAGGGACTGGTTGTAATTTCTCC
This sequence comes from Paguma larvata, assembly GCA_030068075.1. Lineage (NCBI taxonomy): Eukaryota > Metazoa > Chordata > Mammalia > Carnivora > Viverridae > Paguma > Paguma larvata. The sequence goes on along the minus strand of CM057830.1, from coordinate 53,234,344 downwards.
CTTTTCATTCACGATTTTATCTATTTGAGTTCTCTCTCTTTTCTTTTTGAGAAGCCTGGCTAGAGGTTTGTCTATTTTGTTTATTTTTTCAAAGAACCAGCTTTTGGTTTCATTGATCTGTTCCACTGCCTTTTCTGTTTCCATATGATTAATTTGTGCTCTGATCTTTGTGATTTCTCTCTTTCTGCTGGGCTTGGGTTGTTTTAGTTGTTCTGCTTCTAGTTCCTTTAGGCGTGCTGTTAGAATTTGTGTTATTGATTTTTCTTGTTTCTTGAGATGGGCCTGGATTGCAAGGACTCTCAGGACTGCCTTTGCTGCATCCCAGAGCATTTGGATTGTTGTATTTTCATTTTCATTTGTTTCCATGTAGTTTTTAATTTCTTCTCTGATGGCTTGGTTGACCCACTCATCTTTTAGTAGGTTATTTCTTAGCCGCCATGTTTTTGGATATTTTCCAGGCTTTCTCCTGTGGTTGATTTCCAGTTTCAAAGCATTGTGGTCTGACAGTGTGCACGGTATGATCTCAATTCTTTTATATTTATTCAGAGCTTCCCTGTGCCCCAGAATGTGGTCTATCTTGGAAAATGTACCGTGTGCAGTTGAGAAGAATGTAAATTCCTTTTCTTCTGGGTGAAGGACCCTAAAGATGTCTGTGAGGCCCATCTGTTCTAATGTGTTGTTCAGGGCTATTGTTTCTGTGGAGATTTTCTGTTTTGTGGATCTATCCAATGCTGAGAGTGGAGTGTTAAGGTCCCCTACTATTAGGACATTTTTATCGATGAGGTTGCTAATATTTGTAATTAGTTGTTTTACAAATTTGGGTGCCCCCGAATTCGGTGCGTAGATATTTACAATTGTTAGCTCTTCCTGCTGGATGGTCCCTGAGACTATTATATAATGTCCTTCTTCATCTCTTATTACATCGTTCATTTTAAAGTCTAATTTGTCTGATATAAGTGTGGCTACTCCGGCTTTCTTCTGACTTCCAGTAGCATGGTAGATAGTTCTCCATCCCCTCACTTTCAATCTGAAGGTGTCTTCAGGTTTAAGATGAGTTTCTTCAAGACAGCAAATAGATGGGTCTTGTTTTTTAATCCATTCTGTTACCCTGTGCCTTTTGATTGGCACATTTAGTCCATTTACATTCAGTGTTAATATTGAAAAATATGGGCTTACAGTCACTGTATTATCTGTAAGTTTCATGTTTGTAAGGCTGTCTCTGGCAGTTTGTGTTCTTTGCAACCTTTCCTTCATAGAGTGCCCTTCAGGATCCCTTGTAGTGCTGGCTTATTTGTGATAAATTCTTTCAGTTTTTGTTTGTTGGGAAAAACCTTGATCTCTCCTTCTATTCTGAATGACAGGCTAGCCGGATACAGAATTCTTGGTTGCATGTCCTTCTTGCTCATCACATTGAAGATACCCTGCCATTCCTTTCTGGCTTGCCAAGTTTCTGTAGATAAGTCTGCTACTACCCTTATGTGTCTGCCTTTGTATGTTAAGGGTCTTTTGTCCCTAGCTGCTTTCAGGATTCTCTCCCTATCTTTGTATTTTGCCAGCTTCACTATGATGTGCCCTGCAGAAGGTCTATTCAAGTTGCGTCTGAGGGGAGTTCTCTGTGGTTCTTGGATTTCCATGCCCGTTTCCTTTCTCATGTTGGGGAAGTTCTCAGCAATGATTTGTTCAAGAACCCCGTCGACTCCGTTCTCTCTCTCTTCTTCCTCTGGAACTTCTATGATACGGATATTGTTTCTTTTGAGTGCATCGCTCAGCTCTCGAATTCTCCTTTCCTGTTCCTGGATCAGCTTCTCTCTCTTTATATCTGCTTCCTCTTTTTCAATGATTTTATCTTCTAATGCACTAACTCTTTCCTCTGCCTCTTCAATCCGTGCTGTGGCTGCTTCCAATTTCCCTTGTATTTCTTCCAAGGTCTTTTTTAATTCTTCCTGACCGTTTTTAAGGTCCTTGAACTCTGCCGCGCGGACCCCTTGCATTCATCTAAGCTTTTTTCAAGCCCAGCGATTAGTTTTATGATTATCCTTCTATATTCATGTTCTGTTATGTTGCTTATATCTGCTTTCATTAATTCTTGAGCTGTCACTGCTTCTTGTAGATTCTTTTGAGGAGAATTCTTCCGTTTCGTCATTTTGGCTGGATGTGTTTTGGATTGTATCTTGATGTTGCTTTGGAAAGGAAAACAGGCTGACAGACAAACAGGAAACAGAAATACTCAAACATACCGACAAATGGTAGAGACAAGCAGTTCACAACAGAAAAAAGAATAACAAATGACTCTCTGAGGACAGTGACCTGAAGTACCAGCTACACGTTAAGGACAGGGTATGTAGTGTGCTGGTGACAGAGCATATATAGAAAGAATAATGACAGGTGCGGGGAGAAGAAGATAATGGATTTTGCCCAGGTAGAGCGACTAAAGGGCTTAATCCAGACTGAGAAAAATCAGAATAAGAATGGGTGCAAGGGAAAAGGAATAGAGATCGATGTCATTTAGATGAACTCATGCGGCCTGGTTATTCCAGAAAGAGGGATAGGGTAGTACAGAAGAAGGTGCAGAACATGCATTTAGAGAACGGGTTTTTTAAAAAAAAAAATTGTTTAAGCCAGTCAGTACCCTGGATAACCGGCTCAGAGATGGAGATGGGTAGGAATGAGAAAGGGAGGGATAAATTTAAAAAAGCAAAAAATGACTGGAGTTACTCCAGGCAGCAATCTCCACTTGGCATTAGTCGCTCCTGCTGATAGGTGGGGAGGGGCGTGGTTTGGTGTAGGCGGGTCCCGCCTCCACTTCTGCAGGGATGGCTTTTGGGGTGACTTCCTGGCTTGTGAGACAACAATGGCGTCTCTCCAGTCTCTCACCACCAGTCCTGGAGTCTTTAGTTGCCCCTTTATTTCTGTTCTCTCTTCACCAGGGACGCCAGCCTAGTGCGGTTCACTGGCCGGTGTCGCGGCCCTCTGCTACCTCGGATTTTGCTGTAATTGTGCCGGGGGTTAGAGGTGCTCCGCAGGCGGTGCAGCCTGGGGCTGCCTGGGTCCCTGCTGTCAGTCCTGGCGGCCTGCGCATCCCGGAGGCGGTGGACGAGGGTGGCGCGGTGACGCGGCCGTCTGCTACCCCCGATTTCGCTGTAATTGTGCCGGGGCTAGAGGTGCTCCGCAGGCGGCCCCGCCTGGGGCTGCCTGGGTCCCCGCTGCCAGTCCCTGTGGCGCGCGCGTTCTAGAGGCTCAGGATGGGGTTGGCGCGTTCCCAGCAGCGCGCGGGTAGTGCTGCTGTTTGCCACTGAACTTCTCTTCAAAAGCCCTGCATTTAGGGCGGTCTCACCTGCTCTAGTCCTCTCGTTCAGATGTTGTTTGATCGGTACTTTCCCAGCTATCTCTGAAAACGCTCACCCTCCCCTCAGCTCAACTTCCCGAGTTCGTTTTATCTGACCCAGATTAAACTCATGGTTTAGCTGGGCCGTGTCTGTTTTCGCCATCATTCCTTTTAAGCTGCAGCACCTTTTCCCCCCGATTCTTGGAGTTGAGAGGGACTATGGTTTTAGGCGTCCCTGTTTAAAGGGCAAGTGAAATACTGGAGACCCCTATTCCTCTGCCATGTTGAAAAGGACACTCTAAAAATGCAGATTCTTGACAATTATTTTTTTTTTTTAGCTGTGAGATACATTTATTTAAAGTCAAGTTAGTTAACATACAGTGTAGTATTGGTTTAAGGAGCAGAACCTAGTGATTCATCGCTCATATATAATACCCAATGCTCATCCCAACAAGTGCCCTCCTTAATGCCCATCACCCATTTAGCTCATCTCGCCACCCACCTCCAGAGCCCTAAGTTTGTTTCTGTATTTATGGTTTGCCTCCATCTCGGTTTTTCTCTTATTTTTCCTTCCACTTCCCTATGTTCATCTGTTTTGCTTCTTAAATTCCACATATGAGTGAAATTATATGATATTTCTCTTTGTCTGCCTGAATTATTTCACTTAGCATCGTACACTATAGTTCTATCCATGTTGTTTCAAATGGCAAGATTTCATACTTTTTGGTCGTTGAGTAATATTCCATTGTGTGTATGTATATATATATATATATACCACATCTTCTTTATCGATTCACTGGTTGATGGACATTTGGGCTCTTTCCATAATCTGGCTATTATTGACTTGATGCTATAAACACTGGTGTGCATGTGTCCCTTCAAATCAGCATTTTTATATCCTTTGGATAAATATCTAGTAGTGCAATTGCTGAGTTTTAGGGTAGTACTATTTTTAATTTTTTGAGGAACCTCCATACTGTATTCCAGAGTGGCTGTACCAGTTTGCATTCCCACCAACAATGCAAAAGTGTTCCCACCTTTCTACATCCTCAGCAACATCTGTTGTTTCCGGCGTTGTTAATTTTAGCCACTCTGACCAGTGTGAGGTGGTTTCTCATTGTGGTTTTGATTTCTATTTCCCTGATGATGAGAGATGTTGACCATATTTACATGTGCCTGTTGGCCATCTGGATGTCTTCTTTGGAACAGTGTCTATTCATGTCTTCTGCCCATTTCTTCATTGGATTATTTGTTTTTTGGGTGTTGAGTTCTTTGGATTTTAGATACCAACCCTTATCAGATATGTCATTTGCAAATATCTTCTCCCATTCTGTTGGTTGCCTTTTAGTTTTGTTGATTGTTTCCTTCACTGTGCAGAAGCTTTCCATCTTGATGAGGTCCCAATAATTAATTTTATTTTTAATTCCATTGCCTCTGGAGACATATCTAGTGAGAAATCGGGCAGTCGAAGTCAAAGAAGTTGCTCCCTGTTTTCTCCTGTAGGATTTTGATGGTTTCCTATCTCACATTTAGGACTTTCAATCATTTTGATTTTATTTTTCTGTATGCCAACACATCACTTTCAATCTGTAGGTGTCTTTAGATCTAAAACGAGTCTTTTATAGGCAGCATATAGGTAAGTCTTGTTTGTTTTTTAAGTTTATTTATTTACTTTGAGAGGGAGAGAGAGAGATACAGAGACAGAGACAGAGACAGAGAGCACAAGTGGGGAAGGGGTAGAGAAAGAAGGAGAGAGAGAATCCCAAGGAGGCTCTGTTCTGCCAGCGCAGAGCCTGATGTAGGGCTCGAACTCATGAACTCTGAGAATGTAACCTGAACCGAAATTAAGAGTTGCACACTTAACTGACTGAGCCACTAAAGTGCCCAAATCTTGTTGTTTTTATCCATTCTGTTACCCTATTTTTTTCGATTGGAGACTTTAGTCCATTTAAATTCACAGTAATTATCAATAGGTATGAATTTAGTGCAATTTTATTATGTATTTTGTTATTGTTTCTGGAGATTTTCTCTATTCATTTCTGGGTTTTTGTGCTTTTGTTCTTTCTTTCCCACCCAAAGTGTCCTCTTTAATATTTCTTGCAGGGCTGATACAGTGGTCCTGAACTCCCTTAGTTTTTGTTTGTCTATGAAACTATCTCTCCTTCTATTCTTAATGACAGGCTTGCTAGATACAGTATTCTTTCCTGCATAGTTTTCCCCTTCAGCATGAATGGCTTTGAGGATGTGTTTTCCTTCTGTTATCTGCCGTACACTTCTCTCTCTCTCCCTCTCTCTCTCTCTTTCTCTCTCTCTGTGTCTGTGTGTCTGTGTGACCAGGGCTCCCTACTTTCTGCAGCAACCATGATTTGTTTCTCCCCCAAACCATATCTCTACACCTTGTATAGTCTACAATGTGGCCTCCTCTCTCCCTTTAGTAGTGAAGTTTGTTCTGTAAGTCCTTAGATTGATTTCTTGGTTATTTAGAATGACTTGATATATATCTCTCTTGTTCAACAGATGAGGCAAGCCTAGGGTCCTCCTTCTACTCCGTTTTCTGAATTCTTTTTTTTACTCAAGTATAATTAGCATACAGAATTATAACAGTATCAGGTGTACAATATAATGATCCGACAATTCTATACATTACTCAGTGTTCATCAAGATAAGTGTACTTGTGGAGACAGGAAGATGGCAGTGATGTAGTAGGACCCTAGGCTTGCCTTGCCGCATGAATCCAGCTAGATAATTATTAAATCATCTGACACACCACAGAAATCAGTCCGAAGACTGACAGAATAAACTCTACAACTAAAAGGAGAGAAGAGGCCACATCGAAAAAGGTAAGAAGTGTACAGATATGGTTTAGGGGAGAAACGTTTCCTGGCTGCTGCAGAGGGGAGGGAGCCATGGTTGCAGCAAAGGGTGAGAGAGAGGGGCACATGGGAGAATGCACAAGGAGAATGTTGCCGTAAAGCCATTGGCTTGCAAAACAAGAGGGACTGAATTTTTTGAATTCCTGCACCATTAGGGCTAAAAGCCTGGAATTTAAAAGGAAGCAGGCTTGACTGAGATAGAGCCTGGAGAGCAGTGCAATGCTCTTGGAGAAAGACAGGCAAACAACCCAGGGGCATACAGCATTAAAAAGTGATCTGAAGAATACCTGAGGCACACAGTGGGGAGGTTATTAGCTCTGCTCAGAGTGAGTCCCTGAGAGGCAGCATTCATGGAGACAGCACTCCAGATCCAAAGGAACTAGCCAGCAACATTTCCCTCTCCTACCCCTTAGAATAGACACAGAACCACGTCTGGCTGGTATAGAGTTCTACACCTCTAGCACAGTGTAGGCATGGGCTGCCTAACATGCTTACACTAAGCCCCATCCCACTGTGCTATGGTGGAACTGCCCTTCTCAGTCACACTTTAGTTCCCATGAGATAGGCTCCACCAGGAGAAGACCAGCATAATCCCCTGCGCATACCACATGTCTCCACCAGAGAGTTTTTCAGGGCCTCAGTTCTGGTGAAGGTGGTGACATGTCTCATTTCACAAGCAGACAAGAGCACACCTAGTTAAAACTCACCACATGTAGGCCAGGGACCAAACACTTCCTACAGCAGGCAAGGAGAGCCTCTGCAGATGACTAGTCTGAAGGATAGAGCAGCCAGAACATAAAAGCAGAACAGTGGAGACACTCCCGGAAGTGCCAAGCCATGGACATTATATGATTTCTTCTTCATAAGGATGTTAGTTTCAGGAGAAAGAGACATAACTTGCTTCCCTAAAACACAGAAGGAGGCAAAGATGTAGAAAAAAATGAGATAACAGAGGAATTTATCCCAAATGAGAGAACAAGATAAGGCCAAAGCCAGAGATCTAAGCAAAAGAGATATAAGCAACATTGCTGATAGAGAATTTAAAGCAATGAACATATGGTACTCACTGGGCTTGAGAAAAGAACTGAAGACATCAGTGAGACCCTTACCACAGACATAAAAGAGTTTTAAAAGAATCAGAGGTGAAGAATGCAATAAACAAGATTAGAAACATGCTTGATGTAATGAACAGCAGGCTGGAAGAAGCAGAAGAATGAATTAATGACCTAGCAGACAACATAATGGAGGGTATGATGGTGAAAAAAAGAGAGAAAGAAGAATTCTGTAAAATGAGAATAGACTTAGAGAACTCAGCGATTACATCCAACATAATAATATTTGTATTACAGGAGTCACATAAGCAGAAGAGAGAGAGAGGGGCATAAAATTTATTTGAAGAAATAATAGCTGAAAACATCCCTAATGTTTGGAAAGAAACATGCATCCAGATCTAGAGGCTACAGAGAACTGGCATCAAAATCAACAAAAGCAGGGGTGTGTGGGTGGCTAAGTTGGTTGGACATCCGACCCTTGATTTCAGTTCAAGCCATGATCCCACAGTTCGTGAGATCAAGCCCTGTGTTGTGACAATGCATCAAATGTAGTGACATTCATATTATAGTAGTCCCAGAAGAAGAAAGAGAAAAGGGGGCAGAAAATTTATTTGAGGAGATAATAGCTGAAAACTTCTTTAATTTGGGGGAGGAAACAGACATCCAGATCCAGGAGCACAGAATACTCCCTTCAAAATCAACAAAAGCAGACCCACACAAAGACATATAATAGTTCAATTTGAAAGATATACTGATAAAGAAAAAAAATTAAAAACAGCAAGACAAAAGAAATGAGCAACTTACAAGAGAAAATCCAAAAGACTAGCAGGAAATTTTTCAACAGAAACTTTGTGAGTCATAAGGGAGTGGCAATGATTTATTCAAAGTTTTGAATGGGAAAAATCTGCAGCCCAGAATACTCTATCCAGCAAAGCTATTATTCAGAATAGAAGGAGAAATAGTTTCTCAGAAAAACAGAAACTAAAAGAGTTCATGACCACTAAACTAGCACTGCAAGAAATATTAAAGGGGACTCTTTGAGTGGAAAGGAGAGTCCAAAAGTGAAAACATGAAGGTAGGAAACACAAAAGCAGTAAAATGAATATTTCTGTAAAAATCAATCAAGGAACTCAAACACAAAAAGGACCTAAAATATAATAACATATACCTAAAATGTGCTCATGAGAGGAGAAAAGAATGGGTTCAAACATAAACGGCCATCAACTTAACATAGACTGCTATATGCAGAAGAGATTATATATAAACCTAATGGAAACCATATATCAAAAACCACTAATAAACATGCTAAGAAGAGAAAGAAATACAAATATTTCACTAAATAAAGTCAATAAAACATGAAAGAGAAAAGGATAAGAAAGGATCAGAGAAAATCTCCTGAAAATACAAAACAAGTAATAAAATGGTAATAAATACATATCTACCAATAATTACTTTGAATGTAAATGCTCTAATCAAAAGACAGAGGGTTCAGAATGGCTAAAAGAAAAGACTCATTTGTATGCTGCCTAGAAGAAATTCAATTGAGATCTAAAGACACCTGCAGAGTGAAATGCAGAGATGGAGAAATATCTATCATGCAAATGTATGTCAAAAGAAAGTTAGAGTAGAAATACTTATGTTGGACAAACTAGACTTTAAAACAAACACTGTAACAAGAGAGAAAGAAAGTGTATAAAATAAAGGGGGCAATTCAACAAGAAGATATACTAATTGTAAATATTTATTTACCCAACATGTGAGCACCCAAATACATAAAACAATAACAAACATAAAGGAACTCATTGATAATCATATATTAATAGTAGGAGACTTTACCACCCACTTACATCAATGAACAGATCATCTAAACAGAGTATCAATAAGGAAACAATGGTTTTGAATGACAAACTGTACCTGATGACTTAACAAATATATTCAGAACATTCCATCCTAAAACAGCACAATACATTCTTTTCAAGTGCACATGGAGCATTCTCCAGAACAGATCACACATTAAGCCACAGAACAGGACTCAAAAAATTCAAGAACCATGAAGTCATACCATGCACCTTTTCTGGCCACAACACTGTAAAACTAGAAATCAACCACACACACACACACAAACACACACACATCTGGAAAGACCACAAATATATGGAGCTATATAATATGCTACTAAACAAAGCATGGAGCAACCAAAAATCAAAGAAGAAATAAAAAATACATAAACAAATGAAAATAAAAACACAACAGCCCCAAACACTTGGAATGCAGCAAAAGTGGTTCTAAGAGGGAAACTTATAGCAATACAGACCAACCTCGAGGAGCAAGAACAAGCTCAAATGGACAACTTAATCTTATACCTAAAGGAGCTACAAAAAGAAGAACATACATAATGTAAAACCAGCAGAATGAAAGAAATAATAAAGATTAGAGAAGAAATAAGTGATATAGAAACTAAGAAGTAATAGAACAGGTAAATGAAACCAGGAGCTGATTCTATGAAAAGATCAACATAATTGATAAACTTCTATCCAGACGTATCAAAAAGAAAAGAAAAAGGACCCTAATATATACAATTACAAATGAGAGAGGAGAAACAACAATGCATGGAAATAAAAACAATTATAAGAGAATACTATGAAACACTATATGTCAACAAATTGGACAACCTGGAAGAAATGGATAAATTCCTAGAAACATATGAACTATCAAAACTGGAACAGGAAGAAATAATGGAATACTTGAACAGAAGAATAATTTAAGAGGCATAGGTATTAATTATTCTTCTTAAGTTTGGTAGAATTTGCCTGTGAAGCCATGGACTTAAATTATTCCAAAAAATATAAAAGGAAGGAAAACTTCCAAATTCATTCTATGAGGCAAGCATTATCCTGATACCAAAACCAAATAAAGACACCACAAAAAAAGAGAACTACAGGCCAATGTCCCTGATGAACAGAGGTGCAAAAATCCTTAATAAAACAATAGAAACTGCATCCAACAATACATCAAAAAAATCATTCTCCAGAATCAAGTGGGATTTTTTCCTGGGTTCCATAGGAAGTTCACTATTCCTGAATTAATCAACTTGATAAATCACATTAATAAAAGAAAGACCCATAGGATTATTTCAATAGACAATAGAAAAAGAATTTGGCAAAGTTACAACATCCATTCATGATAAAAGCCCTCAACAAAGTAGCTTTAGAGGGAACATAGCTAAACATAAGTGAACATACTACTGGAAGTCCTAGCCATAGCAATCAGACAATAAGAAGTAACAAAAGGCATCCAAATCAGCAAGGAAGAAATAATAGTTTCACCATTTGCAGATGATATGATACTCTACATAAAAACCTGAAAGATTTCACGAAAAAACTGCTAAACTGATAAACTCAGTAATTCATAGGATACAAAGTCAATGTACAGAATTCTATTGCATTACTATACACCAATAATGAGGCAGGAGAAAAAGAAATCAGGGAATCAATCCCATTTACAATTGCACCAAAAACAGTAAGATACCTAGGGATAAGCTTAACCAAAGAGGTAAAAGTTCTGTATTCTAAAAACCATAAAACACTGATGAAAGAAATTGAAGATGACACAAAGAAATGGGAAGACACTCCATGCTCATGGATGGGAGGAAGAAATATTGTTATGATGTTTATGGCACCTAAGGCAATCTACACATTGAATGAAATCCCTATGAAAATACCAACAGTATTTTTCACACAGCTAGAAAAAAAATCATAAAATTTGCATGGAACCAAAAAAAAAAAACCTTAAGAGCCAAAGCAATCTTGAAAAAGAAAAGCAAAGCTGGAGTTATCACAATTCTGGAGTTCAAGTTATATTACAGAGCTGTAGTAATCAAAATGGTATGGTACTGGCACAAAAACAGACACATAGATCAATGGAACAGAAGAAAAACCCAAAAATGAACCCATACCAAATGGTCAATTAATCTTTGACAAAGCAAGAAAGAATATTCAATGGGAAAAAGACTGTCTCTTTAACAAAAGGTGTTGGGAAAACTTGACAGCAACATGCAAAAGAATGAAACATGAACACTTTCTTACAGCATACACAAAAATAAACTCAAAATTGATTAAAGACCTAAATGTGAGTCATGAAACCATTAAAAATCCTTGAAGAGAACACAGGCAGTAACTTCTTTGACATTGGCCATAGCAACTTTTTTCTATGTATGTCTCCTGAGAGAAGGGTAACGCAAACAAAAATAAACTATTGGGACTGCATCAAAATAGAAAGCTTCTGCGCAGTGAAGGAAATAATCAACAAAAACTAAGAGGCAACTTAAATGGGAGAAGGTATTTGCAAATGAAATATCTGATAAAGGGTTAGTATCTAAAATATATAAAGAACTTATTCAAATCAAAACCCCCAAAATGAATAATGTAATAAAAATGGGCAGAAGACATGAATAGACATTTTTCCAGAGAGGACATCCAGATGACCAACAGGCAGTTACTCAACATCACTGATCATCAGGGAAATTCAACTCAAACCTATAATGAGATAACACCTGTCACCTGTCAGAAGAGCTAAAATCAACAACATAAAAAAAAGCAGGTGTTGGAGGGGATGTGGAGAAAGGAGGACCATCTTGCACTACTGGTGGGAATGCAAACTTGTGCAAACACTATGGAAAACAGTATGGAGGCTCCTCAAAAAAGTTAAAAATAGAACTACCTTATCATCCACAAATTCTACTACTAGGTATTTATCAAAGAATACGAAAATGCTAATTCAAACGGATACATATGCCCCAATGTTTATAGCAGCATTATCTACAAAAGCCAAATTATGGAAACAGCCCAAGTGTCCATCAACCGATGAATGGATAAAGAAGATGTAGCATATATATACAATGGAATATACTCAGCCATAAAAAAGAACGAAATCTTGCTATTTGCAAGGACATGGATGGAGCTTGAACTTAGAATGCTAAGTGAAATAAATCAGCTAGAGAAAGACAAATATCATATGATTTCATTCATATGTGGAATTAAGAAACAAAACAAAAGAGCAAAGGGAACAGAAAGAGAGGCAAATCAAGAAACACACTGAACTATGGAGAACAAACTGATAGTGACCAGAAAGTAGGTGGAGGGGATGGGTTAAATAGTTTATGGGGATTAAGGAGTGCACTTGTTGTTATGAATATCAGGTGATTTTATATATATAAATGACTGTATTGTACACCTGAAACTAATATTACACTGTTTGTTAATGTAAATTTAAATAAAATCTTTAAAAAAAGGTAAGTATGCTCCTAATCTCCTTTATCTGTTTCACCCATCTCCCACCCACCTCCCATCTGCCAACCACCAGTTTGTTCGCTATATTTAAGTGTCTGCTTTTTTGTCTCTTTTTTCTTTGTACAATTGTTTTCTTTCTTACATTCCACATATGAGTAAGATCACATGGTATTTATCTTTCACTGACTTATTTCGTTTAGCATTATACCCTCTAGATCCATCCATGTTGTTATACGACAACATAGATATATGTCATTTTTTGGGCCAAATAATATTCCATTATATATATGTATCTATATCTATATCTACATCTATCTATCTAATCTCATAACTTTTTAATCTATGTATCCATCAATGGACACTTGGGATGCTTCCATAGTCTGGCTCTTGTACATAATGCTGCAATAAACACAGCGGTGCACTTACCTTCTTGAATTACTGTTTTCATTTTGTTTGAGTAAATATCCAACAATGGAATTACTGGATCATATTATATTTCTAGTTATTAATTTTTCAAGGAATCTCTATACTATTTTCACAGTGGTTGCACCAATATGCATTCTCCTCAACAGTGCATAAGATTTCCTTTCCTTTTTATCCGCATCCTTGCCAACACTTTTTCTGTGTGTTTCTTATTTTAGCGATTCTGACAAGTATAAAGTGATATTTCATTGTAGTTTTAATTTGCAATACCCTGAAAATTAGTGTTGTTCAGCATCTTTTCATGTATGTTGGCCATCCGTATGTCTTATTTTAAAAAATGTTTATTCAGCACCTCTCTCGTTTAAATTAGATTATTTTGTGGCATTGAGTTGTATAAGGTCTATGTATTTTTTAGATATTAATCCTTTATTGGACATACTGTTTGCAAACATCTTCTGCCATTCAGTGTGTTGCCTTTTTATTTTATTGGTGGTTTCTTTCACTATGCAAAAGCTTTTTATTTTGGCATAGTCCCAATATTTTAATTTAGCTTTTGTTTCCCTTGTCAGAGGAGACATTATCTAGAAAATGTTTCTATAGTTGATGTCAAATAAATTACTTCCTGTGTTTTCTTCTAGGAATTTTATAATTTCAGGTCTCATATTTAGATCTTTAATCCATTTTCTGTTAATCTGTGTATGGTGTAAGAAAGTGTTCCAGTTTCATGCTTTTGAATGTAGCTATCCAGTTTCCAAACACCATTTGTAGATGAGAATGCCTTTCCTCCACTGTATATTCTTCCTTCTTCTGTTGTAGATTAATAGACCATAAAAGCTTGAGTTTATTTCTGGCCACTCTATTCTTTCATTGATCTATGTGTCTATTTTTGTGCCAGTACCATACTATTTTGATTACTACAGCTATGTAGTGTATCTTGAAACCTGGGACTGTGATACCTCCAGATTTGTTTTTCTTTGTCAAGAGTGTCTCAGTTATTTGACGTCTCTTGTGCTTCCATACAAATTTTAGGATTATTTGTTCTAGTTCCATGAAAAATATTCTTGGTTACTTTGACAGTAACTGCATTGAATCTGCAGATTACTTTGGGCAGTATGGACATTTTAATAATTTAGTTTCTTTCATTCCATGAGTATGGAATATCTTTCTATTTGTGTTATCTTCAATTTTTTTTAACCAATGTTTCATAGTTTTTGGAGTACAGGTTTTTCACCTCCTTGGTTAAGTTTATTCCTATATACTTTATTTATTTTTGGTATAACTATAAATGGCATTGTCTTCTTAATTACTCTACTTCTTCATTGTTCATGTATAGAAATGCAACATATTTCTGTATGTTGATTTTGTATCTTGCAACTTTACTGAATTCATTTATCAGTTGTAGTAGGATTTGGTGGAGTCTTTCAGGTTTTCTATATATAGTATCATGTCTTCTGCAAATAGCAGAAGTTTTACTTCTTCTTTACCAATTTAGATGCCTTTCATTTCTTTTTATTGTCTGATTGCTATGGCTAGGACTTCAGTACTATGTTGCACAAGAATGGTGAGAGTGGACATCCCTGTCTTGTTCCTGATCTTGAAGGAAAAGCTCTCAGTTTTTCCCCTTTGAGTATGATGTTAGCTGTGGGTTTGTTTTATATGACCTTTATTATGTTGAGGTATGTCCTCTAAACCTATTTTGTTGAGAGTTTTTAACCATGAATAGATATTGTACTTTGTCAAATGCTTTTTCTGCATCAATTTTGATTTTTATCTTTTCTGTTGTTAATGTGATATATCACATTGATTGGTTCATGAATATTGAACCACACTTGCATCCCTGGAGTAAATCCCACTTGAAATTGTAGTGAATGAGTTTTTGAATGTGTTGTTGTATTTGGTTTGTTAACATATTGTTGGAGATTTTTGTGTCTGTGTTCGTTAGAGTATTGGCCTATAGTTTTTTGTTTGTTTGTTTGTTTTTTTTGCAGTGTCTTTTTCTGATTTTGGTATCAGGAAAATGCTGCCTTCATATGATCAATTTGGAAACATTCTCTTCTCTTCTATTTTTGGGAATAGTTTGAGAAGAATAGGTACTAAATGTTCTTTGAATATTTACCAGAATTTACCTGTGAAGCCCTTGGGTCCTGGTCTTTTGCTTGTTGGGAGTTGTTTTTTTGTTTGTTTGTTTGGGTTTTTACTGACTCAATTTCATTGCTAGAAATTGGTCTATTCAAATTTTGTAACTCTTCTTGTTTCAGATTTGATGGTTATATGTTTCCAGGAATCTATCCATTTCTTCTAAGTTGTTCAATTTGTCGGCATATAATTTTTCAGAATATTCTCTTATAATTCGTTGTATTTCTCTATGATTGGTTGTTATTAGTCCTTCATTTCTGATTTTATTTATTTAAGTCATTTCTCTCTGTGTGTATGTGTGTGTGTGTGTGTGTGTGTGTGTGTGTGTGTGTGTTTTCTTCTAAAGAGAGATGAGAGGGGCAGAGGGAAAGGGAGAGAGAGAATCTTAAACAGGCTCCATACCCAGTGCAGAGCCCAATGTGGGACTTGCTCTCATAACCGTGAGATCATGACCTGAGCCATGTAAATCAAGAGTTGGATGCTTAACTGACTGAGCCACCCAAGTGCCACACTCTCTCTCTCTTTGATGAGTCTGACTAAAGGTTTATCAATTCTATTGATCTTTTCAGAAAATGAGTTCCTGGTTTCAATGATCTGTTTTATTGGTTTCTCAGGCTATATTTCATTTATTTCTGCACTAATAATTATTATTTCCTTCCTTCTACTGACTTTGGGTTTAATTGTTTTTATTTTTCTAGCTCCTTTAGGTGTAAGGTTAGGTTGTTTATTTGAGACTTTTCTTGCTTCTTGATATAAGCCTGTATTCTTATAATCTTTCCTCTTAGAACAGCTTTTGCTGCATCCCAAAGATTTTGGATCATTGTGTTTTCACTTTCTTCTGTCTTTATGTATTTTTTATTTCCTCTTTGATTTCCTGGTTGACTCACTCATTGTTCACAAGTGTGTTATTTAACCTCCATGTATTTGTGTTCTTTCTAGATTTTTTTGTGATTGATTTGAGTTTCATAG
This sequence comes from Paguma larvata, assembly GCA_030068075.1. NCBI lineage: Eukaryota > Metazoa > Chordata > Mammalia > Carnivora > Viverridae > Paguma > Paguma larvata. The sequence goes on along the minus strand of CM057830.1, from coordinate 53,218,278 downwards.
TGTTGTGGTCAAAAAAGATGCATGGTATGACTTGGACCTTTTCAAATTTATTGAGTCCTGTTTTGTGGCCTAACATGTGATCTATTCTGGAAAATGTTTGAGGTGCACTTGAAAAAACTGTGTATTCCACTGTTTTAGGTTGGGATGTTTTATTGGGTCCATCTGATCCAGTGTGCTATTGAACATCATTGTTTCTTTGTTAATTTTCTGTTTGGATGATCTATCCATCAATGTAAGTAGTGTTAATGTCTCATACTATTATTGTATTACTGTCAGTTTGGTTATACATCTGTTAATAGTTGCTTTTTTGTATTTAGGAAGTCCTATATTGGATGCATAAATATTTACAATTATTATATCCTCTTCTTGGACTATTCTCTTTATCATTATATAGTATCTTTCTTTGTCTCTTGTTACAATCTTTGTCTGTAAGTCTGTTTTGTCTGATAGAAGTATTGAGTCTGAGTTTCCGTTTTGCTTCCATTTGCATGATGAATGTTTTCCATCCCTCTACTTTCTATCTGCATGAGTCTTTGGGTCTGAAGTGAGTCTCTTGCAGGCAGCTTTGCTTTTTTATCCATTCAGTCACCCTATGTCTTTTGATTGGAGTATTTAGTCCATTTACATTCAAAGTAATTATTAATAGATATACATTTATTGCCATTTTGTTACTTGTTTTATGTGGAGTTATTAAAGTTCTTTTCTGTTCCTTTTTACTCTTGCTCTCCACTCTTGTGGTTTGATGGTTTTATTTGGTGATATGCTTGGGTCTCTTTCTTTCTTTCTCTCTTTCTTTCTTTCTCTCTTTCTTTCTTTCTTTCTTTCTTTCTTTCTTTCTTTCTTTCTTTCTTTCTTTCTTTCTTTCTTTCTTTCTCCTTTGTATCTATTATAGGTTTTTGATTTGTTGGTACCATTAGATTCATACATAACATCTTATGTATCTAGCAGTCTATATTAAGTTCATAGTCACTTAAGTTTAAATCCATTCTAAACCTCCTGCTCCTTTATCTTCACCTAATGAATTCTTGATTCTTTCTCTACAACATTTTACCCTGCATCTCCTCTGTTTTTTCCTGTCTCGGAAATGGCAGTTCTACTAGTATGATACCTAAAGTCCAAAACTGTGAGGTCATCTTTGGCTCTTCTTTTTCATACAATTTTTCTAATCAATCTGATAATTCTGTCAGCTATTCTTTTGAAATTTATCCAAAATCTGACCACTTTCTCACCACTTACATTGTTGCCACCCTGGTCTAGACCAACATCATCTCTTGCCTGGATTATTGGCATACTCCCTTAATAGGTCTTCCTGCTTGTGCTCTTTCTCCATGCATCTATTTCCTTATTTATTTATTTTGTATTGAGTTATATTTTAATTCTAGTACAATTAACATACAATGTTATAGTTCTCTCAGTTGTACAATATAGTGATTCCAAAAGTCTATACATCACCCTATGTTCATCATGGCAAGTGCCCTCCTTAATCCCCATCATCTATTTCACCCACCCCCCAACCTGCCTCCCCTCTGCTAACTATCACTTTGTTTTCTATAGTCTATTTCTTGGTTTGTCTCTCTCTTTTTCTCCTTTGCTCGCTTTTTTCTTAAATTTCACATGGTGAAATCATATATGGTATTCATCTTTCTCTGACTTATTTCACTTAGCATTATACACTTCAGTTCCATCTATGTCATTGCAAATATCAAGATTCCATTATTTTTTTATGGTTGAATAATATTCCATTGTGTGTGTGTGTGTGTGTGTGTGTGTTGTTTTTACACACACACACACACACATATACACAAACCAGGTATTTTTTGTACATTCATCAATTGATGCACACTTGGGCAGCTGACATATCTTGGCTGTTGTGAATAATGCTGCCATAAACAGGGCTGCATGTATCCCTTTGAATTAGTGTTCCTATATTCTTTGGGTAAATACCCAGTAGTGGGATTACTGGATCATAGGGTAGTTTGATTTTTAACTTTTTGAGGAACCTCCATACTGTTTTCCACAGTGCTTGCACTGGTTTGCATTTCCATCAACAGTCCTGCAGCGATTTTCAATACAGTAGACAGATAGATTCTGTTGAAGTAGAGGTCAGATCTCGTCAATCCTCTGTTCAAAATCGTCCAATTGTTCCCTATCTCACACAGTGTAAAAGTCAGAGTCCTTACCTTGTCTTACAAGTGTCTATATTTGACTTTGCTAATTGATCTCATCTCCTTCCTTCTGTTTCTTGCTCACTCTGTTCCCAGCCACACTGATCTTTCTAGAAAATACCAAGAGATTTTCTGCTTCAGAGCATTTATATATACTATTTCTTCTCTCTTTTTACTCCTCAAAATACTATAAACAGGGCCCACATCTTCATTTCATTCAAGTTTCTTCTCAAATATTCCTTTATTAGAGGGACGTTCCCTGATTACTTTATAGCATACACCATCGTGTTCTCTCCTTTTCGCCCTGCTATATTTCTCTCCATACTTACTACTACCAATGTTGTTGATTGTCCATCTTTTTACACTGTAAGTTAAACTCTTTGAGGGAAATAAGAAATATGTATTAAGGGTCCACTATGGGGGCACCTGGGTGGCTCGGTCAGTTGAGCGTCTGACTTCAGCTCAGGTCACGATCTCGGAGTTTGTGATTTCGGGCCTCTGTTGGGCTCTGTGCTGCTTCGGATTCTGTGTCTCCCTCTCTCTCTGACCCTCCACTGCTCACACTCTGTCTCTGTCTCAAAAATAAATAAATATTAAAGGAAGATTATAAAAAAATAGGGTCTACTATGCACCAGGTCCTTTTCTAAACCATGGGGATACAAAAGTGAACAAAACAGACAATACCACTATCCTCTGGCGTTTCCATTCTAGAATGATATAAGGTGCTATATTTTCTCAGTAAATATTTGATAAATGCATTGAATAAATATAGTATTTACTCAATAGAGTAATAGGAAGGGTTCAAAAGTAAAGGATGTTTGTATTGGCTCCTTATTCTTTAAGTAATTGGATCACCCACACCCTCTAAAGAAATGGTTCTGTAACTTCCCAGGTAAAAGGCTAGAAATTTATTCAAATCCCAGGACCTCCAGACAGTCTATACTCCTAACTCAAAGGCCTCTTGGATTCCTCCTAGGTATGCTTTTTAAAGAAAAAAATAACTGGTATTGTATAAGAAATTTGGCATCAAAACAAAGTTACTGGAATCTAGTGATTATCAGACCAAGAAGAAATGAGATAAGGAGTGCTACGAATTAATAATAGAAGTTTCAGCCTTGTTCGGAGAAAAAAGTGCTTTGTATCAAAACAGAATAAACACTGTAAAGAACATCAGTAGCAGAGATGCTGGTAGCTAGATCCAGATAAAGTGGTTTGGGAGAGAGGAGGAAATGGCCTTCTTTAAGGAAAAACTTAGGAGGCCAGATGAAGAGGTAAACTTTAGAATCTATTAGACTTCCTACTTGGAGAAGGGAAGAACATGACCACTGCATAAGATGATATTGCTCTTACCACCTCTTCCTTCTCCTTAGCAACCAGGGAATATGAAAGATTTGGTGGTTCTAGAAGTAGCCTGAGGAGAAGAGTCAAAGATAGAAAAACCTACATGCATCAAAGGGGTGAGATGATTAGGAGAGGAAAGGGACAATAATTTTCAGTTCTCACTTCCACATAGCCTTCTGAAGACTTCCAGGAAACTGGCTGCAAGCAGTATGTGAATAATGCCTTTTACTTCACGGACTGCATTTGCTAGGCTTGAACTTAGTCATAAATTATATGTAAAGTGTCTGCTCTCGAGAATGGCCCCACTGGTCCAGTTCTCCATTTGAGGACTTACTAATGCTGCCACCTCCAGAGACTAGAATGTCGCACTTATCTTATCTTTCTGACTCTACTGTTTAATTACAGAGTCCTTGTCCTGAGTCCTTTTCAGACTTCATTTAGATCTACTTCTTCTTGTTCTTACTGACAAATTCCTGGTTCCATTTCTTCAATAGTTCATGCCTTCTGGAATTGCTTCCATCATTGGGCCTTTACTCACATTGACAAATATCAGCTTAAAATCTCATTTTCATGTTTATATAGTCATACGGTTTTTAACACCCCCCTCCCCCACCAGCATATATCTTTGCCAGATGTAGCCAGACACATGCTATCTTTAAATCCAGATGGTTTTGCAGCAGTCCAGTGCTCTGCATTCTACAAATTCCTGTGCCAAAGAAGTACGTTCTGTCATTTGACAGAGTAATGTTGAAGCAGAGCAATTCAAAGACCCTGCCCAGGAGCTAGTGCAACATTTTGTTATGCCCCACGAAATGTACTGCTAGTTAATGCAAATCTCTTTCACCCTCAGTAAGAAGGGTTTTAATGGCACATCATAACCTAGCTGAAGGGAAAATCAATATCATCAACTTACATTAAAACACTAACAATTTGACAGACACTAGGATAGAGTCTTGAGTTATACAATGAGAAATGAACCCCTGCCCTCAAGGAGTTTACAGATGAGTTCTAAAAGCTCTAGTTCATATTTTAGCATGGTAGCTGATACCAACATTGACATAATGACCATTGGCATTAACACATCATGCAAGTGCCACCGTGACACTCTGTCAATTCCAAGAATAGGACTGAATACTCTTGGTGGCATTAGTAGATATGGGGGTGTTTCCAGGAGAGATGAGGTCCTTATGGAGGGTGATCTTGAGACATATGAATGCTACCATGGCTCTCAGATACCGTGAAAGGACTGAAAATATCTAGGATTAGAGGAAAGAGTATCCTTGTATAATCAGTTTTATATCAAGCTTTATGGACTGATTCATAGATTAGGCTAGAAAAAAACCTTCTGTGACCTTTGGTCTATAGACAATATATGAGAGAGTAAAGCACACTTGAGAAGGTAGTTCTCAGAAGGGCACTTCTCATTTATCATAAGATGTGATAATAGATCACCCAAATAGACTTACCATCTGCTCCTTCACTGCTTTTGCTTCTTTTATTACGGCGAAGACGCCTACTTTCCTCTTCGGAGTATGATTTTTCTTCAGGGAAGAAGAAATTCAGGAAGGCCATCTACAAAAAAAAAAAAAAAAAAGTAAATGAGTAAGCGGTTGACACTAGTCAACCATAGCCAACAACAACAACAACAACAAAAAACTGGCTTTCTGTAGACAGTCTACTTTCACCTTAAATTCACTGTGTCTAAAGCCTGAGCTCATCTTCTCCACTGTATAAATCCTTTCACTTTTGATGCATTATGCTGATCATTCCAACCATGAAATTTTGGTTAATCTCTGAATTCCCTCTCATCCTCTACAAATATCTAATAAGTGATCCATTGAGTCCCACTTCTCCACATAGTTCCGGGGTTTAGAGAGCCTAGTCACAAATTTCCAACTTCCCTCACATACGATACTGATGTCTGCCCAGAATTAGATTTAACTTCACTCCTCCCTCTTGGACTTCAATATTATATAGCCATGACTTTTCCACATTCCTATTTGTGTTGAACTTTTGGCTTCCTTCCAGAATGCTGTGCATCCAATTATGATTGGATAATATGAGTTTTGTCCACATTCTTCTGAGATTTAGCCAATGACGAAGCACACAATTATTCTGTCCCTTTCCAAGACTCCTACACGACTCCTACAACACTCGTGGTCTATAAGACTCATTTTGGTACTTAGTCCTCTGCTGCCTTATGATGATCTCTCATAATAATATGATGTTTCATATGCAAATGGACCTGGATTCACCAATGTTAATCGTAGCTTAAATATATACTTGTTGCTCGCCCAGTGCCTCCGGGCACGCACGCCGCCGCCGGGACTGGCAGCAGGGACCCAAGGAGCCCCAGGAGGCGGCTCCTGTGGGACATGGCCAGGTTACTGTCCAGTAAACCACACTAGGCCGGCGTTGGCGGTGGAGAGAGAACAGAAATAAAGGGGCGAATAAAGCCTCCAGGACTGGTGGCGCGGGTCTGGAGAGACGCCATTGTTGTCTCACAAGCCAGGAAGTCACCCCAGAAGCCATCTCTGCAGTAGTGGAGGCCGGACCCGCCTACACTACACCACGCCCCTCCCAAACTATCAGCAGGAGCTACTGATCCAAGTGGAGATTGCTGCCTGGAGTAACACCAGTCATTTCTTTTTTTAAATTTATCCCTCCCTTTCTCATTCCTACCGATCCCCATCTCTGAGCTGGTCATCCAGGGTACTGACTGGCTTAATCATTTTTTTTGTTTTTTGTTTTTTGTTTTTTTTTAACCCACTCTTTGAGGACATGTCCTACAACCTCTTCTTTACTTCCCTAGCCCTTTTTCTGGAATAACCAGGCCGTATAAGTTCATCTAGACGACATCGATCTTTATTCCTTTTCCCTCGCACCTGTCCTTATTCTGATTTCTATCAGTCTGGATTAAACCCTTTAGTCGCTCTACCTGGGCAAAGTCCATTTCCTTCTTCTCCCTGCACCAGTCATTATTCTGTCTATATATGCTCTGCCACCAGCACACTACATACCCTGTCCTTAACGTGTAGCTGTTACTTCAGGACATTGCCCTCAGAGAGTCACTTGTTATTTTTTTCTGTTGTGAACTGCTTGTCTGGACCATTTGTCGGTACGTTTGAGTATTTCTGTGTTCTGTGTGTCTGTCAGTCTGTTTTCCTTTCCAGGGCAACTTCAAGAAACAACCCATAACACATCCAGCCAAAATGACAAGACGGAAGAATTCTCCTCAAAGGAATCTACAAGAAGCAGTGACAGCTCAAGAATTAATGAAAACAGATATAAGCAACATAACAGAACATGAATATAGAATGATAATCATAAAACTAATCGCTGGGCTTGTAAAAAGCTTAGATGAATGCAAGGGGTCCCGCGCGGCAGAGTTCAAGGACCTTAAAAACGGTCAGGAAGAATTAAAGAAGACATTGGAAGAAATACAGGGGAAACTGGAAGCAGCCACAGCATGGATTGAAGAGGTAGAGGAAAGAGTTAGTGCATTAGAAGACAAAAACATTGAAAAAGAGGAAGCAGATAAAAAGAGAGAGAAGCTGATCCAGGAACAGGAAAGGAGAATTCGAGAGCTGAGCGATGCATTCGAGAGCTGAGCGATGCACTCAAAAGAAACAATATCCGTATCATAGGAGTTCCAGAGGAAGAAGAGAGAGAGAAAGGAGTCGAAGGGGTTCTTGAACAAATCATTGCTGAGAACTTCCCCAACATGAGGAAGGAAACGGGCATGGAAATCCAAGAGGCACAGAGAACTCCCCTCAGATGTAACTTGAATAGACCTTCTGCACGGCACATCATAGTGAAGCTGGCAAAATACAAAGATAGGGAGAGAATCCTGAAAGCAGCTAGGGACAAAAGAACCCTAACATACAAAGGGAGACCTATAAGGGTAGTAGCAGACTTATCTACAGAAACTTGGCAAGCCAGAAAGGAATGGCAGGATATCTTCAATGTGATGAGCAAGAAGGACATGCAACCAAGAATTCTGTATCCGGCTAGCCTGTCATTCAGAATAGAAGGAGAGATCAAGGTTTTTCCCAACAAACAAAAACTGAAAGAATTTATCACAAATAAGCCAGCACTGCAAGAGATCCTGAGGGGCATTCTATGAAGACAAGGTGGCAAAGAACACAAACTGCCAGGGACAGCCTTACAAACATGAAACTTACAGATAATACAGTGACGGTAAGCCCATATTTTTCAATATTAACACTGAATGTAAATGGACTAAATGCGCCAATAAAAAGACACTGGATAACAGAATGGATTAAAAAACAAGACCCATCTATTTGCTGTCTTCAAGAAACTCATCTTAAACCTGAAGATACCTTCAGATTGAAAGTGAGGGGATGGAGAACTATCTACCATGCTACTGGAAGTCAGAAGAAAGCCGGAGTAGCCACACTTATATCAGACAAATTAGACTTTAAAATGAACGATGTAATAAGAGATGAAGAAGGATATTATATAATAGTCTCAGGGACCATCCAGCAGGAAGAGCTAACAATTGTAAATATCTACGCACCGAATTCGGGGGCACCCAAATTTGAAAAACAACTAATTATAAATATAGCAACCTCATCGATAAAAATGTCCTAATAGTAGGGGATCTCAACACTCCACTCTCAGCATTGGATAGATCCACAAAACAGAAAATCTCCACAGAAACAATAGCCCTGAATGACACATTAGGACAGATGGGCCTCACAGACATCTTTAGGGTCTTTCATCCAGAAGCAAAGGAATTTACATTCTTCTCATCTGCACACGGTACATTTTCCAAGATAGACCACATTCTGGGGCACAGGGAAGCTCTGAATAAATATAAAAGAATTGAGATCATACCGTGTACACTGTCAGACCACAATGCTTTGAAACTTGAAATCAACCACAGGAGAAAGCCTGGAAAATATCCAAGAACATGGCGGCTAAGAAATAACCTACTAAAAGATGACTGGGTCAACCAAGTCATCAGAGAAGAAATTAAAAACTACATGGAAACAAATGAAAATGAAAATACAACAATCCAAACGCTCTGGGATGCAGCAAAGGCAGTCCTGAGAGGGAAATATACTGCAATCCAGGCTCATCTCAAGAAACAAGAAAAATCAATAACACAAATTCTAACAGCACGCCTAAAGGAACTAGAAGCAGAACAACTAAAACAACCCAAGCCCAGCAGAAAGAGAGAAATAACAAAGATCAGAGCACAAATTAACCATATGGAGACAGAAAAGGTAGTGGAACAGATCAATGAAACCAAAAGCTGGTTCTTTGAAAAAATAAACAAAATAGACAAACCTCTAGCCAGGCTTCTCAAAAAGAAAAGAGAGAACTCAAATAGATAAAATCGTGAATGAAAAGGGAGAAATTACAACCAGTCCCTCAGAGATACAAGCAATCATCAGAGAATACTATGAAAAATTATATGCCACCAAACTTGGCAATCTGGAAGAAATCGACAGCTTCCTAAATAGCTGCACGCTACCAAAACTCAAACGGGAAGAAATAGAAAATTTGAACAGACCCATAACTAGTGAAGAAATAGAATCAGTTATCAAAAACCTCCCAGCAAATAAAAGCCCTGGACCAGATGGCTTTCCTGAGGAATTTTACCAGACATTTAAAACAGAGTAAATTCCTATCCTCCTCAAGCTGTTCCAAAAAATTGAAACGGAAGGAAAACTCCCGGACTCATTCTATGAAGCCAGCATCACGTTGATTCCCAAACCAGATAGAGACCCAGCAAAGAAAGAGAATTACAGGCCAATATCCCTGATGAATATGGATGCAAAAATTCTCAACAAGATACTAGCAAATGGAATCCAACAGCATATAAAGAGAATTATCCACCATGATCAAGTAGGATTCATCCCTGGGTTGCAGGGCTGGTTCAATATTCGCAAATCAATCAACGTGATACATCACATCAACAAAAGAAAAGATAAGAACCATATGATCCTGTCAATAGATGCAGAAAAAGCATTTGACAAAATACAGCATCCTTTCTTAATAAAAACTCTCAAGAAAGTCGGGATAGAAGGAACGTACTTAAACATCATAAAAGCCATCTATGAAAAGCCCACAGCTAATATCATCCTCAATGGGGAAAAACTGAAAGCCTTCCCCCTGAGATCAGGAACACGACAGGGGTGTCCACTCTCCCCACTGCTATTTAACATAGTGTTGGAAGTCTTAGCATCAGCAATCAGACAACAAAACAAAATAAAAGGCATCAAGATTGGCAAGGAGGAAGTCAAACTTTCACTTTTTGCAGATGACATGATACTTTACATGGAAAACCCGACGGAATCCACCAAAAGCCTACTAGAACTGATGCATGATTTCAGCAAAGTTGTAGGATACAAAATCAATGTACAGAAATCGGTGGCATTTCTATACACCAACAATGAAGCAGCAGAAAGAGAAATAAAGAAGCTAATCCCTTTCACAATTGCACCAAAAACCATAGAATACTTAGGAATAAACCTAACCAAAGATGTGAAAGACCTCTACACTGAAAACTATAAAAAACTTATAAAGGAAATTGAAGAAGACACAAGGAAACGGAAAACATCCCATGCTCATGGATTCGAAGAATAAATATCGTTAAAATGGCAATACTACCCAAAGCAACCTACACATTCAATGCAATCCCAATCAAAATTGCACCAGCATTCTTCTCAAAGCTAGAGCAAACAATCCTAAAATTTGTATGGAACCACAAAAGACCTCGAATAGCCAAAATAATACTGAAGAAGAAAACCAAGGCATCACAATCCCAGACTTTAACCTCTACTACAAAGCGGTGGTCATCAAGACTGTATGGTATTGGCACAAAAACAGACACATAGACCAATGGAATAGAATAGAAAACTCAGAAATGGACCCGCAGGTATATGGCCAACTAATCTTTGACAAAGCGGGAAAATGTATCCAATGGAAAAAAGACAGCCTCTTTAACAAATGGTGCTGGGAGAATTGGACAGCAACATGCAAAAGAATGAAACTAGACCACTTTCTTACACCACTCACAAAAATAAATTCTAAATGGATAAAAGATCTGAATGTGAGACAGGAAAACGTCAAAATCCTAGAGGAGAAAACAGGAAAAAGCCTCTTTGACCTAAGACGCACCAATTTCTTACTCGACACGTCTCCAAAGGCAAGGGAATTAAAAGCAAAGATGAACTATTGGGACCTCATCAAGATAAAAAGCTTCTGCACAGCAAAAGAAACAACCAACAAAACGAATAGGCAACCAACGGAATGGGAAAAGATCATCGCAAATGACATATCGGATAAAGGACTAATATCTAAAATTTATAAAGAACTTACCAAACTCCAAACCCGAAAAACAAACAACCCAGTGAAGAAATGGGCGGAAGATATGAATAGACACTCCTCCAAAGGGGACATTCAGATGGCCAACAGACACATGAAACGATGCTCAAAGTCACTCATCATCAGGGAAATACAAATCAAAACCACACTGATATACCACCTCACACCAGTCAGAGTGGCTAAAATGAACAAATCAGGAAACTATAGATGCTGGCGGGGCTGTGGAGAAGTAGGCACCCTCCTACACTGTTGGTGGGAATGCAAACTGGTGCAGCCACTGTTGGTGGGAATGCAAAACGGTGTGGAGGTTCGTCAAAAAAATGAAAATAGAGCTACCCTATGATCCAGCAACAGCCCTGCTAGGAATCTACCCAAGAGACACAGGAATGCTGATGCATAGGAGCATGTGTACCCCAATGTTCATAGCAACACTTTCGACAATAGCCAAATCATGAAAAGAGACCAAGTGCCCATCAACTGACGAATGGATAAAGAAGTTATGGTACTTATATACAATGGACTACTACGTGGCAATGAGAAAAAATGAAATCTGGCCATGTGTAGCAACATGGATGGAACTGGAGGGTATTATGTTAAGTGAAATAAGTCAGTCAGAAAAAGACAGATACCATATGTTTCCACGAATAGGTGGACTTTGTCAGACTAAGAAAAAACCAGGGGGAGGGGAAGAGGGGAAAGGAAAAAAAGACACAGAGAGGGAGGGAGATAAAACATAAGAGACTCTAAGAAAACCTGAGGGTGAGGGGGATGAGGGAGGGGGGAGAGGGGGTGATGGGCATTAAAAAGGGCACATGTTGGGATGAACACTGGGTGTTATATGTAAACCAATTTGAAAATAAACTATTATAAAATTAAAAAAGTAAATATATACTTGTTGAAATCAATCCTAATCTTTCAACGCTAGTGCTTCTTTGTGGTTAAAAAAAATGAGCTTGAGGTAAACTGTGGACAGAGTAGTAGGTTTAAGAGTGATTCTAATCTTGACTTCCATTTATAGCTATGTAATCTTGGACAAGTTACTTAAATTTTAATTTTTTCACCTGTAAATAGGGAAAGTAATAGTACTTTGCTCATAACGTAGTTGTAGGGTTAGTACAGTACCCAATATTTAATATATATTCAACAAATGCTAGCCATTACTATTATTAAAATTAATCTTCAAAATACACTGGTTAGTTTGCGAGTTAAAAGAGAAATGTCTGCACTTTCGCCCTAGTGTCAGTTCAAAAAAGAATTCCAAATTCCTCATATCTGCTGCATCCTGATTAACTGCAAAACGAATGGGTAGGACTTACAAAGGCCATAACATTCTATACAAACTTTTTTCAAAATCCTGGAATTTACCGTTTACATAGAACAATTACACCCAACAGTCTTAACCATACATGTTTAGTATCTTGAAGAATATATTCATGTATTAAATATAAAATTAATAAATGAATGTATAGATAATTTCCAACTTGCCATAAGGTTGTATTTAAAAACATTTAGGTTGACCTATATGAAACTGCCATTGTTTTGTATCCAAAATACTTGAATATCAGAAATTTCACACAGTTCAACTGAGAAGTATTTTTAAATCACTCGATTGAAACTTAAATTGGATTTTCCCATAGAATCAACATAATAAAGTCTGACGAGGTTTCCAGAAAGCCCATAGATAGTTACTTAACCGACAAGTTAAATAAGCTATCATACAACTAATAATATAAACCCAAACTGCTATTTACAATGAAATCTCAATCATTTCCAATGCTAGAAGAACAAGTCATTGTGGATACAAGATTTTTCTTGATAACTTTGCTGAAATTTCAGCTATTTGAATAGAAATTAGTCTACAATCTATGATTTAACTGAGTGTTTGCTGAATATGTAGTAGACTGTACAGTAAATGGCCACAGTCTACTATGGTTTTAGGTTAAAAAAATTATACCCATTTAGCCCAATCCCCCACCACCCCTCTAGCAACCCCCAATTTTTTTTCTATATTTAAGAGTCTCTTATGATTCCCCCCCTCTGTTTTTATCTTATTTTTCCTTCCCTTCTCCTATGTTCATCTGTTGTATTTCCTTCACACCTGTCAGAGTGGCTAAAATTAACAACTCAGGAAATAACAGATGTTGATGAGGATATGGAGAAAGGGGAATACTTTTGCACTGATGGTGGGAATGCAAACTGGTGCAGCCACTGTGGAGGAACAGTATAGAGGTTCCTCAAAAAATTAAAAATATAGCTACCCTATGACCCAGGAATTGCACTACTAGGTATTTATCCAAATGATGCAAAAATGCTGATTCAAAGGGGCACATGCACCCCAATATTTATGACAGCACTATCAAATAGCCAAATTATGGTAAAAGCCGAAATGTCCACTGAGTGATGAATGGATAAAGAAGATAAGGTGTGTGTGTATATATATATATATATGTATATATATATACACACACACACACACACACACACACACACACACACACAATGGAATATTACTTGGTGATCAAAAAGAATGAAATCTTGCTATTTGCAACAACTTGGATGAAACTAGAATGTATCATGCTAAATGAAATAAGTCAGTCAGAGAAAGATAAATAGCATATGATTTCATTCATTTGTGAAATATAAGAAACAAAACTGATGGGGATGCCTGAGTGGCTCCATTGGTTAAGGGACTGATTTCAGCTTAGGTCATGATCTCACAGTTCGTGGGTTTGAGCCCTGCATTGGGCTCTCTGCTGTCAGCACAGAGATAATATTAAGACAGATCCTCTGTCTCCTTCCCTCTGTTCCTCTCACCCCAACACCCTCTCACTCTCTCTCAAAACTAAACATTTAAAAAAATAAACAAAACAAATGAACATAGGGGAAGAGAAAGAAAAATAAGATAAAAACATAGAGGGAGGTAAACTATAAGAGACTGTTAAATAGAAGAAACTGAGGGTTTGTGGAGGGGTATAGAGTGGGGAGATGGGCCAAATGGGTGTTGGGCATTAAGGATGGCAATTGTAGGGATGAGCACTGGGTGCTATGTGTATGAATCACTAAATTCTACTCCTGAAACCAATATTACACTCTATATTAACTAACTTGGATTTAAATAAAAATAAATAAAATTAAATTTAAAAATTGCAATTATATTACAGAGCAATACATGCTTTGTTAGAGAGAAATATATAGTTCTCTGAGAGCAAGAGAAAAACATCTGATATAGACTAGGAGTGAACAAGATGTCTTGGAGGAGGTGCTACCATGAGTCCTGAAGGATGTTGAAGATTCAGTGGTGAATGGGAAGACAAAAAGGAATTCCAGGCATGGAGAGCATTGCGTTTAGAGGTTCAGAGGAAAGAGAACGGCAGTTTTCGAAAATACAAGCACCTTATAATTAGTGGTAGTAGATGGGAGCAATGGCAAAAAATGAGTCAGGAGACATTTAATAAGGGGCAAATCATGATAAGGAATTTAGGCTTTATCCTGCAACAGGAGGATCCTCTGAAGGTTTTCCCTTTCCAAATTTTTGTGCCTTATGAAAGTCTGAACTATAATTGATACACAGCAAAATGCACACATTTTAAGCATACGGTTTGAGGAATTTTGAAAAATATACACAACTTTGTAACCACCACCAAAATCAAGGTATAGTACACTTCCATCACCCCAGAAATTTCACTTGTGCCCCTTCCAGTCATTCTTCAGGTCTATCCCCTAATCCAGGAAACCACTGTTTTGATTTCTGTCTTCATAGTTTAGTTTTTCTTATTCTAGAATGTCACATATATTGAATCATACAATATGACTGAATGATGTTTGTATATTCTTTTTTCCAACACAATGTCTATGAGACTCATCCATGTTGTTTTGGGTATCAGTAGTTCTTTCCTTTTTATCGCTGAATAGTATTTTATTATATGGATATGTCACAATTTTTAATGTATTCACCTATTGAGGGACATTTGGGTTAATTCCCAAATAGTTTGGAACTATTAGGAATAAAGCTAATATGAGATTTCATGTATGAGTCTTTCTGGGGACATATGTTTTCATTTTTCTTGGGCAAACACCTGAGGGTAGAACTTCTGTGTTATATGGCATGTATTTGTTGTGAGCAACTGCTAAACTGTTTTCTAGAATGACTATCCCATTCTATATTCCCACCAGCAATGTATGAGAGTTCAAGTGTATCTTTACCATACTTAATATTGTAAATATTTTAAATTTTAACCATTCTTATAGATGTAGTGTTTCATTGTGGTTGGTTTTTGAATTCTTAAACTTTTTTAAATGTTTTTTTTCTTCTATCTTGATAGCAACTATCATATTTCACTTCACTTACCTATAACATCTTTTACACTCCCTTTAAGTTTACTGCTTATAATCTGCTATAGGCTTGACATCTGATAAAACTAATCAGAATCATGTACAAACAGAATAAACATATAATCAGTACATTTTTTCAAATGTTTTATTTATTTTTGAGAGAGAGAGAGAGAGAGAGAGAGAGAGAGAGCAGGGGAAAGGCAGAGAGAGACAGCGGATCTGAAGCAGGTTCTGTGTTGACAGAAGTGCACCCGGTGGGGGCTTGAACTCACAAACTGTGAGATCATTACCTGAGCTGAAGTCGGTCGCTCAAATGACTAAGCCACCCACGCGCCCTGGTAATCAGTACATTTTTGAATGGCTTTCCCAATAATTGAGATGCATGTTCCCTGGCAGTTTAGAGGCCATCTGCTTACTGCTTGATTCCTGGCTGTGGTTTGAATAGGTGAATTTGTCCTGATAACTGAATTTTACACAGGTATGTTATTACAATATAATGCTATTTCTAGGGGAAAGGAATTTTGAAGTCCAAATGGAGGCCCTCCTTGCCATCACCAATTACAATTCCAGAATTTTTTTTCATATTCCATGTTCCCTCGTGGTGTCAGTTTCTATGGGTGCTCTGGTAGGGCCTTTAGCATCTTCTTGTGTCCTGGTGGCAATAAAGAGTAGCAGATGCTCATATATTAATTGTTACAAAGGGTCTGATGGGAGTTTGTGAGAACTCAAGCTCCCAGAAGAGGAGGGCTAAGGAAGAAACAAACTCTTCAGATAGCAGAAACAATCTAACTCACATGGGTAGTAGGAGTAGCTTAAAGTCCCTTAAGAGAGGCTATTGATGAGTATGGAATATTCATAAATTAAATATTTATTAGAAGGCAACTGTCTGTATATGACAATTGTAATATTGATTAAAAAACAGACGAAAACAACATAAAACACTGCTGAAACGGAAAGATCTCTATTCACAATGCCCTCATTTGAGTCTCAGAATTAGGATGGGAAACTATCCTTTGTTTAGTATACTGGCAAAGACAAAAATCAGTGGCTGCTGATACAAACAACCTAGAATTCTAGCTTGAGTTTTGCATTCATTAGCATGGCCTCCAGAGGCAAGTTGCAGAATATGAACAAAACAGCTTTCTCACTTTGAATATTGCTTTCCTATTGTACAAGGGAGGAGGCATCAGGAATGTTGGCCACAGTCAGACATTTTGCTCAAGGGAAAAAAAAAATCTAATTCTTTACACTTTATTAACTGATTACACTCTAGTTTCCTATGGTAAAACTACATGGTAAACAGAACCTGCAGATTATAGGGATCTCAGCTGGAAACAATTCGTTAATAGTGAGACATGAGGGGTTTATCCATTACTGTTAGTGACTCTCCGGATATTGCTACACATTTTTTTTCTAATATCTCAACCAACAAAATTATTGGGTACATTTTTCTCTTTTTACCACGACAGAATAAATTTAATTCATTTTCTATTTTATGGTTAATGTATTTGATTGTATTAGATAATTCATAGAAATTCCTTCATAAGCTTCGTGAGAGTAGAGGCACATAGTAGGCCCCTAATAAATATCTAGGTGTTGGAAGAATAATAGGACTACAGATAAACCATCCCTTTAAGTCAGAATTTTGTTGAAATCTAATTGGACCTCATTTCTTAGGATTAACCATTCAGAGGTAGACTGAAGACAAATTACACTACTGGCAGTAATCAAATCAAAGGGATCTTAAGAATGAGAGAGTTGGTAGGTCAGTGGCTCTCCAACTTTGGTGTGCATCATAATTACTTGGCATGAGTGTTAACATGTAGAATTCTGGGCCTTTCCCTCCCCAAATTTAGATTGAATAGGCTAAGGTGAGACCCTAGGGTCTGATTTTTCAACTTGCTCACTATAGGATTTTGATGTAGGAGGTCCCTGAACCACATTTAGAGGAACTGCTGTACTGTTCACTCCTTAACTGATCTGTTATCTGGAGACTGAAAAGGCTGTCTTGTTTTGCCACTAGTGAAATACGGCTCTCACATAGATCATGGTTTTCACATTTTACTCCATCATTCCTGGAGTTAATCTGTTTACAGAAACTGGTACTTCCTCCCTCTCAAGAAGAGTCAGGTAGCTACCAGGCTTTCTAAAATTGGCAAATCACTGATTTTTTTAAAAAACGATTTATCTTTCAATGTTCTTGAATAAATCTATTTTTCTTATTGCAATCACTGCATTCACTACCATCACCCACCAGCAATCACCAGGGATCTTCAAATAAGTAAAATAAAACCATTTGTACTGTGAGATATTTAACAAAATCTCCAAGTGATTCTACCATAGCAAGTTGTGAGCATTGCAGTACGAATGAGTGAAGTAGGATTGCCTAAACTGGTTTGATGGGTATGTCATGGGTATAAAATGAATACAGAAGCTGGCACAGAAGACACTTCTAATCTTATAAGAACCCTTAACTCAGCATGCTTTGATTTTCAACCAAAGGTCTAGAGAGGGTCACTCAGGATGGTGTTGTTTGCTGAACAAACACGGAGTACTTACCATATGGAGAGCAGTGAACTAGATACTATCTTTAACATACACAGACAAACAATACATGAATAATTCCAACTTGCTTTGTAGCGCAATGATAACACTACATAACAGGAGGTAGTGAGGTTTTAAAAGCAGTGTGACAGGAAGGGAAGCACAGTATGTTCTGGTTGCTGAACGGAGTGTGCCAGCTCCAGAGAGCAAGCAAACAAGAACACTCAACATTGATCACAGCACTTCATGGGAGCTGTCCCCAGCGGGGTAGGGATAGAGATGGCAGCAATCAGCCCAGATGCCAAAGAAAATTGGTACCTTGGACATCTCTGGCGTGAGTGCCAGGGAGTGCCATCCCTTGTTGTAAATACGTCTGAGGATGACTGAAATTATGCAGTAAATCTAAACATGGAAGCAAAACATAACCAACATTTTTCACATAGAGCTAAAAGCAGTCACTGAATTCTGCTTTGTAGGTACTTTGACGTAAAAATCACCGTCCAACAATGCAAGTGACTGCAAAGTAGAAAGAAAAAAAATAACAGTATCTTTTTACCATAGTGTGGTGTCAGCAAGAAATTATACTATAAATCAGTTCACTCTCTGGCTCTTCTTACCTCCCAGTTTTAGGATCTCTGGATCACCTGACACTCGTCAAATAATGCCTTATATATCTTTAATATTAAATTTATTCTCTCCATTGGTAGTAAGCTCCTTAAAGGTAGCTATATTTGTAGGTTCAGAACCTGTGTCAACTTATCTTCTGGACAAGGTGAAATCTGTTTAAGATGCACATCAAGGAAAAAGATGAGTTATTTCAAACACACAACTACTAATGCAAAGGGGGGAAAATGGATTCCTTCTCTAATCATCTGTTTATCAGTTCAGTTCTATTCCTAACATCCAGAACAGAGCTGGAATTATAGAAGTTTACTGAGTTGATTCTCATCAATGGACAATATAAGTTGTGTCCAGCTTTTGTATGACTTTGAAATGCATAACCACCACAGATGTCACATCTACCTCATTGCATTGTTCTATCATCAGGGTCAGAATCATGTTTAATGTGAAATGGCAAGAAAGGGTCACCACTACTGAGATTCTTGAAGTCAACTGATCTATGAGCATTAAACCTATGTTCACTGCTGACATTTGTAGAGATGCAATAATAGAAGATACCCAAGCATCTTTCATATGGTAAGCTTTATGGCATAACCATGAGCAAGGATGGCATAAGAAATACTGTAAAAGATGCACTAAGGCATAGATTCAAATAACATGACATAGTTGTGGGATGCTTGGGAAAACAGCAGCAGGGACAAGTTTGGAATGCAACAATATGGAATTTGGAAACTTTTTGAGCAAAGGCTTTTTAGCAGACCATAAGTTGAACACAGAAATACCAATGGAGACAGACCATACAAGTAGCAGCTGCAGTCACAAATCAAAAAGCAGTTTGTCTGTATGCCATATAGAAAGGACTTTTGGTTGAAGATTTATTTTTTTTCCCCTACAATTGCGGGTATAATCAGTAGTGGCATCTTTGAATAAGAAGAAGGGCAGCAAAATATTCTAGATGTCATTCCCTTCCCTTGGGAGAGTCTGCTTAATTTGTAATTCCCCATACTTCTAAAGTTTAAGACATTTTGACACATAAGGGAAAAAAACTTCTACTTCCACTTGTAAAAGCTGGAAATTATTAAAGACTATCATTTGTGAATAGAATCAGTTTATAAGTTAGAATGTACCTATAGAATTTAGAGAAGAACAAAGATAAAACCATTCCAGCAATCCTGAGCTCTGGATTCAGAAAACATTATCTCAAATGCATCCTCTTAATTATGGATTCTTAAGTGGCTTTTGACAATTTTATTTATTATTTTAAAAAAACCTCTATTTGTTTTTATTTTTAGAGAGAGAAAGAGAGCATGCAAGCAGGGAAGAGGAGCAGAGGGAGAGAATCTTAAGCAGGTTCCACACTCGGCATGGAGCCCACTGAAAGGCTTGATCCCATGAGCCTGGGATCGTGACCTGAGCTGAAATCAAGAGTCAGACACTTAACCTACTCAGCCACCCAGGAGCCCCAGTGTTTGACAACCACATTGGTTGTGGTTTTATAACCACATTTCACTTTACCTTTACAAAGGTAGCCCAATGCAGATTAGAGTAGGATTAATGACCAAAATGAGATTGCCTATGCAATCCGTTTAGTTTACTAGGATTTTTCCCTTGTCCAAAATTGCACCATCATTAGCATTCTACAAAATCCATTCTGACTCTCAATGGAGACCAAAATCACATAAACTACCTCTAAGTCATATTTGAACACAACATTCAAGAGCAAGTATGGAGGAAGGGTAAAAGTGAAGTAGCTAGTGAAAAGAAAGTTGCAACAGTGAGAACTTGACGGGGAGAGGAATAGGACAGAAGTAAGGAGCAGATAAAGAAAGAGATGGCTATTGATTGTAAAAGGGTGAAAATATTCTAAACATTGTAGAAAAATTAAGCAGTAGGAAGGATTTTAGGGAAATATGTGTCATTCAGTTTACATGATGCTGAAATATGTTATAAACAAAAATTCAACTATTATAACTAGGACTCAGATGATGAGAGAAAGGCTAGAAACAACGATCCAAACATACCCATAGGGTTGGAGGATAAGAAGGATATGAATGTAGGTACGTGACTTGCTCACAGGAATGTGAATATAGACAGTGAATCTCAGAGCTCAATCCAAAGGGAAAAGTCAGTAAATTTAATTCAAAGGAGAGTCTAAGATAAGTATCTTAGAGGCGGGGAGGTCAATCAGTGGTGAAACACAAACCACTGTTGGGAAAAACAGTAAAGGGCCTGGGACAGAAGTTTGGAACCTTAAACACTATAAAACTAGAATCGTCAAGAAGGGAGAAAAAGGACTGACAAGAAAATGGAGAGGCCAGGAAGACCATTTCACTGTGAGATTAGATAAATCTAGAGTTGCAATGCTGTCCTTAGATAACTTGGCATTTTAGTGCCTCTTGTATCCAAGTGTGTCTAGGCCCTCCCTTGAGGTAAATACGAAACTGGTTATGTGACATAATGGCAGACCAGTACTGTTTCAGTAGCTGTAAAACCGTGAGAAAAAAAGTTTTTTTTTCAATATGACTGTTGATTAGAATCCAGCATCAGAGTGTTTCTATGGAAATCTTCTTTTCTCAGAGGAAAATTCCTGACTCTTGCTTATGACCATAAGAGTGAGTGAAGAAACCTTCATGCTGAGTATTGTCTCATAAATCTTTTACACAGCATTTCAACAGAGCTACCCACTCAAAAAAATTAGGATAAAATATAAACAAATGAAATGAAGTATAGCAAAATACTCTATTCATTAAAGTCAATTTTATTCATATCCATTATTTGATTGTTAGTTTAGGGACCAAAGCTATCTTTCCATGGAGCAATGGAGAATTAGATTTCAGTGCTGTCTACTCATCTCTTTCACAGAGCTTTAGCCCTAATGAATCCTCTAATTTCTACTAATGGGTAAACAATGTTAGGTTTGTCCAGGTTATAGCTAATTGCACCTAATTACAAATACCCCCCCCCACAATTCACAAAACACTTATAAACTTTAAAATTTGAGAAGTATATAGACTTGTGGATCGAGGTGGTTGACTGACCAAACAATTTGATCTCCTCTCTCTGCCAAGATCCCATTAAATAAATTTTAAAAAATGAAGAGAATAGTAGAGGGAATTAGCAGAAAAGAAATTTCAGTATGTTTCTGAAAGACAAAATGGATACGATGCTGACTGATAAAGGTCAGAGAAATGACAGAGGGGGCTTACACTTTAGGATGATGCTGGTCTGGTCTGTAGGACCCTAGAGAAGTCTGAAATTTGGAAATGCCAAGAAAGAGAGTTAGTGACAATAAAACATGAAAACTTCATTGAAACCCTGTGTACTGAATAATCCCCTGCCCTGGTACATAGAAGTCCTAATATTCAGGCATTTATTCCCAAGGCAAAAAAATATATATATAAGTAAGTCCTTTTTTACTTAAATTTTCAAAATTTTTTAAATTTATTTTTTTGAGAGAGAGCAAACAGGGGAGGGGCAGACAGAGGGAGAGAGAGAGAATCCCAAGCAGGTACCACACCATCAGCACAGAGCCCAATGCAGGACTCGAACTCACTAACTGTGAGATCATGATCTGAGCTGAAACCAAGAGTCAGACGCTTAACCAGCTGAGTCAGGTGCCCCAGAAAGTTCTTCTTTCAAAGAAATTGAGTGAACCACAACTATATAGTCAATTAATCTTCAAAAAGCAGGAAAGAATATCCAATGAGAAAAGGACAGTCTCTTCAACAAATGATGTGGGGAAAACTGGACAGCTACATGCAAAAGAATGTAACTGGACTGCTTTCTTATACCATATACAAAAATAAATTCAAAATGCGTTAAAGACCTAAATATGAGACCTTGGAACCATAAGAATCCTAGAAGAGAACACAGGCAATAACCTCTTTGACATTGGCCATTGTAATTTTTTTCTAGATATGTCTCCTGTGGCAAGAGAAAAAAAGTAAAATTAAACTACTGGGACTACATTGAAATAAAAAGCTTTTACAAAGTAAAGTAAATAAGCAACAAAACTAAAGACAACATACAGAATGGGAAAAGATATTTGCAAATGACGTATCCAATAAAGGGTTAATATCCAAAATATATAAATAATTTATATAACTCAACACCAAAATAAAAAATGATCCAATTAAAAATGAGCAGAAGACACGAACAAGCATTTTTCCAAAGACATATAGATGGCCAACAGATACATGTAAAGATATTCATCATCACTTAACATCAGGGAAATGCCAAGCAAAACTACAGTGAGATATCACCTCACACCTGTAAGAATGGATAAAATCAACAACACAGGAAACAACAGGTGTTGGCAAAGATGTGGAGAAAAAGGAACCCTTCTGCACTGTTGGTGGGAACGTAAACTGGTGCAGCCACTATGGAACATAGAATGGAGACTCCTCAGTAAGTTAAAAATAGAACTACCCTATGATTCATCAGTCACACTAGTGGGTATTTGCTCAAAGAATACAAAAATACTAAATACTAATACATGCAAGGGGTATCTAGGTGGCTCAGTTGGTTAAGCATCTGACTTTGGCTCAGATCTTGATCGTGGTTCATGAGTTCATGATCTCGCGGTTCACGGGTTTGAGCCATGTTGATGTCTGTGCTGACAGCACAGAGACTGGATCCTGCTTCAGATTCTGTCTCTCTCTCTCTCTCTCTCTCTGCCTTCCCTGTTCATGCTCTCTCTCTCTCTCTCTCTCTCTAAGGTGAAAAAACAATAAAAAATTTTTTAAAAGTGACATGTGCACCCCCATATTTATAGCAGCATTGTTTACAATAGCAAGGATATGGAAGCAGCCCAAGTGTCCACTGACTGAAGAATGGATAAAGAAAAAGTGGTATATATATATATATATACAATGGGATATTATTCCACCATAACAGAGTGAAATTCTGCCATCTGCAATATGGATGGAGCTAGAGAATAAAATGCTAAGCAAAATAAAAGTCAGAGAAAGACAAATATGATATTTCACTCATGCGTGGAATTGAAAAAATACAACAAATGAGCAAAGGTAAAGAGAAACACAAAACAAGAAACAGACTCTTAACTATAGAGAACAAACTGATGGTTACCAGAGGGGAGGTGAGTGGGGAAATATGTTAAATAGGTGATGAGGATTAAGTAGTGCACTTGTGATGAGCACCACGTGATGTATGGAATTGCTGAATCAGTATATTATGCATCTGAAACTAATGTAATATTATATATTAACTGGAATTAAAATAAAAGCTTTAATTAAAAAAAACCCCTTGATTAATACTTCACACTCCACAAAATATAACTGAAGATGGATCATAGACCCAAATATAAATTCTAACACTATGAGGTAAAGATTTTTTAGATATGACAGCAAAAAGAGGATCCATAAAAAAGTGATAAATTGAACTTCATCAAAGTTAAGAGTTCTGTTCTTGTTAAGACAATTAAAAGATAAGATCTAGATTAGAAGAAAAATATTTGCAAATCACATACTCTGTAAAGAATTTGTATCTTGAATATATAAGGAACTCTGAACACAAAATAATAAAAAACAAGTCAATTATTACAAATGAGTGAAAGATTCGAACGGATACTTCACCAAAGAAGATATATGAAAAGATGCTCAATATCATTAGTCACTAGGAAGAAGCAAATTAAAACCACAATAAAGACCACTAAATACCTATTAGAACAGCTAAATTTAAAAAGTCTGACCATATCGACTTTTGATGGGAGAAATTGCAACTCCCATACCACATTAGTGGGAATGTAAAATGGTACATTCACTTTAGAAAAAGTTTGGCAATTTCTTATAACATATACATACCATACAACCCAACAGTTAACTCTCCTATGTATGTCCTAAGAAAAATGAAAGTATATGTCCACACAAACACTTGTACACCAATGTCTGTAACAGTTTTATTTGTAGTAGCTAAAAACTGGAAATAACCCATTATGTCCATCAAAGGTGAATGGACAAATTCTGTTATATCCATACAATATAATACGGTTTATCAATAAAAAGGAATGAACGGCTGACACATGTTATATAAAATGAATGAATTTCAAATAATTATGCTGAGTGAAAGAAACAAGACAAAAAAAAAGAGTAAACACTGTATGCTTCTATTTATATAAAATCCTAGACAATGAAAACTAGTTTATAGTGACAGAGAACAGATCAGTGGTTGCCAGAGAATGTAGAGGTCATTGGAGACGAGACTGAGTGTTAAGAGATTACAAAGGAAAACATTTGGGGGTGATGGTATTTTGATTGTGATGATGGTTTCACCGTTGTACCTATATGTACATACATCAAAACTTACCAAGTTGTACACTTAAATATGTGTTTACTTTATCCATAAAGAGCCATAAACAGTAATTTGAGTGGCTGAAAATGAAGCGGGTTTTGTTAAATTTCTGTCATAACAGAAAGTACATGGGCTTTTGGTGCAGGGGTTGGGGAAAGAAGCAAGCTGAATAATAGAGACAGGAGCTAGGCTTGGATAGCCCTTTGGTAGCACTTTTTTCCAAGTGAGGATTCTCCAAGGCTGGTTTGAGTTTAGTAGTGGCAAAAGATTTGTGTATCCATGTCCTGGTTGGTTTTAAAGTAGCCAAGTCATACACACATGTGGTTTTAAAACATAATGAGCTATCTACATAAAGGCAGATAATGTAAGCAATATTTTACTTTTCTAACCCACCCTACCTACAGTCCTAACCCTCCGAGGTTATTATCTTTAACTCTCTTAACTCTTTCTGTCTAGTTCTTCTGGTAATTGCTTCCACGTATACCGCTTTTATTTGATTTATCTACCTTAGATTTTGTCTATTAATTTTGTGCTGTGATAAATGAGGCTTTACCAATTATTCGACCTCTCATCCCTTAATTTTTAGTTGCTTTATTCATTTCTTTGAGGAATATACTTAGACCTTTATTTCTTCTTCTATAAACTACAGACAGTATCTCTAAACTCTATTTGTAAGATAAGGCCATTAGTTCTCTGCTCTTCTCTTTATCTCTCATCTCTTCTACCTACTAACTCTTGTCATTTGTACTTTTACCTTTAACATTGCCAAGAGCGATAACATTTATGTTTTGCTCTTTATCTATAATTAACTATCTCTATAATTAAGTATCATGTGCTTTTGTATTTTGGTTATTTCTGAAAGTTGAAAATCAGTATGCAGTGTTTATATTATTGTGGCTATCTGGAATTCTTCTTCCTTTTGTCAGGTATTATTTTCTTCTAGATTTTTGAATTGACTTTATTTTCTTCTCGCAATGTCTGCAGGATCTATGGTTTCCTTAATTTCTTAAAGGAGGATAAAATCCCTTCTCCTTTTTCTCTTTTGGATGCCCCCTCCTGGAGCCCTCCTTTCTTCCATTTGCACAGAATGCACCTTAGACCTGTATGTAACTGTCACCCATGGATTTACTTTTATTGTTCTCTGGTATTAGGTCCACTGTTTCCGGAATCCAATGTATATCTCTGCCTTCTTTATTATCTCATTTTGCTGGAGTATATTCCTTTTTTTTTTAAATAATTTATTGTCAAATTGGTTTCTATATAACACCCAGTGGTCATTCCAACCAGTGCCCTCCTCAGTGCCGGTCACCCACTCTCCCCCCTCCCATACCCCCCTCAACCCTTAGTTTGTTCTTAGTCTTTCAGAGTCTCTTATGTTTTGTCTCCCTCCCTCTCTGTGTCTTTTTTTCATTCCCCTCTTTCCCCTCCCCCATGGTTTTCTGCTAAGTCTCTCAAAGCCCACCTGTGCATGGAAACATATGGTATCTGTCTTTCTCTGACTGACTTATTTCACTTAGCATAATACCCTCCAGTTCCTTCCATGTTCCTAATGGCCAACAGACACATGAAATGATGCTCAACGTCACTCATCATCAGGGAAAAGTATTTTTAAAAGTGTCAATTACTGATTGAGTATTGGTAGTATCTAGGAATATAATAGACTATTTAAAACGATTTTGTATCCTGTGAACTTACTGTATTCACTTAGTAGTTCTAGTAGTTGTTTTGCAGATTTTTTGTATGATTTTCTACAAAGATGATCACATCTGCAAATAAAGAGTTTTTATTTCCTTTCGAAACTTTCTGCCTCATACTTATTATTTTTCTTTTCTATTGCACTGGTTATAACCCCCAGCACAACGTTAACTAGAAGTGATAAGAGCAGACATCTTTACCTTGTTTCTAATCTTGGAAGGAAAGCCTTCAGTCTTTCAACATAAATTATGTTGTTAGCTATAGGATTTTTAATATAGTTCCCTCTACTAGTTTCCTGAGAGTTTTTATAATGAATTGGTACTATATTTTGTTAAATGTTTTGTCTGAATTGATATGATCACATGATTTTTCTTCCTGAGCCTTGTAGTAGGGTGAATCATGTTGATTTTTCCCCACTTAAAAAAAATTACGGCATAACTGACACACAAGCTGAAACAACTTGGTGGTCATTTAGTTCTATATTCAGAGGCCTCAAGTAGAATGTTAGGAGAGGAGCTCAAAACCTTGTTCAAGTGAGTAGACCTTGACAAATAGACATTTTTTTGTCTGTCTTTTCTATCACCCATCCATCCATGCATGCATGCATCCATCCATTCAATTGCTAGGCACTTGCTCTGTTTAAATACTGCACAAGGAACTGGGGATATAAAGAACCGTGTAGACCTTGTTTTTTTTGAAGCTGACACTCCACCTACTGAGGAGATAAATAGCTAATCGCATTAGTGGGATGGATGCCATAGTAAGGCCATTGAGGAAAGTCAATGAAATCACAGAGGAGGGAGATAGTCGGCACAGGGTAGGGAATTTGGGGTGAATGACTTCTGAGTTGGCTTTTGAAAAGTAAGCAGGAGACTTCTAGGTGGAGATGAGAGAGAAGTGCATTCCAGAAAAGCGGCTGTAACTTATACCTGTACTTTAGACGTTTTTCCACACTTCCCAATGCCCTCTCCACCCACTTAAAAAGAATTTTGCATTCTATTACAATATATATTTGTTTAAATATAATGATTTTTTTTAACCCAGAGTAGAATCTGTGCTCCAGAAAGATAAATCCTGGATGCTGGCAGACCATTTCCAGTTTGTGAAGCACAACTCTGTGTGAAGGACCTGAGGGTCACTGGTAAACCATCAGAAACTAGGAACAGCTTCTTGGGGTAGCTGTCTAATCTCAGAATTATGTCAAATAAACATTAGGTATGCAATTAGAAATACTCTGGCTTCAAAGCTTGTATATTTGCCTAAGGACCTAAATTATCATTTGCTCATTCTCTGATTACCCCAGCTCCATGATGAGCCAAATTCTAACTAGCACTACCAAAAAAAAAAAAAAAAAAAAAAAACCACAAAAAAACAAAAAACAAAAAACAAACAAAAACAAAACAAAACAAAACAAAAATAAAACGAAAAACCAGCAAGAATGCTCTTAATAGTTTAAACGAGTTTTCAAATTTCTTTGGCAAATAAAGTCACCTATATAGTACCTTGCTGGGATCTTGAATTGACATTGAACTGGGGCCCTGTAAGGTCCTGTTTTAAGCAATAAATAACATCAGGAATTATGTTAGTACTGAGATCCTTGACCACTTGCCAGTCACAATTTTCATTTTGACCTGTACTAATGGTAACTGTTGAAATCCTAATCAGAGATTTCATCTCTCATCTAGTTATGTGGAAAGTGTTGCCATATCCTGCTAGAGAATCGATTAGAAGTGTTTTACGTTATTTCTTGCCAATAAAGGCAAAATTCTGTTAAAACAAATACAATTAACATATAATGAAAGCTTTTGTAGAATGAAGAAACTCCTAAGTGTAAGTTGGTGGCACATTTATTTCTAGCAACATTCAATACAATAGGGTTCAAGGAAACCAAAGGATTTGAATCATAAGGATTTTGTTTTTTTGTAAAGGATATTAGGATATTTTGAAATATTTAAAAATTTAATATATGCACTTTAATAAATACTTCAACACTTTATTCAGTCCTTCTTTTTAAAAATTTGAGTATGGATGACACACAATGTTTTATATTTGTTTCAAGTGTATAACAGTGATTTCACAACTCTATAAGTTATGCTAGGCTCACCATAAGTGCAGCTGCCATCTTTCCCCATACAATGGTATTACCGTATCACTGATTATATTCCTTAAGCTGTATCTATTATTCCCATGACTTATTCATTCCATAAGTGGAAGCATGTATCTCCCTTTCTGTCTCACCTATTTTACCCATCCTTTAACCCTTCTCACCTCTGGAAATCATCAGTTTGCTCTCTGTATTTATATGTCTCATTCTGCTTTTTGTTTGTTTATTCAGTTGTTTTGTTTTATTAACATTCCAATAAGTAAAATCATATAGTATTTGTCTTCCTGCCTGACTTATTTCATGTAGGATAATAACCTCTAGGCCCAAAAACACAAAAAAATTCAATTAAAAAATGGGCAGAGGACCTGAATAGACATTCTCCTGAAGAAAACATACATGGATGGCCAACAAGCACAGGATAATATTCTCATCACTAATCACAGGGAAATGCAAATCAAAACCACAATAAGACATCACTTTACCCCTGACAGAATGGCTAACATAAAAAAGACAAGAAATAACAAGTGTTGGTGAGGATTTGGAGAAACAGAAAGATTCGTGGACTGTAGGTGGTAAAGCTGGTGTGGAAAACAGTATGGAGTTTCCTCAAAAAGTTAAAAATACAAATACTATATGAGCCAATAATTCCATTACTGGGTATTTACCCAAAGAAAACCAAAACACTAAATTCAAAAAGATATATGCACTCCTATGTTTATTGCAGCAATATTATAATAGCCAAAATATGGAAGCAACCCAAGACTTCATTGGTAGATAAATAAAGAAGATGTGGCATATATACACACAGTGGAATATTACTCAGCCATAAATAAGGATGAGATATTGCCACTTGTTTCAGTGGGCAGTCTGTCTTTCTGATGGCAACTCATTTACCAAGAAATGGACCAAGCAATGGTTTACAAGTATTTCCTGTGTATCTGCACTAGTTAAATAGACTTTATCAGACTTTACTTTTTGTAGTTTGCATTATGAGGACAGTAGTTTTGTGTTTCCAAAAATGAATAAAATATAAGCATTCTCTTCATTCTAAAAATAATCACCTTAGTGTCTACATGGGATCCATTCATAGTTATCATTGTCGTTCTTTTTTTTTTTTTCAAGTATAATTAACATACAGTGTTATATTAGCTTCAGGTGTAAAAAGTAATGATTCAACAATTGTGTACATTTTTCAGTGTGTATCAAGATAAGTGTGCTCTTAACTCCCTTTATCTATTTCTCCCAACCTCTAACCCATCTCCCCTCTGTCAACGACCAATTTGTTCTATGTATGTAAGAGTCTTTTTTGTTTATCTCTTATTTTCATTGTTTGTTCATATATGTCTATTGCTCCCATAAGATATAGCAGTTATCCAAATAAGTTTACTCAAATGGTTCTAAATCTACCCACCCAGTGCAACAAACACACAAAAATCTACATTTCCATAAACCCCTAAATCATTCATTTAATAAATACTGACTGATAAAATGCTGTAGAATGCAAAAGATACTGTGCAATTTAATTGGAATACAAATATCAGTAAAATATGGCCCTGGCCAACATCATCATACTTTAGCATGATGGCTCTTAACTGGGGTAAGTATCAGAATTACTTAGAAAATATGATATAATCCAATAATTTCACTATTGGTTATTTGCCCAGGGAAAACAGAAACACTAATGCAAAAAAATATATGCCCCCTCTTAATTGCAGCATTGTTTACAATAGCTAAGACATGGAAGCAACCTAAGTGCCCATCATTAGATGAATGGATAAAGACAATGTAGTATATCTACAATGGAATATTACGCAGCCATAAAAAGGATGAAATTATGCCATTTGAGACAACATGGATGGACCCAGAAGGCATTATGCTAATCGAAATGAATCAGACTGAGAAAAACAAATAACATATGATTCCACTCATAAATGGAATCTAAAAACTGAATAAACAAACAATAAGCAGAATCAGAACTATAAATACAGAGAACATATTGATGGTTGCCAGAGGGTAGGGAGGTGGGGGGTTGGGCAGAATGGGTAAAGGGGAGAGGGAGATCCAGATCTCCAGTTATGGAATGAGTAAGTCACTGGAATAAAAAGCAGAGCATAAGGAATACAGTCAATAATATTGCAATAATGATATAATGGGACAGATGGTAGCTATACGTGTAAACATAGCATAATGTGTAAACTTGTCAATTCACTAAGTTGTATACCCACAACTAATATAACATTGTGTGTTCATTATATTAGTGTGTTTACTAATATAACATTTGAGAACTCAAATTAAAAAAAAAAAAAGATGAGAATTGCTATAAAATGAATAAGTTCTAGTGATCTAATGTAGAGTACAATGACTATAGTTAGCAATACTGTGTTATAGACTCTGTAAAAGTTGCTAAGAGGGTATATCTCAAATGTTCTTACTACAAACAAAATGTTAATTATGTGAGGTGATGGAGGTGTTAACTAACCTTATTGTGGTTAATTATTCTGCAATATATACATATATCAAATCATTACCTTGTACACCTTAAATGTATACAATGTTATATGTCAGTTTTATCTCAATAAAAAAAAAAGCAGTGGCCCCAAACAAATGAACAAAAGAATTACTTATAGAGTCTTTTCAAAATTGACATATGCAGTGCTAAGACCACCACCTAAGGAAGTAACATCTGAAGTGGCTTCTGACGGTTTGGTAGCTTGACAGAGATAGAACTGAAGGGATGTCCTAGGCAGAGGGAATAGCATATGCAAAACTATTACAGCGTGCTACTTAACTCAATTTCTCATCTATAAAATGGGAAACACAATCACCTCACCTCATGGGGTCATTGTGAGAATAAAATGAGGACATGTATGAAAGTACTTAGTGAATTGTAAATGTTCAATGTTAGTGGCATTCTTTGCTCTAACATTTAAAATAAAGTCAATTTAACAATTAGATTTTTTTTTTTTTGCCTAGTGTGACCTTGAAGCAATGGAACATAGAATGGATAAGGTGCAATCAAGATTGAAGGGGGAAAGGAAAGTTTGTAGCCTGGAAAAGATAGGGGCAACATGGCAGTACTGGGTATACTCAGAAAGGTTAGGAACTAAGTTAGGGGTACAGGGCAATAAAAATCAGATGCAACTAATAGTTTTAGAAGAAATTACATATCTGCAAGTAACATTCTGATGGGAAAAGGCATTTAAGTCACTCTGGTTATCTGTTCCTAAAGCAAGAAGAAATCATGCTGTATGTGTATACACACACACATATTCTGAGTGTTATGTCTCTTTCACATATTTAGGTGGCGAGGATATAAAGTCGGGAGTGTGTGTGTGTGTGTGTGTGTGTGTGTGTTGTAGTGAGGGAGAGAAGAATAAAGGAAAGCTCTGGATATAACCAGAAAAACAATTTTCTTAGAGGCATCTTGCTTACCAATAAATTTCCCTCTATTTTCTGCACAATAATCATATTGAATTGACTCTGTCACCAGTGACTCAGCATTTGCTTTAGTAGATGCTTCCTTTGCGTATGTTGTAGCTAATTAATATAGAAGCACATAATCGACACACTTATAAAAAAGGTAGTAGCCTGAATTTTAAACACTTTTTCCAATATAAATAAAGCCTAACACTGTATAAGCATTTGCTACCTCAATTCCAATAAAGGGAGAATTGGTAAATAAAACCCAAACTACTGCTTAAAACATTTGTAGGTTGCCAACCAAAAGTAGGCAAGGTTATCACTAGTGAAATGCAAATTAAGACAATAATAAAATACTACTAAACAGCCATTAAGAAGGCTAAAATCCAAAAAACTGACAATATCAATTGCAGGCAAAGATGCAGAGCCACAGGGACCCACATTCATTGCCAGTGGGAGTGCAAAAATGGTACTGCCACTTTGGAAGACAGTTTAGCAGTTTCTTACAAAGCTAAAGATAGACTTAGCATACAACCCAGAAACTTCTCTCCTAAATATTTATGTAACTTATTTGAAACTTATTTCTACACAAAAAGTAGCATGTGAATATTTATAGCAACTTTATTCATAATCACTAAACACCAGAAGCAACTAAGGTAAATATCCATTAATAGGTAAATGCAAAGCATGCACATACATATAATGAATTATTATTTAGTGATAAAAAAGGGAATAAGCTATCAAGCCAAACAAAGATGTGGATAAATCTATAATATATAGAACTAAGTG
Source organism: Paguma larvata (assembly GCA_030068075.1). Classification (NCBI taxonomy): domain Eukaryota; kingdom Metazoa; phylum Chordata; class Mammalia; order Carnivora; family Viverridae; genus Paguma; species Paguma larvata. The sequence goes on along the minus strand of CM057830.1, from coordinate 53,185,599 downwards.
AAAAAAGCCAGTTGGAAAGGGTACATGCTGCATGATTTCATTTATATAACATTTGGAAAAGACAAAACTGTAGAGATGTTAAACAGATGATGGGTGGTTGCCAGAGTTTTGAGGAGGAAGAGAAAAGGTTGAATAAGTAAAGCCCAGGGGCTTTTTAGGGTGGTAAAACTATTTTGTATGATACAGTAATGGTGGATACATGACAATACGTTTTTCAAAACCCTTAGAACCTTATAATGCAAAGACCTAATTGTAATGAATGCAAAGTTTTAAAAGTCATTTAGGAAGCCATCAGGGGATTGATTTCAGGATGGAATTGCAGAATGTGATAGAAGAATCTAATTATATTATATGTGTATGAAACAACTTAACTGAAGGAAGTGGGGAAAAAAGGGCTGACTTAAGTAATTCTGGAAATGAGTAAGTTTCTCAGACTGAAGACAAAAGAAACTATAAATAAGCATGTACTGTATTTGATAAAGTCGTCCCCACGGAGGTGTGGGTAACAATTCTGAAACTACTATACATGTGCATTGGAACTGGATGATTAAGTAAATGGATTGTAGATGCGGGTGGGATCCTGGCAAACAGGGGAGAAGGCTAGAGTGATCCATATGGTAATGGATTAGAGTTTGAGACATTAGTACAAACTCATATTTAGCTTAATATAGACGCAGATGGTTACCTTTAGAAAGGCTTATAGATATGTGTATAAATGCAGGCTAGTATACACATATATTTCCTTCCTCTGTCAGCCTAGAAGGCCTAGAACTAATAACACTGCAGCATCAACGAGCACATTTAGCATTCAGATCTTGCTTTCTAATGCCATTCTTTAATAAAAAGTGGAATCCTTGGAGAACTGGTTGATGATAGGACTGACAGGGGCAAGAAATATCCATATGAGCCTGTAGCATCTTGTAGTGCCATAAAGAAATAGTAAAAGGCCACGTGGTCAGTGATATGTCAAATGGACATAGGAGTCAACTGAAAGAGCTCCCAAGTGGCCAAGGCTGAAGCAATTTGAAGGATAAGATAAAGTAGTATTGGATTAAAACTCAAAGTAAAAAATAAATATCCTTATGTCTATACTTACATAAACAAATGATTAAGCAAGCAAGCAAGCAAGCAAACAAAAAAGAATAGATAAACCAACAATGTAGAAGAATCTCAAATAATTTATGTGGCTACTTCACCCACAAGAAGATAGATGTTAACTCCACACTCCTTAAGCATGGGCTGCACATCATGACTTACAAAGAATACAGCATGAAAAGGGTAAATTAATACTCTTACAGAGGAGTACCTTACCTCACTCAGGTGATGAAGGTTAACATCAACAGTGATAAGTAATGTTTAGTATTTGCCTTTGATATAATGTGTTGAGAATGATGTTTTACCTTTGTGGTCTTCTTCCCTAAAACCTATAAATAACCCACCTAGTCAAAAGAAAAACATCAGACAGATTCCACTCAATGGACATTCTACAAAATAGCTGACCAGTATTCCTCAAAACTGTTAAGGTCATTGAAAACCAGGAAAGTCTAAAAAATTGCCATAGTTAAGAGGAGACTGGAGAGACATGATGACTAATTGTATTATGGCATCCCAGATGGGACCCTGTAAGAGAAAAAGGACATTAGATAAAAACTAAGGAAATGTGAATGAAGTGTGAATTTTAGCTAATAATAATATATCAGTATTAATTCATTTGTTGTGACACATGTACCATAAGAATGTAATAAGACATACTGGGATGCTGGGGATGGAGTATATGAAATCTATTTTTGCAACTTTTCTGTAAATCTAAAACGACTCCAAAATAAAAAATTTTAAAAAGTTTACTTAAAATATTGCATTGAGATATTATTTTCCTAGAAAAAAATTTCACATAGAAGTATACAACCTAAGATAAAACCAAAAGAACTTATCAAAGCAATGGTGAAGAAGAAGAAAAAGATATTTCTAGAGTGGGATCACCGAAGAAGATTCTTAACACAAAGGAAAAGGGGGAAAGTATGCATACAGAAGAAGCGGCTTTCACTGCAGTGACATGCAGAATCTTATCTGGCAAGGTTAAATAGCAGTGCTCTGGAATGTCATGATAGCACAATAGGAATTAGCCAAATAACTTAGCCTGCAGTTACCCACAGACTAATTTGTTTTCTGAAGAACCACATTCCAAAGTTTACACAAATCATGAAGCCTAAAAAGATTTTTTTTAGTGCCTTTTTTTTTTCCCTCCAGAGAATGCTAGGACCTGGTATACAACTTGAAAGTTCATTATTGGAGATTCCAAATACAAACATTAGTGACTTCTGATTTGTTTACAGTCCCAAGTGGAATCCGAGGTTTTTCCACCTCCAGATTTGGTTCCTTGTTTTCATGCTTTACAATGGAATTCACAGTAAATCTAAAAGAAAGGGCTCTTCTATGGCCGTTATTGGAATTACACTTTGAAAGACTCACCAGCAGCAATAACGACCAATTACATAGAGCTGCATGCTGTGCTGGACTTGAAATATGCCAGAGTAATGTAAAAGGCAAGACCGTTGGAGAGGGAGGGGGGAGGAGGGAGATCAGTGGCATCTGATGATTATTTCATACCACATATACCTGTTGGTCTGGATGAGACTAGGGTTAGAAGTGTCTGTGACTGTCTCCTTGAGAAACAAGTTGGCAGTCTTATGGTTCTGAGTTTCCCTGAAATATTTATTGTTATTCCTTTGGGTAATTATAGCTTATTAGCCCTAGTTATATTCTCATGTTGCATAGTAAATTATGCTCCTCTCTCCTTGGTGTTTACACCCTTCAGACAGTCGTATCCCCACCCTCTTCCCCCTTAGTCATCACTTAGCTAAATTGTATAGACAAAATTCTTTTAATCTTTGCTCATAAATCAATCCCTCTGGCCCCATAATCATTTTTGTTACTCTTCTCTGAACTCTCTCCAATTAATCTATATCTTTTCAGTTAATGAGTTTGGAGAAGCTGAATAGTCCAGGTGTGATCCTAGTTATGTTTGGTGTCTAAGTGTTTGTAAATGTACCAAAGGGTCTTTTGTAATGGGGACAAAAAATGGAATAAATTAAGAGTGGTTTTTTGCCCCATTTTATAGTACTCCGAATGGTTAATTATCCTTCAGCTATGGGTTTTCATAATCAATGCCCATTTCTCAAGTTTTAACTCCTGCTGGACTACACAATCTATTATATTTCCTGCTGTCAACCAGTCACAAATAATTTAAGCAGAGGTCAAAAATAAATCTATTTAGACTGAGTCCAACCAGTTACTTTCAAAAGAACCCTAAGTGTAATTCTTCCATATATTCTTTTAAGCTGGTGTGTGTATGTATACCAATACCACTAAAGTTGACTGCCTTCCCTGGAGAAACTAAGATGAAGTTTAGAAATGGTTTTGAAAAAACTGAAAGGAAATTAACTCATTTGACTGCTAAAAGAGTGAAGGTTCTTTATGTAGGAAAAAGAGGTAATATATTTTAAAGAACTATCATTTCACAGTAAGGCAGATTATAGCAGAATAATGATTTCTTTACAGAGAGTTCAACTTACCTTTCACTTTCAACAGATATTCAGCTTCCTTTAGCAGAAACAATGGGTTTGACTACTCGTTTGGGAAATAATTCAGTTTGGGGGTAATTCATCCCCACGAGTCCTTACCATCATTAAATACCTTTTATTTCCTTCCTCCTGATACTCCTTTGTCTTTGTCAGGGTAGTTACATCCATAAGAAGGTATGCAGGTAGTTAAAAGATGGGTACTAAGCATTTGCATCGTGCAAAATTTATAAACGATTATAGAACAGGCTATATATGAAAAGAGAACCCCATAGGGGTTGGTGATCTTTTCAGGGTAGTAAAATACAAGGCATATAAAAACCGGAGACTGACTTAAAACATATTGCATTAAAAATGCTATTATTAAAAAAATAAAAAAACCCACGTAGCAGGGGAATTATGGATAAAAGAGTGATTAGCATAAGATAGAATTAGGCTGGAATGGCTTGATGGAGAAAATAAAAAGTGAAAGTCAATTTTCCTCTGGCATATAGTTTCTGATGAGAAAAGTGTTCAAACAATAGCTAAAATGAAGATTTGTGGATTATCTGTGGATCGTATTTATCCATGATAATATATTCCTTTGCCTATTAGCACAGACACTAAGAGTTGGGTTTAATGAGCTTACTGTGATTCTGAAATATTCTCTTAGTTTTGAGATCAAACACTTTAATCTATATGAGATCAAATGTACAAATGGAAATATAACCACTTGGAGAAAAGGCAGCACAATTTCTATAAATAGAAATCATGTCTTAATTCATTTTTAAGTGTTCTTTGAATAGGTAAATAAGGATATGGCCAACAGAAAACCAATGGATGCAATTTATTTGGATTTTCAATAAGGTTTTGTTTTCATGATCACATACCGAATATTACTTAAAAATAAAAATGGGTTAACATAGAAGCTGTAAGATCAGGAGAAAAATTTTAAAGTTAGTAAACAAAGGAGATTACTTTAGATGAAAATATGTAAATGATAAACACTGTGTTGATATGACTATCATTTACTGAGCTCCTGTTAGGCACCAGGCACCCTACTAGGTATTTTCACACAGAACTTCTCAAATTTTTCTCTGAAAGTAGTACCCTGTACTCCCTCTCATGCCTACATTTAATTCTTTTTATTATTGCTTATTTAGTTGTCAGACTTCTCTACTAGACTATAAAAGCCATAGGTGAACAAGGACTATGTTTGTTTTACTCATTGTTATATCTCCATCACTCAGCAAATTGATGAGTACAGACTAGGTACTCAGAAAATAGTTTTTGCATGAATGTACACCTGTTGTGATGCTCTTTTTACTCGTTATACCAGAGTCCATTTTAAGATTTTTGCTCATGATCTGGAAGAGAGTGGGTTTAAGATTGTAGATGAAATAAAGTTCTCTCCATAAAGATAACAACAGGGAGGGGTGTCTGGTGGCTCAGTCGGTTAAGCATCCAACTTTGGCTCAGGTCATGATCTGGCAGTTCATGAGTTCGAGCCCCACGTCTGGCTCTGTGTTGACAGCTCAGAGCCTGGAGCCTGCTTCAGATTCTTTCTCTCCCTCTCTCTTTCCCCTCCCCCACTCACACTCTGCCTCTCTCGCAAAAATAAATAAACAGTAAAAATGAATAGATAACAACAGGGAAACATTACAGCAAGAAAGGTGTAATGAGACACATGAGAAGGTGGAAAAGGTAAAATTTCCTAGGAGGGTAAGTAGGGTAACATATTTAGGAGGAGGAGAATAATTTGAATTATATAAGATTATAGTTTTTGAGCTCCTACTTTTAACACAGAAATTATGTCTAAGAGCACTAATGTTTCCATGAAAACATTGCTGGGGCATTATTCAGAAAGACCATTAGAAAGAAAGGCAAAAGCAAGTTTCTTTCTTTCATGTGGTGAAACCCACTGTAGGAATATGGCGGGAACCTACAGGAGATTAGCAGGAAGTTGGGAATGTTTAATGGATATCTACAAGAAAAATAAATTAAGGTGATGGAAGGAATAGGTTTTATATGAGGAGAGACAAGAGAGTCAGGATTCACCCATCTAGAAAAATAATGCTTGAGGAAGAGTATTACCAGTATTTAAAAATAATATATGGAGACGCTCTGGACTTGGATACAGAAAACCTACATTTAAGCTATCGCTTTCTGAGTCTCAGTCTCCTCTTATAAGTCGTTGCACTGCAAGATGGTTCTACCTCTACTAATGGCCAAGTAAATTCCCATCAGACCAAACCCTCCTGCAGATAGCAACTGTGCACTCTGGATAAAATAGGTGGGAAAAACTACCTGAAGACACTGGAGAATTAAAAAACAGGCAGATGGCATTTGTGGAGAGAAGTGACATTTAAAAGGAGTGAAACTGAGTGAGTTCCCATTTTTAAAAATGGCTTTAAGCACCTCATGGGATGGCTTAAACTAAGATAGAAATCTGTAATCTCACTGGCCTGAGGAACTAGAGGACAGAATTGAAGGGCAACCGATTCAAGGCATTGGAAAGTGAGAGGAAATCTTGGAAAAGAGAAAGCCAGAAGAGTATCCCAAATTACACATATAAGTCATTTCTGAATTTCTGGCTGACCCCTGAATTGTACATGTGCAGGGCAGATGATAAGAAGCCCAGGTAAACCTAAAAGTACTGACCTTAGATTTGAACTGGCTCCAACTACAGGGAAGATAGGATTTACAGTTTGAGTTTAGCCAAGTTAAACGTCTACTAAAAAAGTAATACTTTTTACAGGAAAATAACAGAATCCAGATAATCTACAACATATTCTTCTATAATATCCAGTATATAACCTAAAATTAATTAATATATTAAAAAAACTGGAAAATGTGATCCATTCTCAAGAGAAAAGACAGTAACAAAGAGGAACTCTGAAATGATACCTGCATTTGAAATCAGCAGACAAGATATTAAAGCAGCTACTGTAACTATGCTCTGGGATATAAAGGAGAATATAATTGTCACAAATGAAAATATAAGAAGTCTCCACAAAGGAATAGTAACTATAAAAAAGAACCAAATGAAAATTCCAAATCAGAAATATCTAATTTCTGAAGGAAAAATTCACTCTCGGGACTTAGGAGCAGCAAGCAGTCCATGGAAATGACAAAATAGTCAGTGAACTTGATAACAGAATCAGAGAAATGGTCTAATTTGTATAACACAGAGAAAAAAAGATTGGGGAAAATAAACAGAACCTCAGAGACCTATGAGACATCAAATGGTCTAATATATATGAATCTAATATATAGATTATAGAATCCTAGAAGGATAGGAGAGAGAAAATGAGGCAGAAAACTATATTTTACATTTTAAAAATATTTATTTTTGAGAGAGAGAGAGAAAGAGTACAAGCAGGGGAGGGGCAGAGAGAGAGGGAGACACAGAATCTGAAGCAGGCTCCAGGCTCTGAGCTGTCAGCAGAGAGCACAATGCAGGGGCTTGAACCCACCGACCTTGAGATCATGACCTGAGCCAAAGTTGGAGACTTAACCAACTGAGCCACCCAGGGGCCCCGAGGCAGAAAACTATTTTAAGAAATGGTCAAAATTTCCCAAAATTTGGTCAAAGATACAAATTTACAGATTCAAGTATTAAGGAAATAAAGTAAATGCCTAGGTGGAGTCACACACACACACACACACACACACACACACACACACACACCACCTACCTAGGAATTTCACAGACAACGGGCTAAAAACCAGTTAAAGCCTGTAAATAATTCCATCTACTTCATAAGCACCTTTTTAAAAAAGGTGCTTTATGCCAAAGATAATGGGCATAAAACTGCCTAGCATACAGGTAATAACCAATATAAAGCTCAATAATTGTTAAATTATTCATTTAAAAGAGATCTGCAACAATATGAAACATCTGTGCCAAAGAAAATACTGATTACCTTACCCAAGGCTTGTGAATTCATTATCATTATATTGAGAACTTATCTAGACTGGAGATAGAAATGCTTTAAAAAGTGTGGAAGAGAGTCAGGCCTGTGTGGTTCAGTTGGTTATGCCTCTGACTCTTGATTTCAACTCAGGTCACTATCTCCCAGTTCAAGGGTTTGAGCCCTGCAGTGGGCTCTATGCTGACAGAGCAGAGCCTGCTTGCATTCTCTCCCTCTCTCTCTGCCTCCCCCCTGCTTATGCTCTCTCTTTCTCTCTCAAAATAAATAAATACACTTTTTAAAAAGGTTCAAGAGAAGTTTGTATATACATTTGTAGGTAAGAGATAAATCCATAGTGGTTTAATAGGGGAAACTGGAAAGCTTGGACTATAGCTTTAATCTTGTTAGGTGACATCCTAAGTTACAAAACAGTGCTTGATAGATATATAAAGTGGAATATTTCACTGAATAGATGGTAGAGACAAAGAAATATACTACTTCTACAAAATAATTATTGACTTGGTTCTTTAAAAATGTGGTTCGGAGAGTTTCTTTTTTCCTCAAACACACACAAGCATCCCTTGGAGATATTGTGGGTTCAGTTCCAGACCACTGCAATACAGCAAATAGTCACAATAAAAGTGAGTCAAATGAATTTTTGGTTTCCATTGTGTATAAAAGTTATTTTCACACTATACTGTAGTCTATTAAGTGTGCAATAGCATTAGAAATAAAAACAATGTACATACCTTAATTAAAAAATACCTAACTGCTATGCTTCAGCAAGTTGTAATCACTGATCGCAGATCATCACAACTAATTAATAATAATAATAATAATAATAATAATAATAATAATAATAGTAGGGTGGCTTGGTGGCTCAATCGGTTAAGCATCTAACTTCGACTCAGGTCATCATCTTGCAGTTTTTGAGTTCGAGCCCCGCGTCGGGCTCTGTGTTGACAGCTCAGAGCCTGTAGCCTGCTTCGGATTCTGTGTCTCCCTCTCTCTGCCCCTCCCCTGTTCACACCTCTTTCTCTCTCTCTCTCTCTCTCTCTCTCTCTCTTTCTCTCTCAGAAGTAAATAAACATTAAAATTTTTTAATTTTATTAAAAAACAAGAAAAGTTTGAAATATTGTGAGAATTATCAAAATGTGACACAAAAACATGAAGCGAGTAAATCTATTGGAAATATGGCACCAATAGACGTGATTGATGCAGGGTTGCCACAAACCTTCAATTTGTAAAAAATGCATTATCTGCGAAATGCAATTAAGTGAAAGGCAATAAAACAGGTATGCTTGGACATAAAAAAGGAAAGAACAAGCTTATTTATAGTTCATTCTGATGGTTCATCAGTAATTTAGCATATATAAATGAGTACATGGGAAAGAAAGAAAGGAGGAAAGGTATGAGAAAAGGGAAAATAAATATTTGGGGAATAAAGCTTTATAGATATCTGTGATGGGGCTTTCAGAATTATAACCTTCCCCTTGAAAATTATGATAGAAGCAGTCGTTGACAAAGAAAACTGCCAATACAGACAGCATCACAGAATCTTAGAGCTGGAAGGGGCTTTAGAACTCATCTTGTCTAAATTTTCTTCCAATGAAAGAATTATCGTAATAGTCCAAAAGATGGTCATTTAGTTTCTGCCTGAATTCCTCTATTGATAGGGAGTTCACTACCTTACTAGACACACCTAGTCAAAGGTAAACAAATTGTTAGAAAATTTGTCTTAAACTAAAATCCTCCTTCCTATATTTTCTTAACCTGGTCTCATTTCTTCCCTCATCCTTCTAATTTGTCCTATATATGCGAGTTTTTCAAATATGTCCTACTAAAGTCTCTTATTCTCCAAAATAAAAAAAAAATCCCCTTTCATCATTGGACATGGTTTCCAGCCTCTAAATAAACCTTTCTTCAAATGCAATATTTTCGAAGTATGGTATATAGCCTTGGTTAGTACCAGACTAGCCTGTGGAAAAAAAAAATGGCAACATTGATTTTAATCTTGTTGGCTGTAATTCAAACCTTTCCTTATCCTCTGCGTTCCGATTTTGGCACACACATATTAGCTACTGTTTCTAGTTTTAGATGATTGAAAATTTTAATATGTATACCTTCAATATATTTTCTAAGTTATTGATAAGAATGAATAGAATAGAGCTCTATAGTAAACCATAATTTTCTCAAGGTTGAAATAAATATACAGAGTTCAACTAATTATAAATCTCCCTAACTGCTATCAAATTTCCCTTATTTCCTCTTTCCCCAAAGACAACATAGGATATAGGGTTAATTGTCTTACTGGATCCCTATTTTATAATGTCTTTCCCTTAAAGTCTAACTTAGTAATTCTATCAGAAAATGATATGTAAATATTCTTTTTGAAGTGACTCATTCTTACAGAAGCTTGGAGAGCTCAATGACTATTATTTTCTTTAAATCAATACCTATAAACTATTTGATTGAAAATCTATTTTAGAATTATGTTGGGAGTAATCGTTAAATTTACAGATCCATAGTCTTAGCAAATTATCCTCCCCCTCCCCTTTTTGAGCAAATCAGGGCATTTGTTCATCTTTAGTTTTATAGGACCTGTGCTTTTTGTGATGTCTTAGAAGCTGTTAATAGTTGTTTTGTGATTAAAGAAAACAGATGTATCTCCTCTAATTCTTCATCTCCCTTGAGCTTCAACTTCTTTCTTAACCATATTTCATCTACCCTCATCCATTTGAACGTTGTTCCCACTGATGGAGAAGTCTGGGTGAATAGTTCTGTCAGCTCTCACTTTTTTTTTTTAATTTTTAAAAGTTTATTTATTTATTTTAGAGAGAGTACACTAGCGGTGTAGGGTCAGAGTGGGGAGAGGAGAGAGAATCCCAAGCAGTCTCTGCACTGATAGTGCACAGCCTGAAGCAGGGATCGAACTCACAAACCGTGAGATCATGAAGATCATGATCTGAGCCAAAATCAAGGTTGGACGCTTAATTGACTGAGGCGCCCAGGCACCCCAGTTGTCACTTTAAATAGCATGGCCAAGCAGGTTTAACTCTTCCTTGTTCTTGGCTTTCAATGGAACTAAATATATGCACGCATTTAGTGGTCCTTAGCATTGTTTCTACAAGGCTCTGGATTTCCTGATTTAAAAAATTATCTCCTTCGGGTGCCTGTGTGGCTCAGATGGTTAAGCCTCTGGCTCTTGATTTTGGATCAGGTAATGATCTCGCAGTTTGTGAATTCCAGCCCCAGGTCACGCTCTGTACTGATGGTGCAGAGCCTGCTTAAGATTCTCTCTCTCTGCCTCTACTCTCTCTCTCTCTCAAAATTAAACATTAAAAAAGTATATCTTTTTCTGCAATGTGTACTTGATTCTATGCTCTTACAATTATTCTGTCACATCTGAACTTATCAAAGAACTTCCTGTGCAGTTTCTCGGATCAATAACGCTGTTTGGGGCCTAGGGAAAGATGAATGCCATTTTGGGTTGGGTTTCAAACTACATATTCTTCTCTACAAATTGTAATAGGTACTTTCATAGTTTCTGAGGTAAGCACTATTTTTTTCATGTTTATTTTGTTCAGAAAGAGAGAGTGTGAGTGGGGTAGGAGCAGAGAGAGGGAGACAGAGGATCCGAAGCAGGCTCTGCTCTGTCAGCACAGAGCCTGAAATGGGGCTCAAACCCACCAACCATGAGATCATGACCTGAGCTGAAGATGGGTGCTTAACCAACTGAGCCACCTAGGCGCCCCTGAAGTGAGCACTATTAATAGGTGTGTGTCATATACCTTCTGCTGTGCATCCCTTCTGGTGTGTTAGGGCATAAGAAAAGTTGAATGTGACTGTTTTGAATACTTCCTTCCTTTTTCTATCACCCAGAAACTAGGGGTATTTAATTCTGAGAATCTCTCATCCATTAAAAAATGTACTATGTCAGGACAAGGGAGTCAAATTTATCTTTCATTTCCCTAATTTTTGAAATATGCTTTTCTAAAGCCTGTAATAGATGTGGACCATAAACAGCATTTCCTTCCTTCGTTACTACAAATGCTAAGACGACAGATTCACTTTCTCCCAAGGTTCCTATCTCCATTATCTTACCAAACAGTTCTTTCCTGTTCGTATTATGACCAAAGTAGGAATTCCTTGCTTGAATTATTCTACATCATGAGAAATGAAACTGTCATCAAGGCAATAATTTAATCTTTGCAATATACTTATTGAATGTCTTCTATATTCCCAGCTCTGTGTGGTAATACAAAGAAGACAAGACATTACCTTCAGCTAAAAGTATTTCTTTTTTTCCTCTACATAGTGTAGAACTCATACTCTAACAATCCGTGGGTTTTTTTGTTTGTTTGTTTGTTTGTTTGTTTTTTTGCAAATAAACCTGATTTTACGGTGCTGCTGTCAATTTGCACTGATGATTGGGGATAGAGACAGCACCACTGTAATATATCCCATCATCCTGCTCTCAGGAGGGAACAATAGAAAGACATTCCAAAAGCCACAGCATTTCGTGTCACCACTCCCAATTCAAAAGCTTCACAAAATCCACTTCGAATGGCAGATATGTCAGTATGATATCCAGGGGAGAGAAGAAGAAGGCAGACACTTGCAAATTTAACTTTAGGAAAGTACTTTCACATCATCACCTCAATGTGATATTTGAAAAATTGCTTTAAAAAAATGGAGGTACCCTGCATCTCTGTGTCCTTAGGCTCAAAAGACCTTCCCCACATTTTGTGACTTGAGGTGGTCTTTTTTGGAAGGGTAGAAAGGAGTTGACCCTTATTCAAATAAAAATATAAATGTAAATTTGTACTCTGTAGGAGAACAGGCAGGAGTCTGACTGCAAGGATGTTCACTGCATGACATTTTTTGAAACCAGGTAATCTTGGGGGAAACTGTGTATAATAAATAAAGGAAATAAATGAAAGAGGGTGGTTAGAAGAGAAATTTGATCTGAAAAGAGGACACTTGAAAAGGCTCAAGAGTGAGTGATCAGAGAAATATCGCCATTAAAAATAGGAAGGTAGTAGGAGGTTGCTGAATTGTACTCTATACTCAAAGATAAACAGAGCAATAGAGGTCCTTCATCAATTGCCAGGTAGATTTTAGCCAGAGGACTCTATGTAGGCTTGTGAGAGAAGAAAACACAGGAACTCGGATAAGACTATCAACTGCTTAATTCAGCCAATAACTATTTATTGAGTACCTTCTACATACCAAGTATTGTGTTAGGCATATGAGATACACAGATAAGGCAGACAGAGTAGTCTCCTCCCTCATGAAGTTATAGTCTAGTGAAGACTAGGGGAAAAAAACAATACTTGGGCAGACAAGAGTTAGAACAGGTCAACAATGACAGAAAGAGGCAGACGTAGTAAAATCGATCAAGGCACAAACAAACTTTGACATTTGTACACATAATTATCTAACTACCATAGTTTATATTCTGAAATTCCTTACATGGTGGCAATCTCTTAAGTTTTCAATGACCGAGTGCTATCTATTGAAATGGGACTTCAAGAAAAAAAAAGTCCAGAGTTACAATCATAAAGTCATAGCCCAAAAAAGAGGATTACCCTAAGCCCAGTGAAGTTGCACAAGAAATGACCAGTAGAAAAAGTTGGAGCTTCATATGAAAGTTCTAGGTTCTAAGCACTTAAAAAAATGTATTCAAGGGGCCCTAGGTGGCTCATTCAGTTAAGCATCCAACTTCAGCTCAAGTCATGATCTCACAGTTTGTGGGGTCCAACCTCGTATCAGGCTTTGTACTGACGGCTCAGAGCCTGGAGCCTGCTTTGGATTCTGTGTCTCCCTCTCTTTCTGCTCCTCCCCTGCTCATGCTCTGTCTGTCTGTCTCTCTCTCTCAAAAATAAATAAACATTAAAAAACTTAAAATTAAATTAAAAACATGTATTTCAGAAAAGGAACCAGACGGCTGAACTAGTAATTGGTTCCATTCCCCAAAAAAGATTGTTGATAGTGTTGTGCAAGTATAGTCTGAAGTCACATTCCTAGTGTTTGAGAGAGAGGGTAAAGGCAAGAAAAGGTAAAGGGCGGCTGTAATACACTTGGTGCTTAAGTCCACTTCTCCCCAATGATCTTAGCCAGTGCTCCCCTCATCAATCAGTTGCCTGATCCTTTCATCTAATCCTTGATTAGCCTTGATAAGGATAAAGAATGTCCTGCAAAAGGAAGCTTCTTCTGGCAGTTTTGCTTCAAAGTAGAAAGATAAATGTTTAGGAGATTTGTTTTCATCTCCTCAAAATGTGTGTTGCAGGTAGTAGTGGTGAAGGAGAAGAAACTTCAGAAGAGAAAATGAGAAAGCCAATATGTAGTATGTCAATGCTGTTGGTTGTAGGATGTGAGCTACAAAACTCCAAGAGTTATGCCATCTGAACCAAATTGCTTCAGAGTGGCTTCAGCATGTATAAGCACTTAATAGACATTTCTTGACGGAACTAACTCAAAGGATATATAACAAAAGAGCAAGTATAGAAGCTCAACCAGCCCTCCTTTTATTAATAAATACAAGTTATATCATTTATAGGGGACTAGACTAGAGGATCTCAGAAGACCTTTTTATCTCTAAAGAGCTCTGAATGTACGCAATTTTTGTTCAGAGAACATAAATGGCTAATTGCATACACGTAAGTAGTATGCCAACAAATTACTCTATTTGGTCCTGGAAGAATACAAATACACATGAAGTAAGACCCTCAGAGATTATAAGATCACCAAGTCTTTCTTGGTAGCACATCTTACAATTGTACATTTGTCTGAGTTACGAGTGATTTAAAATTCTTCTTTCACCCAGAATAAAGTGACCACAATCTCTTCCAAAGGAATACAGAAAGCTGATCTTGAAGGCCCTGCTTAAAAATGATTCAGAACAACAAATGATTGCTACCTCCCCCAGAAGAGATGCCTCCTCAGGAAAAGGGAAGTTGCCAAATTTCTCAGCAGTGTCTTAAGTTACCAGCTCCAGTAATTACTGGATTTTACTCCAGTTCCTACAGTGATAACTTACTGGGCAAAGTGATGGCTAATATTGACATTCCTTCAGAGTAAAATAAAAATAAACCTAGAAATGTACATGAAATCCTTTAAAGAAGCAATTAAAACATCAACAGTTGTTAAACTGCCAGATCAAATAACTTCGAATATCAAACAGAATTTTTTTAATGTCATAGCTTTAGAGGAAAAGGAACTCTGCCTTTGCCCCAACATGTAATATTTAAAATTGAGAGCAGCTTGCTGTTTCATTACAGACTGTTCCCCCATGGTTCAGCATGTGGCTTTGAATCCAGCAGGAATGAATTAAGGAAGGGGTCAAATAGAACAAAAGCAAAGAGGAAGACAAAGAATTAATAGTCAGACTCTATACCACCTCTTCAGAACAAGCATGTTGTTGTATGTTCCTGAGGGAAGCTATAAAGTCTGTACCTGCACAGAGCTTTGTCAATCAGGGGGCCTCCAAAGCTCCTTGTATAGAGTATTTGCTAATCCCATTTGGCCAAACCTTGCTCAAAGGCGAGGAGGTAGAGAAAGAAGGACTGAGTAAAACATGTCAACCATGAACAGGGAGAGGAGAACCAGACAATTCATGCATGGATTTTCAATTCTCTATTTGTGATTTCCCGATTCTGAATTCAACTCTGGCAAATACATGCTGGTACTACTACATGCTGGTCGAGGGCACAGTGTGAGAACTTTTGAATGCCCTAGTCAAATAAAAAGCATATTTGATTTTATTTCAACATATTTCTATACTTACTATGTGCTAAGTATTGATGGAATCATTTCTCTTCTCCAAGAGGTAGTCTAGAAGGGGAGAGAGGACACATACACAGAACTGCAGTACAGGAAGAATGTGTGAATACGATGTAAAAAGATGGTGTAGTACCATAGAAAACTTGTTGCTTTCTTTCTTTCCACTGGGGTCATGTGCACAACCTGAGGTCCCACTTCCCTTCTTTCATCATTCACTGTGGTTAGTTCACTCCACTTAAGTAATCACATATTCTCACATGGATTCATATTTCCCCTCGAAGTCATTCTTCCCCTTTCTCCTGCCCAGTTACTTCAAGATAACCTCTCTCAGTCCCTTTGTTCTATTTGTGAACCCTCAAATAATTATAATCATGGCTGTCAGTTATAAGAGCACTGTTAGTAAGATACCTGTGTATCAAGGAAAAGGAAAGCTGTCCTTTTTGAAGTTAAATTAGACGTACAACCTGGGCCATCAACTTCCAATGTCCACTGAAAGTACCCAGAAGTGCTCTTCAGAAACAATCCCTTAAAGCTTCCATCTATCTCCTTAACCTGTAATTAACTCTGCTATTCTCATGCTTTAGCATTCAAGGTGCTACTTCTTATTCAATTATATTGTTGCTTTAATTACTAGTACTCAGACAGCATTCTTCTACATGATTTATGAACTGAGTGTACTGTATTTCAGTCCTATCACAGGTTAAATCCAATTCTGTGGGCTAGCCTGGGATCTTACCCATCATAGTAACATTGTTTCTACAAGAAAACATACAATTGCCAAAAAACCAACTTGCCAAACATGATCTTTTGGAATGAAATCATCTCATAAATGGATGGTTTGCCTGTGAAACTGTGCATAGAATTCCCCTTGGTGCCTAATAAGTGAGATCTAAAAGTTATTTCTAAAGTAACTGCTAAGTAAATCTCATTTTCCAATTGACTTATAGTATAATACTAGGAAAAATTTTAAACTAAAACATTTTGTGTCCCTAAATATGATGCCATCACACAGAATAGGCCTACTACACTATAGGCTGGAAATGTTAGCATCGCAGCATAGCAGCAGGGAGAAGAGGGTGACTTAGAAATTATTATTTCTTATTCTTGTTAAAATAGTTTTCCTAGGTTCCATAATTTCACTTGGAAGACCATTCAGCAATAGAATCAAATCTCCAGTGAATGTTTATTTTACCACACCACACTGATTGACAAAAGATAGCTTTTATATGACAAATACATTCCTACTGAAGAACTACCATGACAACCAAACCACTGACTTGTGTGATTAGACTATAGAGGACTGATGAATTACATATGCCATATACATTACACAACTGCCATACAGACACTTCAGGGGTTTGAATTTGCAGCCAAGTTGTTAGGAAGAAGGCAAGGGTTCTATGCATCAAGCATTGAGCTAAGCATGTTATATGGATTAACTCATTTAATAATCATAGAAGCTTTTCGTCTGTGAATAGCATTTTATATATGAGGGACCAGAAGCACAGAGTACCAAAGTAACTTACCCAAGGTCACACAGTCAGTGGTGGAGTCTGGCTTTGAATGCAGGCAGTCTGCATTCGATGACTGAGATCTTAAGCGCCAGGGTAATGCAATAGTGCTGCTGCCGATTATGACAAGGATGATAATAATAAAAGTGATAATGGCAACAAACAGTAATGTAACATTGACTATTCAAGGCACTGTTCCAAGTACCTTCTGTATGTCAACTCCTTTAATCCTCACAACAATCCTATGAGGTAGATATTATTATTATGTTTCGAATGTGGAAATTTTGACACATTGCTAGAAAGTAAATGATCTGTGATTCAAATCCAGGTAGTCTGGCTGCATTATAACACGTTGCCTCTGTAACAAAGATAGCTGGGGTGTAACAGGCAAAAGCAGTAGGCTAGGAGTTCAGAAAAACAATTCAGGCCCAACTATTTCCTAGATATGAAATCTCGCAACATTTTACCTCTCTCTGTTTTTTTTATATATTTATTCTTTATTTATTTTTAAATTTGACTATAGTTGACACTCGTTACATTAGTTTCAGGTGTACCACTTAGTGATTTAACAAGTTTATACATTATGCTGTGTTCACCACAAGTGTAGCTACCATCTGTCCCATTACATTACTATTACAATATCATTGACTTTATTCCTTATGCTATGCCTTTGATGGTCATAACTTCTTCATTCCATAACTGAAAGCCTATATCTCCCTCTCCGCTTCCCCCATCCCCCCATTTCCATGCCCTCTGGCAATCATCAGTTTGGTTTTTGTATTTATAGGTCTGATTCTGCTTTTGGTTTGTTTATACAACATTTTTTTCATGTTTATTTATGTTTGAGAGAGAGAAAGACAGAACGTGAGTGGGGGAGGGGCAGAGAGTGAGGGAAACACAGAATTCAAAGATGTTCCAGGCTCTGGGCTATCAGTACAGAGCCGGATGCGGGGCTCAAACTCACAAACTGTGAGATCACGACCTGAGCCGAAGTCGGATGCCCAACCGACTGAGACACCCAAGCACCCTTATTCGAAAAGTTTTTAAAGGTTCCATTTATGAGTGGATTTATCTGCTATTTGTCTTTCTCATTCTGACTTATTTCATTTGGCATAATTCCCTATAGGTCCATCCATGTTGTCTCAAATGGCATGATCTCGTCCTTTTTATGGCTGTGTAATATTCTATATTATAGATACACATCACATTTCCCTTATCCATTTACCTATTGATGGACACAGGTTGCTTCCATATGCTGGCCATTGTAAATAATGCTGCAATAAACATAAGGTGCATATATCCTTTGGAATTAATGTTTTCATTTTCTTTGGGTAAATACCCAGTGATAGAATTATTGGATAATATGGTATTTCTATTTTTAATTATTGAGGAACTTCCATACTGTTTCCCACAGTGGCTGCACCAATATACATTCCTACCAACAATATTTTACCTCTCTTAGACTCATTTTCTTTACCTATGAAATAGAGAGCAATTTTAAACTCATAGGAATAAGTAAGGATTAAACAGGAATGTATGCAGAAGTTCTTTGGAAAATGTAAAGTGCTATATAATTGTATGAAATTTATGAATAAATGGTAAAAACAGTTAAGAAATTCTATGTGTATATATGTAAACTGTAATAATTGGAACATACAATACTCAGCAATTATGATGTCCCTCCTATTTGCAACATGGTCTTTTAGAATTTTAGATTATGGTACTAGGAATAGTGTATTTCCGATTATGTCTCAGGTCAGTTTAGCAGACCTGAGGTCTGTAGTAAGCGTAAGTATAGTTCATTACTAAACAATCAGACTGCTACAAATGGCAACCTGTAGCAATGGTAAAGCAATTACTGGTTGCTGTGATAAAGATGGACCATTTGACAAGGGCATTGCAGCAAATCTAGCCCACTAGATGGACTTGCATTGTGTGTGTCTCACAGAATGAGTTATATCTCTTGTGATGTGCAGTTGCGCTGGAAAAGGATAGAAGTGGTTCTCAAATATCTCCCTTCAATACATTCCTCTGTGGCTTACTGAATGGAATGATCTCACGAGAAAACCATCCACTAGAACTCAACACCATAGCTCTTCTTCAGGGCTATACTTCATAATAGAGGAAAACACTTAAAAGTCACAGTAAGAGTGGCAGCCACAAAATTATAGGGGTGCAAATGTTTGCTGAAAGCCTCAGTAACTGCAAAAGAAGAAGGAATCAGAAGGACTCTGTCTTTACTAGAGCCTGGCTCCAGATACATCCTAGTACCTAGTGGCACTTGTTATTTGCTGAAAACAAGGATGGGGGAAAGCTGATGGTGCACATGAATCATCACTATGTGAAGGAAAATTATTCAATAGGTACAGCAACCAGGGAAGCTTTAATTTTGTTCTTTTCAATAAAAAATAGGTAAAGATATAACAATACTTATTTCTATTTTGTACATTCAAGATTATTTATATAAAGATATTCACAAATCAGGAAGAAATTCTTTCATAGTATGTTAGAACATTTTTTAGAAGGTGGGAAATTTTTGTTCAAATGAACTGTTGAAAAGAAATAAATTTTTAAATGTTTATTTATTTCTGAGAGAGAGAGAGAGAGAGAGAGAGGGAGGGAGGGAGAGGCAGAGAGAGAGGGGAACAGAGGATCCAAAGCAGGCTCTTTGCTGATAGCAGAGAACCCAATGTGGGACTCGAACTCACAAATCATGAGATCATGACCTGAGCTAAAGTTGCACACTTAACCAACTGAGCCACCCAGGTGGCCCCAGAAATAATATTTTTAAACATTAAAAGTAGAAATTTACATATATATACATATATAGTATATATTAGAACTTCCAATTGGAATGACTTGAGTAGGGGGAGAACTAGAGCCATGTAGCCAAACTGTACCTACCAAGTCAGGAATTTCTAGAATATAGTTTGAAAAAGAAATCACTGCTTTATTATCTCATGTTGTCCACATTGTTTATTAAATAATCTGATCTTGTACTTATTTTCACACTCATATTCACATCTAGTCTGAGATCAAGCCAATCACATTTAATCTATATCCCTATCTCCTGGAGTTTCAAAACCATGTGGTACCATACAGATCTGCTTGACAGATGTGGATTTAATTGACTTTTTTACTCCAATGCAAGGGCACCTATAATATTAGTTATTCCCAATGTTTTGCTCTGTACGAAATTAAGTGGGCAATAGGATCAACCTGTGATACATTGCACCAGAGGAAGTAAGGTAAGAGAAGGGCAGCATGGGGGCTAGGCTACCCATAGAGACTCATTTGAAGAACGGCTTCTTGTCATTAAATACCTATCTCTCAAGAAGCAAACAGCTGGGGAGTTAGAGAAAAGAAAATGTTCCCTGGTCCACCGAGGTAACTGGCTGACTGTTGAGAATAAACACCTTCTGCCAGTAGTTTAAGCAAAACCCTCAAGGATTAAATGGAAAAGTACACTTAATTTTAATAAATCTTTTAAATGTTCAGTTCCTGTACTTTATTACTCAAATTTTCTTCTATCTCTATTGTGATATTTTATTCTAAAAAGGCAGAGTGAAGATTTACAAGTGAAGAACAGGTACATTTGCATTCAGAATTTTCTTTCCTTTCAGGTTCCAAGGTTTGAACTTAAATATCTCTGGATAAAGAAGAACAATCAGGCAGTTTTTACAATAACAGTTCAATGTTGGTATTTATGGTCTTGGGGGATGTGAGATTAGATGGAGAGGATGTGTGTATATCAAGGTTTCTAGAAACTTTGACTCCCTACTATAAAGAAAAGATGGGCAAAAAGAAGGAGAGAAGTATAGGTTTGGCCTTTCTTTTCCCACATCAGATCCCAAGAAGATAAAAAAGGCTGAGGTTCCTTTGATTTTAATCCTTTGCCTATCCAGTCAAGGACAAGTTCATCTACTTTAGAAAAAATCCTGTTATTTTATTTTTTTAAAGTTTTTTCTAACACTTATTTATTTTTGAGAGTGAGAGAGAGAGAGAGAGAGAAAAAGAGAGAGAGAGAGAGAGACAGTGTGTAAGTGGGGAGAGGGGCAGAGAGAGAGGGAGACACAGAATCTGAAGCAGGCTCCAAGCTCCAAGCTATCAGAACAGAGCCCAACGTGGGACTCCAACTCAGAATCATGAGATCACGACCTGAGCCGAAGTCGGACATCCAGGTGCCCCAAAATTCTGTTATTTTAAAGCAAAAATGAAAAATGTATGTATAAAATAGAAAAGCGATAAGAAATTAAGCAGAAAATCTCTTCAGTTGTTTTCTTTTCAAAGTGTGAATTGTAGAGAGTACTAGATATAAGAAAATAAAAGCAAATATAGTTTTAAACATAGCTTTTTTTCCCACCAAATCTAACCTGAATAGTCAGGGCAGGGGAAAAAGAGAGAGAGAGAGAGAGAGAGAGAGGGAGAGAGAGAGAAGGAGGGAGGGAGGGAGATTAAAGGTATGAATAAATCAAATGAAAAAAAGTAGCAACATGATATGGTGGAAATGGCATGGAACTTGGAGCCAGGAAACCTGATTTCTAACCTTGTTGCTGCCACTACTTCCATGTGACTTGCTTTAGGCAACTGTCTTAAACTTTCTGTGCCTCAGTCTCTACTTACTGCAAAATGAGGGGATTGTACTAGTTTCTAAAGTCCCTTCTATCTCTAATATTTCAAAATTTGTGAAAAAATATGGTACATGTTACGTTGTGTTAGCTGCTGCCCACCCAACCCCCTGGCCAGCAAATTCTTATGTTGAATCCCTAATATGCAGTACCTTGGAATGTGACTGTATTTGGAGATAGAGCCTTTAGAGATATAACTATATTAAAATAAGGCTGTCAGGGTAGACCATAATTCATTATGTCTGCTGTACTTATAAAAAGAGGAGATAAAAGCAGACAGAGAGATACCTGGAATGCATTCTCACAGAGAAAGGATTGTGTGAAGTAGCAGCAAGAAGAGGCCATCTCTAAGCCAAGAAAAGAGACCTCAAACAAAGCCAACCCAACCAACACCTTGATCTCAGACTTCCAGTCTCTAAAACTGTGAGAAAAGAAACCTCTGTTGTTTAAGCAACCCGGTTTGTGGAATCTTGTAGGCAGCCACAGCAAATTAATACAGTGCATCATTTATGTTAAAACTCAAATAATTTATTCCAAAGGGTATAAACTGTTACACTGAAGCTAAAAAATTGTACTCAGGATGATTTTGCTGAAGGTTCGAATTTCCTGGCTCTAAATTTCAGAATTTGTAGGCTTCCCAAACTAGCCACAGAAAAAATGATAATTGCCATTGTAGAAGGTTGTAGCCTACAAAGTCAAGTGTCAAGGGAGTTGAAACCTTACAACCATAAAGAGAAACCACGGTGAGAAGAGTTTGTCAGGAAAAAAATTATATAACTTAAGATCTTTTATTTTTACTTATACCTAATTTATAATCAAACTGACTTGGGGGGGGTGTTTCAGGTTGGCACTAATGTGTCTAAAATCAGCGTTTGATATCTTGATCTGTCATTTCACTTCTTCTTCAATGGTTATAGACTGGAGCAGGAGGATGATGATAAGGTATGAATCAATGTGCATGCGGTTAGGTCAGGGGAGGCTACAAAGACAGGGTAGGGGGAAGATGGCGATGGATAACTGAGTAAAAATCCATCCTCGCCACCGAAAAATAAACTTTAAAGTAACCCCAATAAAAGAGGGATGGTAGTGGAATAGGTTTTCTCTGCTAGAAGCTTTTTTTAATGAAAGTTTATCTGGACAATTGGATCTCAAAGTGGCTAACTACATTCAGAATAATTCCGCAAAAACAGAATCCCACAAAGCTGGAGCTAAAGGGGACCTTAGAAGTCATCTGGTCCATTTCTCTTATTTTACAATGGCAAATTGAAGCCTAGGAGGAAGAGAACAACCCAAGGTCACACAGCAAGTTAGTAGCAGAGATGGAATTTGAATCTAAAAACATATTTTCTTCAGACAGCTGTAAATTAACATGTAACTGGACTATTTCTCCTCCCCCTCCCTCTTCTCCTTCTTCTTCTTGACTTTTACTAATCTTTGCTGTTTTTATACAAAGTAACAAACTTTCAAATGGACTGTGACTTTTCAAGGTCTCCATCCCCCAAAATACAAAACAAAATTGCAAAGCAATAGAGCTAGAGGCAACTTATTATTTCTGTTTTATTCTCTACTGTGTTTGGAATGTAAACTAATTAGATGTGATAAAGCTGTGTAATATGGTGCAAAGGAGACCCATTTAGGTGTCAGAAGACCAGGGTTCTTGAATCAATTCTGTGCACAAACTAGGTGTATGATTTTGGACAAGTAACAATCTACTTCAGATTCAGTTTTCATACCTGTAAAATGAGTGTGTGGTGGCTTGAATAGGGGCCAACAAAAAGACATGTCCAAGTCCTAACCCCTGGAACAAGTGAATGTGGCCTTACTTGGAAAAAGGGTGTGTATGGATATAATTAATGATCTCAAGATTAAAACATCTTGGATGTAGGGAGGGCCTCAAATCCAAGGACAGACATCTTTACAAGAAAGAGGCAGAGAGAGAGATTTGAGACACAGATAAGGTGACATGAAGCCACAGGCAGCAACCTGGACTCATGGATCTCTAAATCAAGGAATGTCAAGAATTGCCTGCATTGACAAGAAGCTAGAAAGGCATGGAGCATATTCTATATATGAGCTTCCAGAAGAAATCAAACCTTCCGAAATGTTGCTTTCAGACTTCTGGGCTCCTAAAGTATGAAGGAATTAACTTTTGTTGTTTCAAGCTACCATATTTGTCGTAAATTTTAATAACAATCTTAGAAAACTAATACAGTGAGGGAGTATGGGATCAGGTATGAGGGTCCAGGCAGGTAACATAAATGAATGAAATGGGCTGCCACATGAAACACAAGTGTAAGTGCGTATAATAAAGATGAAGTAAGTATCATGATGTCATAGAGAAAATAAAGTGACGACTTAAAGAATACACTTCAGTTCTAGCCTATCATCACATGTAGGAATGTAGGCCCAGTACTGTCAGAGGTTCTGGATTCTAAGAAAGTTTAAAGTTCAATCGTTTATCTGAAATTTATCCATTTAAAAATGAGGAAAAATAATTTAAAATTTTAAAACGCTACGTGTCAAGGGGCGCCTGGGTGGCTCAGTCGGTTAAGCATTAGACTCTTGATCTCGGCTCAGATCATGATCTCACAATTCACGAGACTCCCAACTTCGGGCTCTGTGTTGGCAGCGTGGAGCCTGCTTGGGATTCTCTGTCTCCCTCTCTCTCCGCCCCTCCCCTACTTGTGCATGCTTTCTCTCTCTCTCTCTCTCTCTCTCTCTCAAAATAAATAAATAAACTTAAAAACAAACACTATGTTTCAAACAAAAACCCTAAACCTGAGGGCTAAATATTAGATAATCTCTAATATTCTTATGACTCTAATGGTCTATGTTTCAAGTGGTTCACCCTGGGATTGTAATATGTTATTAGAACTGGAAGATTATTATATTTTTTGGTCCCTAGCATTGTGGGGACATCCAAAGCAGTGGTCACAGCATAAGCATGAGATTTTTTTAATTCATGTCTAAAGGAGAACCATGGCAAACACTTCTTTTCTAGGAGTATTTACATTTGACAGTTCAGAAACTTTTCCTAGTAAAATAACCCGAGAAAGTGTGGTCTCTGCATCATTTCCATTTGCTAAAAGCATTATTGGGTATGAAAATGAAACTGAAAGACAACGTAGTATTAGTTTACAACTGGCAAAAGACATTCACACTTTAATCTATCCTGTTTTAGCAGAAAAGGCATTCAAAAACTCAGTTAACTTTCACTTTTCACTTTCTCAGTGAAAGTTAACTTTCTAAGTGAAAGTTAACTCACTTTCTCAGATATGTGGCTTATACTTGCAAATGGTTGAAGTTAAACACTTTCTGAAAATGTATATGTACCCTTCAATACTTTGTACTGAAACAGTACCTTACTAAGTTCATCATCATACTATACTCTTTAGAAAAAAGAAGATTTAACAAGATTAAAGTTGAGCTTCTTTTTTTTTTTTAAATGTTTACTCATTTTTGAGAGATGAAGAGAGACAGAGCATGAGCGGGGAAGGGGCAGAGAGGTAGGGAGACACAGAATCCGAAGCAGGCTCCAGGCTCTGAGCTGTCAGCACAGAGCCCGATGCGGGGCTCGAACTCACATACCGTGAGATCATGACCTGAGCCGAAGTCGGCCGCTTAACCGACTGAGCCACCCAGGCACCCCTAAAGTTGAGCTTCAAAAGACCACCACTTAAGACTTTTTATCCTGTATCCTTTTCTAACACCCTATACACCTTGTGCATTCACTTTGTATTAAAAAAATCAATGAAGAGGGCACCAACACAAGTCAATGAGAAAATGATACTCTTCTTAACATATGATACTTGGACAACTGAATATCCACATGCAAAAGAATGATGTTGGACTCTTGTGTCATGAACATAAATAAACATTAACTCAAAGAAGATCATAAAGACCTAAATGAAAAAGCTAAACTATAAAACCGCTAGCAGAAAACAGAAATAAAGTTTCATAACTTTGGGCTAGGCAATGGAGTTTTAAATACAATACCAAAAGCACAGGTGAAAACAACAAAGATAGATAAATTTGACTTCATCAGATGGAAATTTTTTTGTCTGTAAAAACACCGTAAGAAAATAAAATGAAAACCCATGGAATGGGAGAAAATATTTATAGCAATATATTTGAAAAGAGACATATCCACAATATAAAAATAAATCTTAAAAAACAATAAAAGCACAAAACAATTTAAAAACTGGGCAAAGGATGTGAGTAGGTTTCTCTAAATAATATATATAAACAGTCAATAAAAACAAATGAAAAGATATTGAACATCACTAATCAGTGGGGTAATGCAAACCAAA
Organism: Paguma larvata; assembly: GCA_030068075.1. Lineage (NCBI taxonomy): Eukaryota > Metazoa > Chordata > Mammalia > Carnivora > Viverridae > Paguma > Paguma larvata. Next base: position 53,159,894 of record CM057830.1, on the reverse strand, counting down.
ACTACAATGAGATACCACTTTACACCCATTAGGATGACTATTGTTAAAACAGAACAAAACAAGACAAAAAATAAGTGTTGATGAAGATGTGGAGAAATTGGGACCTTTGTGTATTTCTGGTGGGGATGTAAAATAGTGCAGCTTCTGTAGAAGATGGTATATATACAATCACATGGTCCTGCAATCCCACTTCTGGGTATATGTCCAAAAGTATTTAAAGGAGAAATTTGATTAGATATTATTGCACCCATGTTTGTATCAATATTATTCATAGTAGCCAAAAGGTACAAGAAACCCAAGTGTCCATCACTGGATGAATGGATAAACTAAATGTGATATGCACATGCAATGGAATATTATTCAGCCTTAAGATGGAAGGACATTCTGATACATGCTATATTGATGAAACTTAAAGACATACTAAGTAAAATAAGCCAACTGCAAAAGGACAAATACTACAAGATTACATTTACATGAGAAACGAAGAATAGGTGAATATATATAGATAAAAAGTAGAATGGTGATTGCCAAGGGCTGAGGGCAGACGGGAAAGGGAGTTAGTGTTTAATGGGTATAGAGTTTCAGTTTGGGAAGGGGTAAAAGTTCTAGAAATAGAGAGTGGTGCTGGGTGCACAACAATGTGAATATACTTGCTGTACTTAGTGCAACAGAACTGTGTACTATAAAATGGCTCGAATGGTAAATTTTCTGTTATATATATTTTACCACAATAAAAGGGACAAGTAAACCAATTAAAAATTGGGCAAAGGATTTAAACAGATGTTTCTCCGAAGAAGATCTACAAGTAGTCAATATGCCCATGAAAAGTTGCTTAACATCATTAGTCATTGGGAAAATGTGAATCAAAACCACAAGGAGATACCACTTCACACACACTGGAATAGCTGTAATAGAAAAGATAGACAAAAATAAATCTTGTTGATGATGGAGCAATTAGAATCCTCAGACATTGCTTGTGGGAAAGAAAATGTTGCAGCCACTTGGGAAAACAGTTTGACCGTTCCCCCAAAAGTTAAACATAGAGTTACCACATATCCCAGAAATTTCATTGCTAGATATATACCCAAGAGAATTGAAGACAGGTATTCAAACAAAAACTTGTACACAAACATTCATACCAGCACTATTCAGAGCAGCCAAATGAATAAATGAAGTACAGATACATGATACACCCTAGAAAAACTTTGAAAATATTATGCTAAGTGAAAGAACCCAATCACAAAAGATATCATTTTATACACTTCCATTTATATAAAATATCCAGAAGAGGCAAATTTATAAACATAAAAAGTAGATTAACAGTTGCCTAGGACAAGAGAGAGGGAGACAAGGGAATGTGGAATGAGAGCTAGTAGACCTGGAGTTTCTTGTTGGGGAAATGAAAATGTTTTGAAATTAGACTGTGGATTGAGGCGCCTAGAGAGCTCAGTCAGTTAAGTGACCAGCTCTTGATTTCAGCTCAGGTCATGATCTCATGGTTGTGATACTGAGCCCCGCATCAGGCTCTGCACTGACAGAGGAGCCTACATGGGATTCTCCCTCTTTCCCTCTTTCTCTGTCCCTCCCCTGCTTGCACTCTCTCACTCAAAATAAAAAATATACTAAAAAAATTAGATTGTGGTGATAGTTGCACACATGAGCAAAATACTAAAAACCAATGAACTGAACACTTCAAATGTGTAAATTATATGGTAAGTGAATTACGTCACAATTCTAAAAGAGCAAAAAAGAGAAAGTATAAATGATTCATACATGTGTCTCTCAAATTAGTATTTTCTTATTTGTTCTGTTTCACATATTAAATATAACAGCTAAGGGGTGCCTGGGTGGCTCCATAAGTTAAGTGTCAAACTTTCGATTTCAGCTCAGGTCATGATCTCATGGCTTGTAAGTTCGAGCACCACATCAGGCTATCTGCAGACCTCATAGAGCCTGCTTCCTAGTCTCTGTCTCCCTCTCTTTCTGCCTCTCTTCCCCACTTGCTCTCTCTACAGAATAAATAAACAATAAAAAAATTAAAATAAAATATAAAAGCAAAGGCCAAACAACTATCTCAGCAAATACGTCACTTAGCACTGTTACTCCTCACTTTAGCTACCGTTATTTTACCACCATATCTAAAAGATTTATTATGATTCTGTAAAATCTGTCAACTTACATTGAAGTAAAATGAACATGAAAAGCTAATAACTCCTTAAGATTAGCCAAACACAGAAATACCATTCTTCAATAGAGTAGTTTTGCATAACTTAACAACACCCGTACAAAAATTTAAGTCATTGATTGCTAAGTGTGACAGTGTACCATAGAGATAACAGTCAGTCCCCTTTTATGATGATTGTTTATGTCAGTCTCTATTATTCTACAAATGAGATACCTAAACCTAAAAATAAATAAATAAATAAGTGAAAAAATAAAGGACACTGGTCTAGATGCAAAAATATAAAGAGACAGAGAGAGAGAGAGAGAGAGAAAGATGTCTGTAAGCAATCAAATATTATGAGGTACACACACAAGGAAGAAAACAACTCACTGTCAGGAGACAAATCAATTAATAGAACCAGCTCAGATGTGGGAAATTATAGGGAATTTAAAACAATTATGATCAATAACTTAAAGATTTTACTGGAAAAGATAGCACACAAGGACACATGGGTAATTTTGGCAAGGAGGTGGAAACTATAACAAAGAATAAAATGGATATGCTGTTACAACCCACAGGAAAATAAGTCCTTTATTGTGTTGTATTGTTGTTGTATTGCAAATTCCTTCTAAACTTACTTTGTTGAGAGATTTTATCATGAAAGTTTTGAATTTTGTCAAATGCTTTCTCTGCATCTATTGAGATTATTGTGTGATTTTATCCCTCATTCTATTAGTCCGGTCTGTCTCATAAATTGATATGGGTATATTGAATCATTTTGTCTTTCAACTGATAAATCTTACATGAACATATAGTATGATTCTTTTAATGGGCAATTAAATTTGGTTTACCACTTTATTTAAAAATTTTTAAAGTTTATTTATTTATTTTGAGAGAGCACACATGAGAAGGGGAGGGGCAGAGAAAGAATCCTAAGCAGGCTCTGCAGTGTCAATGCAGAGCCCCATGAGGGACTCCATCTCAGGAACTGTGAGGTCATGACCAGATCAAGGATCAGGAATCAGTCGCTTAACCAATTTGGGTTACCCAGACGCTACTGATTTTAATTCCTGTGTAGTTAACATATAATGCTATATTATCATCAAGATATGTGTACTATTAATGATTCCTTTTTGAAAGATTTTTAAAATATTTTATTTTATTTTTGAGAGAGCACAAGTGGTGGAGGGGCAAAAAGAGAGAAGGACAAAGGATCTGAAGTAGGCTCTGCACTGACAGAAGCAAGCCTCATTCAGGGTTTGAACCCATGAACTGTGAGTTCATGACCTGAGCCAAACTCGGACACTCAACCAACTGAGCCATAGAGATGTCCCCCCACCTGTTTTTTTGAGAGAGAGAGAGAGAGAGAGAGAGAGAGAGAACAGGGGAGAGGGGCAGAGGGAGAAAGAAAATCTTGAGCAGGCTCTATGCTGAGTGAGGAGCAGAAGGAAGGCAGAAGGCTGAATCCCATGCTCGACTGACTGAGTGACCCACGTGCCCCTAGGATAAGTATACTCTTAACCCCTTTCACCTATTTCACCAATTCCCCCACCAACCTCCACTCTGGTAACCATCTGTTTGTTCTCTATATTTAAGAATCTTGTTTTTTGGTTTATCTCACTCTTTTTTCCCCCTTTGTTCATTTGTTTTGTTTCTTATCCTGCATATGAATGAAATTCTACACTTATATACTTTCTCTGACTAGATTCTATCCCTTCACATTATACTCTCTAGATACATGCATGTTATTACAAATGGAAAGAAATCATTCATTTTTATGACTGAAAAATTTCAATCACATATATATACCACTGCTTCTTTCTCCATCTACTGATGGGCACGTGGGCTGTCTCCATATTTTGGCTATTTTAACTAATGCTTCCATAAATATATGGATGCATATACCCTTGCAAAGCAGTGTTGCAAAATTCTTTGGGTAAATATACAGTACTGCAATTCTTGAATTGTATGGTAGTTTTATTTTTAAGTTCTTAGGAAACTATATACTGTCTTCCACGTTGGCTGCACTAATTTGCATTCTGAACAACAGTGGACAAGGATTCCTATTAGACCACATTATTGACAACACTTGTTATTTCTTCATTTTTTTATTTTTGCCATTCTGACCGGTCTGAGATATCTCATTGTGGTTTTTATTTGCATTTCCATAACGAGGTGTAATGTTGACCACCATTTCATGTGTCTGTTGGCCATCGTATGTCTTCTGTGGAGAAATGTCTGATATCTTCTGCCTATTTTTTAATTGGATTATTTCGGATTTTTTTTTTTTTGGTGTTAAATTTTAGAATACAGGTCTTTATATATTTTGGATACAAACTCTTTATTGGAAATAGTCTATGGAAATATCTTCTCTCATCCTATACATTGTCTTTTAGTTTTCTTGCTTCCTTTGCTGTGCTGAAGCCTTTCATTTTGCTGTAGGACCAATGTTTCCTTTTGTTGCCATTGTTTCAGGACACATATATAGATGGTGCTTTCACGGATGTCAGAGAAATTACTGTCTGTGCTCTCCTCTTGATTTTTTATTGTTTCAGGTATCACATTTAGGTCCTTAATGAATTTTGAGTTTATTTTTGAATACAGCGTAAGAAAGTGGTCCAGTTTCGATCTTGTGAATGTACCTGAACAGTTTTCCCAATACACTTTCTTCAATACGTTATTTCCCATTGGATATTCTGTCCTGCTTTCCTAAAGATTAACTGACCATATAATTGTGGGTTTATTCCTGGGTTTTCTATTCTGTTCCATTGATCTCTGTGCTCAGTTTGTATGCCAGTTCCATTCTTTTTTGATCACTACAGTTTTGTAACATATTTGGATGTATGGAATTGTGATACCTCCACTTTCATTTTTCTTTTTGAAAATTGCTTTGACTATATCAAGCCTTTGAGGTTCCAAACAAATTTTAGGATTTTTTTCCTCCTAGTTCATTAAAAAAAATGCTTTTGTGGTTTAATAGGAACTGCAGTAAACCCGTACATTGGACAGGTAGTATGTATATATTGTAATAATATTTGTTCTTCCAATCCATGACCATGAAATGAAGTTCTTTTTCTATGTGTCATCTTACATTTCTTTCCTTGGCATTTTCTAGGTTTCAGAGTACACGACTTTCACCTCTTTAGTAAGTTTAGTCCTAGGTATTTTATTATTTGGTTTGTAATTATGAATGGGATTGTTTTCTTAAAATCTCTTTTTGTTACTTTACTATTGATGTTTAGAAATGCAATGGATTCCAAGGGGCGACTGAGTGGTTCGGTTGGTTACGTATCTCACTTTTGATTTCATCTCAGGTTATGATCACACGATTCGTGGGTTGGAGCCCCACATTGTGCTCTGCATAGATAGCTTCGAACCCGCTTGGAATTCTCTCACCATCTCTCTCTCTCTCTCTCTCTCACTGCAGCTCTCTTGCTCAAAATAAATAAACTTAAAAAAAACAACAACGAAATGAGTGGATTCCTGAGCATGGATTTTGTATCCTGTGGCTTCACTGAATTCATTTATCAGTTCTAGTAGTTTTTCGATGGAGACTTATGGGTTTTCTACATATAGGTTCATGTCATCTGCAAGTAGTGAAAGTTTTACTCCTTCCTTACCAATTTGGATGCCACGTATTTGTTTTTGTTGTCTGATTAATGCAACTACGACTTCTCATACTATGTTGAAGAAAGGAGGTATGTGGACATCCCTTGTCCTGCTTCTGACCATACGGGGAAAGCTTTCCATTTCTCCCCATCGAGTACGATGTTAGCCATGGGTTTTCCATATATGGCCTTTATTATGTTGAAGTATGCTACCTCTTTTTTTTTTAATTTTTTTTTAATGTTTATTTATTGTTGAGACATAGAGACAGAGCATGAGCAGGAGAAGGGCAGAGAGAGGGAGACACAGAATCAGAACACAGGCTCTAGGTTCTGAGCTTTCAGCACAGAGCCCGACGCAGGGCTCGAACCCACAGACCGCGAGATCATGACCTGAGCCGAAGTCGGCCGCGTAACCGACTGAGCCACCCAGGCGCCCCTGAAGTATGCTACTTCTAAACCTACTTTGCTGAGGGCTTTTACCATGCATGGATGTTGTATGTTGTCAAGTGGTTTCTCTGCATCTCTTGAAATGATCACATGGTTTTTATCCTTTCTCCTGTTGATGTGATGTACCACGTTGAGTGATTTGTGGATACCGAAACACCCTTGCATCCCAACAATTAATCTCATTTGACCATGGTGAATGATTGTTTTTAATGTTTTCTTCGATTTGGTTTGCTAGTATTTAGTGGAGGACTTTTGAATCTGTGCTCATCAGAGATATCGGCCTGTAGTTCCCCTTTTTTGTGGTGTCTTTATCCGATTTTAGTAACAGGGTAACGTTGCCCTCATAGGATAAATTTGGAATTTTCCTCCCTCTTTCAGTTTTTGGAATAGTGTCAGAAGAATAAATGCTAACTCTTCTTTAGACGTTTGGTAGAATTCGCCTGTGAAGCCATCTGGTCCTGGACTTCTGTTTGTTGGGAGTTTTTTTTTTTTTTTAAATTACCGATGCGGTTTTCTTGCTTGTAATTGGCCTGTTCAAATTTTCTGTTTCTTCCTGCTTCAGTTTTGGGAGGGTTATAGGTTTCTAGGAATTAATTTATCCATTTCTTCTAGGTTGTCCAATTTGTTGGCATATAATTTTTAAAAATTTTTTTAATGTTTATTTCCTTTTGAGGGAAAGAGAAAGAGACAGAGGTGTGAGCTGGGAAGGAGCAGAGAGAGGGAGACACAGAATCCAAAGCATGCTCCGGGCTCTGGGCTGTCAGCGTGGAGCCAGATGCGGCGTTCGAACTCACAAACCATGAGATCATGACCTGAGCTGAAGTCAGATGCTTAACTGACTGAGCCACCCAGGCACCCCAATCTTTGTCTCTTCTTAACAGTGTTTGTTTTATAGTGCATTTTGTCTAATGTAAGTATTGCTACCTTGGCTTTCTTTTGACATCCATTTGCATGATAAATATTTCTCCATCCCCTCACTTTCAATCTGCATGTGTCTTTAGGTCTCGGATGAGTTTCTGTAGGCAGCGTATACATGGTTCTTGTTTTTTTTTTTTTTAACCCATTCTGTCACCCTGTGTTTTGATTAGAGCACTTAGTTCATTTCCATTCAAAAGAATTACTGATAGATATGTATTTATTCCCCTTTTGTTACTTGTTTTGTGGTTGTTTTTGTAGTTTTTCTCTGATCCTTTCTCTCCTTGCTCGCTTTTGTGGCCTGCTGACTTTCTTTACTGATACAGTTGGATTCTTTTCTCCTTATTCCTTGCATATCTATTACTGGTTTTTGATTTGTAATTACCACTGGGCTGTATATAACATCTTGCGCATATAGCAGGCTAGATTAAATTGATGGTCGCTTAAGTTTGAGTCCATTCTTTCCTCGTCCCCCCTTGCCCCGGAACGCGTGTTGTCAGTATATGGTGTCGTACTTTATATCTTTTTATTTTATGAATACTTTGACTGATTTTTTATGGATATACTTATTTTTACTGCGTTTGTGTTTCCTTCTTTTCATACTCTTACTTATGGTCTTTCGTGCCACTCAAAGACTCCCTTTTAACATTTCTAGAAGGGCTGCTCTAGTGGTCATGAGCTCCTTTGGATTTTGTTTGTCTGAGAAACTCTTTATCTCTCCTTCTATTTGGAATGATAGCCTTGCTGGATAGAATATTCTTGGCTGCAGACTTCTTCCTTTCAGCACTTTGAATGTATCATGCCACTCCCTTCTGGCCTGCAGAGTTGCTCTGAAAATTCCACTGATAGCTTTATGGGGGGTTCCCTTGTATGTAACCGTCTTCTTTTCTCTTGCCGCTTTTAAACTTCTTTCATTATCATTACGTTTTGCCACTTTAACTACTATGTGTCTTGGTGTGGCCCTCCTTGGGTTGATTTTTTGGGGGGGAATCTGCCTCTTGGATCTGGATATCTGTTTCCTTCCCCAGATTAGGGGAGTGTTCAGCTATTATTTCTTCAAATAAATCTTCTGCCTCCCTTGTCTCTCTTCTTCTACTTCTGGGATCCCTGTAATGCGAATGTTATTAGGCTTTATGGAGTCACTGAGTTCCCTAAGTGACTATTTTGCATATGTTTTATGCAATTCCCATTTTGCATAATTTTTTCCCTCTCACCTGCTCAGCTTGATTACTCTCCATTACTCTGTCTGCCGGGTCGCTAATTCATTGCTCTAGCCTGCTATTTATTCCATCTAGTGGTTTTTTAATTTCATTTATTGTGTCCTTCATCTCTGATTGGTTTTTTTTCTTTATCTCTTCATAAAGGGTCTCACTGATGTCCTCCACTCAAGTCCCGTGAGTATCTTTATGTTCATTACTCAAAATTCTCTATCAGGCATATTATTTATATTTGTTTTTGCATAAGTCCCTTGTTGTGGTTTCGTTCTGGGCTTTCATTTGGGACGTATTCTTCTGTCTCCTTATTTCGTCTAACTCTCTGTGTCTGTTTCTGTGTGTTCGGAAAGTCAGCTATGTGTCCTGCTCTTGAAGGTAATGGCCTCAGGAAGAAGAGGTCATGTAGTGTCCTACAGTCAGTGTTCCCTGTTCCCCGGAACCTGGTGTTTCAGGGGGGTGTCTCCTATGTGTGTTGCATGCGCCCTGCTGTTGTGTCCTAGCCACCTTTTCCTTCAGTTCGGTTGTCTTCAGAGGCTCTCTTTGCCTCTTGTAGGCAGTGTTTGGTCCCTGGCCGAGATGGGGTGTGCAGTTTTAATGAGGTGTGTGCCAGTCTACTTGCAGAATGAGACCTGTAGCCACTGCCACGGGGACCAGAGCTGCGTGGGTGTGGTATGCAATTTAGCAAGATGCCCCTCGGGCTTCCTCAGGGCCCACTGCTGCTACCACCACCGCCACTGGGTCGAGACCCTGCACAGCACTCTGGTTCGGAGATGTAGTGTTGATAAGCTTTGGGCTGGTCTTCTTGGGGCGTGGGGCCGGGGGGAGGGACCCACAGCACTGGGATTGAGGCAAGTGTGACTAGAAAGGGTGGATCCACTGAAGCATGGAGGGAGGGGTTTGGTAAGCAAGTTAGGTAGTGAATGGTAGGGTGGTGCTGATTCCCACAGGTAGCTGAATGTTTATGTGGAGGGGCAGTGAAGTGGCACCTGCCAACTCCTCTGTTCCCGGAGGTGTCTTCCTGAGATCCTGCCCTTCTGGGACATCTCTCTGAGTTGAGTAAATAGCTCTCCCTCCTGTGTGCCCCAGGCATTTTTCGAACTGTTACTTCTGTGCTATATTTCTGTGGCTGTCTCTTGTGGTTTATTTCTTAGGTGGGGACAGGGACTCTGTTTTTCTAACACCTTCCTCCAGGCTTTCCCAGAGTAGATCCTGCTGAATTTTAAAATTCTAGGCTTTCGGTCCCTCTGGTTGTAGCAACTTGTGTAATTTGGAACCTCTTATTTTCAAAGCCAAATGTTATGCAGATTTGTCTGTCCTATGTGGGCTCCCCCGTGTGATAGTCTGTTTCTAGCCCTTCTCCCTGCCCCTGCCTCCCTACCCCCTTCAGAAAGCCATGGTCCAGTTTGCTACCCACTGCATCTCTGCCTTTCCTACCCTCTTCTATGTGGCCTTTTCTCTATCTTAAGTTGTGGAGCTTGTTCTGCTTGTCTTTGGGTCAGTTCTTCGGGTCATTCACCTGTTGGCAGCGTTATCTAGTAACAGTTAAACTGTATTACAAAGCAATAGTTTTCAACACAGTGTGGTACTCCACAAAAAGGGACACATAGATCATTGCAATTGAATAGAAAAACCAGAAATGGTCTCACAAGTATATGGTCAAGAAATCTTCAACAAAGCAGGAAAGAATTTCCAATGAATAAAAGTGAGTCTGTTCACCAAGTGGTCTTGGGAAAACTGGATCGCAATAGGCAATATAATGAAACTGGAACACTTTCTTAGACCATATACAAAAATGAATTCAAAATAGATGAAAGAACTGAATTTGACATAGGAAACTATCAAAATCCCGGAGGAGAACACCGGTAGCACCTTTTTATATTGGCCGTAGCGACTTCTTACTAGATAGGTCTCTGGAGGTAAGTGAATCTCAAGCGAAAATGAACTATTGGGACCTCATCTAAATAAAAGATTCTGTATAGTGAAGGAAACAATCAAGAAAATGAAAAGGCAGCCTCTGGAATGGCAGATGTTACTTGCAAATGACCTAACAGTAATGGGTTTGTATCCAAATCTATAAGGAGCTTATAAACTTCAACACCCAAAAAATAAGTAATCCAGCTAAGAAATGCGCAGAATATATGAACAGAAACTTTTCCAAGGAAGACATGCAGATGGCTAACAACACATGAAAAGATGCTCAGCATCATTCATCATCAGGGAACTAAAAACCAAAAGTATAATGCAATATCACTTCACATCTGCCAGAATGGATAAAATGAACAACACAGGAAACAGGTTTTGGGGAGGATGCAGCGAAAGGGGAACTGTCTTACAGTGTTGGTTGGAATGAAAACTCGTGTATCCACTGTGGAAAACAGCATGGAGATTCCTCAGAAAGTTAAAAATGAACTACCCATTCATCCAGCAATTGAACTACTAGGTAGTTACCGAAAGGCTACAAAAATATTGAATCAAAGCGGCACACACACACCCCAGTGTTTATAGCAGCAGTATCAACAATAGCCATATTATGGCTAGAGTCCAAATGTTCATCAACTGATGAATGGATAAAGAAGATGTGGTGTCTATATCTATATCTGTATCCACATATCTATATCTATATCTATATCTATGTCTATATACAATGGATTATTATTGAGCCATCAAAAAGAATGGAATCTTGCCATTTCCAATAATATGGATGACACTAGAAAGTAGTATGCTCAGCGAAGTAAGTCAGAGAAAGACAAATATGATATGCTTTCACTCATATGTGGAATTTTAGATTTACTGAGGGTAGGGAGAAAAGAGAGGGAAGGAAAACATAAGAGTCTATAGAGAACAAAGAGGGTCGATGGAGGAACATAGGTGGAGGATGGGCTAAATGGGTGATGGTAAATGGGCCTTGTGATGAGCACTGGGTGTTTTATGTAAGTGATGAATCACTCAGTTCTACTTCTGAAATCATCATTACCCTATATGTTAATTATCTACATTTCTTTTTCTTATGTTTATTTATTTTGAGAGGGGGGAGAGGGAGAGAGGGAGAGGGAGAGAGAGAGAATCCTGAGCAAGCTCCGCGATGTCAGTGTGACACCCAATGTGGGGCTCAAACCTATGAACCATAAGATCATAACTTGAGCCATAATCAAGAGTCAGATGCTCAACTGACTGAGCCATCCAGACACCCCAACTAACTACATTTAAATAAAAACTTAAAACAAAAAAAATGGGCAAAGGACTTGAATGGACATTTCTCCAAAGACATACAAACAGCCAACAGGTATATGAAAAGATGTTCAACATCACTAATCATCAGGGAAATGGAAGTCAAAACCACAGTAATATGTAACCTCACACCTGTTAGGATGGGTATTATTAAAAACAAAAATAAAAAGGAGAAATAACAAGTGTTGGAAAAAATGTGAAGAAATTGGAACCGTGTACACTGTTGGTGGGTCTGTAAAATGGTGTAGGTGCTGTGCAAAACAGTATAGAGGTTCCTCAAAATATTAACATAAAATTTCCATAGGATCCACCAATTCTATTTCTGGTTATATATTCAAAATAATTGAATCAGGATATCAAAGAGATCTTCATTCTCATGTTTACTGCAGTATTCATAATAGACAAGATGTGGAAAACAACGTAAATTTCCATCGCCAGATGAATGAATAATGCAAATATAGTATATCCTTGTAATGAAAAATTATTCAGCCTTAAAAAATGAAGAAAATCCTGCTGCATTATACAGCATAGATGACCACGGAGGACACTATGCTAAGTAAAATAAGCCAGTTACAGAATGACAAATATTGCATAATTCCACTTATATGAGGTATCTAAACTAGTTGTACATAGAAGCAGAAAGTAGGATGGTAGCTGTCAGTTTATGGGGTAATGAGGAAATGAGTTTCTTTTCAATGGATATGAAGTTTCATTTATATAAAATGATTAAGTTTTAGTGATCTGTGAAACCTGGTATCTACAGTTAATAGTATTGTACTGTGTAGTTAAATATTTATTGAGAGGATAGATCTCATATTACATAGTCTCACCACAATTTTAAAAAATAGCCAACAATGTACAGAAAAAAATATTATAGAAGTGTGTTGAACTGTTGATATATATAATATGTATATATATATTTATATAATGTATACATATACACATATATACCATACATATACACACAACATATGCAATACATATATACAATGCACATACATTATACACACACAATACGTATACATTGTACATATGCATATGCACATATATGTATAGGTATAGGTATATTTGTATTGTATATATGTATGTATATACACATAAAGTAGGTAGATCTATCTACCTATCTATCTATCTGCTACAGATTTTGTAGTGTTTGGTGTCAGCTTCTGAAAGTTTATAATTTTTTGTGATTTCTTTTCTCATTCTAAATAAATATTCACTTTTGTACCAAAAAAAGATTATAATTTAATTGGGAATTCAAGAATGTAAAAAAGTATTTAATAAATATTTTACAGGTTCTAAGATAGAATTGTGTATAGGTAATCGTGGAGGCAGAGTTGACACAGGAGCGTCAGGAAAAGCTTCAACTTGGAAATGGTACTTTCTCAGAGCCTTTTATGGGATAGGATGGCAAAGTAGGGAAGGGAATTCCAATTTTCAAAGAGTAGCGTGTGCAAAGGCATGGATGCATGAAACAGCATGGTTGCATCCAGGAAACTCTAATTCAGTGTGGCTGGAATACAAATGCAACCTTCCTTAGATGAGTCTGGAAAGTTATCCAGGGACCACATAACTGAGGGCTTTGAGTACCATCCTAAAGACTAAATTTTATCAAGGCACCTGGGTGGCTCAGTCGGTTGAGAGTCCAACTTTGGCTCAGGTCATGATCTCATGGTTCGTAAGTTCAAGTGCTTCTGTCAATACAGAGCCTGCTTCAGATCCTCTGCCCTCTTTCTTTGTCCTTGTCCCACTTGTACTCTCTCAAAATAAACAAAACATTAAAAACAAGACTATTTTATCATTTAAGCCGTGAGAGTCATGGAAGTATTTTAAGCAGGAATAACATGATTCCGTCTACAACACTGCATGTATTAGAGAGGCAGATGAGAACTGTAGGAAGGGGAAAAAAGAATACCGATGAAAAAGAAAACTCTGTAATAAGGCAATAGCAGTAAGAATGGGAGTACAGCATAGAGTTAAGATATATAATAAGGCTAGACTGTATATAGGACTTGGTTCCTGATTGGACTAAATGAGTCTGAGAAAGGGAATAGCTAAGGGTAATTCATAGGTTTGTGGGTTGGTCAAACCTCTGAACCAAAAAGAATTTCAGAAGATGACAGGGGCCATTTCTACTCCTTTGGACCTTGTAAAAGGGCAATGAGTCCAGTATATCAGCTACCCTTTAAAGCGGATCAACTCTACTAACAAGCCATAGCAGTGGCATTTACTATTATCTTGACCTTTCAAATATAAGGCCACATCCATGTGCGTGGAACCAACAGACCAAGGCACTAGCCATCTGTTTTCTAGGATTGTCTTAACAACCAGTGGGATTCACCATATGATGGATTCAGCGACAGCAGTTAATATTGATTATAAAGATAGCAAAAACAAGCAGTTTGGTTATGTTTCTCACAGATCAGTATGCAGGTCAAGTATAGATATGGCCTCACTCATATCCTTGCACCATTAGTCATTATCCGCTGCAAATTATGAAGACATTTCTAAGTAAGAAATGAAAAATACACACTAAAGTTGGGTGTCATGTTCAAGTAGATCTGCTTTTATATAGTATTTATTTTTGCACTGGTTTCCTCCTTAAAAATTAGCTTCGTGGCATTCTCTACCATTTTTCACCAATAGTTGTGTTTACAAAGGTCGGTGTATTGCTACTACATATTTTTAAAATTTTTTGAAATGTTTATTTTTGAGAGAGAGAGAGAGACAGAGTGCAAGCAGAGGAGGGGCAGAGAGAGAGAGAGAGGGAGACACAGAATATGAAGGAGTTTCCAGGCTCTGAGCAGTCAGCACACAGCCCATCGCAGGACTCAAACTCGTGAGATCATGACCTGAGCCCAAGTCAGAGGCTTTACTGACTAATCCACCCAGGTACCCCTACAACTACTTAATTATTCATTCATTCATTGCTTCAGTGCTAGATAAATATCAAAATAAAAGTCCCTAATATCAAGGGACTTTTTCTAGCTCACAAATCAAGACACTCACCTGTGGAAAACTAAGTAACGAAAGAGTTAAACAGCAAAACAACAGTATGCTACCAGGAAATCTAGATATTAAGTGTCAAATGAAAGCTGTATACAGGAAGTACTAGGAGTTCACAGGAAAGAGAAGTTCTCATGGGCTTGAGTGGTAACAGTAAATTTTGGAGGAAGTGGTAATTGCTATTGGACTTGAGTAATGGGAAAGATTTGGGCAGGAAGGGATGATAGCATACAAAATTTTGATGGTGTGAATAAAGTACTGGGGAGCTAGTGGGAAAACATGGTATATTTTAGGAACAGTCATGCCTGGCTACTCAATACACTACAGAAGCAATGAGAAATTGCTACCCCTTCAAATCAAAAATATTTAAGACATTTGAAAGTGTCAATAGGATTTTCAAAGGGATAAATCAACTTAGCACTATGAGTAGACAATATCTCAAATCAAAGGCAAGATTCCTGAAGCTTTACATCACCATTGTTCACAGAATAACTATGCCTTTGAAAAAAATTATTAGAAACAATTGTTCTCAGGGCACCTGGGTGGATCAGTCCATTAAGCGTCCAACTCTTGATTTTGACTCAGGTCATGATCTCACAGTTCATGAGTTTAAGCCCCACGTGGGTCTCTGTGCTGAGAGTGAAGAGTCTACTTGTGATTCTCCCTCTCTCTCTGCCCTTCCTCTGCTCACATTCTTTCTCAAAAATAAATAACAATAACTTAAGAAAAACCTACAAACTAAAAAGAAACAATCGTTCTCTTTCAGTCTCAGAACTCTACTTACTACCAGAAAGGATAGAAATAATATGTCCAAAATTAGATGTCTCAGGGGAAAGTTAGTGTATCTTCATATTTCACCAAGTTTCTAACACATTTAAAGTACTTAGATACACGACAAGGTATGTGACCCTCTTTCCCAGAAGGATGTACTAGTTTCACTTAGCTTATATAAAATGTCCTTTTCTATCTATGGTGTATGTACACAGGATTTGTGCTTATTTTCCCAAAGGACCAAGAGGGCAGAAAAAAGACAAATTCAAGGAATGATTAATGAAAGAGGAAAAAGGATACATAAGATTTCATCATACAGAAAGGAAATGTGTGTGGGTATATGTGTATATGTGTACACATGTTTGTGCTTTTTCTCTTTCACTCCCTTTTTCAAACTCACTCTCACATTTTCTTTCTGATTACTTTTTTTTAGCTCAGTCATCTCTCTTTATATATACACACACACATATATATGTATATACACTTATATATATACACATGTATATGAATATATATACATATACTTTGCAATATATCATACTATATTATGCTTCATGTTAGGGTATGAAAATTATCCCTATTCCTTAGTGGATTATATGATAAATCACATATAACATTAAAATCACAAAATAGCATAATAGAAAAAATGCCAAAATGAGTGCTACTGACAAATTGAAGTAGGAAGGGAGTTCAATAGTCTTTCAATAGAAGGTGATTATCACTGATCTGGGAGTCACATAGGATAGCTTCACCAAGGTAAGACTTCAGCATCTAGTTTCTAAATCTAGATTCAGGGGTTCTCATACTTGGTTATGACTAAGGATCATATATGGAACATCTGTTAAAATGTAGGTTCCTGAGGTCCATACACTGAATGTTCAATTCAATAAGGTCAGAGCAAGATGGAAAATTCTACATGTTTAGAGCAATTCCAGATTATTCCAATGCAGACATTCCTCAGAATACAAATTATGAAACATGAGTAAAAGATTAAATCTCATAGGAATAGTAGAAAATCCCTTTGGAAAACTATTGATAAAGTGGCTAGCACTGGGTGATACAGATTCTGATAAAAAAAATTGTATTATTCTATCTCCATGTAGTAAAATATATACTTGTACAATGTTTCATACTTGTATTTCATGATATTAAAACATTGAAACAAAACTCTGAAGAATAAATAGGATTTCAATAGGCTTCTGGGGCATTCCAGATAAAGAATAAAATTGTGATTCCATGGGAAGCAGTGAAGTGAGGTTGCTGGAAGCAAATTAGTAGAGGGAATGGTGGAAGATAAAGCCAAAAAAAGCAATGGGAAGGAAAATTATGAAGTGTCTAAACTGTCATGCCAGAAAGTTTACAGGTGACCTTATAAATAGTATAGAGCCAGTGAACACTTACCTGGGAGGACTATTCAGTAAGGGAAATTGACTACAACTGATCCATGCACTCTTACCATAATGCCAATGTCAAAATAACAAGTACTGGACTGTAGGGTTTCCAAGTGCTTGTCAGTAAACCAAAGCATAATCACAATCAAATTTCAACCTGCCTGAGGTACAATGAAAAGTATCAAGACAGCAATGAGAGCCTTTGTGAAGCTATAATTATTTACATTTCTTATTTTAAAATATTCTTTTATGTTTATAAAAAGTCCATTGCAATATAGTAAGCAGGAAGTTGAGCATACGAAAAGAAAAGATGTTTAACATCATTTGCCATTAGGGAAATATAAAATTAAAATCACTACGAATATACAACAATATACGTAGCCATTAGAATGGCTAAAATGTTAAAAACAGTGAAAATATCAAGTGATGGCAAGGATATGGACAAAGTGGTACTCTCACACATTACTGGGAGGAATGCAAAATGTCATGACCATAGTGGAAAAGTTTGTCAGTTTCTTACAAATGAAAACATTTACTTACCATATAACCCAACAATTGTACTTCTAGGTATTTATCCCAATGAAATGAAAACTTACGTTCATACAAAATCTTGTACATGAATGTTTACAATAGATCTATACATAACCATCAAAAACTGGAAACTAAAAAGTTGCTGAATGTGTGAGAGAATAAACAAACTGGCACATCAGATCAAGGAACACAATTCAGCAAAAATAGAATGAGCTCTGAATACAGGTAAAAAGTTAGAGGAATATCAAAGGCATTAGGCTGAATGAAAGACGTAAGTCTCAACAGGTTACATGCCATATTTATGCATTTATATATATATTTATATAATATTCTTAAAATACAAAATTATAGTGACAGATCAGTAATTGCCAGGGATAAGTGGCAGAAGGGGTATAACTACAAATTGGTAATAGAAAAGAGTTTTTTATACTCATGGAACTATTGTGTACCCTGAATTTTATGGTAGTTAAGTGAACCTATTCATGAACCTACTCATTGAATGGTAAAACTCCTCCCTCAAACAAGTAAATTTTATGGAATGTTATTTAAAAAATTAAATAGTAAGCATTCATTTATCATTTCTCTTAATATTTTAAAAATCACACTTGTCCAAATGTCTGATAGATCTAGCCTAGGCCACTGAGGTCCAGGTGTACTTAGGAAACTTGCTCATCGGTGCTAGAAAAGCACTAGTATTAATTCCATCTTCTATCTTGCAGTAAGTACCAATAATTCATATTACAACCCTGGGTTTCACTTTAGTGTTCCAAATTACATACACATGAAATTATTCCACAAGGCAATTGATGTATCAGTTTTTCAAAATATCTAGTCTTCTACTTTCATCAACATATAAACAAGTTACTTTATTCTCTACCATTTTCACATACTCAAAATTTTCTGCTCTCTTCCTTCAAATTTGCCCTGAAGATTATTAGGTAAGAGTGAGAGACTAGTAAATTTGGGATGGTATCAATGAGTTCTAAAGCACCTTTTTCTTGGAATCTGAAGAGACCAAAATTTCCTTTGGGTACATCCAAGGAATTTATTAGATAAATGTTTTGAGGACTTCCGAGGTGCACAGAATCTCCAAATATTACTGGGAGTCAAGTGTTTAGTATTATGAGAACAAGCCTATATCCCTTCTTCTCAGTACTAACAAGTCATGTGGGGAAAGGGAGAGTCCACACTTTTTTTCTTGTTTTCTGACACAGATAGACCCTTCTAAACTTTTTTTTTCCCCATTTTGGTGACTGATGGAATGAACACAAACAATTACATTGATGAGGAAGCATAGGGCAAGCTGAGGGAAAAGTACAGGCTAATGGTACCGCCTCCTGCATGTAGAATATGTGTGATATTCCTCTGACTCTCCTGGCTACCTAAGAACAAATGAAAGGGGTTTAAGTGCTTGCCATAGTGATGTGGGAAATTAAGGCAAATGAAAACTTAAATTCTCTTAATGCCTACAAGTCATTGACAAGTCCTTGTAACTGGCAGAGTGAACTCCTTCAAGGAACTTAGCTGCCTCAATGATGACACTTTGCTAGGGACAAAAGGGAATCTTAGCTAACATTATCCCAACCTTGAAGATCCTGTAAGTCTTCTTCAACATCAAAATTCCTTTGGAAATTTTCTTTATCTCAGCTGCTCCAAGATATATGCTGGCAATCATATTCTAAGCTTATGGCTCTCTGATATACATCTGAAGGGTCTCGTGACTGAGGTTTCACTAATTGGTAATAAATAGTGTTTTCCTAACAACACCTAACCTCTCAAGGTCCTGGAAACCTTGCTTCCAAAATTCCATAGAGACTTACTGTATCCCTAACTCTCTCCCAACTGGAGGATATATAATCACTTACCCGTTACAATCCCAGTGCAGCTATTCCTGCCCACGGGTCGGGTCCTTGTGCTTTAATAAAACCACCTTTTTGCACCAAATAACGTCAGTTGTTTTCTTAGTCATTGCTTCCTACCATCATGCCTAAACCTCATCAACATAAAGAAAAAATGAAACTTTTATGGACCAAATTTCTCTTTAGCCCTCAGTTTTGAAGAATCACCTTTTGAAAACCTCTTAATTGACCCCGGCCATTAGTAAATCAGATCGTGTTTGAATTACGTAAGCTTTGACTCCTTGCATTAGTTACCTATTACTGCTTAATCAATAACTCCATAACTCAAATGTCCTAAAAGTTAATATTTCTTCTCTCACATTTTCTGGGTCACAGATCTAGGAGCAGCTTAGCTAAGCAGTTCTGGCCTTAGGGTCTCTCATAAGATGGTAATCAAGATGTCAAGTGGGATGCAGCCATTTGAAGACTTAACTGAGGCTGGAGGACCCTTCTAAGATGGTATGCTTACATAGCTATTGGCAGCAGGCCTTAATACTTCAGCTGCTGCTGACTCTTCATATGAGGCCTCAATTCTAGGCTTTCCATAGAATGCTTCAGTACCCTTATGGTATTGGCTTCTTTCAGAACAAGTGTTCAAGAGGGAGTAAGGTAGAAATCTCAATGTTTTTTATGACCGAGCCATGCAAGTCATATTTCCACAATGTTCTTCAGAGATCAACGTATTTACTGTGGGAAGAAGCAACAGCAAAGACATTAAAATGCCAGGAAATAGGGATAAATAGGGGCCATTTTGGAGCCTGGCTAACACTACTCCAGATTGAGGAAATAGTTACATAACATCTCAAGCTAACAGATTTCATCAAGGCCAAAAGGTAACAAATTAACCTTGGAAAAGAAGGCTAACACAGAAATGACACCTAAGGTTGATAATTGTTCTTTCTCATTAGGATATCAAATACTTGACACATAAAGCCGTATAAAGGTAAGGCTGAAACTATAATTATGAACTAGATGACAAAAGCACATCAAAGAGAAAAATGAAGAATAAGTAACCTGAAAATCCACAAAAGAATAAAGACCAATCTCACCGATTTTCCAATTAGCCATATGTATGAAAAATATATCCAAGAATCAGATAACTGTATCAAAAAGATCATCATGAAAACAAACTATAAGAAAACTTTATGTGAAAGCTTATCCATGGTTAAACTGCCATACAAGCAAAGTCTCTGTTTCCAATTAAAGATGTAAACTGAAAATGTTTTTTCCTGTTCAACTGTGTCTGAACTAGAGCTACCCTAATATATGAACATGCTTGAAGATGTCTGGAGTCTGTAGGAGAGTTAACTATGGTCGAATACACTCTGCATGTTATTTTATGAGTCCCATGAAAAGCCAAGTTTATGAGGTTACCAAATGGTGATAATTACTTATTTTCCTCTCTCTCTTTTCCTTCTTCTCAACTCATCAAGACTTTAATTACACATTCCATGACAATGGAATTTAAGCCTAAAGAAGAAAAACGTTCTTATGCTGAGGTCACCAATGGGAAACAATGAGTGGGACTAGAATGTAGATTATGCCAATTATCTCAGGTGACAATGAGAAAGAACTCAGTGACCATATCATTACAGAAGGTTGCATCATCATTTGTTCAAGTCTTTTTATGTACGATTGAATACATTGTGCTTGTGGGACTTTGCAGACAAAATCAGATGTTAAGTGTTCTAAAAAATATCTGCAAAGGGAAAACATACATAAGTGATGGTCAAGGATTACAGAGATCGAATCTAAAAGTCCTGAGAGATGGAGTCTTGCATTGCAGAAATGGTTCTGTTATCTAGGAAGACTGTGCCTGTGATCATTTCATAGACTGAAAAACATATTCTAATGCAACTCAAAACTGACGTGTAAGGGATAAGCACAAAACATTTAAGAATACTAGGGGGATCTTCCAGCAAAGAAAACTGAAAAGACTTGGAAACATAGTTATGCATCAGAAATTCAAATACCTTGGTTTCTACTAAAAGATTAACAAAATAGCAGCCTTAGAAAAATTTCCTCTGCATCCCATGACTTATATGAAAGGGACTAATCAAAGTTCATTTGTGAAGGTGGGAAAGATGGCAAAGTAATAAGATATCTCATAAACGAATATCACTGGATGACACTCATATCCAGGTGAATGACCCGAAGAACTGACCCAAAGACAAGCAGAACAAGCTCCACAACTTAAGATAGAGAAAAGGCCACATAGAAGAGGGTAGGAAAGGCAGAGATGCAGTGGGTAGCAAACTGGACCATGGCTTTCTGAAGGGGGTAGGGAGGCAGGGGCAGGGAGAAGGGCTAGAAACAGACTATCACACGGGGGAGCCCACATAGGACAGACAAATCTGCATAACATTTGGCTTTGAAAATAAGAGGTTCCAAATTACACAAGTTGCTACAACCAGAGGGACCGAAAGCCTAGAATTTTAAAATTCAGCAGGATCTACTCTGGGAAAGCCTGGAGGAAGGTGTTAGAAAAACAGAGTCCCTGTCCCCACCTAAGAAATAAACCACAAGAGACAGCCACAGAAATATAGCACAGAAGTAACAGTTCGAAAAATGCCTGGGGCACACAGGAGGGAGAGCTATTTACTCAACTCAGAGAGATGTCCCAGAAGGGCAGGATCTCAGGAAGACACCTCCGGGAACAGAGGAGTTGGCAGGTGCCACTTCACTGCCCCTCCACATAAACATTCAGCTACCTGTGGGAATCAGCACCACCCTACCATTCACTACCTAACTTGCTTACCAAACCCCTCCCTCCATGCTTCAGTGGATCCACCCTTTCTAGTCACACTTGCCTCAATCCCAGTGCTGTGGGTCCCTCTCCCCGGCCCCACGCCCCAAGAAGACCAGCCCAAAGCTTATCAACACTACATCTCCGAACCAGAGTGCTGTGCAGGGTCTCGACCCAGTGGCGGTGGTGGTAGCAGCAGTGGGCCCTGAGGAAGCCCGAGGGGCATCTTGCTAAATTGCATACCACACCCACGCAGCTCTGGTCCCCGTGGCAGTGGCTACAGGTCTCATTCTGCAAGTAGACTGGCACACACCTCATTAAAACTGCACACCCCATCTCGGCCAGGGACCAAACACTGCCTACAAGAGGCAAAGAGAGCCTCTGAAGACAACCGAACTGAAGGAAAAGGTGGCTAGGACACAACAGCAGGGCGCATGCAACACACATAGGAGACACCCCCCTGAAACACCAGGTTCCGGGGAACAGGGAACACTGACTGTAGGACACTACATGACCTCTTCTTCCTGAGGCCATTACCTTCAAGAGCAGGAAACATAGCTGACTTTCCGAACACACAGAAACAGACACAGAGAGTTAGACGAAATAAGGAGACAGAAGAATACGTCCCAAATGAAAGCCCAGAACGAAACCACAACAAGGGACTTATGCAAAAACAAATATAAATAATATGCCTGATAGAGAATTTTGAGTAATGAACATAAAGATACTCACGGGACTTGAGTGGAGGACATCAGTGAGACCCTTTATGAAGAGATAAAGAAAAAAAACCAATCAGAGATGAAGGACACAATAAATGAAATTAAAAAACCACTAGATGGAATAAATAGCAGGCTAGAGCAATGAATTAGCGACCCGGCAGACAGAGTAATGGAGAGTAATCAAGCTGAGCAGGTGAGAGGGAAAAAATTATGCAAAATGGGAATTGCATAAAACATATGCAAAATAGTCACTTAGGGAACTCAGTGACTCCATAAAGCCTAATAACATTCGCATTACAGGGATCCCAGAAGTAGAAGAAGAGAGACAAGGGAGGCAGAAGATTTATTTGAAGAAATAATAGCTGAACACTCCCCTAATCTGGGGAAGGAAACAGATATCCAGATCCAAGAGGCAGATTCCCCCCCAAAAAATCAACCCAAGGAGGGCCACACCAAGACACATAGTAGTTAAAGTGGCAAAACGTAATGATAATGAAAGAAGTTTAAAAGCGGCAAGAGAAAAGAAGACGGTTACATACAAGGGAACCCCCCATAAAGCTATCAGTGGAATTTTCAGAGCAACTCTGCAGGCCAGAAGGGAGTGGCATGATACATTCAAAGTGCTGAAAGGAAGAAGTCTGCAGCCAAGAATATTCTATCCAGCAAGGCTATCATTCCAAATAGAAGGAGAGATAAAGAGTTTCTCAGACAAACAAAATCCAAAGGAGCTCATGACCACTAGAGCAGCCCTTCTAGAAATGTTAAAAGGGAGTCTTTGAGTGGCACGAAAGACCATAAGTAAGAGTATGAAAAGAAGGAAACACAAACGCAGTAAAAATAAGTATATCCGTAAAAAATCAGTCAAAGTATTCATAAAATAAAAAGATATAAAGTACGACACCATATACTGACAACACGCGTTCCGGGGCAAGGGGGGACGAGGAAAGAATGGACTCAAACTTAAGCGACCATCAATTTAATCTAGCCTGCTATATGCGCAAGATGTTATATACAGCCCAGTGGTAATTACAAATCAAAAACCAGTAATAGATATGCAAGGAATAAGGAGAAAAGAATCCAACTGTATCAGTAAAGAAAGTCAGCAGGCCACAAAAGCGAGCAAGGAGAGAAAGGATCAGAGAAAAACTACAAAAACAACCACAAAACAAGTAACAAAAGGGGAATAAATACATATCTATCAGTAATTCTTTTGAATGGAAATGAACTAAGTGCTCTAATCAAAACACAGGGTGACAGAATGGGTTAAAAAAAAAAAAAACAAGAACCATGTATACGCTGCCTACAGAAACTCATCCGAGACCTAAAGACACATGCAGATTGAAAGTGAGGGGATGGAGAAATATTTATCATGCAAATGGATGTCAAAAGAAAGCCAAGGTAGCAATACTTACATTAGACAAAATGCACTATAAAACAAACACTGTTAAGAAGAGACAAAGATTGGGGTGCCTGGGTGGCTCAGTCAGTTAAGCATCTGACTTCAGCTCAGGTCATGATCTCATGGTTTGTGAGTTCGAACGCCGCATCTGGCTCCACGCTGACAGCCCAGAGCCCGGAGCATGCTTTGGATTCTGTGTCTCCCTCTCTCTGCTCCTTCCCAGCTCACACCTCTGTCTCTTTCTCTTTCCCTCAAAAGGAAATAAACATTAAAAAAATTTTTAAAAATTATATGCCAACAAATTGGACAACCTAGAAGAAATGGATAAATTAATTCCTAGAAACCTATAACCCTCCCAAAACTGAAGCAGGAAGAAACAGAAAATTTGAACAGGCCAATTACAAGCAAGAAAACCGCATCGGTAATTTAAAAAAAAAAAAAAACTCCCAACAAACAGAAGTCCAGGACCAGATGGCTTCACAGGCGAATTCTACCAAACGTCTAAAGAAGAGTTAGCATTTATTCTTCTGACACTATTCCAAAAACTGAAAGAGGGAGGAAAATTCCAAATTTATCCTATGAGGGCAACGTTACCCTGTTACTAAAATCGGATAAAGACACCACAAAAAAGGGGAACTACAGGCCGATATCTCTGATGAGCACAGATTCAAAAGTCCTCCACTAAATACTAGCAAACCAAATCGAAGAAAACATTAAAAACAATCATTCACCATGGTCAAATGAGATTAATTGTTGGGATGCAAGGGTGTTTCGGTATCCACAAATCACTCAACGTGGTACATCACATCAACAGGAGAAAGGATAAAAACCATGTGATCATTTCAAGAGATGCAGAGAAACCACTTGACAACATACAACATCCATGCATGGTAAAAGCCCTCAGCAAAGTAGGTTTAGAAGTAGCATACTTCAGGGGCGCCTGGGTGGCTCAGTCGGTTACGCGGCCGACTTCGGCTCAGGTCATGATCTCGCGGTCTGTGGGTTCGAGCCCTGCGTCAGGCTCTGTGCTGAAAGCTCAGAACCTAGAGCCTGTGTTCTGATTCTGTGTCTCCCTCTCTCTGCCCTTCTCCTGCTCATGCTCTGTCTCTATGTCTCAACAATAAATAAACATTAAAAAAAAATTAAAAAAAAAGAGGTAGCATACTTCAACATAATAAAGGCCATATATGGAAAACCCATGGCTAACATCGTACTCGATGGGGAGAAATGGAAAGCTTTCCCCGTATGGTCAGAAGCAGGACAAGGGATGTCCACACACCTCCTTTCTTCAACATAGTATGAGAAGTCGTAGTTGCATTAATCAGACAACAAAAACAAATACGTGGCATCCAAATTGGTAAGGAAGGAGTAAAACTTTCACTACTTGCAGATGACATGAACCTATATGTAGAAAACCCATAAGTCTCCATCGAAAAACTACTAGAACTGATAAATGAATTCAGTGAAGTCACAGGATACAAAATCCATGCTCAGGTATCCATTGCATTCCTAAACATCAGTAATGAAGCAGCAGAAAGAGATATTAAGAAAAGAATCCCATTTATAATTGTAACCAAAACAATAAGACATCTAGGAATAAACTTACCAATAAGGTAAAAGACCTGTACTGTATAAAATATAAAACACTGATGAAAGGATTTGATGATGATATAAAGAAATGTAAAGACATTCTGTATTCATGGATTCTAAGAGCAAATACTGTTAAAATGTTTATTCTACCAAAATCAATAGAAACATTTAATGTAATCTGCATCAAAATCGGTATAGGGGATTGAGTTCACCTCTCCTGATGAGCATTGTGTAATAGATGGAACTCTTGAATCAGGACATTGTACACCTGAAGGTAATATAACACTGTTGGTTACCCACACTAGAAGTTTTATAAAAGCCCATTTGTATTTTCCATAAGGTAGAAAAATAGTGATTCCAAAGAAAAAAAGAAAGAAAAAAGAAAATAATTATTCCAATAAATAAGATTTTTCTGAGTCTATCTTTCAAGGACATTAGAATATTTACCGTTTTCTCATCCTCTACTAAAATTTTCTACCTGAGTTGGGCCAAAATTGGGACAGAAATCTGTTCTTAATGCCAAGTATCATTAAAGGCTAGGATGAAATTTACTACAGCCTGGGTGACTCAGACGATTAAAGCATCTGTCTCTTGGTTTTAGCTAAGATCATGATCTCACGGTTTCATGAGTTCAAGCACCACATCAGGCTCTGAGCTGGCAGTGTGGAGCCTACTTGAGATTCTCTTTCCCTCTCTCTGCCCCTCCCCCACTCACACAGTCTCTCCCAAAATAAATAAACTTAAAAAAATTTACTAGGAAGTACATTTAATTCTCATTTTATCCCCCCCCCCCCTTTGTAAGGCTGTCATCCTATTTATGCCATTTCATTTCATTAAAGATTTTATAATCCCATTCCATATATATATATAATTTTAAAGTTTCCAAACGGGCAAGTCGTATCATCCCTATTTTACAAGTAAGGCAACGGACTAGCAGTAGCTAGTCAGAGCAAAGTCAGTATGAAAAAAATTCATCTCTTGACTCCAAATCGAATTTTCTTTCCACTGTACTGCAGTGAATGAGAAAGATTTTATATAATAAAATGAAAGGGATACTGAATATCATTTTTCAGAAGGGAAATGGTCAAAAGGAAAGAATAAAGACTACCAATGAAATCTCAAGTTCCTTTGAAAGAGTAAAATTAGCAAGTTTGGACTGTCAAAGGATTTCTGTAGTAACTTGGGGAGGTTACATCTTAATTTTTAGAAGAAATTATCTTCCTTTATTTTTATCAAATGTAGCTTACAGTTCATAAGCTCCTTTAAGGCACTTTCCCCATCATATTTATCTTTGTATTTCTTTACATTCTCAAGATCTGAACAAGATAGATGTTTAGTAAAATAGTTATCCAAAGAAATTAATTCATTCTATACAGATATAAAAAATTTTGTCTTCTCAAAATCAGAGAAGCAGAATGACAAGACTGAAAAAATATCATAGAAAACCTATCCTTTATCTGCTTTTGAGTGGGACTACACTAGAACCCGTTAAGATTAATAAACAATCATCTAGATTCTTTCTTACTAAGTGCTCTTCTTTGTAGGAGATGTCACAAGCCCCCTTTTTCAAACATTCAGTGCTTTTAAGACACTCATCTCCAAAGTTTATTTCTATAATTCTATAATTTACTGTAATTTAGATCCCTTACTTCTTATTCAGCTTTAAATATGAACTGTAAAGTAGAATCATTCTCCCTGAAGAAAATTAATTTCTTTAGTGCTCCTCCATTATTTCTGTATCCCAATTCTCCTAAACCTCTCCAATTTCTACATATCATGCAAGACAAAATTTGGGGCACGAATCTTGGCACTCACAAGGATTTTGAAGTTCCCATCACTGTTTTCTAACACTATTCTCCATAATAACAAGGCCAATCCACTGACCTTTCTTTTGGTAACTAGATTCCTAGATACATTATTGGATTGTTTGTATTATTAAAACAATACAAACACTTTAAAATTCAGGAAAAATTAGTTGAGCCCAGTATCAGAACACATATTTCCTTTTATTGTTCATATATATACATATTTCACCATAGCTTATAGACTGTATTGTGTTGTTTTTCACTTATCCTATAAAAATATTTAATATTCCTGCTAAAATTTATGACAGAAAATTATTGTATTGAATCCAATAAAATAATGTTAATTATGTTCTAATTTTTGGACATTTAGTTTATTTCCTACATTCGTTTGACAACATTTCACTCATTTGCTCATTCATTCTAATATTTTTTGGGCTCCTACCATTTGCCAGGAATTATTCTATGTTCTACAGTCACAAAAGTAAACAAAATAAACAAGGATTCTGCTTTAATTCTAATAGAGGATGACTGACAGACAATAAACAAGATAATTAATTAAGCATGGAGGTGCCTGCGTTAAGCATCACACTTCTGCTCAAGTCCTGATCTTAAGGTCTGTGAGTTCGAGCTCCACGTCAGGCTCTATGCTGACAGCTCAGAGCCTGGAGCCTGATTCTCATTCTGTGTCTCCCTCTCTCTCTGCCCCTCCCCCACTTGTACTATCTCTGTCTCTCTCTCAAAAACAAACATTAAAAAAGTAATTCGCATGATAATTTCTATAGATGAAATAAACAGAGAATAGGTTTGGAAACCTCCCTGAGAAGGTAGCATGTGAGCCCAGACAAAGAGGAGTGATTCCTCTTGCTAGCCATGCATAAGCTTCGAAAAGAGTTTTCCAGGAGGAAGGAAGAACATGTGCAAATCCTGAATTAGGAACAAGCATGGGGAGTTTGAGAAAAGAAAAGGCCCGGGAGGCTGAAGCACAGTTGAATTCAGAGAAGCATAGAACTAGATGAGATTCCAGAAGGAGACAGAAACTTGTAGCTAATGCTAGAAAGGTTGGAAATTATTCTAACTGCAGAGAGTAGCTATTAAAGAGTTTTAGGCAAGGGAGCAGTAAGTACAGAAGCAGGTTAAATGTCATCGCATCTCCTTTAATTTTTTTTTTGTTTGTTTGTTTTTTAATAATACTTGTTAACATACTGCAGCAGAGTTTGGGAAACATTGGTATAGAGTCAGTCCATTCTAACTCTGAAATAGCTTTTGTCTCATAATCCGTTTGATCACATGTTGCTCCCTAACCCGAGCTGATAATGCCATTCTTCAGCTAATTCACCATCTTTCCGATGTCTTTTAGATGCCAGAGTTGGCTTCCTACCCCCACTCTTACCCTCCATCACATATAGTTTTTTGTCAGTAGCAAACATTTGTGACATACTCTCTAAAAAGTTAGGGAACAATTTAAATAGATGGTCATAAAGAGCATATAAGTAACTGAGTATTAAACAGAACCTTTTCAAAAGGAAAAAACATATTATTCTTTTGACTAGTCCAAGGAATGAATGTAAATTGTGATATGATAAGTTAAAGCAAGTAGCCCAGTAGTTTTAGACTGAGGTATGCAAACCGTCTATGATCCTTTTCTCAATTAGTTAGCTAACGCCGTGTGACCAAATGAGCATGTGGGATTTCAAGAACTTCCTAAATGAACGAAGGGAAGAGGCCATGGTATTTGGGTTAGTAAGTTTCATGCCTAATTTATACTTTTTGGAAAGGTTCGACTGTGGATGTAAGTTAAAAAGATGAAATCAATAAATCCATTTCATTGAGAAGGGAGGAACAGATTATGAAAAGAAACAAAAGGAATGATATGTCTGAAGTGGCTTGATGAATGACTTTGAAGCCTTTTGGATGTAATCTCTCTAAACAAAAAGTAACTTTCAGCCTATTTGTTACCATATTACTGAAAACAGATGGATAGAAATTCAATAATTCAACAAAATTGGTATACTCTGACTTAAAATCTAGGCTAGAATGTATCTCATTTAAAATGTTGATTTAGGGGCACCTGGGTGACTCAGTCGGTTAAGCATCCGACATTGGTTCAGGTCATGATCTTGCGGTTTGTGAGTTCGAGCCCCGCGTCGGGTTCTGTGCTGACAGCTCCGAGCCTGGAGTCTGCTTCAGATTCTGTGCCTTCCTCTCTCTCTGCCCCTCCCCTGCTCATGCTCTGTCTCTCTCTCTCAAAAATCAATAAACATTACAAAAAATTTTAAAAAATAAATAAAATGTTGATTAATTGGATTTCCAAATTTACCATTTCTATATCTAACATAATATGACTAGGAGGAAGTCTGTAAATATTTACAATACTGGATTTAATTTTGTCATTGTGACTTTGATTAAGAACCTTGACTAAGAAAATGTAATTTTGAAAATGGACAAATATCGATTGGCAAAAACTAAAAACAAATGAGAATTTTGAGAAACTGACAATCAGCTTGAAACTAATAATCACTTTAAGGGCCAAACATGAGAAGGGCACCTGGTGGCTCAGTCAGTTAAACATCTGACTAAAGCTCAGGTAATGATCTCATGTTTCATGGGTTCAAGCGCTGCACTGGGCTCTGTGTTGACAGCTCGGAGCCTGGAGCCTGCTTTGGATTCTCTGTCTCCCTCTCTTTATCCTCCTCCCTCACTTTCTCTCCCTCTCTCTCTATCTCTCCCTCTCTCTCTCTCTCACAAAAGTAAACAAACATTTAAAAAATGGGCCAAACATAAGACATAGGCAGTTTTGAGGGCAAATGAGATATATGATGTGAAGATGATCTGGTAGTTGATTAGAAAGTTAGTACAGTACCGTCTTCTAAGGGCAACTGCCACCTAAGGTAAGGAATGTTTGATCACCCAGTGCAAGGCAGCACTCTCTACCAGAGTTGACAAAACAAGTTCCACTAAGAAGCTATTTGCTTACTGAAAGGCAGTGACTATTCTTTATCATAAAGTAGACTGAAGTTCAACATCATGTAATGTGGCGATCAAAAGTGAGAGATCCCTCTTATAGTCCTGAAACACTATGAGAAAACAAACAGTAATTTTGAAGAAAAACCCCAAAGAAATTTAACATGTGTGCAATGTCTAAAATGTGTCACCATTATCAAGCTCTGAAATGTAAAGGCCAGACTTAAAGATGGAATGGTAAGATGATATTGGGATCAGTTCCTGAGTTCCCAGGTCCCTCTAAAAGATTAATTCAAGGAACAACATACAAATTCAGCACTAGGCCCTACTATAGGAGATTTTAACAGGGTATAGTAAAGAGGACAATTATTTTCCCAGACATCACCAATTCCCTTACATGACCCCTTTACTTCTAAACATATGCATTTCCTGGTGACTGGGTATTTCCATGATTATTCTAAATCACAGTGGCAGGTATTTTAAATTGTAGGCATTGCTTTTCAATTGAGCTACTTGTATATAGACAACTTTCTGTACCATAGAATACAGTGAATAGAAACAGGATTTATTCATATGAGTTTCAAGAACAGAAAGAGAAACATGGTCCTTAGAAAAAGCTGTGTTACAATTACAGTTGACTCTTGAACAATGCAGGGGTTAGGTGCCAACCACCCCTTCCCCCTACAGTCAAAAATCTGCATATAACTTTTGACTCTCCAAAATCTTAACTACTAATAGCCTAATGTTACTGGAAGACTTAGTGATAACAAAAACAGTCGATGAAAATATATTTTGTATGTTATATACTATATTCTTATAAGCTAGAGAAAAGAAAATGTTTTTAAGAAAATTGTAGGAAAATATACTTACAGTACTGTAAATAAATCCATGTAACTGTGGACCTGCACAGTTCAAATGGATGTTTGTCAAGGGTCACGTATACAGAAAAATGATTACAAGTCCATTTTTTATATTGTTTCTATGAACTCTCATTTAACTCTGGCTTATGAGGCTCTTAAGCATGGTCAGGTGATTCAATTTGTCTTTAATAGAATGCAAAGTTTCATGGAACAGTTAAAACAAAAGAATCCAAAATAAAAGATGGAAGACAGGTTGTGTGACAGTGGCACAGGATTGTGTGGCAAGACCATAGACTGTAGAAATAAGGAACAGAGAAAAGGACTGGGCCACAACTCTGATTATATTCTTTGATTCAACTGTATACTCCTCTTTAGATTGTTATCTAGACTTTAGTCTTCCAGTTTGCTAATGAGGTACTTCAGACACATTATCAAACTTCCTAAAGAAAAGATACGGCAAGTTTCCAATTTGAGCATTAAGAGAATGGCTTATCCAGCCAGTAAATTTTGGAAGACATTATTTGAAAACAGAATTTTCCAAACTGTGTTCTGAGAAAAACTAGCATCTCATAATTTCTTAATAGGTGACTAACAAAAGGATTTGTCTTCAAGAAAGTTGGGAAACAATGGATAAAATAAAGGCAAATAACAGGTATATTTTACTGCTTTTAATATGTTAATGTGCATTATAAGGATCCAAGGGGAAAATACAGTAAGTAGTTTCCCCAAACTTCTTTGGATATAAAATCCTCTATTTCTCTCAAGCCAAATTATTCAGATCTTATGTTACACTAGGGTTATTAAGAACCGAGTTTGAGAAAAGCTGCTCTACAAACATACACATTCAAGACTTCAGAATATTCCACCAGAGGCTGGAATTTGGGAAACATTGTATTTCACCAAATAGCTAGTTAGCCACTTGATTTCTGCAAGCTTATTTCATATCAAACAATGTCCTACTTACTATTACAAGCAAAATTTCAATGGGATACCCAAAAGATACACTAGCAGTCATCATATTTTTAAATTTTTTACTGATTAAAAGTCACTTAAGATATTATACAAGTATTACTTCTCCTTTAATTCCTTCCTTTTTTCTTCCTTTTTAAAATTTTCTAAGTTCATCTATGTTGTAGCATGGATAAGTACTTCATTTCTTTTTTTATAGTAATCTCTACACGCAATTTGGGGGCTCAAACTCACCACCTCCACATCAAGAGTAGCATGCTCTTCCATCCTGAGACAACCAAGCCAGGACCTGCTTTTGATTTTTAAAGGCAATTTTACATGGCATCTATGCAAATAATGTTTCTGAAAGTTTAGTATTTGGAGGTTTATGAAGAATTGCTTTTTTTCAGCTTCCAGTATTTCTCATACTTGGAACGTTAAAAGCCATAATAACACATACAACATGTGGTGAAGTTTCCTAATAAATCATTGCCTCATCAGCAACCAGTATTCTGCCATTTAGAAAACAACACAAATTTTGCTAAACATTCCTCTGTGGCTTTCAAAAGATCAAGAATGCGAGGCTCAGATTAAACGGTGTGGACAGGGGCACCTGGGTGGCTCAGTCAGATAAGTCACATAAGTGTCCGGCTCTTGATTTCAGCCCAGGTCATCTCACCATTCACAAGTTCTAGCATTGTGTCCAGCTGTGTGCTGGCAGTGCAGAGGCTGCTTGGGATTTCTCTCTCCCTCTCTCCCTGCCCCTCGGCAGCTTTCTCTCTCTCTCTCTCTCTCTCTCTCTCTCTCTCTCTCTCTCATAAAATAAATAACATTAAAACAAATTTAAAAAGTGAAAGGTGTGGACACAAAAAGCTTTATGTCTTTGGGAGGAAACAAAACACCATTCTAGCTCTGAACGATTCAGTTAAAATTTGCAATAATTTCAAGATGGCATTTATTGATACAAAGTATTTTGTCATTGGCAATTAATGCCACATCACACAAGAAAAATCTATTAAGTTTCGTTATTTTTAAGAGAGAGAGAGCAGTGGAGGGGCAGAGAGAGAAAGAGACAATGCCAAGCAAGCTCCACACTGTCAGCACGGACACTGATGTACGACTCAATCCCATGAGCCATGAGATCATGAACTAGCTGAAATCAAGAGCCAGATGTTTAACCGACTGAGCCACCCAGGTGCCCCAAGAAAAAATTTAAAAGTTTATTTATTTAAGTATCTCTATACCCAAAGTGGGGCTCGAACTCACAACCCTGAAATCAAGAGTCACATGCTTCTCTGACTGAGCCAACCAGGAACCCCAAGAAAAATATTTTAAAAAGAAATGCAAAAAACGTATTGGTAAGAAACAAAGAAATAAGAAAAAAGAATATAGAGGTAAAGGAGCAGGAAGAATAAAACTAATGAAAATACTTGCCTTTTATTGTCAGTTAAAAGCTGATCAAAAAACCTGCTCAAAATATATTAGACAATACTGTTCAAATATAGAAAATAAAGTACTAGCAAAATGTAACGAGTCATAAATTAAGATGATACAAATTTTAGAGAATTTATAAAAAGAATTGAAATTTGCTTTTAGAGAAATGTGTTTGTAGTAGTACCCACATTTTAACTGATTAAATTATCTTTAAAGATCATTAAAGGTAGGAGTGAAAAAAAACACACACACACACAAAGGAAACATTAAGGATAGGCCAAGGTAAGGAGGTGGTTAGCTTCACTAGACCCTGGGAGGAAATGCCATAAAGATCACTTTCATACTGGCTTCAGAAGCAGGTACTGTTATAATGTATCAGGTGTTTCTACTTCTGATTCCATCAGGTAAGTAATTAAGTTATAGCAAATCACTGGATGAACCCGAAGTAAACAAGCACTCACAAATATCTTTGCAAACAACCATCTCATACGGCTATCATTTACTCTTCGATAGCATGCAAAATTATAATTGCAGTAACATTCTTTCCCATGAATCCTCCAGTTTTGTTTCTATTTTAGAAAACCTATTCTCATTAATGTTTATTTATTTTTGAGAGAGAGGGGGAGAGAGACAGAGCATGAATGGGGGAGGGGCAGAGAAGGAGAATTCAAAGCAGGCTCCAGGCTCTGAGCTGTCAGCTCAAAGCCAGATGTTGTTCCAAACCCACCAACTGCAAGATCATGACCTGAGCCAAAGTCAGACACTCACCCAACTGGGCTACCCAGGTACCTCGAAAACCTATTGTCATTAAAAATAGTATAAGAAATTGGGCCACTTTTTAAGACATAATAAAATTTAAAAATTATCAACCTTGGACATCCAAATACCTAAGTTTAGGTGCTGTGCAAGTGGAAAATGTCTAGACCTAACATAACACAAAACCAAACCTGTAAGACAGAATCTACATATACTTATATAACAAATATTTACTAAGGTCCTGGGCTGGAAACTAGGAATTTATTTATGAATAAGACAGACAAGGATTATGCCTTCATGGGACTTATATTTGAGCAGTAAAAGACAGAAAAAAATCAAACAAGAAAATCACAGAGTATAATTATTTCTCTGAAAGAAATAAGGTGAAATGATAGTAATGGGGATGATGATGTGGGTGCTATTTAGAATAGGATAACGAGGGAAAGACTTTTTGAAGTGATGGCATTTGAGTTGAGGTAAATGGCATAAAATGGCATTTTTATTTAATAAAATAAAAAATAAAAATGGCAATGTTTATTTGAAGCTCTATCTAGGAAAAGAAGACTATGGGCAGAACAAACACGGAAAGGTAAATGGCAGCACCTGGGTGTCTCATTCGGTTAAGCATCTGACTTTGGCTCAGGTCATGGTCTCATGGTTCGTGAGGTCGAGCCCCACATCAGGCTCTGTTTGGGCTGGGATTCTCTCTGTCCCTCTCTCTGCTCTCCCCTCCCCTCACTTGAGCTCTCTCTCTCTCTCAAAATAAATAAATTAATTTAAAAAAATTTAAAAGCTAAAGGGTACACAACTGTCAGTGAATAAGATAATAAATATTACAATCTAGAAAGGTGAAGATTGTTTCATTGATGGGCTAATAAAAATGATATAAGAGGAAAAAAGGTCACCATTCAATGCCTTTCCATCTTTAAAAGAATCACAGAAGGATGCTAAAACTTATTTAGTCTAATATCCCACACAATGTACTCCACATAATCATTGTTATACTGCTTAAACACTAGTGTTTAAAGCATTCCACTCAATTGTGAGGCATCGCAGATACTAGAAAGTTTTTCTTAAACGGAGCTGAAAATGGTATTTTGTCAATCTCCAATATGGACTCTAGCTCTTCATTTTCCAATATTCTAAGGCAAGTCATATTTTGGCCCTCAGTGTTCTGCTCTAGGATCCACATTTTCACCCACTGTTTCCGGACTCTAGATCATCTAGATGTTATGCTTCCTCTGGATACACTATAGTTTCTTAATACGTTACTTTAAAATCATACTACCTCTAGACACACCTACAAAATTTGGAAAGAATAAGTACCCTTATTTTCAATACCAGAGTTGTAGTATACTCACTAAACATGTCATTTGCTGATAATTCGATATATGCAAAACATTATATTAGGTGCTAGGAAGATTTAAATTTGAATTAAAATGGTCTATCTCTTACATGAAAAGATGTTCAACATCACTCATCATCTGGAAAATACAAATGAAAACCGCAATGAGATACCACCTCACACTTGTCAGAATGGCTAAAATGAACAACTCAGGCAACAACAGATGTTGGCAAGGATGTGGAGAAAGAGGAACCCTTTTGCACTGCTGGTGGGAATAAAAGCTGGTGCAGCCACTCTGGAAATCAGCATGGAGATTTCAAAAAAAAATTAAAAATAGAACTACCTTATGATCCAGCAATTGCACTACTAGATATTTATCCAAGGGATACAGGTGTGCTGTTTCGAAGGGGCACATGCACCCCAATGTTTATGGCAGCACTATTGACAATAGCCAAAGTATGGAAAGAGCCCAATGTACATCGACTAATGAATGGATAAAGAAGACATGGTATGTATATAGAATGGAATATTACTTAGCAATCAAAAAGAATGAAATCTTGTCATTCGCAATAACTTGGGTGAAACTAGAGTATATTATAGCAAGCAAAATAAGTCAGTCAGAGAAAGACAAATATACGATTTCATTCATATGTGGAATTTAAGAAACAAAACAGATAAATGTAGGGGAAGGGAAGGAAAAATAAGATAAAAACAGAGAGGAAAACAAACCATAAGAGACCATAAGAGACTCAAATACGGAGAACAAACTGAGGGTTGCTGGCGGGGTGTTGGGTGGGGGGATGGGCTAAATGGGTGATTGGCATTGAGGAGGGAAGTTGTTCCAATGAGTACTGGGTGTTATATGTAAGTGAAGAATCCACTAAATTCTATTCCTGAAATCATTACTACACTATATGTTAACTAACTTGGATTTAAATTTAAAAAAAGAAAAGAAAAATGTTTATAAGTTGAAAAAATAAAAATAATTAAAAAGTTAATTAACCTAAAAAATGGTCTCTCAACACAGGAGTGCTGATGCATAGGGGCACGTGTACCCCGATGTTCATAGCAGCACTGTCAACAACAGCCAAATCATGGAAAGAGACTATGTGTCCATCAACAGATAAATGGATAAAGAAGATGTGGTATATATATACAATGGAATACTACGCAGCAATTAGAAGGAACGAAATCTGGCCATGTGTGGCAACATGGATGGAACTGGAGGATATTATGCTGAGTGAAATAAGTCAGGCAGAGAAAGACAGATGCCATATGTTCCCACGCATAGGTAGGCTTTAGAAGACCTAGCAGAAAACCAGGGGGGAGGGGAAGAGGGGAAGGAAGGAAAAAAAAAAAAAAGCCACAGAGAAGAAGGAAGACATGACTTAAGAGACTCTGAAAGAATAAGAACAAACCGAGTAGAGAGGGGGGTGTGGGAGGGGAGAGAGTGGGTGATGGGCACTTGTTGGCTTGAACACTGGGTGTTGTTTGGAAACCAATTTGACAATAAATTATTTAAAAAAAATGGTCTCTCAAGAAACTTGCACCTTAGTGGAAGCAAGACTCATAGACTTTAGTGTTCAATAATAGGTATAGATATAACATAATAGGCACCCAGAAGAAAAAAAATGTGTTGTAAAGGGCACCACTGTCATTCTACCTCATTTTATTAATCACTTGCTGATGTATGAGATTCCTGCCTATATGCTTACTCTTATCTTTATACACACACAGGTCAAAATTGTGACACTAGAATTGAACTTCTGTCAATCCTGCGCTAATATTAAAGTGAAATGATTAGTAAAACTAATAATCTAAGATATATTTTATTCCTTGATTACAGAAGATAACATAAACGATATTAGATGAACCAGGATCAATGTTGGGAAATCTGAGATATATGGTATTTGAACACAATTTTGGAATTTAATCACTATCATTATTGATAGCTACTCAAAGCCTTATTGTCAGCAGAATGGGTGGAATAAACTCTGTGTGTGTGTGTGTGTATGTGTCTGTGTGTGTGTGTGTGTGTGTGTGTGTGTGTGTGTGTGTGTAATGCTATTCATGGTAACTAGTAAGGTATTTTTGGAATTGATCTGTACAAGTAAGTTAGAGGAGACTTATCCAGGAGACTTAAATAAAATTAGCACTGCAGGTACTTCAACACAGAAAAACAGGTCCTTTTATATACTCCATTTATTTCAAGTATTTTTTATGGAAATGGTGTCTGAGGTAGTTCCATATCAGGGAAATAAAGAAAAGAATGTTTGGACTTGAATTGTTTCGTTTGAAGAGGAATTTCTGTATACTATAGATTGGATGCTATGTATGCCTAACAGCATGAATAAGGGGGTACACATGCACACACTCCCCTGGACTAATCACTTACTATACTGTGATGTTGATTTTTATTATAAAAGAAATTCTTATGGACAAAATGAAGCAACATGTGAATACAGTTTTGTTTTTTACCTTCACCGTGGTACACAAGCGAAAAGAAACTTCACAATTTAGAGAGACAAGTTGTATACATTATCATGTCGAAGCGGGAAAATGCAAGGCTTATTTGTAGAATAGTAATCACCACCATCCTGGGAAACTCCTTTAGTATAGAGCTTCTATTCTCAAGGAGCCAGATGTTTTTAGCCAGGCCTGAAAGCACAGATGGTAGACAGCTGTCAGACAGATGTCTTTGTTAAAGTTCTTTTTAAAAACTTTTCAGCATCTATTAAATGGAAAGAGATTTTCTGGGAGGGTGAGAGAAAAAGGAAACAAGGATGAAAACTAACTTAAAAGTTTGAAAGCAGTTTAAAAAGTGGTTTTGTGTTCTCAAAGAAGCTGTATACCTCTAATATTTATGCTACTTCCTTCCTTTTCCCCCTTCAATAAGTATCTGTTTGTGTCAGGCTCCATAATAGGAGCTAGGCATTCAAAAATAAATGATAGTCCCTGCTCTCTAGGACTTCACAGTTTATTAGAAGAGATAGTTATAAAACTAAACAAGTGCAATAGAGTATAATACATTCTATAGTAGCAACAAATACTGTATAACAGTGGTGATACAAAGGAAGGAATCACCAGCTATGCTTGGGTTGTCAATGAAAGCCTCACAGAAGTGATAATATGTGAGCTGAGTCTTCACAAAAGCAGAAGTTAAGTTTGGTGGGGGTGGATTCCAGGCAGAGGATTAATATGTGCAAAGGTATAGATGCCTAAAGCACCATGGCCCACTCCATAGTTAGATACGGATAGAATATAACTCTGTCTTAGAGAATGGTAGGAAGTAAGACTGATGGGTCTGGCAGGAGTTATATCAAGGAGAATGTATGGAACAGTGACCATGAGAAAGACAGTAAAGTTTACAATAGCATCCACTGCCAACAGAAGAGGGGAATAATTCAAGATACATGTAAGAATTTCTAAATGGTGTCCAAAGGATTGCTAAGTGATATGCTAAGGGCCCAGTACAGGTCTTTAGAAACCATAATTTTATAATATTAACAATCTACACACTTGCATTAATTTATCCAGCAGCATTCAGCCATTATAGTAAGAGGAACACACAGTCCCGTAACCTAGAGAATGTAACACTGGAAACTAAAATTGGATCTTAATTAGAAATATATGAAGTATTGCCCCAAAGTAATTCAAATTCCAAAATTATATTTTAACAGTACCGAAATCTCTTAGCCCTTAAGGTCAAAATGAATAAATTAGATAAAAAGATGCAGGGTATCGGTTTGTAATTTTCTTTAGCTTTATACATCTCAAAGTATTTTATTATGGTTGCTCTTAATTTATTCCCCACATAGTGAG
Source organism: Paguma larvata (assembly GCA_030068075.1). Lineage (NCBI taxonomy): Eukaryota > Metazoa > Chordata > Mammalia > Carnivora > Viverridae > Paguma > Paguma larvata. Next base: position 53,120,336 of record CM057830.1, on the reverse strand, counting down.
AAAGATAGTAAAGGTTATCATGCATATAATTATTATATAGATAATAGCACCATGAATACTTCTTTTTTTAAGTCTATTTATTTTTGAGAGAGAGAGAGAGAGAGAGAGAGAGGGAGGGAGAGAGAGAGAGAAAGAGCGAGCAGGGGAGTGGCAGAGAGAGAGGGAGACAACGAATCCTAAGCAGGTTCCAGGCTCTGAGCTATCAGCACAAAGCACAAGGCAGGGCTCGATCTGATCATGACCTAAGCTGAAGTCGGACACTTAACCAACTAAGCGACCTAGATGCCCAACATGTGACTTCTAATATGGCAATTACCATTCCATAACTGCAATTGCAGTATATATCCCCTATCAGCCTGTGAGCTCTTTGATAGCAGGGATCATGCCTTCTTCAGCTTTGTACCCTCAGCACCTCACTCAACATTGAGCTCATAGAAGATACTTAAAAACAATTAATTGGATGGATCAATTTACAGATGAAAATATGAAATACAGAACAAAAAGTTGGCCCAAGACACACTACTTTGTGGTATAGAATGCATTCCATGCAGAGGAAAGGTATTGGTTTCTTTGAGGCAATATTTGGCTTTATTTTAAGATAGATAAGAAATATTTAGACATAAAACCATGTATTTTCAAAATAAAACATAATGTTAATGTGACATAGTACTCCTAGAAAGAGAATCATATAGTAGAAGGTAAATAAACATCACCGCTACATTTTAATTTTAAGTATAAGGCCGAAAAATGGCTAATGATTTTAATAAGAAGGAATTTGAAATTATTAATATCAGTACACTAAAAACAGTTGCTGCCATTGGTTATATAATTTGGATTGGTGTATTGTATCCAAACAGCAATACATATTTGCATAAGGTTTCATAATTTACAAAATTATTTTCTACTATAAAAACTTGTAGTCATAATTTTACTTATCCCTTACACCAGTTTGTAGAGTAAGTATTATTCTTTTTTTAGACTTCTTTATTCATTTTGAAAGAGAGAAGGAGAGAGTATGCATGAGCAGGTAAGAGGCAGAGAGAGAGAGAGAGGGAGAGAGAACCCCAAGCAGGCTCTAAGCACTCAGTGCAGAGCCTGATGTGGAGATCATGAACATGATCTGATCATGATTTGACATGACCTGAACTGAAATCAAGATTTGGGAAATGATTTGGCGGAGCCATCAGGTGCTGCAAGGAAGTATTATTCTAATTCTCATTTTTATAATGGAGGGAATTTTAAAAATATTTATTTTATTATTTAAAAACTTTTAATTTCAGTGTAGTTAACAATGTTATCCTAGCTATAGGGGTACAATATAGTTATATAACCATTCCATATATTACTCAGTGCTCATTAAGTGTACTCCTACTACCCTTCATCTATTTCACCCATGCCTGCACCCACCTCTCCTCTGATAACCATCTGTTTCTCCTCTATAGTTAAGAGTTTGTTTTTGGTTTGTATTCTTTTTCTCAGTCATTTATTTTGTTTTTCATATTCCACATATGAGTCAAATCATATGGCAGATGTCTTTCTCTGACTGGCTTATTACACTTAGCATTATGCTCTCTATAACCATCCATGTTGTTGCAAGTGCCAACACTTCATTCATTTTTGCATCACTCACACTCTCACACACACACACACACACACACACACACACACACACACACACACACATCTTCTTTACTCTTTCATCTACTGATGAACAGTTAGAGTGCTTTCATTATTTGGCTATTATAAATAATGCTTCCATAAACATAGGGATACATATATCCCTTCAGTTTAGTGTTTTCATATTCTTTGGTAAATACCCAGTAGTGGAATTCCAACACTGTGGGATAGTACCATTTTTAATTTGTTGAGGGACCTCCATACTGTTTTCCAGAGTGAATGTACTAGTTTGCATTCCCACAAACAGTACACAGGGTTCCTTTTTATCCACATCAATGCCAACACTTGTTTCTTGAGTTTTTGATTTTACCCATTCTGACAGGCGTGAGATGATAACTCATTGTAGTTTGGGTTTGCATTTTCCTGATGATGAGTGATGTTGAGCATCTTTTCATGTGTTTGTTGGTCATCTGTATGTCTCGGAAAATTTCTGTTCATGTCTTCTGTGATTTTTAATTGGGCTTCTTTTTTGGTGCGTAGTTGTTTAAGTTCTTTGTATATTTTGGATAATAATGGTTTATGAGATATGTCACTTGCAAACTCCTTCTATAATTCAGTAGGTTGTCTTTCAGTGTTGTTTATTGTTTCCTTTGCTGTGCAGAAGGTTTTTTTTTTTTTTTTGATGTTGTCCAATATTGTTTTTGTTTCCCTTGCCTCAAAAGACATGTCTGGAAAGATGTGGCTATGACCGATATCAGAGAAATTACTGCCCGTTCTCTCTTCTAAGATTTTTATGGTTTAAGGTCTCACGTTTAGGTCGTTAATCCATTATGGGTTTATTTTTGTGTATGGTGTAAGAAAGTGGTACAGTTTCATTCTTTTCCATGTAGCTGTCCACTTTTCCCTACGCCATTTTGGAAGAAACTTTTTCCCAATGGATATTCTTGCCTCCTTTATTGAAGATTAACTGACCATATAACTGTGAGGTTATTTCTGGGTTTTTTATTGTTTTATTGATCTATGTGTCTGTTTTTGTGCCAGTACCATATGGTTTTGATAACTACAGCTTTGTAATATAACAAAATCGGGAACTGTGATACTTCCAGTTTTGTTTTTAATATTGCTTTGATTATTTGTAGTGTTTGTCATTCCATACAAATTTTGGGATAGTTTGTTGAAGCTCTGTGAAAAATGCTGTTGTATTTTTATACAGATTGCATTAAATGTATAGATTGCTTTGGGTAGTATAGACATTGTAAAAATATTTTTTCTACCAATCCATGAGGATGGTATATCTTACCATTTGTGCGGTCTTCAATTTTTTTCATCAGGTTTTATACTTTTCAGAGAAGAGGTCTTTCACCTCTTACATTAGGGTTATTTGTAGGTATCTTATTACGTTTGGTGCAAATGTAAATGGGATCTTTTTCTTAATTGCTCTTTCTGCTGCTTCATTATTGGTGTATAAATATGGAACTGATTTCCATACACTGATTTTGTCTCCTACATTGATTTACCAGTTCTAGTAAATTTTAGGTGGACTCTTTACTTTTGCTCATCACAACTCATGCACTACTTAGTATCCATTACCCATTTAGCCCATCTCCCACCTATCTCCCTCCGTCAACCCATAGTTTGCTCTCTATCATAGTCTCTTGTAGTTTGTTTCCCTCTTCTCTCTCCCATTCCCTTCCTATATATTCATCTGTTTTGTTTCTTAAATTCCACATGACTGAAATCATATGGTATTAGTCTCTCTATGATTGACTTATTTCGCTTAGCATAATACATCCTAGCTCCATCCATACCATTCCAAATGTCAAGATTTCATTCTTTTAGATGGCTGAATAGTTTTCCATTGTATGTATGTATGTATGTATGTATGCATGCATGCATATATACCACAACTTCTTTATCCACTCATCAGTAGATGGGCATTGGGCTATTGTTGATAATGCTGCTATAAACACCAGGGTGCATATGCCCCTTAGAATCTATATTTTTGTATCTGTTGGATAAATACCTAATAGTGCAATTACTAAATTTTAGGGGTAGTTCTATTTTTACTTTCGTATGGAACCTCCATACTGTACTCCAGAGTGGTTGAACTAGTTTGCAAAAGGGTTCTTCTTTCTCCTCATCCTTGCTAACATTTGTCACAAACTTTGTCTTTTGTTAATTTAGCCATTCTGACGGGTGTGAGGTGATGTCTCATCATGATTTTGGTTTGTATTTCCCTGATGATGAGTGAAGTTGAGTATCTTTACATGTACCTGTCAGCCATCTGGATATCTTCTTTGGAAAAGTATCTATTCATGTTTTCTGCCCATTTCTTAACTGGTTTATTTGTTTTTTGGGTGTTGAGTTTGATGAGTTCTTTGTAGATTTTGTTACCAACCCTTCATCAGATGTTCTTTCTATTTGCAAATATCTTCTCCCATTCTATACCCTGTCTTTTAGTTTTGTTGATTGTTTCTTTCACTGTAGAGAAGCTTTTGATCTTGATGAAGTCCCAATAGTTCATGTTTACTTTTGTTTCCCTTGCCTTCAGCAATGGGTCAAGTAAAAACTTGCTGCAGCCATGGTCAAAGAGGTTGCTGGCTGTATTCTCCTCCAGGATTTTTATGGTTTCCTGTCTCACATTTAAGTGTTTCATCCATTTTGTATTTATTTTTGTGTATGGTGTAAGAAAGTGGTCCAGTTTTCCCATCACCATTTGTTGAATATCTTTTTTCCATTAGATATTCTTTCCAGCTTTGTCAAAGGTTAGCTGACCATATAGCTATGAGACCATTTCTAAGTCTTCTATTGTGTTGCATTAATCTATGTGTCTGCTTTTGTGCTAGTACCATATTGTCTTGCTGACTACAGCTCTGAAACATAGCTTGAATGGTGGAGTCTTTAGGTTTTCTATATATAGTATCATGTGGTCTGCAAGTAGAAAAAATTTTACTCATTAATTATCAATTTGAATACCTACTGTTTCTTTTTGTTACCTGATTGCTGAGGCTAGGACTTCTAGGACTATGGTGAAGAATAGTGGTGAGTGTGGATATCTTTGTCTCCTTATTGACTTTCTGGAAAAAGCTCTCAGCCTTCCCCCAATGAGTATGATGTTAGCTGTGGGTTTTTCATATAAGGAGTTTATTATGTTGAGGTATGCCCCCTCTAAATCTACTTTGGAGGGTTTTGATCATGGATGGATGTTGTATTTTGCAAAGAGATTTTCTGCATCTACTGAAATGATCATATGATTTTACTCCTTTCTCCTATTGATGTGATGTATCACACTAAGTGATTTGCAAATATTGAACAACACTTGCATCCTGGGAATAAATCCCACTTGATTACAGTGAATGTTTTTTCTAACATATTATTGGATTCAGTTTGCTAATGTTGAGGATTTTTGCTTCTATGTTCATCAGAGATATTGGCCTGTAGTTCTTATTTTTGTGGTGTGTCTATCTGGTTTTGGTATCAGTGTAATGGTGGCCTCATACAATAAATTTGTAAGTTTTCCTTCATTTTCAAATTTTCCAATACTTTGAGAAGAATGTTTGCTCAAGGGGTACCTGGGTGGCCTCAGCCAGTTAAGCGTCCAACTCTTGATTTCGGTTCATGTCATGGTCTCACAGTTTGGGAGTTTAAGCCTTATGTCAGACTCCACACTGACGGTGAAAAGCCGGCTTGGAATTCTCTCTCTCTTCCTTTATCTCTGCCCCTCCCTCATGCGCACGCACGCGCTCTCTCTCTCTCTGTCTAAAAAAATAAAAGTTGGTGGAATTCAACTGTGAATCTGTCTCTTCTGCTCTTTTGTATTTTGATGACTGATTCAGTTCCCTTGGTGGTATTTAGTCTGTACAAATTTTCTATTTCTTCCAACTTCAATTATGGTAGGTTATATGTCTATAGGAATTCATCTATTTCTTCTAGATTGTCCAATTTGTTGGTAAATAATTTTTGTAATACTCTCTTACAATTGTTTGTATTTCTGTGGTGTTACTCTTATTTCTCCTCTTTTATTTGTGATTTTGTTTATTTAACTTCTCTCACACACTCTCTATTTTATTTAAATTTTTTGATATAACTCTGGATAGAGGTATATCAATTTTTGTTGATTATTTTTAGAAAACCAGCACCAGGTTTTATTTATCTGTCCAATTTTTTTCTTTTTTTAGTTTCATTATCATTTATTTCTTCTTTAATCAGTATTACTTCCTTCGTCTGGGTTTTGGTTTTTATTATTTTTTCTTTTTCTAGCTCCTGTAGGTGTAAAGTTGAGTTTTTCTCCAATAAACACACACTTGAAGTAATATGAGTTCAGAGGTATTCTGTAACTTTTTCAAGGTCTTTGGCAGTACCAGGACTGGGACGCCAGGTCTTCTGATTTCAAAGTTTACATTCTTTATACTGACACATTCAGGTATTCTCATGCGACCTCTTCTATCCTTAAATTATATCTTTCTGAATATCTCTGGTTGGTGATCATATGGTAGACACTGGTTGCTCTGATACAATTCATGTCAGAAGCCTGTTCCCCAATCATATGGTCTCTGATGTTCTTTTGTACTTTGAGTGTTGTTTGACATGAGAAGTAGTTGAGAGGCAGACATACACAAGTTCTAGCCTAGGAAATAACTCTCCAACTGTCTTTTTAAAAAATGTTTATTTCTTTATGTATTTTGAGTGAGAGAGACTGCATGGTGGAGGCTCAGAGAAAGGAGGAGAGAGAGAACTCCAAACAGACTCCATCCTGTCAGTGCAGAGCACAATGTGGGGATCCAACTCATGAACTTTGAGATTATGACCTGAGCAGAAATAAAGAGTCAGATGCTTAACTGACTGAACCACCCAGGCACACCCCCCAACGGTCTTTAGATTACTTACTCTGGATGGGAGAATTGTTGTAGCAGAGGTAAAGGCTAAGACTATCAATTGCTTTCCTCTTATGCTCCAAAATATGAATTTATTATTTGTGATTTTGAGACATGGTAGAGGTATCTAGCATGCCCTTCTCCAGCAATCCATATCCTAACCTAGTATTTAGAGATGAATTCAAGTCTAATCATCTTGATAATGTTTTCCCAGACTATGCTAGCTCAAGCCATTTCTTCTTTCTCTTGCTTCCATCAGCACTTATATGTCCCACTCACTTTAGCTCTTACTCACATACAGCATCATTTTTCATATTTCATTAGTATCTTGTACAATAGTTGTTCAAAAAATACATGTTATATTTTAAATTCTACCTACTTAGTGGACTGAATCCTCTTAAGGTACTATATGTCAGGGATTTTAATTCTCCTTATCTAAATGGAATTTTCTTATTAGTTTCCCTTTATAAATGTATATCTTTCATTACTCAATCATATTTCCAGATATTGTTTAAACTTAATTGGCTCAAGTGTAGATGGCATATAACCACATAATTTCTCTGTAAAACCACTGGGTAAACATAAGTATACAAAACAAGTTGGAGGGTGTCTGGGTGGCTCAGTCGGTTAAAGTGGCCGACTTCGGCTCAGGTCATAATCTCACAGTCTGTGAGTTCGAGCCTCACATCGGGCTCTGTGCTGACAGCCCAGAGCCTGGAGCCTGCTTCGGATTCTGTGTCTCCCTCTCTCTCTCTGCCCTTCTCCTGCTCACGCTCTGTCCCTATATCTAAAAATAAATAAACGTTAAAAAAATTATTTTAAAAAAGTTGGATTTAAACAGAATAACCACATTCTTAACATCACCTTTGAGTCAAGTCATGATTTAGTCTCTCCCTATCCTTGAAGCCTCCTCTTGCTTTACTCTCTATCTCTACCTTTCCCTACTCCACCTACACTTAAATCCTTTCATTTGTCCAAATTTGTCATGCCCCCTCCTACCACAGGACCTTGCATAAGTCATTCCCTGTGCTTGGAACTCTTTTACCTATTCCCTTCACTCTCTACTTAAGTCCTACTCTTCCCTCAGATGTTGGTCATATCACTACTTCCTCAAGAAACCCTCAATCATTGTCATGACTGGGTCAAGGCAGCTATTATATGGTTTCATGGCATCATATTTCTTTCTTTTGAAGCACGTAACACAGTTGTAAATTTTACATTTATTACTGATTTCTAATGTTTATCTCTCCCACCAAATTACTGTAAACTCCGTGAAGGTGGGATTCATTAACCTTTTTTTGTCCCACACCATTTCAGCACTTAGCACACTGCCTTGAATATTCTAAGTACTCACCCAATATTTGTTGGATGAATAAACATGCATTTTCAATACAATACAAAAGGACCTTACTTATGTTGATAATCCCAATATTACATACTCTCCCCTATTCATAAAACAAGTTAAGCCTATTCACGTAGGAAATACTGGCACCAAAAGCATGCCCTAACAATGAAAATAAATGCTCCTTTTGCATTACAGAAATGGAAAAACTGAAATCTAGAGTGCTAGGTAACTTTTTCAAAGCACAGTAAGTTCTAAACTCCAGATATTTTTATTATATTTCCAGTGTTCATTCTATTACATCACATAAGGTAGATGGTAAAGGGGCACCTGGGTGGTTCAGTTGGTTAAGCGTCCAACTTTGGCTCAGGTCATGATCTCATGGTTCATGGATTTGAGCCCCGTGTCAGGCTCTGTGCTAACAACTCAGAGTCTGGAGCTGCTTTGGATTTTGTATCTTCCTCTCTTTCTGCCCTTCCCCCACTTGTGTTAAGTCTCTCTCTCAAAAATAAATAATAAACATTAAAAAAACCAAGATAGATGGTACAATAGAAAAATAAAAGATTATCAAATCATATAACCTAGCCTAGAATTCTGTTTTATGTCCCAATGTGAAAATGGGTAAAATGCCCCCACCCAAATGATTTCTCTGTGTGTATACTGAGGATAATTTCTATTATACAGGGTTTATGTGAGAGTTAGAAAAAACATACAGATTCCCCAGCATAATGCTTAGCACATAGTAGGAAAGCAATAAATGATATGCTGTAACCTAAAACTTGGTTTGTTCATCTTAAAATTCAAATTTTTCTGTATTGGGCTTTCCTATATTAGAGCATACTAATGCCAAGTCGAACACACGCATGTAAGTAATTTAGGATACCTATGTATCATTTGTAAAGGTTTGAGTACTTATATAGATATAGCATGTCTGGATAGGTACTGTATGAGTTAGATTTTAAGCAGGGACCACAGCTCGTTAATTTCAACCAACATCTCAGGCACTTACTTGCTTAATTAAAGTATTTTGTATTGTTGTTGAGTTTAATAGCACCATGTGTTTTTTTAAACGTTTTATTTATTTTTGAGAGAGAGAAAGTGTGCAAGCTGGGGAGGGGCAGAGAGTGAGACACAGAATACAAAGCAGGTTCCAGGTTCCAAACTGTCAGCACAGAGCCCTGATGCAAGGCTCATGAATCGAGAGATCATGACCTGAGCCAAAGTCCATTAACCAACTGAGCTATCCAGACACCCAAGCACAATGTGCTGTTAAGTGTTGCAGTACATTTGGTTTCACCATTAAAAGCAAAATCAAAATGAAAGCTCCTACCTGTGAAAAAGTAAAAAGGTTTTTTAGATTAGTTTACCTTTATTTCATTCTTATAAGCACAGAAGGTAAAAAATAAAAACAATTTATCTTGGAAAGGCATTTTGCAAAAAAAAAAAAAGAAAAAAAGAATGTACCCTCTTTAAAAACAGTGAGTGGCCCAGTGCAACAATAAACTTCTGACTAATAATCAAGAAGGTTAATTTCATTCGTATACATTCAAAAGATATTTGAGTATCTTTTCTGTGCCAAGGACTGTAGATTCAGTAGGAGGAAAAGAAGATGTGATTCTTTTGAGAGTAGTGGGGGAGACAGACTATACATTACATGGACCCCTCCAGAGGCAGAGAAAGCCAGAGTGTTTTTTAATTTCAAGGTTGATAAAGCTACTCTTACACTTCTTATAGCTCTGATAGAGATCAGAATTTGACGTTAATTAATTAAGTAAGTGTTGGGAGCCGTTTTGGGCTCACAGGTTAAGCCCCTTCCCTGTGTAGAAAAGTGGTTAAAGCAAAGCTCCCTCTAGCCAAAATGGCGGGCTTGGATTTCTTGAGCTACTCTCCTTGGCCCCAAGGAATGTAAAGGAATGTAAAGGGGAAGGACCTGGAGCACAATGCCTTGATGGATTTATAATACCTTAAAGAAACACCCTGCTCTCTCCCCCCACCCTAAATTTATCCTAAAACCAACATACAGGATTAAGGAGGTTTGCCACCTTGCTGGTAAAAATGGATTATTGTTAAAGAGATCAAACTACCTTTTAAATAAAGACACAGACCAGCAGGGCATGAACGCCAGAATTGAGAAGACCAGAAGATGCCAGGAGACGCCAAGGACATGCCAAGGATACGCCAAGGACCCCGGCAAGTAAGTAAGTTGGTCCAGGACATTTCTCAGAAGAATTAGTTAGGATGTTTCAGAAAGTCCTTGATAAAAGAAATCCTCACCTTCAAGCATTGCCAGGACAGAAAGCCTTGGGTCACTAGGGTGATGAGACAGAAAAAGTTCTGAATTAGGAGTAAAAATGGAGTTAAGTTCTAGTCTTGTGCCACTTTATGACCTTAAGCAAGTTTTATTTAACCTCTGTTCCGTAGTTTCCTCAACTATTAGAATAACATTACAACTTAAACAATAATAATATCAATAACAAAGATCCTATGATAACATCATATGACTTCAGGGTATTCTAGATTTTCAGTGAGATTTAGGTAAACACTTACTGTAAACATATTAAACAATTCTACATTGTATTAAAAAATACATACTTATCTTGGTAACAGATTTTGATCATTTTTATAGAATCCAAAGTATGGAAGGAGTCATAAGAGACCATTTAGTTACATGAACATCATTCCCACTACTCCATCATGTTAGATGACTGCCTATTTTGTAACATTGTTCTCAGGAGTGAGATTCAGCTATCTCCCTTGGTTGATCAAGTATTTAATAAACCTTGTTATTGATCATTTCTTCCTTATGTGTAACATAACACTTTTAATAAAATTTAAGCCTGTTTTAACATTCCCAATATACTTTAACCCTGTTTCTTTTAGCTTGGTCCATGTGAGAGAAGGAGAATTGGTGGTTTGCATCCATTTGTAATAATACTTCGCAGATATGGAAATAAAAATAAATCACAACCTTAGCCTTCTCAGCAGAGTAAATTGTATTTCTAATTGATTTCTATGAATACTTTGAGTTATATATCTCAAAAGAAATAATAAAAAATCTTATGTACTTTATACAAAAGAAGTATGTTGGGCTAGGGCAGAGGGAAGGCTCCATAAAATGGAAACCGACCCAAAATGGCCGAAGTTCCCACCACAGCACTGGGAGGCGGACACGTCACCCCCAGGAAACCGACACAAGATGGCCAAAGTTCCCGTCACAACCCTGGGAGGCAGACACGTCATTCCAGTCGACCAATAGGACTTTAACAAGCAGACAAGGTATCCTGTCTACTAATATGAAATGTCACCAGTTTCGAAATCTCCTCCCCAAACCCATTAAAAGCCCTTAACCCCCAACCTCAGCGCGACTTCCCCGACTCCCCTCTTTGACTCCTCTCTTTTGAGTCGCTGAACCTCGCTGGAGGGTGCTTGCAATAAAGTGTACTCTCAGACCATACTTTGCCTTGGCGGTCTTACTTTTATCCATAACCTTACAAAATATTAGTAAAGCATATCCTTGATAAGTGATGTAACTTAGGATAGTGATGATTACAAGCAATAGAATTCACTGATGTTAGTTATCAAGCATAGTATGAGAACCATTTTTCTAAAACAAGTCTTCAAAAAAAAATCATGCTTTGAATTATCTTTTTCAAATCCTAAAAACACAAAATGCATTTAATTCATAGAATGTTCACCAAAGTGTTGGTATGAATGCATCTAAGAAATCTTCATGCCTGGGGGTGCATGGGCAGCTCAGTCAGTTAAGTGTCTGACTGTTGATTTTGGCTCAGGTCATGATCTTGTGGTTCTTGAGATCAAGCACTGCATCAGGCTCTGCACTGACACTGTTAAGTCTGGTTGGGAATTTCTCTCTCTCTCTCTCTCTGCCCCTCTCCTGCTTGCTCTCTCTGTCTCTCTGTTTCCCTCTCTGTCTCCAACTTAAAAAAAAGGAAATCTTAATATCCATATCAGCTTTACATGATTATTTCAGCCACGCAAAAAAAATCTTAATATACCAAGGGGAAAATAATTACTGAATCTTTGATCACTTAAGTTTTTTTGCTTCATGTGTCTGACTACCTATTTCTTTAAAGTTTTAATTTTACTTCCAGCTAGTTAAAATACAGTTATATTAGTTGCAGGACTACAAGATAGTGATTTGACAATTCCATACATCACATGCTGCTCATCACAAGTAAATTACTTAATCCGCATCATCCATTTAACCCAACACCCTTTCCCCTCCCCTCTGGTAACCATCAGTTTCTTCTCTATAATTAAGTGCCCATTTCTTGGTAGTCTATCTGACTGATGTAATTTGATTACTATTATGCTCCCTAGCTCCGTTCATGTCGTACAAATAGCAAGATTTCATTCTTTTTTATGGCTGAATAGTACTCCATTGTGTGTGTGCACACACGCATACAAAAGTGGTATATATACATATATATATATTGTCACTTTGTTACCCATTCATCTGTCCATGAACACAGCCTGTTTCCATATCTTGGCTATTGAAAATAATGCTGCAACAGAGGTGTGCATATATAACTTCTCTTTACTGTTTTCATATTCTTTGGTAAATACCTGGTAGTGGAATTCCTCAATCATATGATACCTCTATTTTTAATTTTTTGAGGAAACTCCATACTGTTTTCCAGAGTGGATGCTGCAGTATGCACTCCCACCAACAGTGGATGAGTGTTCCTTTTTCTCCACATCCTCGCTAAAACATGTTGTGTCTTGTGTTGTTGATTTTTGCCATTCTGAAATATCATTGTAATTTTCATTTCCATTTCCTTAATGATAAGTGGCGATGAACATTTTTTCATGGGTCTGTTGGCCATCTGGATGTCTTCTTTGGAGAAATGTTTAATCATGTCTTCTGCCCATTATTCAATTGGATTATTTGTTTCTTGGGTGTTGAGTAATATAAGGTATATATATATATTTTGGATACCAAACCATTATTGGATCTGTCATTTGAAAATATCTTCTCTCATTAGGTAGGTTGCCATTTAGTTTTTTTTATTGTTTCCTTTGCTGTGCATAAGCTTTTTATCTTAACGAAGTCCCAAACAGTTCATTTTTGCTTTTGTTTCCTTTGCCTCAGGAGACAAATTGAGAAAAAAGTTGCTATGGTCAATGTGAAAAACATTCCCGTGTGTGTTCTCTTCTAGGATTTTTATAGTTTCAAGTCTCACATTTAGATCTTTAATCCATTTTGAATTTATTTTTCTGTATGGTATAGAAAGATAGTCCAGTTTTTTTCTTCCATGTTGCTGTCCAGTTTTCCCAACACAATTTGTTAAAGAGACTGTCCTTTTCTCATTGGATGTTCTTTACTGCTGTGTCAAAGATTAATTGACCATATATTTGTGGGTTTATTCTGTGTTTTATATTCCATTGATCTATGTGTCTATTTTTGTGCTAGTACCACACTATTTTGATTTCTACACCTTTGTAATATAACTTGAAGTCAGGAATTGTGATGCCACCAGCTATGGTTTTCGTTTTCAAGAGTCGTTTGGCTATTTGGGGTCTTTGATGGTTCCAAACAAATTTTAGAAGTGTTTGTTCTAGTTATGGGAGAAATCCTGTTGGTATTTTGATAGGGACTGCATTAAATGTGTAGGTTGCTTTGGGTAGTATAGACATTGTAACAATATTTGTTCTTGCAATCCATAAGCATGGGAAATCTTTTCATTTGTTTGTGTGATCTTCGATTACTTTCATCAGTGTTTTATAGTTTTAAAAGTATAGGTCTTCTACCTCTTTGGGCAGCTTTATTCATAGGTATCTTATGTTTGGTGCAATTGTAAATGCGACTGTTTTCTTAATATCTCTTTCTGCTACTTCATTACTGGTGTATAGAAATGAACATATTTGTGTACATTGATTTTGTATCCTGCCACATTACTGATTTTATCAGTTCTAGCAGACTTTTTGTGGAAGATTTTGGGTTTTCTATATACAGTATCATGTCATCTACAAATAGTGAAAGCTTTATTTCTTCATTACCAGTTTGAATGCCTTTCATTTCTTTATATTGTCTGCTTGCTGTGGCTAGGACTTCAAGTACTATTTTGAATAGAAGTGGTGAGAGTGGACATTCTTATCTTATTTGTGATCTTAGGGGAAAAGATCTTAGTTTTCCTCTGTTGAGGATGATGTTTGTTGTGGGTTTTTCATATATGGCATTAGTATGTTGAGGTAGGTTCACTATAAATCTACTTTGTTGATGATTTTTATCATGAACGAAGGTTGCATTTTGTCAAATGCTTTCTCTGCATCTATTGAAATGATCATATGTTTCTTATCCTTCTTGTTGATGTGATGTATCATGTTGATTGATTTGTGAATATTGAACCTTGAACCCTTGCAACTCAGGAATTAATCCCATTTGATTATGGTGAATGACTTTTTAAGTATATTGTTGAATTTGGCTTGCTAATATTTTACTGAGGATTTTTACATCTATGTTCACCAGGGATATTGGCCTGTAGTTCTCTTTTTTAGTGGTGTCTTTATCTTGTTTTATTAGCATAATCCTGGGCTCATAGAATAAATTTAGAAGTTTTCCTTTCTAATTTTTAGAGTAGTTTGAGAAGACTAGGTATTAACTTTTCTTTAAATGTCTGGTACAATTTGCCTGTGAAGCCATCTGGTCCTGAACTCTTGTTTGTTTGGAGTTTTTTTTTAATTACTAATTCAATTTTTTTGCTGGTTAATAGTCTGTGCAAGTTTTCTTTTTATTCTTGTTTCAGTTTTGGTAGTTTATATGTTTCTAGGAATTTATCCATTTCTTCCATGTTATCCAGTTTCTTGTCATATAATTTTTGATAATAGTCTCTTACAATTGTTTGTGTTTCTGTGGTGTTGGTTATTTCGCCTCTCCAATTTGTGATTTTACTCATTTAAGTCCCTTCTCCTTTTTTGACAAGTGTTGATACAGTTTTATCAATTTTGTTAATCTTTTCTAAGAATGAGCTCCTGATTTCATTGCTCAGTTTTCTGGTTTTTAAATTTTCTTTATCTTTTATTTCTGCTCTAATCTTTATTATTTCCTTACTTCTGTTGGCTTAGGTTTTGTTTTCTTGCTCTTTTTCTAGATACTTCAGGTGCAAGTTAGGTTTATTTGAGATTTTTCTTGCTTCTTGAGGCAGGCCTGGATTGCTGTAAACTTCTGTCTTATAATCACTTTTGTGCCATCCCAAGTATTTTGGACCATTGCGTTTTCATTTTGATTTGTTTCCATGTACATTTTACTGTCTTTTAGTTACTGGTTGATTCACTCATTGTTTTGGTCTTTCGAGATTTCTTCTTGCATTTGACTTGTGGTCAGCAAAGATGCAAGATATCACTTTGATCGTGAATTTCTTAGGGCTTATTTCGTGGCCATTTTGTGATCTATTCCAGAGACTGTTCCATGTGCATTTGAAAAGAATATTTAGTCTGCTGTTTTAGGATGGAATGTTAGGAATTTATCTGTTAAATCCATCTGGTCAGTGTGTCATTCACAGACATTGTTTCCTTGTTTATTTTCTGTTTAGATGATCTGTCCATTGATGTGAGTGGGGTATTAAAGGGCCTTAATATTATTGTATTATTATTGATTAGTTCTTTTATGTTTGTTATTAAGTTTTATATGTGTTTAGGTGCTCCCATGTTGGTTGCACAAATATTTACAATTGTATCTTCTTGTTGGATTGTCCTATTTATTATTATATAATCATTTTCTCTGTCTCTTGTTATAGTCTTTGTTTCAAAGTCTACTTTGCCTGATATATGTATTACTACCCTGGCTTTCTTTTGACATCCATTTGTGTGATATGTGTTTCTCCATAACCTCACTTTCAATCTGCAAGTGTCCTTAGGTCTAAAATGAAGTTTTTGTAGGCATCATATAGATGGGTATTGTTATTTTATCCATTCTGTCACCCTATGTCTTTTGATTAGAGCATTTAGGCCATTTGCACTCAAAGTCATCATCAACAGATGTTTTAATTGCCATTTTATTTCCTGTTTTGTGGTTGTTTCTGAAAATTTTCTGATACTTTCTTATTGTTCACTCTTTCATGGTTCGCTGATTTTCTTAATGATATATATAGATTTCTTTCTGTTTATTGTTTGCATATTTATTAGTGGTTTTTGATATACAGTCACCATTACATTTGTATATAACCTCTTCTGCATACAGTGGTCAATATTAAGTGAAGAGTCATTTATATTTGAACCCATTATTTTCCCCTCTCATCCTCATGATTTAGGTATCCTAATTATCGTATCTTATTTTACATCCTTTTTTTGTGAGTACCTTCAGTGATTTTTTTTATAGAAATATTCCTTTTTACTGCTTTTTTGTTCCAGCCTCTACGCTCTCACTATTGTTCTCTCCTTTCCAGAGAATGTGCCCTCTTTTTTTTTAATAGTTTATTTTCAAATTGGTTTACATATAACACCCAGTGTTCATCCCGACACGTGCCCTCTTTAATGCCCGTCACCCCTTCTCCCCCTTCCCTCACTCCTCTCACCCTCAGTTTGTTCTTAGATGAAAGTGCCCTCTTTAAAGCTTTGTACAGCACTGGTTTGGTGGTCACAAATTCTTTTAGTTTTTGTCTGTGTGGGAAAGTATCTCTCATTCTATTCTGAATAATAGCCTTCCTGGATAACATATTCTTGGGTGCAGATTTTACCCATTTAACACTTTGAGTATATCATGCCACTGTGTCTGTCTTGCAAACTTTTTGTTGAAAAATCTCTTGGAAGGCTGATGGGTTTTCCCTTGTAATTTAACTGACTTCTTTTACTGCTTTTAAGGGTTTTTTTTCTTTATCACTATATTTTGCAAATTTAGTTATGATGTATCTTCTTGTAGGCCTGCTTTTGTTGATTTTCATGGGAGTTTCTGTGCCTTTTGGACATGTATCTCTCTTTCCTTCCCCAGATTAGGGAAGTTTTCTGCTATTATTTCTTCAAATAAATTTTCTGCCCCCTTTTCTCTTTCTCTTTCTTCTGGGACTCCTATGATACAAATGTTATTATGCTTGGTGGAATCACTGATTTACCTAAGTCTATTCTCATATTGCATAATTATTTTGTTCTCTCTTTTGTTCAACTTGAGTATCTTCTATTACTCTGTGTTCCAGGTCATTATTTTGTTTCTCTGGTTCTTCCAGTCAACTGTTCATTCCATCATGTATGTTTCTCACTTTGTTTATTAAGCATTTTACCTCTATGTTATTTCTTATCTCTGTGTTAAGGGTCTAACTCATGTCTTCCACTCTTTTCTCAAGTCCAAAGAGTATCCTTATAATCATTGTTTTCAATTCTCTATCTGGTGTATTATGTATATCTGTTTTGTTTAGATCCCTGGCTGTGGCCTTGTCTTGTTTTTCCATTTGTGTAAGTTTCCCTGTGTCCTTATTTTGTCGGCCTCTGTTTTTATTCCTTATGTGTTAAGAGTGTCCACTATGTCTTCTGCTCTTGAAAGTAGTGACTTTATGAAGAAAAGGTCGTGGAGTGCCCTTCCGTGTAGTGTCCCTTGTTCACCAGAACTTGGCACTTCAGGAGAGTATCATGTGTGTTGCTTATGCCCTGCTGTTGTGTCTGAGTCACTTTCCCTTTCAGTGTCTTCACTGACTCTCTGCCTGTTGTGGGCTATTGTTTTAGTGGGACTCAAGCAGTTCAGCTCTGAGAGGGCGTGACTACCAGGGAACTTGGGAGCAGATAGAAAAATTTGTGCTGGGCTGTCCTAACATGGATCTCCCAAAGCACTGAGTCAGCTGTGGGCTGCATGCCAGGGCAGCTGGGGGATACAAAGAAGGGCACTGCATACGGTGATAGCTGAGTGCAGCTGGGCCCAATGTGCAATGACGGATGGTGGTGTGTGGCCAGGCACGGTGTGAGGTGGCAGTTGTGCCTCTGGTGGCTGTGTATGGCATGTGATGGTGGCTGCACAGGGTGTGTGCACTATTAAAATTTTCCCTGAACCCAAGGCCAAAGCTGGCAGGCCTGGAGTGGGCAAATCCTCAGGAGAATTCATGGGTATAGCGGATTGCTAGTTGGTTAGACAGCAAGTGTTTGTGCAATGCCACATCCTACAGGTGGCTCTGTGTTTGTGCTAGGCAGTGGGTGAGGAAAATAGTGCCTGCCTGCTCCCTCGTTTATGGGAAGTCCCCAAACATGCTCCAAAATCCGTATGAACAGGTATCTCTCCCATTTGTTCCCACTATTGTATAAAGTGGCATTTTTATGAGCCTCTCTGCACAGGCTGCTATCTCCTTAAGGGTAGGGACACATCTACCACTAGTCCACTAGGTTCACCCAGTGCTGAGTCAGTTGACTTTTTTTTTTAATCTTTTAAATATTTATTTATTTTTGAGAGGGAGAAAGACAGAGCGTGAGCAAGGGAGGGGCAGAGAGAAAGGGAGACACAGAATCTAAAGCAAGCTCCAGGTTCTGAGCCATCAGCACAAAGCCCAGTGCAGGGCTTAAACCCACAAATCATGAGATCATGACCTGAGCTGAAGTCAGATGCTTAACCAACTGAGCCACCCAGGTGCCCCATGAGTCAGTTGAGTTTTAAAGCTCTAGGCCCTAAGTGCAACAGGTTATACAAACACATGGAATTCGCTCTTTCTGGTTTTCAAAGGCAAACGTTATGGGGATTAGTCTTCCCCAGGTGAGCTCCCTGCTGGAAGGGCCCATTTCTCTGCCTTCTCCGAGTGTGCAGCTCTTTCCTTCCTGCGGGCAGCTTCTATCCACCTTTCTGACTTTCCAAACCTTTCAGATGCAGATTTTTATCCATATTTATTTGTGGAGTTTATTCTGCCAGTCTTTGGATCATTCTCTGCTTTATTTACTTTGATATGGATGATATGTACTTGTAAACCTGGAATGGGAGAGTTTAGGGTCCTCCTATTTTACCATCTTCCCAAGCTTCCACAGTCTTAGTTCTTTCTATTATTGACCAGACTCTAATCTCTCTTAGCATATTGAATTTCATCCCATGCCAGACTACCCACTGATTTCACATATAGCACCACAAACTTTTTGTTATGATGTCTCATTACTTAGAAGAAACATTACAGTCTACCACAAGTTCCCAATACTTTCCACATGAAGTACTATAATTTAAAAAATGCGAATGAATTATCAGTTTGTTTTTAATGATTTAGAGAATAATATTACAAATAAAATGTACATATTTTTTAGCATAGAAATTATCCCTCTGGAAATTTATCCTAAGGAAATAATTAAGGATGTGCAGAAAGATTTAGCTACAATTATGTTTACTGTACCCCTGTTCTTAGGAGGAAAAACTTAGAAACAAGTCTGATGTCTAACAAGATGAGGCTAGTAAGTCTGTTTTGGTACATTTTTACTATAGTATACTACATAGCCCATCTTCCAAGCTTCAGATTTTCACATCCAACTTCCTACTCAACAGTTCTGTCTACCCAAGGATGAGCTTCTGATCTTCTCGTGCTCATTAATCTAGTCCTTATCCCAGCAAATTGAACCACCTTCTAGCCAGTTGTCCAAGCCAGAAACCTAGAAGTTTTCCTTAACTTTTTTCCCCTCTCAACATCCCATTAAATGAATCACCTAGTCTTCTTTACGTTATCTCCTAAATATCTAGTGAATCTAATGTTCAGTATCTTCACTGCCAACACCCTAATCCGAGCTAGTATCATCTCACTTCATCAGTTTCAACAGCCTCTTCACTAGTCTCCCCACATACATTCTACTCCTTCAAAGCATTCTCTGCATTGCAACCACAAGGATCTCTTAAATACGTACAACTAACTGGTGAAATACAACAAAGATCTGTACTTAAGTATTAGTATTGTATCAATGTTAGCTTACTGGTTTTGATAATTGTGCTATGGTTATTTCAGATGTTATCACTGCGGTAATACGAGTAAGGGGTATATTGAAAACCCATGTATTATTTTTGAAAATTAGTATAAATTATTCACAAATAAAAAATTCAAAAAAATGTTAATGTGAAGCTGATCATAGTATCCCCTACATAAAGCCCTTCAATAGCTTTCTATCACTGTCTAAAGGCTAAAACCCTCACTATGGCCTAAAATGCCCTGCAGAGTCTAACCACTGCCTACATCTCAAATCTAGTCCTTTTGTTAAAAATCAGTCTTCCCTTTGTTCCCTGTGCTTGCCAGTTCACTCTTGTTTCGGTCCCTTGAATATACCATACTTTTTTATGCTACTAAGTCTCAGCACAGGGTGTTTCTTCTGTACAGAATCTCTCCTAGTCACTCTTTTCTTTGCTTATTCATCCTTCAGATATCAACTCAAGCATTTCTGAGTGAAAAGCAGTCATTAAATATTTGTTGAGTGAAAAAATACAAGAAAGACAGCTACAAATAGTGAGTCCCTTATCAAGTTATATGTAAAGATATTTTCTTTTGTTAAAGCCATTTGAAATGGATTTTTCTGTTACTTGTACCTAAAAGGACCTTAACCTATAAAGATGATACAGCATGACAGAATGCAGACAACAAAAATACAGCTCATGTCAGAGGGCTTCTGCCATTTTAATTGGGTACCCTTTCTAATCTACAGATATGCCTTTATTTTGGGAAACAGGTAGAGCCTTAAAAAACTGAGTTAATTAAATGTTTATAAAATTAGAATTTGCCTATTGGCATACATTAGAATTTCATACAGAGACGAAGCCTTCGTTTCTGAATGACCTTCAATTGGATATTACATTTATTGTCTCTACATTCTCCCTTTTGTGGTAGAGAACTTAGATTTTTGGAGCCAGTTTTCCTGAGATCAGACCCCAGTTCTGTCACTTACAAGATGGGTACCTTAGACATATTTATCTTTCTGTGCCTTAGATGATTTTTTTGCCTGTAAAATTATAGTAATATAGTTTCCTTGAAACTGGGCTTTGTGAGAATTAAGCATCTAACATAAGTATAGCTTTTAAAAAGGGCTTGGCACCAATGTGTAAATATTTTTATTATTTTTCTTAATCTTATCTACAGAATTTCTCAAATTATCTCTAAATTCTATCAAGTTCCTAGATGTAAATAGAAAACCCATAATTAATTTTCCAATTTTGTAATTTCAAATTTTGTTGTAAAAAATGATCACAGGTTGATACTTGTTGAAGTTGGATGATGTATGTACATACATGGGGTGGCCATTGTACCATTATGTGTACATGTTTGAATTTGCTATAACAAAAAAGTAAACAACCTTAAGGAGATACATCTTTCCTATCATAACTTAAGTACAAGCATATATGCCCTTCAAAGGGTGATATTTTATCCAAATGAAAAGCAAAGCACTGTAATTCACTCATCATACTACTTTAATTGCTGGTTTTGGGGGGGTATATGTGTAAAAAGATTACACGATTTTAGAGCATTTGCTATCTTAACAAAAGATAGGTAGCAAGAAAATTACTGGCTGCCAAAATTTATAATTAATCCAAGAAATTCTATGAGGCCCTTTAGATGACAGATGAACAGCTGGCACTAGTGACATATTTAAATATTATCCTATAGAGCAAACCATCTAGAAGTTTTGCTCCACTTACCATGATTCATGTTAAACGTATAATTCTATAATAAAACACTAAGTTGAAAATATAAACAAAGCTGGGTTTCAGGTGATTCATTCTTTTCCGGCTATACTTGTGAGTCTAAGTAGTCTTATTAAATATAGAAGGTATGCTACGTGTATTAAGTGACTCCTAGCAGCAGGCTACTTCAGTCATTGAATTGCTCACACGCTGAATATCTTTTCTTGATTAATGAGCTATCAGCTGAACTGGGATTAAATAAACTATATAGCTAAGCAATGTAATGTACAAAAATAGAATCTGAACACTCTGTCTCTGTCTCTGTCTGTCTCTCTCTCTCTCTCTCTCTCTCACACACACACACACACACACCTTAACAAAAGAGGACATGCTCATGGTAAAGGTCCTATTAACTTCCTTTATATCTTTTCATCCACCAAAGTCATGTGAATATTTACTAATCAGAGCTATTATGATGTATTAAAGATTAGATAATTTAGTTAAGCAGCCACCACACTCATAACCAAAGAGTGCTCAAGATGTTCAAAATGTGCTGATAGGATAAACCTGGGAAAACATCTTCTAAAGTGCTCTAAAACACGCTTGGGAATCAAAAACTTATGTTCAAGTTTGTTCCTACATTAATAGCTTATTTTAATACTTACCAAATAACAAAGCACTTCTCTGACTTGATTTCTCCCTCTTCATTTTGGAAGGCTGTGCATTCAGCCACATGGGATGTTTAAGTATGTTAACAAATCACTGTGTAAATTCTGAAGCTATGACAAGAGACTATATAACTGCAAACTGAAAAGTTGATGGTCTCACAAGAGAATGATTACAGAAAACAAAGGAAAAAGACACAAGGATGGATACAGAAGAAACATTTTGTTAAGCAGAAGGAAAGCTAGGTTGGCACAGTATCACTGCAACCAATGAATAGTTTTTGAGAAGTTACATCAAACAGAAGAGATAGTGAAGCATAAGGACTGAATAAAGGCTAACAAGGTTCAGAATTTAGCCAGAAAGTACACAATCACTGGTTTTAATAGGATGGTGACAGTGGATAGATGCTATACTGTAAAGTATCTAGGAAGAAGGGTAGAGAAAAAATAGAAATAGCTAGTCTGGAGCATTCCTTGAAAAATTTTGCCCCCAAGGAATCTGAGATGACTTTTTTATATAATATCTTTTTTAACTTCATAAATCCTTTTGTTTGGTCATTCTGCTGCTACCTCTGGTTTTGTTAAGAAACATGATTAGATTGTGTTCACTACTGTGGGTCACCAAAAGTCTCATGTTATTCAGAATGTTCTAAATTTTCAGCTTCTCCAGAAACCATCCCTATTTTATCCAATGAGGACTATTTCACTGCTTTGCTTAAACTTTTAATTCCAATGAGAGTAGTGTACTCAAACCCAACCCCACTGTGTTTATCTTTAACTGAACTTATCTCTTTTTTTAAAGTTTATTTATTTTGAGAGAGAGAAAAAGAGCAGGAGCAGGAGACAGGCTGAGAGACAGGGAAAGAGAGAGACTCTCAAGCAGGCTCTGCACCGTCAGCATAGAGACCTACAAAAGGCTGGAACTCAGAACCTGTGATATCATGACCTGAGCCGAAACCAAGAGAGTCAGATGCTTAAACGACTGAGCCACCCAGGTACCCGTAACTGAACTTATTTCTGACATATACTGATGTTTACTCCTTATTCTATAATTCTTTATTGAACTACAGACATATTTATACTTCATGCCTATCAAAGCAAGACAAAGTCTGAAGAATATAATTATTTTTGTGACCTGGTAAATGATCCACAGACAATAATTTGTTGATGTGGCCTTATTTCATTCTATAGAAGAAGTAATTCTGCAGTACAAGTGAGGGAAGTAAAAAATAACCCATATCCGTCACTAAAACCTCTTTTCATTGTGAATGTGTATATACATGTTGCTTTGCTCCAGTAGTAGTTTAAGAGTTCAGACAGGTTATATTTTAGATGTGTTTCAAGTTCTCCCGGTCCCAGGTTGGCTTCAAAGGTCTTTTCATCTGTTAATTTACAATAGAGAAGCCAGGTATTATATGCTTTATTCGCTTGCTCCCTACCCTAGGCCTGTGATTTCTTATAATATATTTGAAACAAAACTATAACACTGGGATACCTTTATTAACAAATCTTCCAGGAATAAAGCTATACAATAATACTGGATCTGTTTAAAACAAGTGCCACTTCATAATCACACAAAGCAGTGCTAGTGTGCCACATAGTTGAACAGAGTTGCTAAACTACACATTTGTGTAGCCACAGAGGAACAAAAATAACTTTTAGGCAAGGCTTTTTAACCTCTCCTTCTCCCTTCAGTTCAAGTTTCCCACAAAAGTTAAACACAGAACTACCCTATGATCCAGCAATTGCACTACTAGGTATTTACCCAAAGAATACAAAAATTCTAATTCAAAGGGATACATGCACCCTGATGTTTATAGCGGCATTATCTACAATGTCCAAATTATGGAAACAGCCCAAGCCCAAGTACGCATCGACTGAGTAATCGATGAAGAAGAGGTGGGATGTCTACACACACACACACACACACACACACACAATGTAATATTACTGAGCCAAATAAAAAGAATATAATCTTGCCATTTGCCATTTGTAACAATATGGATGGAGGTAGAGAGTATTATACTAAAGTGAAATAAGTCAGTCAGAGAAAGACAAATACCATGATTCCTCTATATGTAGAGTTTAAGAAACAAAACAAATGAACAAAGGGCAAAAAGAGAGAGAGAGAGAGAGAGGCAAATTAAGAAAAAGATTCTTAACTACAGATTCTAACTACTTTGACTAAATACAGCATCCTTTCTTGATAAAAACCTTCAGTAAAGTAGGGACAGAAGGATCATACCTCAAGATCATAAAAGCCATATATGGAAGACCCACTGCTAATATCATCTTCAATGGGGAAAAGCTGAGAGCCTTCCCTCTAAGATCAGTAAGATGACAAGGATGTCCACTCTCACCACTGTTATTCATCATAGTGTTGGAAGGCCAAGCCTCAGCAATCAGAAAATACGAACAAAAAAAGGCATCCAAATCAGCAAGGAGGAAGTCAAATTTTCACTCTTCGCAGACAACATGACACTCTATGTGGAAAATCCAAAGATTCCACCAAAATACTACTAGAACTTATCCATTAATTCAGCAAAGTCTCAGGATATAAAATAGATGAATGGAAATTGGTTGCATTTCTAGACACCAATAATGAAGCAGCAGAAGTAGAAATCAAGGAATTGATCCCATTTACAATTGCAACAAAAACCAGGAAATATCTAGGAATAAACCTAACCACAGAGGTGAAAAATCTATACACTGAAAACTATAGGTAGCTTATGAAAGAAATTGAAAAAAGATACAAAGAAATGGAAACACATTTCATGCTCATTGATTGGAAGAACAAATACTGTGAAAATGTCGATACTCCCAAAGCAATCTACATATTCAATCCAATCCCTATAAAAAGAACATCAGCATTCTTCACAGAGCTAGTACAAAAAATCTTAAACTTTGTATGGAACCAGAAAAGACCCCGAATAGCCAAAGCAATCTTGAAAAAGAAAACCAAAGCTGGAGGCATCACAATCCCAGACTTCAAGATGTATTACAAAGCTATAATGATCAAGACAGTATGGTACTGGCACAAAAACAGACACGCAGATCAAAGGAATAGAATAGCAAACCCAGAAATGGACCCACAAACATATGTCCAATTAATCTTTAACAAAGTAGGAAAGAATATCCAATGCAGAAAAGACACTCTCTGCAATGAATGGTGTTGGGAAAAGCGGACAGCAACATACAAAAGAATGAACCTGGAACACTTTCTAATACCATATGTAAAAATAAACCCAAAATGGATGAAAGGCCTCAACTTAAGACAGGAAGCCATCGAAATCCTAGTTTATTCCTTTATATGGCTGAATAATATTCTTTTATATAGATATACCACTGTTTAATTATCCATTCATCCACATATGTACATTTGGATCATTTCCACCTATTAGCTATTGTGAACAATAATTCTATGAACATTTGTGTACAATTATTTGAATATCTGTTTTTGATTCTTTAGGCGACATTGTAAGGAGTAGAATTGCTGTGTCATATGGTATTCCTATGTTTAACTTTCTGAGGAACTGTCAAACTGTTTTCCACAGTAGCTGTACCGTTTTACATTCCAATCAGCACAATACAAGAATAACGAATTATCTGAATCATCACCAACACTTGTTTTTTTCCATTTTTCTTAAATTACATACATTCTAGTAGGGGACAAAGTGATTGTGATTTGCATTTCCCTAATGATTAATAGTGATAAACATCTTTTCATGTCCTGCTTGGACATTTGTATATACTCTTTGAAGAATTGTTGCTGCCTCTTTTCGTAAATACAGTTTTATCACAACACAGCTATGCTCATTTATTTATGTACTATCTATGGCTATATATGTAATAGAAGAGAGTTAAGTAGTTGTAACAGAGACAATATGGCTCACAAAGGTCAAAATATTTACCACTAGGGGGGTGCCTGGGTGGCTCAGTCAGTTAAATGTCTGACTCTTCTTGATTTCAGCTCAGGTCAAGATCTCCCAGATAGTTTGTAAGTTTGAGCCACATGCTGGGCTCTGCCCTGGGCTCTTACTCTGTCCATATCTCTCTGCCCCTCCCCTGCTTGCACTCACTCTCTCAAAATATATTTTAAAAAAAACTTTAAAAGAAATTGATAAAATATTTCCTATCTGGTCCTTTAGAGAAAATGTTTGCTGACTGCTGAGATAAAAATTTCATCCAGAAACTTGTAGGAAGCATTTTTACTGAACTATTCTAAAGATTCATGGGTCAGTCATGGGTTTGCTCAATTTCATCGCTAAGAAAACATGGAAAAGCAAGATGCAGGCTCAAACAGGAAGTTGCCTTAACTGTAATTGAAAAGTAAAGGAAAACAGATAGCCAAATCTCTTACACTTTGCATGAACTAATGATTACTGTACTTAACAGCCTACATAAGAATCCAATGAACCTGTCAATTGTCAAAACCATAGAATGTAATCATGGTTTACCACAAGAAGTTTTAGAAGGTTTACTTAGCAAGCTCTTCAAGAAAGGAAATGAAGGGGCCACGCAAGCCAGGACTATTTAAATAGATCATGGAGGAGATATTTAACAAAAATTTCATGGCAAACCGACTCCTAAATCTTTACTGGTATGAACTTCAGATCACTATTTATCACTGTTTAGGAGTCTGGTTTACCTCCTGCCTCCAGGTATTTTTTCCTTAATCAGTGACATTACAGTCTAATAATAAAACAATACTTCCTTTAATTTATCTGTAGCTATAAAGATCTCACTTAAGATCACCAGCTTGACTTGAAATGTTTAATGAAAATCAAAACTACATTTAGGGGAGCATCTACTTGTCAGCATTTCTAAAATCCCAGTATATTAACCTTGACTTTGGTTTTATACTGCTATAATCATATCGAAATACCACCAAGAAAAATAAATTCAAGATTATTTAAAAAGTTTGTAATAAAATAGAACCCTCAGAAACTCAACTAAATATGGTCATTATACAGATTGGACAAGAATAGGAATTTAGACATTGTTACAAAAATACCAGCAGTGTCTCTTCTGACAGGAGTCATAAATCAAACACAGAGGAATCAATCTTCAAGAATGCAAATTTATCATTTTTTTAAAGTTTCTACTTAAATTCCAGTTAACTAACATACAAGATATTAGTTTCAGGTGTACAATATAGTGAATCAACACTTCTATACAACAACTGGTACTCATCACAGTAAGTGCACTCCTTAATCCCATCACCTATTTTACCCATCTCCTAACCTCCCCTTTGAAACAATGTTTGTTCTCTATAGGTAAGAATCTATTTCTTCATTTACCCCCTCTCTTTTTTTTTGCCCTTTGCTCATTTGTTTTGTTTCTTAAATTCCACAAATACTGGAATCATGGTATTTGTCTTTCTCTGACTGACTTATTTCACTTTAGTATAATAATCTCTACCTCCATCCATATTGTTACAAATGGTAAGATTATATTATGTGTGTGTGTGTGTGTGTGTGTGTAGACATCCCACCTCTTCTTTATCGATTCCTCAGTCGATGCATACTTGGGCTTGGGCTGTTTCCATAATTTGGACATTGTAGATTATGCTGCTATAAACATCAGGGTGCATGTATTCCTTTGAATTAGAATTTTTGTATTCTTTGGGGCGCCTGGGTGGCTCAGTTCGTAAAGCGTCTGGGTGGCTAAGTTCGTAAAGCGTCCGACTTCGGCTCAGGTCATGATCTCACAGTTCGTGAGTTCGAGCCCCGCATCGGGCTCTGTGCTGACAGCTCAGAGCCTGGATCCTGCTTCCAATTCTGTGTCCCTCTCACTCTGTCCCTCTTCCGCTCATGCTCTCTCTCTCTCTCTCAAAAATAAATAAAACATTAAATAAAAAGAATTTTTGTATTCTTTGGATAAATACCTAGTAGTGTGATTGCTGGATCATAGGGTAGTTCTATCTTTACTTTTGAAGGAAACTCCATCGTGTTTTCCAGAGTGGATGCATAAGTTGACATTCCCACCAACAGTGGAAGAAGGTTCCTTTTCCTCCATATCTTCACCTAAACCTGTTTGTCTCATGTTGTTGATTTCAGCCATTCTGCCAGGTGTGAGGTGATATCTCATTGTAGTTTTGATTTGTATTTCACTGATAAGCTGATTCACAATTTTACTGATGTTGAGCGTCTATTCATTTGTCACTTGGTGATCTGTATACCTTCTTTTTTTTTTTTTAATGTTTTATTTATTTTTGAGAGCAGGAGAGACAAAGCATGAGCAGGGGAGGGGCAGAGAGAGAGGGAGACACAGAATTCGAAGCAGGCTCCAGGCTCTGAGCAGTCTGCACAGAGCCTGATGCGGCGCTAGAACTCAGACTATGAGATCATGACCTGAGCCGAAGTCAGACACTTAACCGACTGAGCCACCCAGGCGCCCCTGTATACCTTCTTTAGAAAAATGTCTCTTCATGTCTCCTGCCCATTTTTAATTGGATTATTTGGTTTTTGGATGTTGAGTTTTACAAATTATTTTTAATTTTTTAAAATGTTTATTCATTTTTTGAGAGACAGAAACAGAGCATGAGTGCAGGAGGGGTAAAGAAAGAGGGAGACATAGAATCTGAAGCAGGCTCCAGGCTCTGAACCGTCAGCAAAGAAACCAATGCAGGGCTTGAAGTTCAAGCACTCAGCAACAGTGGGATCATGACCTGAGCAGAAGTCAACTGCTTAACCAACTGACCCACTCAGGTGCTCTGAGTTTTACAAATTCTTGCTTTGTTTTGGATACTAACCTTTTATCACGTATGTTATTTACAAATATCTTTGCCAATCTTCTACGTTGCCTTTTAGTTTTCTTGATTATTTCCTTCACTGTGCACAAGCTTTTATATTGATGAAGTGCCAAAAGTTTATTTTTGCTTATGTTTCCATGCCTCAGAGACATCTAGTAAGAAGTTACTATGGCCTATGTCAAAGAAGTTACTGACTGTTCTCCTCTAGAATTTTAATGTTTTCAACACTCATATTTATGTCTTTAATACATTTTCAGTTTATGTTTGCATATTGTAGTGCAGTTTCATTCTTTTCGCATTCTTGTTCAGTTTTCTCAGTACCATTTATTATAGACAGTGTGCTTTTCCCATTGGATATGCTTTCTTACTTTGTCAAAGATTAACTGACCACACAGTTGTGGGTTCATTTCTAGGTTTTCCATTCTTTTCCATTGATCTATGTGTCTATTTTTGTGCCAGTACATCCTGTTTTGATCACTACAACTTTGTAATATAACTTGAAGTCCAGACTTGTGATGCCTCCAGCTTCGCTTTTCTTTTTCAAGATTCCTTTGCCAACTCAGGATCTTTTGTGTTTCCGTACAAATTTTAGAATTGTTTGTACTAGTTCTGTGAACAATTCTCTTGATATTCTGATAGGGGTTGCATTTAATGTATAAATTGACATTTTAACAATATTTATTTTTCCAATTAACGAGCATAGAATGTCTTTCCATTTATTTCTGTCCTCTTCAATTTCATTAATCAGTGTTTTATAGTTTTTAGAGTACATGTCTTCCACCTCTTTGGTTAGGTTTATTCCTAGGTATCTTATTGGTTTTGGCGAAATTGTAAATGGTATTGGCTCCTTAATTTCTTTTTCTGCTATTTATTATTGGTTTATAAAACTGCAACTGATTTATATACATTGATTGTGTATTCTGCAACTTTACTGAATTCATTCATTAGTCCTTGTAGTCTTTTCATGGAGTCTTTTGGGTTTTCAATGTAGAGTATCATGTCATCTGCAAATATTGAAAGTTTTACTTCTTTCTTGCCAATTTGGATGCCCTTTATTTCTTTATGTTGTCTGATTGCTGTGGCTAGGACTTCTAGTACTATGTTGAATAGAAGTGGTGAGAGTGGACATCCTTATCTTGTTCCTCATCTTAGGGGAAAAGATCTTAGTTTTTCCCCATTGAGGATTATGTTACCTGTGGCTTTTTCATATATGGCCTTTAGTATGTGGAGGTATGATTAAAAAAAACCACATTTTTTAAACTGTTTTTATCATGAATGGATGTTGTACTTTGTCAAATGCTTTTCCTGCATCAATTGAAATGATCATATGGGGGCACCTGGGTGGCTCAGTCGGTTGAGTGGCCAACTTCGGCTCAGGTCATGATCTCATGGTCTGTGAGTTCAAGCCCCACATCGAGCTCTGTGCTGACGGCTCAAGGCCTGGAGCCTGCTTCGGATTCTGTCTCCCTCTCTCTCTGCCCTTCCCTTGCTCACGCTCTGTCTCTATGTTTCTCAAAAATAAAATAAAAACGTTAAAAAAAATTTAAAAAGATGAATGAGGTCTCTTCAATTTTAAAAGATGCCGACTGAAATGGAATATTACCTTAGTCAAACCATAACATGAACAGCATGGGAGAGATGAACTCAAACATGTCTGTCAAAATTTTGGAAGAATAGAGTTCTGTTTGAAATTTCAAGGGTTTGAATTTTCAAAGTTTCAAAATGTTTTCAAGACTAATGCAAGTTTATGTATAAATGTATAAATATTTTATTAATTATCAAGATACAACTGATTTTTGATAAAGAAGCAAAAGCAGTTTAATGGGTCAAGTATATAGTCTTTCAAGAAATGATGCTGTAGCAATTGAACATCCATAGATTTAAAAACAATAGTCTTGAACTTAATTTTACCCTTATACAAAATTAAGTCAATATGGATTATGAACATAAGTGTAACATGTAAAATAATCACTGTTGTATAGCTGAAACTAATATAACAATGTAGGTCAACTAAAGTTCAATTTTTTAAAAAAAGCGTCATAGAAGACGAAAGTTACAAGAGAATGAAAAAAAAACATAAAAGCAAATCTTCAGAATTTAGTAATAGGCAATGAGTTCTTAGAGTTGGCATCAAAAAGCAGGATCCACCTAAAAAAACAGGTGATAAATTGGACTTCATCCTTATTAAATCTTTTACTCTTGAAAAGACTCACATAAGAGGATGAAAAAATAAGCTACAGACTGGGAAAAATATTTACAAACTACATATCCAACAAAAGACTAACATGTTAATAAAGAGCTCTCAAAATGCAATGGTTGAAATCCAATTAGAAAATGAACAAATAAAAGACATGAAGAGAGAGATATTTTACTGAAGAGATTATAGAGATGGCAAAACAGCGCATCAAAAGATGTTTCACTTCATTAGCCATTAGAAAAATGCAACCTCAAATCACAATGAGATGTCACTATACACCTATCCAAATGGCTAAAATAAAAATTAGTGATAACACCAAACACTGGAAAGGATGTGGAAAAACTGGATCACATATACATTGCTGGTGGGAATACAAAATGGTACAACTAGCCTGGATAACAGTTTGATAGTTTCTTATAAAACTAAACCAGACAACTAGCATTTGCACTTAAGCAATAATCCCAGGAGCATAAAAACTTATATACATATATAAACATCAGTTTAATTCATTATAGCTCCAAACTGGAAACAGACCGGATGTGGATGTTCTTCAAATGCAAATAGTTAAACTGTAGCAATAAAAGGAACAAATTATTGATACAAATATCAACTTGAAACTGTGCTAAATGAAAAAAGTCAATTTCAGAAGGACATACACTGAATGATTCCTTTTATATAACATTCTAGAAACTAGAAAATTGTACAGAAGGAAAATAGTAATTGTCATGAGTTAAACATGAAGGTTTCATGGATGTGGCGAACAAAAGGGCAACTAACAAGAGGGATCATCATTACGGTAATGGAATTTTTCTGGATCTTTAGTGTATCCAAGGTCAACATCCTGGTTTTTTACATTGTATTATACTTTTGCAAGATATTACTATTGAGGAAAACTAGGTGAAGGATACACATGATCTCTCTCTATTATTTCTTTGTTTTAAAATTTTTAACATTTATTATTATTATTTTTTGGAGAGACAGAGACAGAGTGTGAGCAAAGGAGGGGCAGAGAGAGGGAGACACAGAATCCGAAGCAGGCTCCAGGCTCTCAGAGCCTGATGCGAGGCTCAAACCCACAAAATGTGAGGTTATGACCTGAGCAAAAGTCAGAAGCCTAACCAACTGAGCCACCCAGGTGCCGCTCTTTGTATTATTTCTTACATGTGCACACAGTATACTATTATCTCAAAATAGAAAGGTAATTTCAATTTAAAAGACTTTCTCACAGATAAAAAAGCTTAAGGAATTCATCACCAGCATACTCAAAAGTATAAAAAATATTACAGCACATCCTTCAGGAAAAAGTCAAATAATATCAGACAGTAGCATGGATCTCTACAAAGGAATAAAAACCACAAGATATAGTAATTACATGGGCAAATTACATAAGATTGTTTTCTTATTAAGTGTACTATAAACCCTAAAGTAACTACTAAAGTAATAAAACACAATTATAGCTAAATAACCCATACAATAGAATCATAACAATACTCAATCCAAAAACAGGCAGAAAAAGAGAACAAAGAATAAATGAACAGATGGGAGAAACAGAAAACAAATGACAAGATAACAGATTTAAGCCTAATCATATCAACAATCACATTAAAGGTAAATATTCTAAACACTTCGATTAAGAGGCAAAGACTGTCAGACTGGATTTAAAAAAGAAAGACTCAACTATAGGCTGCCTTCAAAAGTATGCTTTATTTTAAAGACACAAAAAGGATAAAAGTAAAAGGATGAAGAAAGATATTACATGTTAACCCTGATCAAAATAAATCTGGAGTATTATAATAATCATATAAAGTAGATTTTATTTTGTTATTTATTAAGTTTATTTTCCATTTATTTTGAATGAGACAGACAGAGAGAAGGAGAGAGAAAGAATGGGGAAGGGAGACAGAAAGAGAGGGAGGGAGGGAGGGAGAGAATTCCAAGCACGCTACCTGTTGTCAGCCCAGAACCTGACTCAAGGCTCAAACTCACAAACTGTGAGCTCACAACCTGAGCTAAAACCAACATTTAGACACAACTGACTGAGCCCCCTAGGCAACCCATAGAAAGTAGATTTTAGAGCAAAGAGCATAAGCAGGGACAAAGAAGTTCATTTCATAGTGATAAAGAGGTCAATTCATAAAAAGGACAATTTTAAATGTTTATGTGCCTAATAAGAGTTTCACAATATGAAACCAAGAAACTGACAGAATTGTAAAGAGAAATAGACAAATGCACAAATATATTCAGAGATTTCATCACCCCTTCCTCAGTAAGTGAAAGAATAAGTAGACATAAAATTAGTAAGGAAATAGAAGACTGCAAAACACCATCAACCAAGGCGAACTAACTGATATGTAAAGAACATTCCACTAAGCATTTCAAGGGTACACATTCTTTTTCACCTGCATATGAAACATTTACCAAGATAGACCATTTTCTGGGCCATAAAAAAGTTTCTATAAATTTAAAAGATTTCAAGTCACACAAAGTATTTTCTCATCACAATGGAATTAAAACAAATCAAGAACAGAAATACATCTGGAAAATAATCAAGTATTTGATTATTCTATGGAAATTAGGTAACATACTTCTAGCTAATCCATGGGTCAAGGAAAAAATCCAAAGGGAAATTAGAGAAGGATTTTGATCTGAACGATGATTAATATACAATATATCAGAATAAAAAATTCAGGGGAAATTTATAGCACGTAAATGTCTATATTTGAAAAAAAACACAAAGTTCTCTAATCAATGACCTCAGGTTTCTACATTAAGTAGTAAAATAAGAACAAATTAAATCTACATAAAAGGAAATGTTTGTAGAAATTAACATTTGATTCTAAAATTTATAATGAAATATAAAGCACCTATAATAGTCTAATTTTGAAAAAGAACAATAAAGGATTTACATTACTTTGCTCAGAACAGAATAAAGCTACAGTAAACAAGACAGTTTATTATTGTGTAAAGATAGACAAAACAATATTGACATTTGATTTTAATTATATTTCATTATATTTCATTATACTGTCTACTTACTCAATTATGCTCTTATATTCTCAATTGATTTTGAACAAAGGCACCAAAGCAATACACTGAGAAATAACAGTCTATTCAAAATATGATGCAGAAACACATGGATATCTACATGCAAGTAAATAAGTAAATAAACCTTGGCTCTTATCATTCACTAGATATAAAATTAGGTCAATGTACATAAATGTAATATTTAAAACTATAAAACTTGTAGACAAAAACAAAAGAGAAAATCTCAGTGTCCTTTTGATTGCCAAAGATTTCTAAAATATGATACAAACACAAATTATTAAAGGTAAAAAAAGTCAATAAGTTGGATTTCATCAACACTAAAAATGTTTACCCTTCAGAAGACACCACTGTGAAAATGTAAAAGCAAGCCACAAACTGGGAAAACATGTATTTGCGAAACATGTATTTGACAAATGACTTGTATCTAAAGTACATAAGGAATTTATATAACTCAATAGTAAGATGTCAAAGATCTTAGTAAAAACAGGTAAAATACTTAGACGCTTTATAGGAGAATATATTTGGATAGCATATAAGCACATAAAAAGATGTTTGATATTATTAGCCATCAGAGAAATACAAATTAAAACCACTATGAGATGATACTATATACACACTACAATGACTACAATTTAAAAACCTCATGATACCAAGTCTTGGAAAGGATGTAGAACTACTGGAACTCTCATACATTGTTAGTGGTAGTACAAAATTGGGAAGTTTGGCAGTTTTTAAAAAAGATAAATGTACACTTATCCTATGCTCCAGACATTCTGCTATTCATTTATCTAAGAGAAATAAATGTATATGTAGACAGAAACCCTTGTACACAAATGTTCATAGCAGTTGTATTTCTAATAGCTAAAAGTGAAAATAAGACAAATATCTATCAATAGTTGAAACGAAAAACAAATTGTCACGTATCTATACAATGTAATACTACTACTCATTCAAGAGGAATGAACTAGTTGCACACACAACATGTATGAATATCAAAATAATGATGGTGAGTGGAAGAGGACAGATAAAGAATTCATATAGAAGGAATCCATTTATAGAAATTTCTAGAATCTGTAAATTAATCTGTACTGACAGAAAATAGATTAGTAGCTACCTGGAAGGAAAGGAAGTGAGGGAGCAGGGAATGGAGGAAATACAAAAAAAGCACCAGGAAATTTTAGGGGGTGATGGATATTTATTATCTTAATTGTGATGGTGGGTGTATACATCAAATTATACACTTTAAATATGCTTTATTATATGACTATTATAAATCCATAATAGTGTTAAAATTATAAGGAAAAATATGGCATAGTTAACACAATCACAATGTTATTCATAATTATTTTACTAAAGATTTCTAAGTGTTTAACATCAAGCCCCCAGAAAACCCAGGTCTTTCTAGCCACAGGACCAGGAAAATGGCAGACTAGCAAGACAGACAACTTTTAGACAATCTTCTCCCTACTCTACCCAAACACCACAGACAAAACTGTGGCCCCAACCACATAACTTTCAGTAAAATCCAAGTGAGAAACTTGGACATCAACTCCAGCCAATCTGTAAGGAAGCGCCCCTATTCCCCTCATTCGGAGATGTCAGAAAAGACTGAGTAGAGAGCTGGGACCTTCATCCTTGCCTGGCAGTAACAAGGTTTCCCCACTGCTTGGTGTCATTAGAAACCATCTGGTAAGCCTGAGCTTCATCTCCAACCTAATGGTAAGAAGGCACTCCTCCTCTTCCCTGCCAGGGCAGTGTCAGTGGAGGCCTCATGCGCAGCATCAACTCCCCACTCCACCTAGCAGTAACAAGGCATCCTCTTCTTGACTATAGTGTCAAGAAAGTTTGAATAGGGAGGCACCTTGGCTCAGTCAGTGGAGCGTCTGACTTTGGCTCAGGTCCTGATTTCCCAGAGAGTTGGAGCCCCATGTAGGGCTTTGTGCTGACAACTCAGAGCCTGGAGCGAGCTTCGGATTCTGTGTCTCCCTCTCCTTCTTTCCCTCCCTGTTCATACTCTGTATCTCAGTCAAAAATAAACAAATATTAAAAAAAAATTAAGTAGGGAACATAGATATCTAAATCCACCTGGCATGAACTAAGCAGTTCCTACCTTCTCTCACAGGTGTAACACCAGAGGAAGCCTGCTAAAACTGATATAAGATCCATAACTTACAGCATAATGCTCAAAATGTCCAGGATTCAATTAAGAATCACGTATCAGAGCACCAGGTGTGATATGGAAGTGTCGAATCACTAAGTTGTACACCCTAAACTAATATTACACTGTATTTTAACTAACTGGAGTTTATTTTTTTTTTATGTTTATTCATTTTTGTGAGAGAAAGAGAGAAAGAGAGCGAGGTAGGGGAAGAGAGAGAGGCAGACAGAGGATCTGAAGGAGGCTCTGTGTTGATAGCAGTGAGCCTGATGCGGGGCTCGAACTCACACACCATGAAATCATGACCTGAGTTGAAGTCAGACACTCAACCAACTGAGCCAGTTTAAATAAAAACTTAAGGGGCGCCTGGGTGGCTCAGTCGGTTGAGCGTCCGACTTCGGCTCAGGTCATGATCTCGTGGTCTGTGAGTTCGAGCCCCGCATCGGGCTCTGGGCTGACGGCTCAGAGCCTGGAGCCTGCTTCACATTCTGTGTCTCTCCCTCTCTCTGCCCCTCCCCCACTCATGCTCTGTCTCTCTCTGTCTCAAAAATAAATAAACATTAAAAAAAAATTAAAAAAAAATTAATAAATAAAAACTTAAAATAGGAAGTATCAACAAAGGAAGATATAAAGAAGAACCAAAGGGAAATTTTAGAACTGAAACATACAATAGCCAAATTAAAAACTCAATGGATGGATTATGCACACATAATATCCTGGTTTTGAGATAGCACTCTAGTTATTTAAACCATTGGGGGAAATTGGATAAAGGATATGACAGTTCATTGTACTATTTTTGCAACCTCCTGTGAATTTTTAAAAATAAAAGATAATTTTAAAATATTCTAATATTTTATATTAAATTTAATATTAATTTACAATAATTTTACATTAAATTATATTAATGATATTTATAATGTTAAAATAAAAAAAGAAAATCGAGACATTGGAAGGGCACCTTGGTGGCTCATTCGGTTAAGCATCCAACTCTTGATGTTGGCTCAGGTCATGATCTCATGGTTGATGAGATTGAGCCCCGTGTCGGGCTCTGCACTGACAGCTTGGAGCCTGCTTGGGATTCTCTCTCTTTCTTTCTGCCCTTCCTCTGCTCACTTACTCTCTCTCTCTCTTTCTCAAAATAAGTAAATAAACATTTAAAAAAAGACATTGGAAAAAGCTAGAAGCACAATTTAACCGATGATTATGAATGATGGTAAGATTCTGCAGGCTAGAGAGAGACATCCAAGAGTAGGAAAACAAAAGCATTATACTTCTTG
Organism: Paguma larvata; assembly: GCA_030068075.1. Taxonomy (NCBI): domain Eukaryota; kingdom Metazoa; phylum Chordata; class Mammalia; order Carnivora; family Viverridae; genus Paguma; species Paguma larvata. The sequence goes on along the minus strand of CM057830.1, from coordinate 53,082,843 downwards.
TCATCCAAACTACATAGCACCAAATCACTGACTACAGAAAAGAAATGGAATTGAGGGTTACTTTAATCCAAGTATAGTTTACACACCACTAGAGAATGTTTATTTTCAGACTTGGGAATATTATCTTTTGGATAGCAAGGTATATAGAGAACAAAGATGGTATATAGTAGACTGTCAATATATTCAATATATATATGTTTAATAAATGAATGGGTAAACCAGTTTCCTTCTTATCTATGTCATTGTTGCTATGCTCTCTCACAGTCTTTAAAAAAAACTTTTTTGGAGATGTGTGTGGCTAGGGGAGACCAGAATTTTGGCTCTTCAGTGATAAGTGATTGTTTTGGTTTTTTTTTCCCTTTAGGATGGAGTGTTAATAGAATATTGTTTCCTCCATAAGTAAAATAATTAAAAAAACAATTTTTTAAAGCACCAATTTCTTTTCTTTAATAATTTATTGTCAAATTGGTTTCCATACAACACCCAGTGCTCATCCTAACTAGTGCCCTCCTCTGTGCCCATCACCCACTCTCCCCATTCCCACACCCTCCCTCCCCTCAGTTTGTTCTTAGTCTTTGAGAATCTCTTATGTTATGTCTTCCTCCCTCTCTATGAAAGCAGAATTTCTAATTGTTAGGTGGTGTTGTGCCTAAGACCATTTGATTTGGGGATCTTATCCAAATCCTTTTAAGTTAAAGTGCCAATGACTTCAAATTAATTTTGGTTTGAGAATTTCACACTAACCATTGAGAAGATTGTAAACACCCTAGGATACCACCCTAGAGGATCAAGATGTCATACTGATCAAGATGCCATCAAGAGAATGTTGTTCCTTAGATAAATACAATGATCTCAGATCCAGTCATTTACAATAGAGACACTTTATAAAAGTATGGTAGAGGAGATTGTCTAATAAAGGTTTTATCTGGGTAGCTCCAATAAAGATAAGAGGGTAAAAGTAGGAAGTATTTTTCAAAAATATAACAAAAAAGGAAAACTAACAGTTTTCCTTTGTGACTTTCTCTTATTATGTAATACCTTAATACTGAATTTCCATTAGGGCACGGAGTCTCAGGAGCAAGGAATGAATGAAGGAGGTAGTGGTAGAAAAAAAAAACAAAAGTAAGGAAAGATAAGAAATCTGCAAGTAAGGTCCAGTACTACACCAAGGTACTAGCAGAGAGGAAGGACAAAGTGGAATACAAACTTCCTTTTGGTCTTATCTCATTATCTTCTTCTCAGCTCAAAAAATGTCTCTTATGCTCACCTCTCGCTTTCTGGCTAGCTCATCACTTGTCCCTATTATATCTCTACTGATACCTAATCAAGATTTATTATAGCAGAGTTTCCCCATAGACTCCAGCAGGTCAATGCCAGTCTGGTTTTTGAAAGGAAAGTTCAATGCAGTTGACAGATGAAATGCAATTAAAGTCTAAAGCCTCAAATCTCATTGGCTTAAATCTTATGCCTGATAATCACTCATCATCATATCATTTTTAGTCAGAGGACACTAAAGCTAACTGATGCATCAGGCAGAGAACTCCAAACCATGCTGCTCTGGGGAAATTTGCATAATGTATCTCAAATATGAGGAACTGGCTTCGGTGCTCGAAAGCATTAAAACCAGTGAAGCCTCTCTAGTGCTAGGCCCAAATTTAACATATCAAGCCACTAATTGTTTTCATTTAGTGAGGCTTTTTAAATGTTTAATAATTTACTTTCATTATACTGCCAGAGTCAAGGTCACATAAAGGAGCAGCTGGAGCATTCTGTAGGTATAATTCATAGCTTTCCATTAAATTTAGATACTTCAGTTGCATTGTTATATTCTCAAACTGATAAATAGGATTATCTTTAGAGAGCATACCACTTGCTCCCTTCAGAAAACATTTTTTATTCACCAAAAAACATCTCATCAGGGACATTTGATTGCCCACCAAATGTATGCTCCTGTAATACACACTTAGACAAAAAAACAAAAAAATGGAAAGCAAATTCCTCTCCTTCTCAAAGGTCATCAGAGCCATAAGATGCTATTATCACAGATATATTTTCCATAGGCCACAGCAAATCCAAAATCATTCCCATTTTTCTGGGCACAAATAGATATGTAGGTATTTCTAGCTAACAATAAAAGTAGCTTCCTTGTGGCACAAAAATAGACACTCAGATCAATGGAACAGAATACAAAACCCAGAAATGAACCCACAAACGTATACTCAACTCATCTTTGACAAAACAAGAAAGAATATCCAATGGAATAAAGACAGACTCTTCAGCAAGTGGTGCTGGAAAAACTGGACAGCGACATGCAGAAAAATGAACCTGGACCACTTTCTTATGCTATACAAAAAAATGAACTCAAAATGGATGAAAGAACTAAATGTAAGACAGGAAGACATCAAAATCCTAGAGAAGAAAGCAGAAAAAAACCTCTTTGACCTCAGCCGCAGCAACTTCTTACTCAACACATCCCTGGAGACAATGGAAACTAAAGTAAAAATGAACTATTGGGACCTCATTAAAATAAAAAGCTTCTGCACAGCGAAGGAAATAATCAGCAAAACTGAAAGGCAAAAAACAGAATGGGAGAATATATTTGGAAATGACATATCAGAAAAAGGGTTAGTATCCAAAATCTATAAAGAACTTACCAAACTCAACACCCAAAAACAATCCAGTGAAGACATGGGCAAAAGACATAAATTGACACTTCTCCAAAGAAGACATCCAGATGGCCAACTGACACATGAAAAAATGCTCAACATCACTCATCATCAGGCAAAGCACAAATCAAAACCACAATGAGATACCACCTCATATCCGTCAGGATGGCTAACATTAACAACTCTGGCATGGATGCGGAGAAAGAGAATCTCTTGCACTGCTGGTGGGAATGCAAAATGTTGCAGCCACTCTGGAAAAGAGTAGGGAGGTTCCTCAAAAAATTAAAAATAGAACTACCCAACGACCCAGCAATTGCACTACTAGGTATTTGTCCAAGGGATACAGGTGTGTTGTTTCAAAGGGGCCGATGCACCCCAATATTTATAGCAGTGCTATTAATAATAGCCAAAGTATGGAAAGAGCCCAAATGTCCATTGATGGATGAATGGATAAAGAAGATGTGGTATGTATATACAATGGAGTATGACTTGGCAATGAAAAAGAATGAAATCTGGCCATTTGCAACCACATGGATAGAACTAGAAGGTATTATGCTAAGTGAAGTTAGTCTGTCAGAGAAAGACAAATATCATATGACTTCACTCATATGAGGACTTTAAGATACAAAACAGATGAACATAATGGAAGGGAAGCAAAAATAGTATAAAAACAGGAAGGGGGCAAAACATAAGAGACTCTTAAATATGGAAAAAACAGAGGATTACTGAAGGGGTTGTGGGAGCGGGCATGGGCTAAATGGTTAAAGGGCATTAAGGAATCTACTCCTGAAACCATTGTTGCAATACATGCTAACTTGGAAGTAAATTAAAAATAATAAATTAAAAAATAAAAATTTTAAAAAGTAGCATCTTTGTCCCAAAGTACCTATGCAAAGGAATAAACACTTTTCCTTCCTAACACCATGAAGAATACAATCTTACCTATCAACATATGACAGGCCAAGCATTTTAGTTATGGACCTTGCTGAGTTCTAATGATAATAACTTTTATTAATTTCATCCTTCAGTAGAATATAAAGGTAAATAACCTTTCCTCTTCCTTCTTTATTATTTCCACCCAATTCAATTTGTTTAATGAAAGTACGGATTAGTTAACAATTGTTCATCATCTTTAAAATTAATTTGAAAAGTAGATTTGGAAAAAACATCACTTGTGTTTGGAGATAGACTGGGTGCTCATGAAGCCCAGGCTGTCCACAGTTCACACATCTGAATTATGCACACACTGTACCAAGTGTCACTAAATGTTTTATTCAGCCAGCTGGAGACACAGATTTCACACTGAGAAGTGCAGTGGTTCCTATAGGAACAATGCCCCTGTGGATAGTCAATAAATCTTTATTAAAAACCTTCCTTACAGAGGGAAAGAGGGAGAAACAAGTGAACCAGGAGAGGGCTGATCGAAAACTTCTGTGGTTGTTTCAGGAGGGAAGGCTTATTGGAAACAAAAGAGAATGCCTGTAACATTTCTAGCATAGGCCATCAGAGACTGGGAGAAGTGGCCACAAATCATTCAGGAATAGAGGATTGGGCAGTAATTTCAAGACTTTGGCAACTAGAATACACCAAAAATACACAGCCTCCTGTGTTTCCCTGTTGCCACCAATAGCATCTGCTTTTAAAATGGTCAGGAGTTATAGAGTAAACTATATATCTAGGTAACTATATATAACTATACCTATATATCTAGGTAACTTATCTAATACCTTCAACTGTCCAGAATTAGCCAATACCCTAGAAGACAACCAATAATGTACATTCTAAGAATGATCAAGCATTAAGACATATATCCTTTGCTCATAAAAATATGGTATACCGTAACATTAGGGTTAGATTCCCATAAGAGGATTGCCTATGTATTCGATGTATAGTCACTCTTAAAATTGTGTCCAAAAATAACAAGCCTATTTATCTGGTTCCAGTGGCACAACTGATTAGGAATGGGGAGCAGCCAACACTACTTGTTACACACAAGTAGTAACAGCTGACATCAGAGGAAGAGATTAAAGAACTACAAAAACCAGATATGAAATTGAAAAAGCATAGCAGTTTGGGGATATTTAGTGTGGAGGAAAATAGTCCTATTCATATTAAATGTCCCCAGTGGAACAATTAGAGTAGAGCAAAGCAAAAACTTGAGGTTCATAATGTTGGCAACACCCTAACCCTGTCCTGATTTTTCATCCTACTGGATCCTACGTTACACCAATAGATCCAAACAGAAGGCCTTCTTGAGGTGGTATCAGACAGTGGGCGGGGGAGGGGAAACGAGGCACTTACTTGTCATATGGCCTCACATGTACCAGTTAATCAAGTTTCAGATATTTTTGTCTGTAAAAATGTGGATACTTACTACTTCCCTCACAGGATTGTCATAATGACAAAATAAGATACTGTATGTAAAACACTTCATGAAATAAAAATTGTTAAAAAGTGGTAACTTTCCATTTACTTTGTTCTGCTTACTCCAAAATAGAACTATAAGAATCCATAGTAGTTATCTTACCCTTTTCATAACTTTCTGTGCTTTCTCATTTAACGCATCTCTCCTCCTCTTATATTTGTGAGCAATGATGATACCATCATTCTAGGCAGAACTGAACCCAACAGGCATCCTTGATTCCTCCCTTTCTATTCATATGTAAGTAGTGACCTTGGTCATCACTTTAATCCCTCCTATAGCTTTCCTTTGCCTTCCATTCACTCTGATGCAGCCTTTTCAAGACTCTTAAAGCTCATCTCTAACTGGTTTTCTTATATCTAGTTTCTAGTTAAGGAAACTTTCTTATAGCTGCTCTAAAGACAACTTCATGTAGGTCATCCCCTGGGTCAAAAGTTTTCAGTGGCTTCCTGGTGCCTTCAGGATAAAATCCAAACTCACCAAATTGGCATTCATAAAAACCCATGGGAAGAATTTCTGAGAGGTCTCAAGAAAATCTGTGCTTGCTTCTTCCAAGAAATTGGTTCATTTTTATGTCATGGATCTCTGCAAATATTTCCCTCCTCATCTGCTAAGACACTCAGAGCCAAACTCAGATTACAAACTATGAAGTCACCAATGCTGTGTAGTTGGTTAAAACCTTACTGGGGCACCTTGGTGGCTCAGTCAGAGTGTCCGAGTCTTGATTTCAGCTCAGGTCATGATCCCAGGGTCAAGGGATTGAGCCCTGTGTCAAGCTCCACGTTGAGCATGGAGCCTCCTTGGGATTCTCATTCTCTCTCCCTCTGCCCCTCTCCCCTACTCTAGCTTTCTCACACACACAAAAAAAAAACTCCTTATTGTGGCCTCATTTCAGTTTCTTACATTTATTTTCCCTTCACACTCATTTCTTTGTCAATTTGTTCATCCTGTCATTGTTTTAGTTTCTCAGTAAACCAACTAAAATCCTGTTAGAATGAGGTAGAGTATAAAATGATATTGTGAGCCTTAAAAACCTACATGACCATATGAACAGGGGTGGAAAAAAAAGACTGGGTAGCAAGAGAGGTAGCAGGAATGAGAATGAGAGTGATTTTCACCAATGTAAACGTATCAGTTCAATTGTAAGAAAAGTAGAGAGGACCCTTTGGGGAACATTTACTAAGAGCATTTGTAATAAGCTAACGGAGAAACAAATGAAGCATTCATAATAAGAAATCTGTTCTTGACAACATCTCTGAAAATAAGTTCTACTGCTTTTGTTTAAGTTCTACTACCTTTTTTTTTAAAATATATTACTGAACGAAAATGTAATGAAGTCAAAGCTAAGCAGAATGCGATGATGACTTACATTTGTACTGCTTTGCTGCTTACAAAGCCCTTTCACATACAGTATCTCAATGAAACCATTCCAGACTATTCTTTGTTGTAGAAGCCATTCACATTGGCAAGAAGCTGTTTCAAGCAGCATTCTCCATATCTGGGTCTTTAAAGATGTTGGGTATGCTGTAATAGAAAGTCGTATGGTATGTTGTTTATCCCCTCTCTCTAAATCCTTCTCTACTAGCATTTCATCTTATTCCTTAAATCACCAAGCTCTCTCATGCCAATGTTAGTCTGATCTCTTTACCCATTTTATTTTGAGCCTCTTTTCAGACACAGGATCCAACCCTCCCTTCCTTCTCATCTCCCAGCCCCCAAACAATAGCTTTCCACTTCTTTGCACGCCCAGATCACTCCCTCTCAAACCTCTACCTTTCTAAGAAGGCATTTATTTTTTAAACATTTCAGCTATGAAGACCACCCACTATGGGGGCTCACTTATTATTCTCATTCTATATTGCACTGCACCAACTTGTATCTTTAGATTGTAAGCTCCTCAGTGAAAGGATTTTCTTCTTTGTTTCGTGCAATCAACCTATTGTAAAGTACTGTGTATACTTACAGACTATCACTAATGCGGTTCTTCCTGGGTTTCACTGGAATTATCTACTTAGTCATGTGATTTCACTTGGGCATCATTTTTCTTCCCCTGAATTATTTGGGGCCCTCTTCCAGATTTTTTTAAAGTAAAAAATTAGCACTTTCTGCTTTCAAGAGTGCCGGCAGCTACACATTTGAATGTACATGCTTCATCCTGCTTTATTGTATTTCTTACAGATAACAATATCAAATTAAATTCCTTCCAAGAGTCTGCTACAAAGGTAAAATACAAAGCCATTTTCCTTCTGGCTAATCTACAGATAATCTTATTCACTCCTGCTGTACAGAAAAATGACAACGGTCCACCTGGAATTGAATATATTCCAGCTATCATCAGTTACAATGCTGTATCAGGGGAACAGTGCTGGCTAAAAAAATAAAGTGATTGATTTCCCTAAAACAAACAGAAGGGAGAGACACTTTAAGATACACAGAGTTACTGAATAATGAATTCCATTTTTTTCAATTAATGCAAATATATAATGACTTGAAGTAAACTTTAAAAATCAAAATGCACTAGAAGACAAATAGGTCAGGTAGTACATAAATTGTTGTGTGGAACCAGGAGTCAGATATAATTCCAAATCCCCTTCAGCAATTAGTTTCATAAGTATTAACATGGAGAGAAAGATGTCTCTACCATTTTTATTTGTGTGACAAACTTGTCTCAAACTTTTGCTCAAAAAATATTTCCTCATAAATGCTGTTCCTAGTTCTAAGCAACAATGAAAAAGCGTAAATGTGGGCAATGGAAGAGGGAAGGAGCAAGCATACTAAAATAGGGTATAAACTGTGATTGTTAAACTAGCTCCTTCTAAAGATATAGGAGTAATACATTGGCACTGAATCTTCTTTCTCTGGGAAAATCTAGTCCATATCATTGTAGCTTTTCATACGAGGTCCCTATTTCATTTAATTTATGGGCAATAGTTTTATTACATTTCAGCATAAACCCTACTTCTGAGTGATATACAACAAAAACGCAAATAAATTGCTTAAGAATAATGGCTCTATACCCAAAAGATGCTATTAAGTTCATATCTGTAGCCACATAAAAAGTTTATCCCATAGAGAGACTGAACCCATATGGAGATCTTAGCACAAAGACCCATCATCCTGGCAGTGAAAACATATCAGGACAGGTATAGATTCTATCTCCAGTGCTCCTTAGTGAGCATTTCAGAGGTCCATAGCTAAGAGAAAATAAAATATGATGTTACAGGTGAATTCCAGATGATTAAAATTTAGATTATTAAAATGATATCTTGACACCTTATCTACAAAGGCTTTATTATGAAATTTTAACTTTTTATTTGTAATGTTTTGCAGTGCCCCTCCAGGCAGAATTAAATGTGTAAGATTTTCTTCCTTATGGACGTGTTTCTGTTAAGCAGCTAACATAGTATCTGCTGGGATGAAGTGAGAATATATTTTCAGTTATAAGGAAAGAACTATAGACTACAATAAGTCAAATGTATACCAAAGGATAACCTTTTACCTTCTAAAGGAGATGGATTGGATTAACATGATTTAACCTCGAATACTCAGGATCATGCAATCAATACTTTTCAAAAAAGAGAGATTTCATGTTCAATTTTGGAATTAACTTGGCTAAATAAATGTTAACTGTGAGCTATCACACCTGACCAACCAAGTGTGGTCAGCACTTTAATTAAGTAATAAATTATTTGTAGCACACCCTTTAATTACTATGAAAACATACCTTAACTGGTTTCTTATGAGTTCAGCAACATCTACCAGGAATTTCTCATGGGCTACATTCAGAAAAATTAGAAAATCAAAAGGACCAGGAGACTAACAAATACTGGTTAAGAGAAAGGGGACTCAAGTTAAATGCAAGTAAGAGATCATCAATTGTTCTCCTCTCCACTAACACTCCCATATCTCTGGTTTGAGTGTGATTTTTTCAAAATAATTGGTGTGTTGCTAGAAATCACATTCTTAACCCATAGGACCAGAAAATAAGAGAACTTACTTCATGCTGTTAATGGTAAATTAGCACATGATCACAGCCTAGCAGTAACCAGGAAATGTTAAAAGAAAACCTCTCACACCTCTTCTAGAGTTTTGTACTCTTCTTCCCTACACAAAGCAGATATAAAATCAGATATTTGTATAAACAAGTTGTTACAAAATCAGGGCCTCAAAAACCATTTTCTTCTATAGGTTTATTTGTAATAATGTAGTCCACTATAGTCAGTGCAAACAAAGCACCATTACTACTATACAGCCTCCAGGAGGGTATGGAAATATCTTTGTCTTTGTAACGGGATTTTACTTGAATAAAAGGAAAGATGTCCTGACAGGGAAAGTCCTAAACACAGAAATGACTTAGAGGACGTTACAAAATTTCATTCCCAAAGGGCCTTTATTTATTTTAAAGAAATATAAAACTATTTATTGATCACTATTTCCCATTATTTACAATAAAGTAAACAATATATAATTGGGAACATTCTGATTACTCCAAAGTTAGTGTTTTTCCCGGTTTCTGCTGAACTGGTAACTCAAATACTGAGAAGATTGAGCCTACATGTAAGGAAGAAGTTGGGGTAAAGAAAAAACTTACAAGTCAAAGGATTTAGAATACAAAAGTTTGATCACCCATTTATTCCAGCAGGTCCTAAATTGCCAACGTCTCTAACCATCTGATTATTATTAGGTTTCCATGAACAAAGTCTTAGACATTCCATGAATCATGATCTTTCAGTCAATACAGAACAGAGATGTCAACTTCTTGAAAAGGAATGGTTCAATACAAGGAACTTTTAAATGTCCATTTAACAAACTTTTGCTTACTTAATTAAAAAACACCAGGACTTCTCTAGTTTTCTCATTTGCGTGGGGAGGTTGTTGGTAGTGATAAAATTTTCCTTTCAGGATCTTGCAAACAAACTTACATTTATATGACTCTAGATATGGAAATGGACTCTGATATGGCTGCTTTTAAATTTTTCAATTTAATTTGTTTACAATATATTTAAATTGTACAACTAATTACAAAATTTGAAAAGTTAAGGATTCAGGAAATTTTTCAATTTAACTTTGATTTTTTTTCTTAGGTTGCTAAAATTATGACATCCCAGAAACATGGGCTTATCCATGATTATGAAATACCATTTTTGTTTTGATGAATGTCAAAAAAAGAGAAGAAAAGAAAGAAAATGAAACCATTTACATCTGTATTTTTATGTATACACACAAAAACAACCTGAAATAAACAAAACCCCAGGTGGTCCTTAGGCACATGAGAGTAAAACACAAATTCTGATTGAGTAATGACTATAAAGATTTCCCCATAGTCCCAAACATTACTTTCTGACAAAGGAAGCAACTATGGAAGGCTTTCATTTGTTCAAAGTAACCAGAGCTGTAGATTGGGGAAAACAACAACAATAACAACAACAACAAAACAAAAATACACAACTCCCCCAGTACGACTTCAAAATGAACCTATGAAACTTGATTTTTATTAGAATGCTGTTTCTTCAAACTAATAAATAAATTAAAAAAAAAAAAACCCAGGGCACCTGGGTGGCTCAGTCGGTTAAGCGTCCAACTTCAGCTCAGGTCATGATACCAGGGTACACAAGATCGAGCCCTGCGTTGAGCTCTGTGCTGACAGCTCAGAACCTGGAGCCTGCTTTGGATTCTGTCTCTCTCTCTCTCTCCCTCTCTCTCTCTCTCTCTCTCCCCCCATCCTTTGCTAGCATGCCCTCTCTCTCTCTCACACACACACACACACACTCTCTCTCTCAAAAATAAACATTTAAAAAACACCAAAATCCAGATTATATATTTTATAAAATATATGTATAAAGCAATGCTAAAAGTTACTGGACTTTTCCGGATAAGAATGCCAACTTAGTCTCTCCAATAAAAAGAAATTACAATGGGCACAGAGGAGGGCACTTGTTGGGATTATCATGGGGTGTTGTATGGAAACCAAATTGACAATAAATTATTTAAAAAAAAAGGAAATTAACAATTTGAGGACACTTCATGTTTCCCTCTTTTGCCAGCACCATGTCTACCTCATCTGAATCTTTTCATTGCATGAGAAACATTACTTCTCCACTGGTGTCTGTGGCACCAATTACTCGTTCCAGATTTATCAGCAGCATCTTTTTTCTCCTTTGATTTGCTATCATCAGATTCACTGTCAGATACAGATTTTTCTTTTTGTACAATCTTTTCCTTTGTCAGTTTTTTGAGAATTAAAGAAATGCTTCAATTAACTCTGGACAATCTAAATTTTCTTCAGGTGCACAAGTATGGTCAGCATCTGTAAATACCTTTCACTTCAAGAAATACTCCACCTTCCCATTCACTACATGTCATTTCAGTACTTTTCCCACCACACATTCTTCGAGATATGCTTCTCGTACTTTTTTTCTCTTTCCTTTCTGTTTCTTTCCTGTTTTTTGCAATGCAGTTTTATTGGAGCCCATTTTCTATTACAGGCTTGAAGGCCTATTATTCACCACCTCCGAGCAGTTCTAGGTCCCGGGTCTACAGCATCTTCCCCTTAATTTATTTTTTAATGGACTATTTGTCCTGAAAAGCCTTAAATTTTTAAAAGTAATTAAATGTGTCAATAGTTTACTTATTGCATCTTCATTTTAATACATAATTAAAAAGATTTCTCCCCATACACAGGTTGTAGAAGAATCTACCCATATTTTCTTCTAATACTTGTGTTGTTTCCTGTTTTGCATTTAGATCTCTGATGTATTTGGAGACTGCGATATCTTTTCCCAAATGGCTGTATAAGAAACTACCCCTAAAATTAGCAGCTTAAAATAATATTCATATTATTAGCTTCCATAGCTGTGTATGAATATTTGACTCAACTGAGCAGTTCTGCTAATCTTGTTTCTGGTTCTCTTGTATAGTTGCAGTACTTGATGGCTGGGGATAAAGTTCTATAAAGACTCGATTTGAATGCTGGGAAGGCAGGGCATCTCTCTGTTGAATGTACTTCCATGGCCTCTTCTATCCATGTGGCTTCTTCTCCAGTAGGGTAGCTGAAATGTTTCTCTTTTCTTCCTTTTTCTTTTCTTTTTTAAACAGTTCTTATTGTGATTGGCTTCATATACCATAAATTTCAGGGGTGCCTTTGTGGGTCAATCGGTTAAGCATGCACCATAAATTTCACCTTCATACAGTTCAGTGACTTTCAGTACAAACATAGATTTGTACAATCAGTACCACGATCTAATTTTTAAGCACTTTTAACATCCCAGAAAGATACCCTGCACTCATCAGCAGCCATTCCTCATTACTGCTGGAGCCCTCATCCCTATTCCAGCCTCGATCACTGATCTACTTTCCTGTCTGTATGAATGGGTCTATTCCGGATATTTTATACAAAAGGAATAATACAATATTTAGACGTTTCGACCAGTGTCTGTTACTTAGCATAATGTTTCAAGATGAATCCATGTTGGGGCACCTGGGTGACTTAGTCGGTTGAGCATCCGACTTCAAATCAGGTCATGCTCTCACGGTTCGTGAGATCGAGCCCCGCATCAAGCACTGCACTGACAGCTCAGAGCCTGGAGCCTGCTTTGGATTCTGTATCTCCCTCCCTCCCTCTCTCTCACTCTCTATCTCTCTCTGTCTCTGCCCTTCCCCAGCTCATGCTTTCTCTCTCTCAAAATAAAAAAACATTAAAAAAATCTTAAAAAGCAAAAGATTAATCCATGTTATAGCATGTAAGAGAATTTCATTCCCTTTTATAAAAGAATCTTAATCCATTATATGGTGACATCACAATGTGTATACACAGTCATCGTTTGGTGGACATTTAGATTCTTTCCACTTTTTGGTTAATATGAATAATGCTTCTATGAAGATCTTTGTAAAGTTTTTGTGTGGACATATGTTTTGATTTCTCAAGTATATACCTAAGAGCTGAATTACTGGGTCATCTTTTTAGCCTTTAATTTTTAAATGCCATTAAAAAATTTTTTTTCATTATGATAAGTCTACTTGTTACTCATCATCTCCTATTACCCTCAATCCCCTACCCCCTTCCCTATACTAACCATCAGTTTGTTTTCTAGAGTAAAGAGTTTCTTTCTTGGTGTGTCTCTCACTTTTTTCCTTTACTCATTTATTTCTTAAATTCCTAGGTGGGGCCAACATGGCAGAGGAGTAGGAGATCCGGTATTCCCCATGCCTTTCGAACAAGGAAGGACTGAAACCAAAGGACTTTCAACCCCAACAGTCTGGGAGGAAAGGAGTAGGAGTCTGAAAGGAAAAGAATGAGAAATCCATAAAGCAACTAAGGGAGTGTGTGAGTGCAATCTGGGGTAGATAAAATGACCTCGGCAGTACGGAGGGGAGGGGGCCCCTTCTGCGGAAAGACAAAGGGAAGAGAAAGAGCAACTGGAAAAGTGTAGAGCAGTTGGTATCTGAACAAGAGAAAAACCTCTGACTGGGACAAAGAGGGAGCCTATTATCCGACCCTAACCACTGGGCTTTTGAAGAGAATTCTGCTTCTAATGGCAGAATTCACTCCCCACTGGGGCCAGCAGCAACGGCCCAGCCAGCCCACCTCATGGAGAGGCAAGGAGCCACCTCCTCAGCAGAACTATGCGAGAGACACAATTTACATAAGGGAAACTGGGCATAGCGGGCAGAGTGAGTTAAAAAACTCAGATAAGTGTGGGGCACGCGACCACCCAACAAACCGGAAAATGTCTGCATTCCAGACAGAGCAAGGACGGAAACAAAGGGGTGGTTTGAGACTCTGGTCCATGAAGAAGGGACTGGGGAAATGCCATTGTTGTCCCGCATACCCACAAAGCCAAACCCTAAGACTCCATCCGCTGACCAGCAGTGGAGGCTGGACCCGCCTACATCAAACCACGCTCCTCCTCATAGGAGAGATGCCTTTCTGCAGGAGCAATAGATGTTGGGACACAATATTGCTGCCTGAATTAACTCCAGGTCAATTCTTATTTTTTAGATATATTCTCCCTTTTCTCCTTCTTATCTCTCCCCACCCATGCCAGTTACCCAGGGTATTGGCTTGCTTAAACAGACATTTAACCAACTCTCTCAACGCATGTTCTACACCTCCTTCTGTACTTTCCTACCCCTCTCTCTGAGTAAGAAAGTGTATCCAAAGGAAAAACAGCCACTTTGACAAATGGTGCTGGGAGAACTGGAAAGCAACATGCAGAAGAATGAAACTGGACCACTTTCTTACACCACTCACAAAAATAAACTCAAAATGGATGAAGGACCTGAATGTGAGACAGGAAACTATCAAAATCCTAGAGGAGAGAGCAGGAAAAGCCTCTTTGACCTAAGACGCACCAATTTCCTACATGACACATCTCCAAAGGCAAGGGAATTAAAAGCAAAAATGAACTACTGGGACCCCATCAAGATAAAAAGCTTCTGTACTGCAAAGGAATCAACCAACAAAACTAATAGACGACTGACAGAATGAGAAAAGATAGTTTCAAAAGCCATATCGGATATGGTCTAGTATCTTAAATCTATAAAGAACTTACCAAACTCCACACCCGAAAAACAAATAATCCAGTGAATAAATGGGTGGAAGATATGAATAGACACTTCAAAGAAGACATCCAGATGGCCAACAGACACATGAAACGATGCTCAATATCACTCATATCAGGGAAATACAAATCAAAACCACACTGAGATACCACCTCACACAGGTTAAAGTGGCTAAAATGAACAAATCAGGAAACTATAGATGCTGGCAAGGATGTGGAGAAGCAGGCAATCTCCTACATTGTTGGTGGGAATGCAACTGGTGCAGCTGCTCTGGAGAACAGTGTGGAGGTTCTTCTAAAAAATGGAACTGGAACTACCCTATGACCCAGCAATAGCACTGCTGGGAATTTACCTAAGAGATACAGGAGTGCTGATGCACTGTAGCACGTGTACTCCGATGTTTATAGCAGCACTTTCGACAATACCCAAATCATGGAAAAAGACTAAGTGTCCATCAACTGACGAATAGATAAAGAAGAGGTGGTATATATATATAATGGAATACTACGCGGCAATGAGAAAGAATAAAATCTGGCCATGTGTAGCAATGTGGATGGAACTGGAGGGTATTATGCTAAGTGAATTAATTCAGTCAGAGAAAGACAGATATCATATGTTTCCATGTATAGGTGGATTTTTGAGAGATTTAGCAGAAAACCATGGGGGAGGAAAAAGGGGGAAAAAAAGACACAGAGAGGGAGGGAGACAAAACATAAGAGACTCTTAAATATTGAGAACGAACTGAGGGTTGACAGGAATATGAGGGGAGGGAAAGAGGGTTGTGGGTACTGAGGAGGGCACTTCTTTGGATGAGCACTGGGTGTCCTATGGAAACGAATTCGACAGTAAATTGATGGAAAAAATTCCATATATGAGTGAGATCGTATGGTATTTGTCTTTCTTTGCCTAATTTATTTCACTTAGCATTATCCATATAGCTGCAAATGTTAAGATTTGGTTCTTTTTCATTGTTGAATAATATTTCATTGTATGTATGTATACACACATACACACACATATATATATTTACACACAGATATATTATATATATATATATATATATATATATATATATATATATATATACACGACTTCTTTATCCATTCATCTATCAATGTACACTTGGACTGCTTTTATAGTTTGGCTATTGTAAATAATGCTGCAGCAAACATAGGAGTGCATGTATACCTTTGAATTAGTGTTTTTTGGGGCACCTGGCTACCTCTGTTGGTTAAGCATCTGACTCTTAGTTTCAGCTCAGGTCTTGATCTCATCTCATATTTCATGGGATCAAGCACAGAGCCTGCTTGGGATTTTCTCTCTCTTCTTATCTTTCTGCCCCTTCCCCTTTCTCTCTCTCTCTCTCTCTGAAAATAAGTAAATAAACTTAAAAATAAATTTATTAATGTTTTTTGTATGAATACACAGTCATGAAATTGCTGAATTGTAGGGCAAGTCTATTTTTCACTTCTTGACAAAACTCCATACTGTTTCCACAGTGGCTGTACAAGTTCGTGTTCCACCACTGGTGCACAGGGTTTCCTTTTCCTCCACATTGTTGCTTCTTGTGTTTTTGATTTTAGCCATTCTAACAGGCATGAGGTGATTTCTAATTGTAATTTTAATTTGTATTACACTGATGATGAATGATGTTGAGCATCTTTTCATGTGTCTGTTGGCCATCTATAGGTCTTCTTTGAAGATATGTCTATTCAGGTCTTCTGCCCATTTTGTAATTGAATTATTTGTTTTATGGATGTTGAGTTGCACCACTTCTCTCTATATTTTGGAAATCAACATTATTTTAGACGTGTTATTTGCAAATATCTTCTCCCATCCAGTAGTTTCATTTTAGTTTTGTTCATTGTTCCTTTGCTGTGCAGAAGCTGCTCTAGATTGATGTAGTCTCAGTAGTTTATTTTTGCTTTTATTTCCCTTGCCCCAGGGGACATATCTAGAAAAATGTTGCTACTGCCAATATCAGAGATTACTGCCTGTGTACTCTTCAAGGACTTTTATGAATTCAGGTCTCACATTTAGGTCTGTACTCTATTTTGAGTTTATTTTTGTATGTGGTCCAGTCTCATTCTTTTACATGTGGCTATTCAGTTTTCCCAATACTCTTTGCTGAAGAGACTGTCTTTTTCCCATTGGATATTCATTCCTCCTTGTTGAAGATTAATTGTCCATATAATTGTGGGTCCTATTCTTGGTTCTCTGTTCTGTTTCATTGATCCATGTGTCTATTTTTGTGCCAGTACAATGCCGTTTTGGTTACTACAACCTTGTTATATGACTTGACAACCAGAATTGTGATGCCTCCGGGTTTTCTTTTCTTATTTTTTTTGTTTGTTTGTTTGTTTTTCATTTTTTTAAATTTTTCTCCAGCCTTCATCTCATGATGTTGGGTCATGACTTGGGTTGAAATCAAGAGTCAGACCTTCAACCAACTGAGCCACACAGGCACCCTGAGCTTTGCTTTTCTTTTTCAGTGTTGCTTTCACTATTTGGGGTCTTCTGTATGTCCATACAAATTTTATGATTGTATGTTCTAGCTCTGTGAAAAATGCTGTTGGTATTTTGATAGGGATTGCATTAAATGTATAGATTGCTTTGGGGACTATAGACATTTTAATAATATTTGTTCTTCCAGTCCATGAGTATAGATGGAATATCTTTCCATTTCGTTGTGTTACATTCAACTTTTTTCATCAGTGTTTTTTACTGTTCAGAGGACAGGTCTTTCACCTCTTTAGTTAGGTTTATTCCTAGGTATTTTATTGTTTTTGGTGCAATTGTAAATTGGATTGCTGTCTTAATTTCTCTTTCTGTTGCTTCGCTATTAGTATAGGAATGCAGAAGATTTCTGTACATTGATTTTCTATCCTGCAATTTTAGTGAATTCATTTATCAGTTTAGTAGTTTTTTTGTAGAGTCTATATATAATATCATGTCAAATGCATATAGTGAGAGTTTTACCTCTTTCTTACCAACTTGTATGCCTTTTATTGCTTTATGTTGTCTAATTGCTATGGCTAGGACTTCAAATATTATGTTGAAGAAAAGTGGTGAGAGTGGACCTTTATTGTTCATGACCATAGGGGAAAAGCTCTTGGTTTTCACCCTTTGAATACGATGTTGTCTGGTTTGGGGGGGGGGGGGTTGTTTTTGTTTTGTTTTTGAGAGACAGAGCGAGATGGAGCACAAGCAGGGAGGGGCAGAGAGAGAAGGAGACACAGAATCCTAAGCAGGCTCCAGGGTCTAAGCTGTCAGCATAGACCCTGACGCAGGGCTCAAACCCTGAACCATGAGATCATGACCTGAGCTGAAGTTGGAGGCTTAACTGAGCCACCAAGGCACCCCTCTTGTGTATTTTTCATATAAGGCCTTTATTATGTTGAAATATGTACTCTCTAGATCTACTTTGCAGGGGCTTTAAATATGAATGGATGTTATACTTTTTCAAATGCTTTTTCTGCATCTATTGAAGTAATCACGTGATTTTTATCCTTTCTCTTATTGATGTGATGTATTACGTTGGTTGTTTTGCAAATACTAAAGCACCCGTGCATCCTGGGAATATATCTAACTTGATCATAGTGTATGATTTTTTTAAGTATGTTGTTGGATTCAGGGCTAATATTTTGTTAAGGTGTTTGTATCTATATTTGTGACTTAAAGGACTTAAAAGGAGCTTAGAAAATTTCATTTCCAGGGGTCCCTTAAAAATAAGAAATTCATCTTTCTAGAGAGGTTTAGGTAGAGATAGGCTTAGAAGGAGGAAGATGGATAACACATCTCCAAACCCATGCAGCCCTATAACTCTAAAAAGGGCCTTAACTCTGTTAACTCCACAGATGGGATAAGATCATGTGCCACTTATAATTACTATCTTGATCCACCACCAGATGCTGACTTTTGCCATTTGATGGTCACAAAGCATGACTCAGTATAATACATAAAGAATGCCATTATATGTCTTTTGGATGGGAATACTTGACATAAAATCGGAGGAAGGAGGAAATGTTTTGGTTAATAAGAAAAAATTATGTATAGCAATAAAAACTTTAAAGTCACTTCTTCAAGAAAAAAATAAATTAAATACTGTTTTTTACTTCACCCTTTCTCTTGACAGAAATGATAACTCCATCTCTTCCAGAAAAGAAAGAAAACAAAGAAACAAAGAAAGGAAGAAGAAAAAGAAAGCTCAGAGAGAGGAATCGTTTCTTAACAGACACATTGGGAATTATATTTAGCTTTGGTAAAACGGTGGTTTTCAGGGACTAATATTCTATTAGACCTAATGTCAGCATGGCATTGTTTCTATTACTTTTACATACCTCAGTGTTCTTACAGAATCTTGGGATTCTTCACCTATCTCCAGGCCTCAAGTGGTCTACATCAGGTCCTATCTTACAGCCAGAAAAAGACTAATCAAGTCATAACAGGAACTCCTGGTCCTACTTCAGAGCCACTCTAAAACCTGTTCCTCAAAACTCCCAGTCAGTTGCTTTTTTTGTGTGCTGCCTACTCTACCCAATGACTCAGGATTTTGGGCCAGTCTTATATTTATTGATTATCATCCTACCTAAGACTTAACAAATGCTAATAGGGATACTGTTTTAAGCTTTTATAAATATCAACACATCTAATCATCCACAAAACCTTATAAGGGAAGTTCCATTATCTTTATTGTATACATAGTAGCTAGGCTTAGAGATGGTTAATTAACTGATCCAAAGATCATACTGCAAGATAATGGTGTAAGAGATTTGAATACAGGCATTTGAAAAGTCCATGCCTTTAGCCAGTATACTATGCTGTCTTCACAAAGGAGGCAAATAATGGTTGTTGGTTTACCAATTACCCTAAAGATCCTCTGCTTTTTTTTAATGTAATAAAATCAAAACTGTAATTCCTTAAAGGCAACCAGCATAACAATGCTAATACTGTTTACATGATGCACACTTACAACATAGCACATATTTTAGCATAGTCCTTAGTAATAAAACTTTGCATACCTCTGGAGATGGGCAGAGAGGGAACTTTGCAAATCATCTTATTTCTCCTCCCTTTACCTAATCAACTCTCTTTTGTAAATGGAAGAGTATGTTTTTCATTTACAAAGATTTATCTATTATGCGTTTAACAGGTGTTTCTTTGGAGCCAGTAGCCTGAGGGCAAAAATTAAGATATCTAAATCACAATGAAGGCAACAAGAGACATCAAACTCTCCCCACCCCCCAACCCCACTCAGATACTGAATCTCCATGTTTTCCCATTCTTTCCTGTACCTGCTAACTGCTTCCCCCAACACAGGAGTAGGCTAAGGAACTTCCTACCATCAGTCTCCTCCAAGGGGCTACTTTCATACTTCTGCATTTGCCCTCCTTACTGGCATGGCAGCTGTTGAACTGAATGCTGTTAGTTTATCAATTCCTAGCCTCTGCCAGTCTCATTTGGGCTTCTACTTTTCCAAATCACTGTCTCTCCTGTTAATCCTGAACACCACATTTACAAGACTCTATTTCAAGCTTCCCAAATACTAAATCTATAAAGACAGGAAAGTCTTAAATTCTTTCCTCTCCTCTATCTCCACATCCAATCCATCAGCAAGCCCTGTTGACTATCTTCAAATTATAACTGAAATCCTCCCACATCTCTCATTCTCCATCCTAACCATCCTAATCTAAGACCACGTTATCTCTCCCTAGTACAAAAGTAGTTGCCTGTCTGGTGAGGGAACATAAGGAAGCTGACAGGCCACAAACATCCTTTCTCCGCCAACCAGGTGGGAAATGTGTTGATATTCCTCTGGCACTCCTGCCTACCCAAGAACAAAGTAAAGGGGAAAAACAAATAGTTAACTGATAGAATAGTCCTGCAGGACCTAAGTCTTCATCACTCCTCTATAGTGGTGTGGGGAACAAAGGCAGAAGGAAATGGCAGATAGAACTAAATTTCCTTATAACCTGCAGCCCATTGACAAATACTTGAGGCAGGCAGAGTAAAATATTTCTCCAGGAACTCCCTACTGTCTTAATGCTAATGATTTGCTAGAGGGAAAATCAACCATAGCTTGACAATAGCCAAGCCTCCAGTATCTTGTGAGTCTTCTTTAGCATATGAAAATCTCACTGGAAACTTCCCCTGGACTTTACCTCCTCCAACTCCAAAAAATAAAACCACTCTTTCCTCAAAGTCTCAGGGCAGCTTTTCCTGCCCAAGGGTCCTGTCCTCATGCTTCAATAAAATCATCTTTTTCCACCAAAGACATCTTCAAGAATTCCTTCTTGGTCGTCAGCTCCCGACCCCATGAACCCACTGTCACCATCAAAACCCTCAAAATCCTATCTGGTGTCCCAGCTTCCACTCTTTTTTTTTTTTTAAAGGGGTTTGAAGTTCTGTCACTTACAAATAATGGAATGTATACGTGGCCATGACCTTACTTCTTTTTTTTTTAATGTTTATTTATTTTTGAGACAGAGAGAGAGAGACAGAGCATGAGTGGGGGAGGAGCAGAGAGAGAGGGAGACACAGAATGTGAAGCAGGCTCCAGGCTCTGAGCTGTCAGCAGAGAGACTGACGCGGGGCTCTAACTCACGGACCATGAAATCATGACCTGAGCCGAAGTCGGACGCTCAACCGACTGAGCCACCCAGGTGCCCCCCAGCTTCCACTCTTGATGGCCCACAATCCAATGTCCACTCTATAGACAGTAATCTTCTTAAAGAATAATCTGATCAATCCCATTCCTCCTTTAAATTTTCCGATGGCCTCCCACTAACCTCAGAACAATTCCAAATTGCTTACCATGGCTTAATCTGGCCTCTACTGATGTTTCACACTACTCATATTTTCTTTTAGGTTCTAAGAAAGGCCAAACTCTTCCTTCAGAGGTTTTGAACTAATCTTTTCCTTCACCTGTAGCAGTTTTTCTCTCCTGGCTCTTTGTGTGGCTAGATTCATCTCCTTGATTAGGCTCAGTTTCAATTTTATCTCCTCAAACAGGCCTTCTACCTATCCTAACTATCTTTCTCATCATTAGTTATCTCTATCTTACTATACGGATTCTTTACTTCATATTGATTACCATCAGACATTTTCTTAACTATTTTTGAAATGTGTTGCCAGCCCCCCCTTCCAATAGTAGGGCTGTTAAGTTCTAGAAGGGTAGGGACAATGTCTATTCATAACTGTATCTCTAGTGCCTCAATCCTCAGAACATATTTTTGGGGGGCGCCTGTGTGGCTCAGTCGGTTAAGCTGCCAACTTCAGCTCAGGTCATGATCTCATGGTTCATGAGTTTGAGCCTCGCGTCGGGCTCTGTGCTGACAGCACGGAACCTGGAGCCAGCTTCGGATTCTGTGTCTTCCTCTCTCTCTCTGACCCTCCTCTACTCATACGCTGTCTCTCTCTCTCTCAAAGATAAATAAACATTAAAAAAAAAGAACATATTTTTGGAAGTGAGGAAACAGCTGCCTATCGCTGTGCATGAAGGCAGTCTCTGCTACTGTTACACACTCCTTACTGATGTTTGGCCCTTTCTGAAGTTGCCTTTCTTTACTGCTGTATTGGACATCGAATCTCTTCCCACTGGGGACCACAGGAGTACCAAGTATTTCTCCTCATTCCATTTCTACAGGCCAGAAAAATATGACCCACCTATTTAACCTTCATCCAGAGGTGGTACCTCTCTTCAATTTCTTCTTTTTTTCCCCTCTGGTGCCAAAAGAAGGGAGAGGAATGCCATTTTGCCAGCAAAACCTTCATCTTTTCCTATCTGCCTCTCCTTGTCAGAGTTAAGACTTTTCTCTCCTCACTCCAAAACACTTTTGCTTCCACTCCAAGCCAAACTGTGTATGCCCAAGACTCCAGCTTATACTCTCTTTTCTGCTCTGAAAAAGCGCATACTGGAAATCACGAAAGATGTTTTGTGGGCTAAAAAGGATTTTACACCATAATGTAAGTCTGAAGAAATCTACCCTTTCCCTTAATAAAGTTATATCCAAATCTCTTAGAAGATACAATAGACGAAAACTAGATACAGGAGAACAGAAGTTCAGTTTCGGAGTGGTGGCTAAACTTAAGAGATCTCTTATGTAGAAAATGTCCCTAAATTACCAACCTTAGAAGATCTGGGTGATTTCACTAATGGAATAGGCCAGTTCCTTAAAAGGCCCACTTGCAACATTTCCATGGCAATCTGAAGCAAACATACTTCTTGCTTAGTGTTTACATAAAGGAGAGGCAGCTACAATACAAATAATGGGGGAGATAGAGAGAACGAGGGAAAAAAAGAGAGATGAGAGGGGAGACAGAGAATGAGAGGATGAGAGAGAGAGAATAAAAGAGAGAACGAGAATGAAAGAAAATAATGGCAGAATGAGATGGGGAGTGGGAAAGGCAGGGAGGAGTGGAAGACCTTGGTTTTCATAATTTAGCTTTTATGGCTGAATGTTTCTGGGGCACTCCATGTTTTGGAACACTGATAAGTCAATTCCATTTGTCAAGTTGTGAGGTCTCTTCCTTCTTAATGAGCAATGACTACTTTGATGCTCTAGAGCAAAGAAGAGCCAAAGTCAAAAGATTTGGGAGCTCAAAGACATGTTTGGTTTTTTTTTTTACTTTTTGATAGCTCTGATTAAAAGTTAGTTACTGGACAACAGGAGGCAGAACTATAAGCTAGCAAGATCAACAATTTCAAATAGCATTAACTCCATGAACTGCTGATCCAATCTATTAGTGAAGTGGCTTCTAAGTCTTTCCATCAAGTTTTTTTTATTCTACCCTCCCCATAAAGGATCCCATTTCTGAAAGTCTTAATCTCCTAGACAAACGGCATTTATTAATCATTTTTTAGGTTTTATCAATTGAAAACATATAGCTACTCAATGGAACCTGTGATCGGTATGAGATAATGAGTGTTATCATGAGTTGACACAATTCAAGGTAAAGCATAGAAACTGGACATGCTAATCAGGATGTTAAAACTGCTCAAAGATCCCCATCCCTGCTCTTCATAGACTCCAGATGAATTAAGTGTGATCTAAAGAATCCTACATAGCTCTCCAGTGAAAAAATAATTAACTGATGGAAAAACACATCCATTGAAAAATGATCAAGAAGACCCTAGCAGGGAGAAAGAGAAGCTACTCACAGGGTTGG
This sequence comes from Paguma larvata, assembly GCA_030068075.1. NCBI lineage: Eukaryota > Metazoa > Chordata > Mammalia > Carnivora > Viverridae > Paguma > Paguma larvata. The sequence continues at coordinate 53,059,026 of CM057830.1, read as the reverse complement.
TGCTCTGTGGATGCCATTTTAGGCAGAGTGAGAGAGTAAAAAAAGATCATGCACTGTAGACTATGTAGACCTGGAGGTTGACTGCCAAATTTTACAAGAATTTACCAGCTTGTGCACTTAAGCAAGTTATTAAGTTTCAATTCCTAATATAGAAATGGGATGATATCATCTATTTTAAAACACTATTATGAGGATCAGAAGTATATAAAGCACCTAGCAGCACTATTCTCCCACCCCAGCAAACACAATGATTACAAAGTCTTTTTGCTTAGCTTTTTACAATCCACTTTTCTTGAAGATCACCTGCTGGCTGATAAAAGCAATATGTAGATACTAATCAGGGGTTCAGTTCATAGCACTTCTTCAGCTTCTTACATTCGTTCATCAAAATCTTATTTAACACATAACATTTAATTACTTTATTTCCCCTGTTAACCTTTCGAGTACAAAGACATGCTGGAGTATCTTTAAAACATTGACCATAAAAGCTCATGCAGTAGAGCCATGCATTAGATAGCAGTAATAATTCCAAGTCTTATGGGAAGCATAGGACTTCAGAGTAAGACATCTAGGGTCAGAATTCTACAGAATCTACTCCCGGCTTGCTATGTAATCTTGGAAAAGATACTTCATCTTTTTGAGCTTCAGTTTCCCACTTCCAACTATTTCTATAAGAAGTAAATAAGATAATGCATGTAAAAGGTATAGCATAATACCTAGCACACAGATATTCAACAACAGATTATCAGTTTTATTAGAATGCCACCTTAATATGGTGAAGAGCATTACAGTAAAGCACCAAATGCACTATTCTCCTGACACAGTATGTCACTTATATACATGGAAAGTTTGAGGGCTCAAAGTCAACAGGAGGCATCCACTTGGTTTCTTCATCGGATGGTATAAATACCACATTTTTTTGTGCCCAGATAAGTAATTAAACTTCTTTTTCTTTACCGTTTATTTATTTTTGACAGAGAGAGAGAGAGAGAAAGAAAGAGAGGGAGAGAGAGAGACTGAGTGTGAGCGGGTGAGGGTCAGAGAGAGAGGGAGACACAGAATCCAAAGCAGGCTCCAGGCTCCAAGCTATCAGCATACAGCCTGCCGTGGAGCTTGAACCCACAAACCCTGAGATCATGACCCAAGCTTAAGTTGGATGCTTGAAAACTGAGCCAGCTAGGCACCCCTAAACTTCTAACACAAAACAAGATTCTGGGGGTGCCTGAGTGGCTCAGTCGGTTAACCATCTGACTTTGGCTCAGGTCATGATATTATGGTTTGTGAGCTCAAGCCACCCACCGGGCACTCTGTAGTCACTGTGAAGCCCGCTTTAAATCCTCTGTCCCCCTCTTTCTCTACTCCTGCTTGTGCACTCTCTCTCTCTCTCTCTCTCTCTCTCTCTCAAAAATACATAAACATTAAAAAAAGAAGTTTCTGGGAACATTATATAACAGTCTCTAAATCTGGTATCTCATAAAATGTCTCCATCTCAATGCAAACTAGTGAGGCCACTCTAGAAAACAGTATGGAGGTTCCTCAAAAAGTTAAAAATAGAACTACTCTATGAACCAGCAGTTGCACTACTTGGTATTTACCCAAAAAATACAAAAATACTAATTCAAAGGGACACATGCACCCTGATGTTCATAGCAGCCTTATCTACAATAGCCAAAATATGGTAAAAGCCCAGAATAGATAAAGAAGATGTGGTATTTATATACGATGGAATATTACTCAGTCATCAAAAACAATGAAATCTTACTATTTGCAATGACGTGGATGGAGCTAGACTGTATTATGTTAAGTAAAATAAGTCAGTCAGAGAAAGACTGATACGATTTGACTCATAGGTGCAATTTAGGAAACAAAACAAATGAGCAAAGGGAAAAAGGAGAGGGGGGGAAAACCAAGAAACATATTCTTAACTAAAGAAAACAAACAGATGGTTACCAGAGGGGAGGTTGGTGGGGGCATGGGTTAAATGGGTGATGGGCCTTAAGGAGCGCACTTGTGATGAGCACTGAGCGTTGTATGAAAATGCTGAACCACTGTTGTACACTTGAAACTAATAGTGCACTGTATGTTAACTAACTGGAATTTAAAATAAAAACTTAAAAAAAAGTCTCCATCTCATGTAGCATAAAGTTCAAGTAAATTGATTCAGACCAGATGGAAATACAACACATTTCCAAAATTAGCCACCTTAAGAATTTCCAGATCTTCATTAAATAGAAATAGAACATGGATATTCTGCAAATGCTTGGGTTTTGAACATATCCACCTACTCTTGGGTTAATAACCCAAAGACTGTGGTTAGTTAACACTATCTTTGGTTATACATCAATTTTTTTAAATCACATAATGTTAGAGATTTACTAGCACCATTTTCACTTGGATTGTGGTAAAAAGAAGGCATTAGGTATAGAACAGACAAGAAATATTATGTTGTGACATCAAAAGTACTTAATGGAAATCAGAGACTGATTTATTATATAGCATGAGCTCAGGGAATCAGCTCTACAGACCTAATGTTGCTCCTGTGCAAAATAAGTGAATCAACATAGGTGTTCTCTAACATTCCTAAGAGTTTACCATTTTAAATTTGTATGTTAACACAAATAAATGAGAGTTTATACATACAAAAATTCAGCTGCTACATAGTGTCAAATACTTAGTTAAAACCACTAGATGTTTTGATCTAGTCCTCTTCTATATCCCTTCCACAAGTAATGCCTTAGGCAATTTTCCCAGTGATATATTGGAAATGAAGATAGTAGTAGTAATAGCAATAGTGGTGGTGGTGATAATAGTAGGTAAAACTTATTACAACTTCCTATTGGCCATATCTTGTCATAAACACTTAAAAAGCATTAACTCACTTAATACAATCCTAGAAGGGAGGTACTCTTATTATCCTTACTTTGTAGAAGAGGAAGATGAGGCACAGAAAAGTGATCTGCCTTAACCACTGGAGAGCTAGAAATCAAACCTAGAATTGTGGCTCTTAATCATTGTGCAAAAAAGAAGTAGCAGAACATTGGAATGGGAATTCTACACGAAGATGGTATAAAAGGGACCAGATTTACTGTACTTCCTTAAGTGACTAGAAAACCAGGGTGGGAGGGATGTAAAACAACTTTTTCTCAGATATCAGACAAGTAACAGAGGACTGTGATACCGCCCCCAAAAGGGAAATAAACAAGGTAAATGCAACATTGTGCCAGTTTACTGTGTCGAGGCAAGATTCCTGGCCACAGTGCAAGAAGAGGGAATTCAAACAGAGCTCCTGAGTTGAAGAGACAGATTAGAGTTCAGAGTGGCCAATGTGGTTTGAAATTGTAGAGGAGAGTACAGGAGAAAAGGGAACTGTATAGAGAGTGCGAGCTCCAGAGACCTACAAAGATGTCTCCTTGAGTCTATGGCCAATTATGGAATCTGTATATGCATGAGAAAAAGCTACTGAAAGCTGGGGATAAAACCATGAGAAAAGAATAGAGGAAATGACTTATAGGATAGTGGCATGAAGAGCTTGGCAGACTTTCAACTCAATAAAGAACCATACTTACTTAAAATTATAAAAAAGTAACAACCACTAAAGTTCTCTGGAAATTTTCCTAAGGACACACAGGTAAATAAGAAACATTTCTTCAAGAAAATGTACTAAAGTTTGTTAAGAACAATGACAGTCTGTTGCATTTAAGACAGGATCCATTTCCTGCCCCTACCCTCCAGTCCCCCAATTCATTGTGACAGAAGCTACTCTGGCATTTGTAGCCAACTACCGGGGCTCTTTACTCCCCAACTCAAAACCTAAGATTACAATATTGTTGGGAAAATGCAGAGAGTTCTGCACGAAAGATGGCCGACGGGACTAAAACAAGCTCTAGCTCCTAGCTGACAAAACCCTCTTCCAGGTTCTTCCTGCCCTGTTTGCCGCGGACGCCAAAACCGCCAGGAATGCAGAAACTGACACTATAAATTACCCTTCCAACCTTTGTTCGAGGTTCAGATCTTTGGAGAAACCGTCTCTTCTGAGCCCGCCAGTGTTAAATAAAGCTCTGATCCACCAAGACCTCCAAGTTCCACTTGGTTTTTCCGCCAGCGTTCCAGCCTGGTTCCATAACAATTTCAGGTGGAGTATAGCAGCATGCCCACATAAATCATCCCTCAACCCTGTGTTTCAGAAGCTCTAATCTGATTGGGCATGGCTGAAAGGACTAGGAACCCTTTACTCCACTCAACTACCACTCACAGGGCAGGGACAGAAGGACAAGAATACTGGACCTCAAATGCCCTCATCTCAGCTTGCATATAAGATGAGGTTCCATACTAAGAAAGTAAAGTCAAGAAGTCTAGGAGCTACCACCTCCACCCAGAAGACTGTGAATAAACTAGGGATATAACTGAGAAGCAAGTCACTGTCTTAACATCAAGCTCTGGAGGAAAGAGAATAGACGTTTTCCCAGCAGAACAGGAAGCCCTTAAGAATGGAGAACTCTAGAACTCTCCCCAAGGGAACTGATTTTATTTTGAACAGAGCATGAGGAAGTTCAAACCTCAGAGCACTATAGAAAACAATTGAGATTTGGGTGGTAAGCACTTAAGAAGGGGCTGGTTGGCCCATGATAGCAAAACCATACATCAGCTAGAAGCCGAAAAGAGAGAACCAGGGAAAGATATAGCTAAGAAGAGGCTTCCTAGGATCAGAATAAATCTCAAATACTGATCTCAAAACTACCCTTGAATTTAACTGGATCAGATGGAACAATTTATGCCCTAGGACATTGTCAAAACAATACAAAAACCAGATGGCAATTAATGCTGATTGTGCCAATTAGAGACAGACAACAGAGAAACTAGAAAAAGAGACAGTCAAATAGGTTTTGCTAAAACCACTGCCATCCCAAGATGACTATCCACACACTAAACCTTATGCCCTCTGAGGAGCCATCAGAGGCTTTATATTCTGAGGGAAACAGATTTTAATGAACTAGTACAGCTAAGTCACTAAAAAATCAACAGCAGACAAGAAGCAGCCCAGGAAGGGAGGAGCTATAATCAATATTTATATTTCTACAACTAATCATCTAAAATGTCCAATTTTCAACAACAGTAACAAACAAAATACAAGATATGCAAAGAAACAGGAAAGTGTGACTCATAAAGAGGAAAAAATAGGCAACAAAAACTGTCTTTAAGAGTGCTAAGATATTGGACTTTTCAAATAAAATTTTCAAAGCAGATAGTAGAAAGATGTTTAAAGAACTAAAAGAAACCATTGCTAAAGAAATAAAGGAAGCTATCATAACAATGCCACATCTAATATAGAAGCCAAATAAATATAATTTTAAAAACCAAAATGGAAATTCTGGACTTTAAAATTGTAATAATTGAAGTGAAAAATTGATTAAAGGTGTTATATACAGATTTTACAGGTAGAGAGTGAAGTCAGTGGACTGAATTCAAGAAAGACTAGGAAATTGTACAATCCAAAGAACAGAGAAAATGAACCAAAATGAACAGAACCTCAGAGCAATGCAGGATTCCATTAAATGAGCCAACATATATGTAATAGATATAGTAATATATATCTATTACAATATAGTATTAGAATGAGAGAGATAGGAAAAATATTAGAAACAACAATGGCTGAAAAACTCCCCGACTTTGTGAAAAACATTAACCTATGCATACAAGAAGTTCGATAAACTCTATGTAAGAGAAAGGTAAAGAGATCGACACCCAGACAAATAGTAGCAACAATGTTGAAAAGACAAAAAACGAAAATCCTAAAAGCAACAAGAGAGAAACAACTCATCACATACAAGAGAACCCAGTAAGTTTAATAGCTGAAGTCCTACCAAAAACAATGGAGGCCGAAGAGCAGTGAGATATTTTTTAAATCTTCAAAGAGAAGAAAAACTGTCAACCAAGAATCTTCTATCCAGAAACACTATTTTCGAAACTGAAGGTTAAAAAAATACATTTCTGGAAAAACAAAAAGAATTTGTTGTTAGCAAATCCGCCTCAGGAGAAATGCTAAAAGAAGTTATTCAGGCTGAAAGAGGCTGATCCTGATGGTAATTTGATGCTACAATAAAAAAACACAGAGCACTGGTAAAGGTTATTTGATAATTATGAAAGGCAATAAAATGTGTATTTTTCTCATTTCTTTTTAGTAAATTGCATGAAAATATACATCTTATGGAATTGTTAGGCATATAACATATAGAAATATAAGTTTGGGGCATCTGGGTGGCTCAGTCGGTCAGACGTCCAACTTCAGCTCAGATCATGATCTCAGGGTCTGTGAGTTTGCGCCTCACTTTGGCTCTGTGCTGACAGCTAAGAGCCTGGAGCCTGCTTCAGATTCTGTATCCCCTCCTCTCTCTCTGTCCCTCCCCCACTTGTGCTCTGTCTCACTGTCTCTCAAAAATAAATGTTAAAATATATATATATATATATATATATATATATATATATATATATATATAAAGTTTGGCAATAGCAGCACCACAGAGGTGGGTAAGAAGAAGCTGTATTGAAGGAAGGGAATGACACCCCATGGGAATGAAACTGTAGGAAAAAATGAAGTAAATAAGAACAGTAATAGAAAGAGTAATATAATCAACTCTATAAATATATACCTGCTTGCCTTTATTCTCTCAGCTTCTTTAACACTATAAATTATATAAGATAACAAATATAATAATGTATTGTTGAATTTGTATCGTAGATGTATAACAAACAATAATAGCACAAAAAGGTGAGGCAGGGGAGAACTATACATGGATAAGAGGTCTATCTCTGACAGGAATTAAATTAGTAAAAATATGAACTACATTCTGATATATTAAGATGTAATGGTAAGCTCTAGAGCAACAACTAGGAAAGTAAAAATATACTAGAAAAAAACATAAAATTAATTAAAATAGAATGCTAGAAAATATTCATTTAATCAAAAAAAAATCAAAACACAAATGGGGGGGGAAGACACAAAAACAGAAAACCAAAAGTAAAGTAACAGTTATAAATTCAACTACATTAATAACAATATTAAATATGATTTAAACAATTCAATAAAAAGTGAGAGACTGTCATGCTGTATTTAAAATTAAGATTAAGGGGGAACTCCTGGGTGGCTGTTGGTTGGGTGTTGAACTTCTGCTCAGGTCATGATCTCATGGTTTGTGGGTTTGAGCCCCGTGTTGGGCTCTGTGCTGACAGCTTGGAACCAGGAGCCTGCTTCTTATTCTGTGTCTCCCTCTCTCTCTGGCCCTCTCCTGCTCACTCTCTGTCTTTCTCTGTCTCAAAAATAAATAAGCATTAAAAATTAAAAAAAAAAAAAGATTCAGGGGACCCTAGGTGGCTCACTCAAAGCCCAACTTTTGCTCAGGTCATGATCTCATGGTTTGTGAATTTGAGCCCTACATCAGGCTACACACTGATAGTGCAGAGCCTGCTTGGGATTCTTTCTCTCTTTCTTTCTGCCCCCCACTTGCACACACACTCTCTCTCTCAAAATAAATAAACTTTTAAAAAAATGCTTTAAAAATAAGATTCAATTGTATACAGTCTATAGGACATATACTTTAGATTCAAAGATCTAAATTAAGTGAAAGTAAAAGAATGGAAAAAATAAATCACGCAAACAACAACTATAAGAAAGTTGGAATGGTTATACTAATATCAAACAAAATAGACTTAAAAATTAAAAAATTACTAAGGATAAACAGGGGCATTGTATAATGATAAAAAGATCAGTCCATCAGGAAGACATATCAATTATAAATCATGTTTGTACCTATCAACAGAGCTCCAAAATACATGGAGCAAAATCTGACAGAATTCAAGGGGAAAATAGGCCATTCAACAATAATGGCCAATGCCTTCAATATTTCACCTTCAAAAATGATTAAAACAACTACACAGATCAATAAAAATACAGAAACCTTTAACAAAACTATAAATCAAATACATGTAACAGACATGGAAAGAAATCTCCCTCCTAAAACAGCAGAATACACATTCATCTCAAATGCACATGGAACATCTAGACCACATGCTAGGCCATAAAACAAGCCTCAATAATTGTTTTAATGTTAATTTTTCTGAGAGAAAGAGAGGGAGAGAGAGAACAACTTGGGGAGGGGCAGAGAGAGAGAAAAAGAGAGAGTTAGAAAATCTGATGCAGGCTCCATGCTGTTGGTGCGAAGCCCAGTGTGGGGCTTGAACTCACAAACGGTGAGGTCATGACCTAAGCTGAAAAAAAGAGCCAGATGCTCAACCTACTGAGCCATCCAGATGCCCTTGGGCCTCAATAAATCTAAAGACATAAATCATGTAAATAATCTTCTCTGATTACAGTGTAATGAAATTAGAAATCATTAACAGAAATAAATTTAGGAAATAAATAAATATGTGGAATAATGAACAATAGATTTTTAAATAATCCATGGGTCGATGGAGAAATCACAGTGGAAATTACAAAATATTTTGATATGTATAAAAATGAAGACATGACATATTGAACTTATGGGATTTAGCTAAAACAATACTTAGAAATTTATACGTGTGTCTACATTAAAAAGATCTCAAGTCAATAATCTATCTTAAGACACTAGAAAAGAAGAGCAAACTAGACCCAAAGCAATCAAGAGAAAGGAAATAATAAAGATTAGAATGGAGCTTACTCGGGATACTTGAGTGGCTCAAGTCATTAAGCATCTAACTCCCGATTTTGGCTAAAGTCATGATCTCACTGTGATTTCGAGCCCTGCATCAGGCTCTGCACTGACAGTACAGAACCTGCTTGAGATTCTCTCTCTCCCTCTCTCTAACCCCTCTCCTGCTCTAAATGAATGAATAAATGAATGAAGGAATAAATAAATAAATTTTGAATGGAGATTACTCGAAAAATGAATAGGAAAATAATAGGGAAAATGAACAAAACCTTAAGTTGGTTATTTGAATATATCTACAAAATTGAGAAACTTTTAGCTTCACTGACAAAACAAAACAGAGATAATAATGGAGTTTGTAGAATCAGGAAATAAAAGGAAGACATCACTACTGACTTTACAAAAATAAAAAAATAGAATGTCTAGAGATTAAAAACATGATATCTATAATGAAAAGAATACTGAGTGGGATTAACAATAAATTAGACACTGAAGAAAAAGATAAGTAAACTTGAAGTCTAAGGAATAGAGTTCATCCAAAATGAAGCACCAAGAGAAAAATGACTAAAAATTTTTCAATGAACTTTTTCAGGAAAACAAAAGCTGAGAGAATTAATGAGCAGCAGACCTACATTAAAAGGCTTTAGGGGCGCCTGGGTGGCTCAGTTGGTTAAGCGGCCGACTTAGGCTCAGGTCATGATCTCGCAGTCTGTGAGTTCAAGCCCCGCGTCGGGCTCTGTGCTGACGGCTCAGAGCCTGGAGCCTGCTTCTGATTCTGTGTCTCCCTCTCTCTCTGCCCTTCTCCTGCTCACTCTATGTCTCAAAAATAAATAAATGTTAAAAAAATTTAAAAAAAAAAATGCTTTAAATGAAGCTCTTCAGGCAGAAGAAAAATTATTCCCGAAGCAACCTTTGATTTATATAAAGGAATAAAGGGTGCCATAAATGCTAAATATAAAAGAGCTTTTGTCATTTAAAAAATCTCCTTAAAAGATAAATTACTATTTAAAGTAAAAATAACAACAATGCATTGTGGGGTTTATAGCATGTACAGAAGTAAAAGGAATATATGGCAACGATAGCACAAACAATGGAAAAGGCAAAATAAAGGTATTCCTTTATATGGTTCTTACACTGTATGTGAAATAGTATAATATTACTTTAAGAGAGATTGTAATAAAAACAACCTAATGGCATCACTAAAAACAAAGATGTGTAGCTAATACGCCAAGAGTGGAGATAAAATGAAATGATTTCAAAAAATTCAATTATTCCAAACGAAGGCAAGAATAGAGAGGAAAAAAACTGAAGAGCAAATGGAACAATTAGAATCCAAATACCAAAATGGTAAATTCAAACCTAAACATAACCATAATTACATTAAATGAAAAATATCAGAATATTCAACTCGAAAGCCATATATTATCAGATTGGATTTAAAAAGCACAAGCAAACTCTTTATTGTTAATAATAAATGTACTTAAAATATAAATCTACAGATACTTTACAACTGAAAGGACAAATTCCAGTTCCGGTCAAGATAGAGTAAGCCCACTACAGCCTGTCTCTACTTCTGATAAACAACTAAAAATGAACAAAACTCAAGTACCTGAAGATTGAAAAAGTAATCAAAAGCAGGTAGATTTTGTTAATTTTTTTTAATGTTTATTTTTGAGAGAGAGAGAGAGAGAGACGGACTGACAGACAGAGTGCGAGCAGATGAAGGGCAGGGAGAGACTGAAACACAGAATCCAAAGCAGGCTCCAGGTTGTGAGCTGTCAGCACAGAGCCCTACATGGGGCTTGAACCCAATGGATTAGACTTGAGATCATGACCTGAGCTGAAGTCGCTCAACCGACTGAGCCACCCAGGCACCCCAAAAGCAGGTAGATATTGAAAGGGAATCAAAACTTAGAGAAAAGTGGCCTGCAACAAGGTGGAGGTTTTATATATTTTTTTGCTTGCAGGTTTTCCCTGAGGATGGATCCCAGTAGCAGAGCTAGATAGCAGAATAGTGGCATGATTGCTGAAAATCTGAATACAAACCCCATATTACTAGATAGAGTAACCATACAAGGAACTACTATGACCCAAAGAATGAGATGTAATTTTGTTGGGTTTTGTTTTGTGTTCTCTAGCAGCTTTGCCCAGTCATGGAGCTGTTTGGCAGTGATGACTGTGTAAGTAACCAAAAATCCAAGGGATACTCTTCCTGGCCAGAGGAACCAGGAAAGGAGACACCATGGCCTCAAAAGGGGGCTATTCAAGGAAATTCTGTATAGGACAGAGCTGAAGAAAAAGATCTCTTAATTCTGTAAATGCACTAACACAAGTCCTGTGCTCATTCCCAAGCTGCGCAAGTACAGAAAAGACCCAAAAGATCATAACAAAGGGCATGAGGAATGAACTAAGATTTAAACTATGACCCAGCACTGAAACACCTGGGTGGCACATGCACAGAACAGAAATAAAACAGCAAACTAATGACTTTGAACTGAACTGAAATTAGAATCTCCATCCACAAAAGGTAGGAATGAACTTGTGGTCCAACCCTAACTTAGTTGAATATCTTCGAAAATTTTTCTCTATAGAATTATAATGTAACTCATGGTTACATGAATAACCATGACATAACTTTCACAATGCCCAGGATACACTCCAAAATTATTCAACATACAAAGAACAAGGAAAATGTGACAAATTCTCAAAGGAAAACCAATCAGTAGATGCCTTATATGACCTAGATGTTGTAATTATCAAAGACTTGAAAGCGGCGTATGGCAAACATCCTAAGAAGGCCTCCAAATGATTTCTTGCTTCCTGGTAGCCATGGCTTTGTGTAATTCTCTCCTCTTGAGTGCAGGCAGGATATGTGACTTGCTTCTAAGCAATAGAAAATACAAAGGTGATGGGATATCACTCCCCTAATTAGATTACATTGCACAATAAAGGTGATGAGATATCACTTCAGTGATTATGTCGTGTTCTAAAAGACGCTGTCTTAGCAGACTCCAAAGAGAGATTCTTTGCTGGCCTTGAAGATGCAAGCTACTCTATGTGCTATAATGTAAACTGTCTATGGAGAGGGCCAGGTGGGAGGGAACTATAGGCTGCATGGAGCTGAATTCAGCCAACTACCATGTAAGCTTGGAAGAGGACCCCAAGCTCATAAGAATGTAGCTCAGGTGACACTTTGATTACACCCTTGTGAGACACTGGGCAACCAGGCCATGGACAGACTCCACAAAAACTGAGAGATACTAAATGTGTGTGTTTTAAACTGCTGAAGATGTGGTGATTTATTATGCAGCAATGGAAAACGAATACACAGCTATTAAAATTATGCCCCATGCAGTAAACACACTTTAAATGAACGGAAAAACAGTAGTTTACACAGAAAAAAATTGAAATTATACAAAAATGTAAATTTTAGAAGTAAATAATATAAAATCTCAAAAACTTTTTAGAACGACTCAATGGGCTCAAGGTATAATTTAAATGAGTGAATTTCTAGTGAAATTTAAGAGAGATCAACAGAAATTATCAAGAATAACAGAGGAAAAATATCAAAAAAAATATTAATAAATGCTCAAATACTTGTGGAACAACATCAGAAATTCTGACATTCATGTTATTGGAATCCCAGAAGAGAAAAAAAAGAGTATATAAAATATATTTGAAGAAATAATGATTAAAAACATCTCGAATTTGATGAAAGTCATGGTTATAAGATTCAAAAGGCTCAGCTGACCCCAAACATAATAAACTCAAAGGAAACTATGTCTATGTACATCATAACCAAAGTGCTGAAAACCAAAGATTTTTTTAAATATTGAAATCATTTTTTTGTAATTACACATTGTATGATGGGTGAACAAAGATTCAAAGAACCATGGATTTCTCAAGCAAAACAAAACAAAAAACCAGGCGGGTCAAAAAACAGTAGAAAAGCATATTTAAAGTGCTAAATAAATATAGTATAAACCAAGACTTCTATATGTAATGAAATAATTTTCAGAAATAAAGGTGAAATAAAGACATTTTCAGATGAAGAAAAACTATGAGAATTCATCACCAGCTGATCTTCTCCAAAGGAAATTCATCTAAATGAAGGGATATCAAAAGGAAAATTAGATCTTTAAGAATGATGGAAGAGTGACAGAAATAGTAAATATATGGTAAATATTAAAAATTATTCAAAAATTCTTTAAAATCTGTATGACTAATGGAAGCAAAGCTCACAATATGGTATGTAGAATTTCCAAAGTATGTAGATGTAACACATATATCAATGATAAATGTAAGTGGAATAGGGTAAACAGATCCACACAATTATAAAGCATGTATATTTTGCTGGATGTAGTACAATATTAATTCAAAGTAAACACTGCAATATTAAGTATGTGACTTGCCATCCGTAGAGCAAGCACCAAGATACAAATATGAGATATAGCAAAACTCCAGTAGATAAATCAAAATGGCCTTTAAATAAAAGCACTTATATTCCAAATGCGCCTCGGTGGCTCGGTCCGTTAAGCCTCTGACTTCAGCTCAGGTCATGATCTCACAGTTCATGAGTTCGAGACCCATGTCGGGCTCTGTGCTGACAGCTCAGAGCCTGGAGCCTGCTTCAGATTCTGTGTCTCCCCGTCTCTCTCCACCCCTCCCCGACTCATGTGCTCACTCCTCTCTCTCTCTCTCTCTCTCTCTCTCTCTCAAAATAAACATTAAAAAAAAAATATTCCAAAAGGAAGCAAGAATGGAAAACAAATGAACACAGAATAAGGGGACAATCAGAAAACAAATAAATGGTAGAATATAACCTAGCCATACCAATAATTACATTGAATGTAAATTGTCTAAATATACCTAATAAAAGACAGAGATTGTTAAACTGGTTGGAAAAAAAAACCTACATGAGTTCTAAAGAAATCCACTTTAAATACAGAGACATATGAGTTAAAAATGAAAGAACAATTATACGCCATGTAAATTCTAATTCAAATAAAGCTGAAGTAGCTACATTAAAAGACAAAGTAGACTTGACAACAAGGAATATTACCAGGGATAATAAATAGGGATATTACATAATGATTAAAGGATCGATTCACAAAAACCCATAATAATCCTGAATATGCAAGATGCTAACAACAGAGTTTCAGTGTACATAAGCAAAAAGTGATATAACTGAAAAGGAGAGGGGTGCCTGGGTGGCTCAGTTGGTTAAGCGTACAACTTCGGCTCAGGTCATGATCTCACAGTCTGTGAGTTCCAGCACCGCATCAGGCTCTGTGCTGAGAGCTCAGAGCCTGGAGCCTGCTTCAGATTCTGTGTCTCCCTCTCTCTCTGCCCCTCCCCAACTCATGCTCTGTCTCTGTCTCAAAAACAAATAAACGTTACCAAAAACATTATTTAAAAATTAAAAAAAAAAGAAAAGGAGAAATAGGAAAATTGATAACTATAGTTGGAGATTTTAACACTCATTTCTTGGCAATCAAAAAAACAAGTAGACAGAAAATCAGTAAGGATATAGAAGTGCACAACTCTATTAACCTACTTTACCTAATTGACATTTATAGAACACACCGAGGAAGAGCAAAATACAGTCTTTACAAGTACACAAAGAATGTTCACTAAGTTAGACCATATTCTGGTCTATAAAAAAAGCCACAAAAAGGTTTTTTTAATGCTGTCTTTTTGCTCAATAGTAAATATCTGCTTGTCTAAATGGCTCCCAAATTGTGGGAGAGTCTCTATATGTTTCTTTTTTTAAGGTTTGTATTTAAAATCCAGTTAGTTAACATACAGCGTAATATTAGTTTCAGGGGTACAATACAGTAATTCAACATTTCCACACAATACCCAATGATCATCAAGACAAGTACGCTGCTTAGTCCCCATTACCAATTTAACCCATCATTGCACCTCCCCTCTGGTAACCATCAGTTTTTTCTCTGTAGTTAAGAGTATGTTTCTTAGTTTGCCACTCTCTCTCTCTTTTTCCCTATGATCGTTTGCTCTGTTTCTTAAATTCCACACAAAAGTGAAATCATATGGTATTTGTCTTTCTCTGACTGACATATTTGCTTAGCATACTCTTTAGCTCCATCCACGTCACTGCAGATGGAAAGATTTCATTATTTTCTGTGGCTAAGTAATATTCCATAGTATACGTATACCACTTATTTATCCATTCATCAGTCAATGGACATTTTGGCTATTTCCATACTTTGGCTATTTTTTAAGTTTCATTATTCAAATTGGTCAAGCACTGAAAAAAAACCCACATAACATAAAATTTGCCATCTTAACCATTTTTAACTGTACTGTTCAGTAGTGTTAAATTTTTTCATATTGTAGGGAATGTATTTCAAATTTTTTATCTTGCAAATCCAAAATTCCTCCCATTATACCCATTAACCAATTCCCATATACCCATTATACCCATTAACCAATTCCTCCTTTCCTCCTTCCCTTCAGCCCCTGGTAATTACATTCCATTTTTGTTTCTATAAATTTGACTACTTTAGATACGTCATATGAGTGGAATCACACAGTGTTTGCCTTTTTATGACTGGGTTATTCCACTTAGCATAATGTCCTTAAGGTCCATCTATGTTGTGGCATGTGACAACAGGATTACTTTGCGTAGTTTTTTTTTCTTTTTTAAGATCATGGTTCAGCTAAATGGATTCAAAGCACATGACAAACTCCAGATTCAAAATGTATTTGAGCAACGGGTCCAAATCAGTGAGATAAAATGCAACATTAATGAATGTAAATTTGCACCATTTACTTTTCAACAATAATACCACTACTACCAACAATATAACAAAAGCTGTGTTTATTGGACATTTACTATTGTACCAGATTCTATACTAATAATTTTATATGCTTCAGTTTGTTCAATTGTCTCAACAGTTCTATAAAATAGGTACTCAATTATTTGGAATTCTAGTTTATAAATGTGGAAACCAAAGCTTAGTGAGTAATATCTTCGATGCATTATAGATGGTAAATATCTACACTGAGATTTAAATCCAGCTGGTTTGCTTCTAAGCCTAGTTTTTGTATACTGCTTCTCAGAAAAACAGTTGAACAAATGAATTCAATGTGGTGAAATCCTCACGTAATGAATTGCAGCTCTGAAACTATGATTTTTACTACATTTAAATATAAGCAAGGGGGACTACAAAATCAACACAGTCTTAGGTGCCATAGGGTTTTTTTACTTTTAAAGGCTAGATAGCATTCCATTATTTATGTGTGTATATATACATACACACGCACACCACATTGGGTTTATCTATTCAACTGTCAATGGATATTTGGGCCACTTCCACCTTTTGGCTATTGTGAATAGCGCTGCTATGAATCTGGGTGTGCAGATATCCCTGAGACGCTGCTTTTGATTCTTTTGGTTATATTTCAAGAGGTGGAATTGCTGTTATCATATGGTAGTTCTATTTCTTAATTTATAAAGAAAACTCCATATTGGTTGCGCTATTTTACAATACCACCAACAGTGCACAAGAGTTCCATTCTCTCCACATCTTTACCAATACTTAATATTATTTATTTTTTTGTAGTAGTCATCCTAATAGGTATGACAAAAAGGTTTTTTAGGAATTGAAACTATAGAGAGTATGTTCACTAACCACAGTGGAATTAAACTAGAAATTAAAAACATAAAGATATGCAAAAAATTCTCCAAATATCTGGAAATTAAACAACACACATTTATATTACCCATAAGTCAAAAGAGAATTCTCAAGGAAAGTATAAAATATTTTAAACCTAATGAAAATGAAAATTCAACATATTAAAACTTCTGGGATGTAGTTACAGCAGTGTGAACAAGGAAAATTACACCATTAAATGCTTATATTAGAAGAGAAGAAAGGACTACAATTCGTAACCTAACTTCCAAACTTAAAACACTACAGAAAGAAAATAAATTAGGCAAGAAGGAAGGACACAGATATACCAGAAATTGATGCAATCGTTTCTCTTTCATTTTTGTTTTTAAACCAAAAGCCAGTCCTTTGGAAAGATCAATAAAAATGACAAACCTATGTAGCCAGACTAACCAAGAAAATAAGAAAAAAGACACAAATTACCAATATCAGAAATTTAAAAAAGGAGGCATCATAATTGACCCCACAAACATTAAAAAGATAATAAGGGAAGAACTACAAATAACTCTATTCCTATGAGTTTGACATCTTAAACAAGATAGACCAATTCCTCAAAAAAAAAAAAAAAAAAAAACCAAAACAAAACAAAAAAACACCCCAGAAACTAGTAAAGTTCACTGAAGAAGAAATAGGTAACTCAAATAGTCGCACATCTATGTTAAAATTTTGTTTTTTAAAACATTTCAACAAGAAAAACTCTAAACCCAAATGGCTTTACTGGTGAATTCTAATAAACGTTTAAAGAAGAAAAAATGCCAGTTTCACACAAATGTCCAGGAAATAAAAGAGAAGGGAAAACTTCCCAACTCATTTTATATGAGGTTAGTATCATTTTGATACCAAAGCCAAACAAGACATTACAAGAAGGAAACTATTTCACCAATATCATCTATGAACCTAGATGTAAAAATCTTCAATAAAATATTGGAACATCAATGTAATTCACCATTATCAACAGAATAAAGGAGGAAAAGCAGATGATCATCTCCATAGGCAAACACAAAAAAGCATTTGACAAATATCAACATCTATTCTTGAAAAGAAGGTTAAGCAAACTAGTGCTAAAAGGAGTCACCAGGCCCCAAATAGAATCACTTATGCTAAACTCCACCAAAACTTAATACCTAACCTAATTGCAGTTTCAGCTTTTCCTGGAAATGTGACCTTTCACCAGCTAACCTGGAATTTCTGGGTCAGTACTAGGAGGTAATCCACTGATAGGATTCTCCCTAGGGAGGGTAACCTTGCCTAAAACAATGCATTCTTGTTCCCTCTCTTCCTTTAAAAAACTTTCCTTTTCTGCAACTTAATGGAGTTCCTTTATATTCACTAGATGTGATGCTGTCTAATTAATGAATTGTTGAATAGAAACAATGTGTTCTTTAAATTTGCTCAGTTGAATTTTTGTTATTTACCAACAGAACAGAATAGAAAAAAATTTCTTCAATCTAATAAACAGTATCTATTAAAAGTCTAGAGTGAAAAAGATATTTCATGATGATAGGTTTAATAATTTCCCCATATGATTAAGAAGAAAACAAGGATATGCATTCTCACCACTCTTATTCAATAGCTATAGCTTAGGGGAGATTTATAGCATTATAGCATTAAATGCGTATATTAGAAAACACAAAAAAAGTCTTAATTGAATAGTCTAAGCATCCAACTTAATAAAACTAAACAAAAAATAGCAAAGAAGTTTAAAGTAAGCAAAATGAAAGAAATAATAATTATGATAATGGAAATCGATGATCAAAATTTTTTAAATTTTAGTTGACAAACAATGTTACATTTGCTTCAGGTGTACAAGGTAGTGATTCTACATGTCTATACATGATGCTATGCTTACCACAGGTATAGCTACCATCTGTCATCATAGAGCACTAATACCATTGACTCTATTCCCTATGCCATACTTTCTACCCCCATGACTTACTCATTCCATAACTGGAAGCCTTTATCTCCCATTCCCCATCAACCATCTTCCTAACTCCTCTTCTCTGGCAACCACCAGCTTGTTCTCTGTATTTATGGGTCTGTTTCTGCTCTTCGTTTGTTTATTTGTTTTGTTTTATAGATTCCACATCAAAGCAAAATCATATAGTATTTATCTTTTTCTGACTGATTTCACATAGCACAATACCTTCTAGGTCCATTCATGCTGTTGCAAATGGCAAGATCTCATTCATTTTTATGGCTAAATAATATTCCGTTGCATACAAATATCACACCATCTTTTTTCCCACTTATTTATTACATTTGGATTTTGAAGAAACATATACCATCTGATATACCACTGTTCAGGAAAAATCTAGTTTTTGGAAAGCCTATGTGTCACAAACTATCTTGCATCTAGTCTCCAAAACTTTACTAAGAATTTATCAAAAAGGTAGGCTCTGGAGTGCCTGAGTGACTCAGTTGGTTAAGCGTCCAACTCCTAATTTCGGCTCAGGTCATAATCTCACAGTTAGTGAGTTTGAGCCCCATGTTGGGCTAGCACAGCCACTGCTTAGGATTCTTTCTCCCCTCTCTCTCTGCCCCTCCCCTGTTCTCTGTCTCTCTCTCTCAAAAATAAATAAATAAACTTAAAAAAAAAAGGTAGGCTCTGATCTATGGGCTCCTAAGCATTGAGCTTTTGAATGTTTTGATAACTATAGAGAAATTTCAAGTGGATGAACTTAATTCCCAGCTGTTCTCCTTCTGGAATGGGCTAATAGTTTTGAAGTTATCTAGTCCACTGCAAGAATATTCAATTCTTAAGCTTTGTGATCTATTCTGTCTTTGGAAAACTTGGTAAACAAGTAATTAATTTTCTGTGAAATAAGGATGAATTTATCAGAAAACAGCAAATATTAATTATAACAAAAAGCAGTATCCATAATGTGTATGTGCCATGTTCACTTTAATGACAACTTCACAAGCTAGTAACTACTTTTAACTATGCAGACTATTTCTAGATCAATATGACCCAAGCATACCTGCAGTCAACTCCTTAACACAACTCTTGAATAAAAATAAAAAGGGGCAAGTGAACAGATATATACTTATATATGATTAAATTTTCAAGAAGCTACTCTTTGTGCAAGTATACAGGAAAGGGGACTTTCAGGAAGATTGATGGGAACTGGGAGGTTTATGGCTCTGGCTTTGGAAACCACCCTAGTGAGCTATAGGAAGGCATTTTAAGAGTAGATTGTGCAGCATCAAAAGATAACTCTCTAAAAGAGGTGGGCGTTTCTCAATTTAAAAACTTAAATTGTGAGACTTTCAGTAGTTAAAGGCTACAAATAAAACCTGAAGAAAAGAACCATCTTCACAATGGCTTAAGAAAGGCAACTGTGCTATTCAGCTCATGATGATAAATGTTCCAAAAGCCTTTGGAGGTATGATATGGATAAGAAAAATATTAATGCACAAACCACATGACACTATTAAAACTCAAATAATATTTTGTTAATTTTTAAAGTTTTTATTTAAATTTCAATTAGTAAACATGTGTGATATTAGTTTCAAGTGTACAGTTTAGTGATTCAACACTGCCATACAACACCCAGTGCTCATCACAGCAAGTGCACTCCTTAATCCCCTCACCTATTTAACTCATCTCTCCACCTACCTTCCCTCTGGTAACCATCAGTTTTTTCTCTATACTTAAGAGTCTGTTTCATGGCTTTCCTTTCTTTTTCCCGTGTTCATTTGTTTTGTTTCCTAAATTCAACATCTGAGTAAAATCATAAGGTATTTGTCTTTCTCTGACTCACTTATTTCACTTAACATGATACTCTCTTGAACCTCCATGTCCTTGCAAATGGCAAGAGTTCATTCTTTTTTATTGCTGAGTAATTTTCCATTGTGTGTGTGTACACAGATATATACATACATACATACATATATATACACACACTACCTCTTCCTTATCCGCTCATCAGTCAATGGACATTTGGGTTCCTTCCATAATTTGGCTATTGTTGATAATGCAACTATAAACGTTGGGATGCATGTATCCCTTTGAATCAGTATTTTTGTATCCTTTGTGTAAATACCTAGTATTGCAATTGCTGTATTGTAGGGTAATTCTATTTTTCACTTTTTGAGGAATCTCCATATTTTTTTCCAGAGTGGTTGCACCAGTTTGCATTCCCACCAATACTATAAGAGGATTCCCCTTTCTCCACATCCTCACCAACACATGGTGTTTCCTGTGTTGTTAATTTTAGCCATTCTGTCTGGTGAGAGGTGATACCGCACTGTAGTTTTGATTTGTACTTCCCTGAAGATGAGTGATATTGAGCATCTTTTTATGTGTCTGTTAGTCATTAGCATGTCTTTTTTCAAAAAATGTCTATTCACATCTTCTGCCCATTTCTTAACTGGATTAGTTGATTTTGGGGGTGTCGAGTTTAATAGGTTATTTACAGATTTTAGATACTAACCCTTTATCAAATATGTCATTTGCAAATATCTTCTCCCATTCTGAAGGTTGCCTTTCAGTCTGGTTGATTCTTTCACTGTGCAGCTTTTTACTTCAATGAAGTTCCAATAACTCATTTTTGTTGAGTTCCCCTTGCCACAGGAGACATGTCTAGAAAGAAATTGCAATAGCTAATGTCAATGAGGTTACTGCCTGTCTGTGCTTTCCATGAATTTCCTCTTCCTTTCCTGGTGGTGTTCCTCTATTTGAAGAAGTTCCACTTCTAGTTTTCACTGATGAACTATAAAGGACTAGACCTGTCATTTGAGGACCAGCATTCTAGCTATTGTGACAACTGACTGAACATCTGGTACCACATTCTCATTAAGTGAGATTTCATTGGTGAACTGGTGGTTTCTCTGGAGATGGGAGGTGGTTGAATGCTTCACTGAAAAGCCATCATCATAATCATCTTGATCTTCAGCAAGCTGAATACTCATGTAAGGTTCTCCTTTCTCCTTGTGAGTCTGTCTCTGTAGACTTTCTTCTTCTAAAGCAGCTTCTGCATGACTTTCTGCACTTATGTAAGCAAGGTATGTGGGGGAATTACGATAGGCCTTCATAGATTCATTGTTCTCTATCTTTTCTGCTGCTTATTTGTTTAAGTATTCTTGTTTTCCTTCATCAGTGAGATCTTGCCACGTGCTGTCAATAATCTTGCCAATCTCCCACAACTTTAGGTCAGGGTTAGAAGATTTTACTTGGTCCCAGACCTTTCTACTATACCTCATGTAAGGCATCAATGGCTTATCTGGTGGCTTTGGGGGTTTTAGAATTGTAATACTAGAGGTTGCTGTGACCCAGCTGTTGGTGCCTGGGTTATCTCCCAAGCTGCAGTTATAGACTAGTTGACTGGATGAATTATATCCCACAAACCTTGGTGTGCTGGGCACTTGTGCCGTAGGAACTGGGTTGGGAGGTGGGGCATAAGATGGTCTTTTTGACATTTTGTAAGATTAGGTTTGTAAGAATGAATCTGAGACACCTTGGGCAGAAAAAAGAGCCACATATCTGGCCTCATTTCCCTCATATCTTCTTTATCCATTCATCTACCCATGGACACTTGAGTTACTTTCATATCTTGGCTATTATAAACAATGCTGCCATGAACACAGGGGTGTATATATCTTTTTGAATTAGTATTTTCATTTTTCTTTGGGCAATACTGAATAATGGAATTACTGGATTATATGGTAATTTTATTTTTTAATTTTTTGAAGAACCTGCATACGATTTTCCACAGTGGCTAAACCAATTTGCATTTCTACCATCAGTGCATGAGGGTTCCTTTTTCTCCACATCCTTGCCAACATTTGCTATTTCTTGTCTTTTTGATACTAGCCATTTTGACAGGTGTGAGATGTTATCTCATTGTGATTTTGATTTTCGTTTCCCTGATGATTAGTGATGTTGAACATCTTTTCTTGTGTCTGTTTGCCATCTCCTCCATGTCTTCTTCAGAAAAATGTCTATTAAGGTTCTTTGCCCATTTTTTAATCAGATTACTTGGGTTTTTTGGTGTTGAGTTATATATGTTCTTTGTATACTTTGGATATTAATGCCTTATCAATATATTATTTACAAATATCTTCTCTCATTCAATAGGTTTCCTTTTCATTTTGTCGTTGGCTTCCTTTGCTGTTTAAAACCTTTTGATTTTGGTGTAGTCCCAATAGTTTATTTTTGCTTTGATTTTCCCTGCTTGAGAATATACATATAGAAAAATGTTGCTAAGGCCAATGTCAAAGAACTTACTATGTGTGTTCTCTGGTAGGAGTTTTACAGCTTCAGACCTCACATTTTGGTCCTTAATCCATTCTGGGTTTATTTTTCTGTATAGTGTGAAAAGGTGATCCGATTTCTTTTCTTTCTTTTTTTCTTTATTATTATTATTTTTTTTCTTTTTTGAGTGTAGCTGTCCACTTTTCCCAGCACCATTTATTGAAGAGGTTCTTTTTCCTATTGCACATTTTTGTCTTTGTTGTAATTGACCATATAAGCATGGATCGATTTCTGGGCTCTCATTTCTATTCCATTGAGAAACCAATGATTTTTTTTTTTATTAAGAAAAGTTCTTGAAATAAAAAGGTGGCTCTGTGAAAGGATGAACATAACTGATAAACCTCTAGCTATACAAACCAATAAATAAAAGGAAGAAACAAATTGCCAATATGAGAAATGAAAGTGGGGTTAACACAATCCTGAAGACATTAAAAGGACAAAAAGAGGATAGCACAAACAATTTTATCCCCATAAAGTTGACATTTCATTGGAATAGATCAATTATCTGAAATATTCAAAATAACAAAAGTCATTCAAGAAGAAATAAATAATTTGAACAGTTCTATATCTACTAAATACATTTAATTTGTAGTTATAAACCTTCCAACAAAGAAAACTCCAGGTTGGAATGATTTTACTGGAGAATTCTACTAAATATTTAAAGAAGAATTAAAGTATAATAAACTCAGCCAATTTAAATGAACAATTTGATGAAGTCTGACATATATGATTATCTGCCCAAGATAAAAGCACAAACTGTATGTCTGGGAGTTAATACACATTCAGTAGCACTACCTTACACAAAGCAGTAAAGTGGATAGGCTAAGTATCATAAAAATTTTTCATTATGGTCCACTGATCAAAAGTCACAGAATGTAGACCTTTCATTTACTAAAGCACTCACAACACTGGGCAATTTCCAACACTATACACATAGTTTTTGAGTATCTATTAAATACACGAGACTTAACTGAAGTTCCTGCCTCCAAAAAACAGTATAGTTGTGAAAGTAAAACTTGTAGGGTCAAATGAGGCCCCAGAAAGCTATAGTTTAAGGGTTTCAAGATTGGATAGGATTTAAAAAGCAAGAAAATAATGCAACCTACTTCCATTCACATCTTAACAGCTATTTCATAGTAGTAAGACAATATGCTTGCTGTCCCCCAAACCTCAAGAGCTCATTCTTACAGTCTTGTCTTGGTAAATGACACTGCTTCTGTCTGGAATGCCCTTCCCCCTCTTTTCCACGAAGTCATACCCCTTCATGCTTTGAAAATGCTCCTCAAGACTATTCTCTTCCAGGATGGATTCACTAATTGATTAATTCATTTGCTCATTCAGAAATATTTATCAAGCACCTAATACATCTAGGTACTGTGGATACAGCAGCAAACAAAACAAAATACCATCTTTCAAAGAACTATGTCACTTTAAAGAGTGAATATGCAATAAACAAATAAATGAAAACAATGTAAGCTAGTGGATTAATGATATGAAGATAAATAAAGCAGGAAAGGACATTAAACAAAGACAGGACTTTTTGTGTGCTATAAAGTGTGGTCTGGATGGGTATTTGTGATTTGAGGAAAGACCCAAAAGAAGTGAGGAAGAAAACCATATGGTGACTATTTGTGGAGGTGGAGAAAGACATTCCAGGCAGAGGGATCAGAAAGTGCAAAAACCTCAATGCACATTTGGCATGTTTGATACTAAGAGTAAGGGATGGAGTGGTAGAAAATGTGGTCAAAAAGTCAGCTTTCTGTAAGCCATATTAAGGACTGTTTAGATAAGAAGCCAATGGGAGCAGAAGAGCAACATGATTTGATTTATGCTTTAAAAGGACCGTATGACTATTGTGTGGAGATAAGAATAATATAGTACGCAAGGGCAGAAGCAGAAAAGTCAGTTAAGATGGTATTGATGTTCAGAGATGATGGTGGTTTTTATCAGGGTGGTAGCAGTGGAGGGGATGAGAAGCAGCTTGGATATATTTAAAATTCTGAATTGATAGAATTGCTGAAGGATTGGTTGTGGGGTGCAAGAGAAAGAGAACTAAGGTGTAAGTGCTGGAGGAATGTCCTTCTGTAGGCAAAAGATGATGGAGTCTAGTACATAAGTGGGGGTTGACTTCAGATAAAAGCATGAACAGTTTATAGTAACAGGAGAGAAGATAGAGAAAATAGACACAGATCCAAGTAGGTGAGTAGGTATGGAGTAAGAACTTTTGGAGGTCCACAATTGATTGCTTTCTCTTTTCTCATGAAAGGAGAAACATGGAATTGAGAGTAAAGAGTAAAGAGGTGATAAAGAGCTAATGAGAAAAAAAAAAGAGGCCAGGAATTAGTCATCTAAGGATATCCACTCTGACCAAACTGACCCAGATCCAGCTACTCACATCACCAAATCCTAGCACTTCCACGTCAATTTCCACCCAGCTGGATTCATTTTACTTAGTGGGTATATGTTCAACTATGCTCTCTGTTTGTTCTGGTTCCTTCAATAAACTCTCACCCAGTGGGGGTACTCTATAGTTTACTACAAAGAAAATAATAGATACAAACTATCCATTCAACTGTAAGGAGAAACCTCTACACCAAGAAAAATGGATGTGTTTTATTCCACTATCTCTGTCACACATCTCAAATCTGGGCTCTTCTCTCCATCCCCACTGCCACTGGCCATAGTTCAGGCCTTCATCATTTCTCACTTGGGCCACTGCACCAGCCTCCCACCTCATCTCTTGACCTTTCCTCTCACCATTCTCCAGTACATTGTCCACACCACTGCTGATATGTAGAGTTTATTCAACTCCCCTGCTTAAAGCCCTTCATTATTATTCCTCTCCTTTTTCTCTTCAAGTTAAGGAGCTGCAAACTTTTCCAGCTGAATCTGTCACCCCATCCCCTCCTCTTGTCTCACATCCTACACCCTAGTCACACCAAATTACATTTGATCCCTGTATACATCAGATCCTTCAATTCCCCTGTGCCTTTGTACATTCTGTTTCCTCTACCTGAAATGTACATCTGCCCTTTGTCAACAAGGTATTATCATTAATAACCATTAGAGACTTAACTCAAATGTCACCTTCTCAGTGGCACCACAGGCAGAAGTGATCTCTTTTCTGTGCTTACATGCCTCCCCCATTGCACTCATCTTACTATATCAAAAGTATTTATGTATTGAACTTTCCCACTAGATATATTATTCATCTTTTATCACAAGCACTTAGCACAGTGCCTGGCACATAGTATATCAACAAATATTTATTGAATGAGTTGATTATATAGAATGAAGAGATTAGAAGTAGCAATAAAACAAAAATGTAAGTTGACAGATGAAATACAAATAAAAATTCTTTAACACACCCAAACAAGATATATCTCTACAAAATGTTTTTAGAAAAAAACAAAACAAAACAGAAAATCTCAGTAATCTGAGAGGCAGATTTAACTTTTGACAAAGATGACAAAATGAGACCTGACAGAATAATGCATAGCACAGCAAACACCTCTCTTTTTTTTTTCACCAATTATACACAACAACAGATGGAATACACTTTTACTCTAGTGTTAAGGCAGATATTGACTCTAAAAAACAAGTTATCTGTAGACTTCTACTCAGAATAATCAAAATGTCCCAAAGTATTGTACATTATGCACAATAAAGAACAAGTGCTTTCATATGTGTGGCTTTGCAGTTTACAAAGCACTTTCACATGCATTATCTCATTGAATCCCCACAATAATCCTGTGAGGGAGGTATTATCGTCCTCCTTTTACAGATGAAGAAACTGTGGCTCAGAGAATCACTAATCCAGGATCACATAGTAAAAGAGAGGTAGAACTGGGGTTCTAACCCATGTCCATCTGACTGTAAATCTATTATTCATTGCACAGGCTGAGTGCAGGTTTTCATGGCTTCCCAATGAGTACACTAAACTGAAGCCACGGGGCGCCTGGGTGGCTCAGTAGGTTGGGCGGCCGACTTCAGCTCAGGTCATGATCTCGCGCTCTGTGATTTCGAGCCCCGCGTCGGGCTCTGTGTCTGTGCTGACAGCTCGGAGCCTGGAGTCTGCTTCCGATTCTGTGTCTCCCTCTCTCTCTGCCCTCCCCCTGTTCACGCTGTGCCTCTATGTTTCTCAAAAATAAATAAACATTTAAAAAAAATTTAAAGTGAAGCCAATGTACACTGAACAATAAACAATGAAATGTTGATGTGTTTTTTGTATTTTCTGCCTTTTTTTTCCTTCTAGATTCTTCTGTCTGAATATTTTCTATGGATCTAGAATATCTGAGAATATGACCTTATTTGGAGACATAATCTTTACTGAGTTAATCAAGTTAAAGTGAGGTCCCTAGGGTGGGCCCCAATCCAATATGACTGATATTCTTATAAAAAGGAGTAAATTTGGACAAAGAGATACACATAAAAGGGAGACAATGTGATGAGACATAGGGAAAAAAATGACCATCTACAAGCCAATGAGAGACACCTGGAACAATCCTTTCCTTACAATCCTCAGAAGGAATCGACCTTGCCAATACCTTGATTTCTGACTTCTAGCATTGAAAACTAGGAGAAAATAAACTTCTGTTTTTTAAGCCACCCAGTCTGTGGTACTTTCTTATGGCAGTCCTAGCAAACTCATACTGGTAAGCCTAGTAATTTTTGATTAAATGCCAGACATTGCATATTAAAAGTTGGAGGAGCTCTGGATAATATTATCTTCCTTCAGAGAAGATTTACTTTTGTTCCTGCCAGGTGATGAAGGACAGATTGCCTTAATCCTGCCTGAGATTGTACTGATTCAAAGCTGTGCTTTACTCTTTGTGAGGAATGGTATTTTATAGTTTATCCTTTCTCCTGGAGTTTAGCCCTTTGGGAATCTCAAATGAAAACCTGAAGTAATTACCCGTGTCCTTCCTCTTTGGCAGGCTCTAAACTCCAATTTCTGACTTTTCAGCATTGTGAAATTGCCGAAAGCTATGCTTAACTACTCAGATTTGTATCTGCCACTTTCTGCTTAATTTTTCAACTTCTTTGACCTATATCACTTAGAAATCAGCAAATGACCCAAGGGAAAGGTAGCATAAAATATTGGACTAAGTTCATTGTAATTTCTTTCTCTGCATCTTAGACCCTCAAGTCCTAATTTTCATGATAGCCCTTAATTCCATTTTTATGTCTCTACAGCCCTGTGAGATGCTAAAATCTCTGCTCAGCTTTTTTGTCTCTTAATTACTACTTTCAGTTTGGATTATGAGTCTCTTTACCTATACCACTTACATTGGCAAATGCTTTGAAGGGAAATGTAGCTCAAAATGTTGGGCTCGCCTCAGTACATCTCTCCTCTCTGGGATTTAGACCTCTAGTTGCTTTAGTAGCTCTCTGATGCTTTCAAACAAGTATTTTATAATTTTATCCAGCTTTACTAGTTCTCCTTGAAGGATATTTGGTCTGATACACGTTAGTCTCTCAAAGTCAGAAGCAAAAGTCCCAACATCCATGGGTTCTAATTCTATTAATATGCCTATCCTTGGTTCATCCATCCATTCATTCCAACATGTATTGAGCATGTGGTAGGTGTCAAGAACTCTGCAAGACTCTTGGAAAACAAAAAGTCCTCTCTTTAAGAAACTCCCAGTAGAAATCATTGGGGGCAAAACTACAAACATAAATAGTGAAAATACGATGCTGAAGTGTTTAAAACTAAGTAACTATCTTTGCTAGGTGTAGGAATCAAAAAGTTATCACATGGGGTACTTGAGTCACATGGGTGGCTGAGTCAGTTAAGTGTCCGACTTGGTTCGGGTCATTATCACATGGTTAAGGAGTTCGGGCCCCACATCAGGCTCTCCGCTTTCAGCACAGAGCCAGTTTTGATTCCTGTATCCTTCTCTCTCTGCCATTCCCCACTCGCTTACATGCTCACTCTCTCTCTCAAAACTAAATAAACATTCTTTAAAAAAATTTATCACAGAATGGAAGATATTTGAGGTGGGGCACCTGGGTAACTAAGTCAGATGAGCATCCAATTCTTGATTTTGCCTCAGCTCGTGATTTTACGGTTCGTGGGATCGAGCTCCCATCAGGCTCTGTGCTGACAGTACAGAGCCTGCTTAGGATTCTCTCTCTCCCTCTCTCTGCTCGTCCCTCATTCATGCTCTTTCTCTCTCTCTCTCCCTCTCTCAAAATAAACAAACATTTAAAAAAAGAAGATATTTGAGGTAAGTTAAGAATAAGCCAGGGGCACCTGTGTAGCTCAGGTAGTTGGGCTTCTGACTGTTGATTTCAGCTCAGGTCATGATCTCACCATTTGTGAGTTTGAGCCCCGTGCTGGGCTCTGCACTGAGGGCCCAGAGCCTGCTTGGAATTCTGTGTCTCCCTCTCTCTGTGCCCCTCCCCTGCGTGCTCTCTCTCAAAATAAAAAAATAAACATTTAAAAAAAGAATATGCCAGGTGAATAAGGAGTTGCAACAATAGAAGCGCAAAGTGCACTTCAAGAGAAGATAACACTGTATCAGTAAACGTATGGCAGTTGGCATGGTAAAGTGCAATTAGTTTCTTACTGTTGGAACTAGATGAGTGACAGCTTACAGTAGAACATAGAAGAAGAAATGCAGGCGGAGTTCTGAACTGTGGAGAGTTCTGTCTCTTTCCTAAAAGTTATAATTTAGGTAGTTAATAGATAATGACATTCCCAGAGGTAGAAATTTATCACATGTTCAGTCAAATTCATGGAGAATTTAACAACAGAAATTTAAGACTTCTCCAGTCAATGGCTTATAAATTCAAAGGCAGTATTATCATGCTTAAGCAATGTAGTAGGATTACAAAGCCATAAAGTCAAGTCTTTGAGTCACCTGACTAGTTCACAAAGAAAACAAAAATAAAAATTCTAAAACATTGTAGTAGATACTATGTAGCCAAAAATTGAAATGATTCAAGTTTTATTTTCTAAGCATGTAAACTCAGTTACCTGTTAGAAAGTTCAGCAAGCAAAAATAAGAGTTCTAATTTTTCAGAGGCTATTTGTCAACTTTTGTCCTTAATGGCATTGCCATCAAAGAGCCATCCATTAAATTTCTGCTCACTTGTGAGGCTGAATACCCAGCAAGTCTGATAGGATTTTTGAAAATCTAAGATGCCAGACAACAAATAACTATCCCACAAAGATACCAAGACAGCAGGTATAAAAACATTGAACATCTACATAAACTGACAAGTAGAAGTGTTTACATGACCTATGCCTCAAGGCGCTGTCATTGCTGTGACACTCAGGTCAACAGAGTTTAATGAAGAAGATGTGATTTCTAGTTCTCACTGGCTGACAGCAGAGAAAGGGGTTTGGCAGACAAAGGAGAGGGCAGTTTTCCAGAAACATGGTACAATGTGGAAACGGTCAAAGCAAGAGGATCCTACCAAAAAAAGAGGCCAGAATATATTTCTCTAAAAAGAGCAAAGTAAGGGCACCTGGGTGGCTCAGTTAGTTGAGTGCCCGACTTCGGCTCAGGTCAACATCTCCCAGTTCTTAGGTTAGAGTCCCGTATTGGGCTCTATACTGACAGCTCGGAGCCTGGAGCCTGCTTCAGATTCCGTATATGCCTCTCTCTGCCTCTTCCCCGCTCATGCTCTGTCTCTCTCTCTCAAAAATGAATAAACATTAAAAAAATTTTTTTATAAAGAAAAGCAAAGCCATGGATTGGGCTAAAGGAAGAGGTGAGAAAAGAGAAGTGGGCCTTGAAAGCACATAGTGGGCTCATCCTCACTTCGGGCCCAAGGCCTCAGTCCCTTTTATCTGTATTTTTGCTGGCAAGTTACAATTCTGTAACTTAACATGGAGCATCCCGAACCACTACTAATCAATCCTTTATTCCCCCCAAATGTCTCAACACTCCACAAATATTTAAACTAATCCTATCTAGCAATTAATTCACCAATGAATCACTGAGACAGCATAGTACCTAGCCACCGCATACCACCATTTCCTGATAACGAGAAGGAAAATACTAGATCGTGTGCCATTTCAATTAGATTTCTGATATCAGAATCTAAATATCTAAGCTAGAATTTGGCCATAATGCCATTGCTGGCCCTCATAAACAATCTATAACATTCAAAGGTTAGAGTCAGCAAGACTCTAGTTCTAAACATCTCCAAAAGACGAACAACAATTTGGATTCCTATTCTTGCCGGTGGAGGAGGTGGAATACTAAGAAAAATAGGTGAAAGAAAGCAGGAAAGGTTGAATCCATAAAGAAAACTAACATCCTTAATATTACATAATACTGCTCCGAAGTAACTGAACTCCTAAGTGGAAAAATTTCAAACACATTCCAACATGCCTCTAATTAAGACAGTTTTGGGAGGTTCCAGAATTATAGCTATCAAACATGAAACCTAAAGAATTTACCAAGATTAAAAAGATTACCACCTTTAACTCAGGAAAAAAAACAGGTTAGTTGGAATATACTCATAATAGTGTCAATTTGTTGACCTTTAAACAATTGCTACATAATTTTAGATACAATTGTTAGTGATAAACACCTGAAAGACAATACAGTATACAATGTACAAAACATACGATTAGATATGATTCTTCTTCAGAGTTCAAATCAAGTGTCTGATACACTTCATATTTCACCAGAGAAATATGAGAATATACTGTAACCACAAACCTATTTTAAAACACAGCAAGAAATACAGGTAGGACATATGATAATGCGAAATGTCTAATAAGCAAGAATTCTTCTAGCATGTAGAAGCAAGCTGGGTACTCACATGAGGTATGTATTTTGAAATGTTTATGCATGGTTAACCAGAAAGGCTAATTTAACACCTACACATCAATTGCATGGAGACAGAGCTGAGAAATATTTGCATTTACTACACAGTAAGAGGACCATCGCAACACTGGCGCAAGAATGCCAGTTGTAATTAAATTAGATGAAATTTCATAATTTAAAGGATATGCAATCTCCTTTCCTGAGAACTTTAATTTATAAAAGCTGACTGGAAGGCTCTCCAAAAGGAAATTCTGACTATAAAATTGCAAAGAAGGAAAAAACAGTAGGTATCCAAAGAGATAGCTATAAAAGGTTTTTTATAACCTCGGATTTTAAAATTTTATAACAATAAGCATTTACTGAGTAATTCACTCGGTATCAGGGACCAAGCTACATCCTTAATATGTTTATCTCATTTAATCCTCAGAACAATCCTATAAAGTTGGTATTGTTATCAGTAGTATTACTTTATTTATAGATGAGGAAACAGACACTCAGAGGTTAAGTAACCAACCTCAAACCACACATCTAGAAAAAAGCAGACGTGAGATTCAAACACAAGTCTGATTCTCATGTTGGTATACATCATACTACTGATGTAACAGAGACATAACCAATAATAACTACAAAAGAGGGACTTTTACATGCAACATTGAAAAAGCCAAGGTTCAGAATAACCTGAGTCTTAGAAAGAGATATTCTGAGAATAATAAAAGGGTATTTAAATTTTCCATCAGAAATAAAAAGAACTGTAATGTTAAGTGACACAAAGAAAGAAAATCAACAAAATTCCTACTTTATCTCCATGTATCTACTGTTAATAAATTGTAAGACCAAGAAAGGGTATAACAAATATTACTGGAAAAAAATGAAAATAGAGACACAAGAAGAGATTAAAAAGCAGTTTTCCTACAATAATCACATTCCAGGATACCGGAAAGGCTTTGGGCTAAACTTTCCAAACTGCTGTCTAGACAGAATTGTGCATAATGAGAGAGGGACAGAATTCTGGAGAGAGACGAATATAGTAGTGATTATTAAAAAAAAAAGAAAGAAAGAAAGAAAGAAAGTCATGTCTGCATACTGGTGAATTTAATCTCACTTCTAAGAGAGTTGAATGGAACATATTATTACAGAGAAAGGAAGATTTCTGATAAGAGCAGAATGGTATTTCTACTTACTTCCCCTAGCTAAACACAAGCTAAACACCTGGAAATGGTACAAAACACAACCAAGGGAGAACTCTGAAGGGTGGTAGGAAGAAATTGAATGGTTTGGGGATGCCAGAATTAGAGAACACCACACCAGAATGCCTTGCATACCCGCACCCAAAGGAGAAAAGCCACCCAGACCCAGTGATTCCATATCCTCCACCCTAGCAAGAGATCAGCCCAATGGAGACTCATTCCACTCCAGGATCAAACTGACGTACACTTGACAACATTAGGCAAGCCCAACATCACCAATATAGAGAATCGATGGGGAGTTAAAGGAATTCTGGACCCAATTCCAACATGTGGGGAAGGAGATTTTTTGTTTCTTTGTTTTATATTTTTTAATGTTTATTTATTTTTGAGATGGAGAGAGAGACAAAGTGTAAGTGGGGTAGGGGCAGAGAGAGAGAGAGACACAGAATCCGAAGTAGGTTCCAGGCTCTAAGCTGTCAGCACAGAGCCTGACATGGGGCTCGAACTCACAAACTGCGAGATCATGACCTGAGCGGAAGTCAGATGCTTAACCGACTGAGCCACCCAGGTGCCCCAGGAGGTTGTTTTTATACCAACAGTTCTTCAACACCAGGACGGTGTCTAAGAATTCAACTTAATTCTGACACTATCTACCCAGAGATAGCATTAGATCCCACAGGTTAAGGGTTTGGTCTCACATGACAGCTCTTTCCCTCATTTCAGAAGCCAGTCACAAGTTCAGGTTGTCACTTGTGCTTCTGACCAACTGGCTATGGACCAGAGACCCGGTGACCTTCTCCTTGGGTTTGATGAATTTGCTAGAGAAGTTCCCAGAGCTCAGAGAAGCATTTTAGGTACTAACTTACTGTTTTTCTTATGAAAGGATAGAACCCAGGAACCACCAGATGGAAGAGATGCATAGGGCAAGGTATGGGGAAAGAGTGCAGAGATTCCATATCCTCTCTGAGCATGCTATTCTCCCCACATCTCTTTGTGTTCACCAACCTAAACGCTCTCTGAACACTTTCCTTTTGGGGTTTTATGGCAACTTCATTACACAGGCACAATTGATTAAAACATTGTTCATCGGTGCCTGACTCAACCACCAGCCCTTCATCCCTCCCTGGAAATCAAGGGGTGGGATCAACAGTTCCAACCCTCCAATCATGGTTGCTTCCCCTGGAAACCAGCTCCCACCCTTAGGTGCTTCCCAAAAGTTACCTCATTAACTTGAACCCAGTTGTGGTGGGTTATAAATAACAAGACACCCATTTCACCTTTATGGCTCTGAAGCAATTTCAGGGACTGAAGACAAGAGAATACATAATTATTATGACAAAAGATGCTCCCAATAATTGCTCTTGTCATTCAGGAAATTCTAAGCATTTTGTGAACCGTTGAGCCAGGAACCATAAATAATGACCAAATATATATAAGAAATTTATTTTGGTCATTTGTGTGACCAAATATGTATTTCTTATAAATCACATTATCACAGGAGCCTCACAAGAAATAAGTAACCAGGAGAGGTACTCTCTTTCTGCACCAAGTCTGAGACTCTCTTTGCCTACAAAGTGGCAAAAACACAAAAGACCCAGGTATAGCAGGCAGCCTAGTCTGGGAAGCCTCTTTGTCCCTATAGACCCAAAACTCCCCACCCCCACTCAAAGACACTAGGAGGAAAGATGGAAACAGATATAGGACTCAGGTCATAAGGAACATCCCAGTTCCAGGAAGCTTCTCTGTCTCACAGACCCAACACTCCCTTCCCCTTCCCGTTCCCCTTCCCAGAGACATTGGGCTAGTGTGAAGGTATGGGACATTGGTAGGGGAGCCCACTGTGCCCATTCTTCACTCAGAGATATCCAGGAGTAGTCCTGGGGA
The DNA here is from genome assembly GCA_030068075.1 of Paguma larvata. Lineage (NCBI taxonomy): Eukaryota > Metazoa > Chordata > Mammalia > Carnivora > Viverridae > Paguma > Paguma larvata. Next base: position 53,024,535 of record CM057830.1, on the reverse strand, counting down.
AACTCTTTCTTCCCCATCAGGCATAACCAGCAGGGACCAGTGGGAGCCCCAACAGCACCAGATAAGCCGAGCAAACTAAAATTATACCACAAAGTCTATGAAAATCAAACTGTGTTTGGAATCCACAAAAGTAAGTCAAGACTCTCATGTTAAACTTAAACAATGTGGCTGTCTGCTAAAATAAAAGAAATAACTAGGACCCAGAGTATCCTAACATGATAAATACACTTCTAAGTATGATACAGTAAAAAAATCACTCACCCTACCAAGAAAAAGAAAATAACAACTTGAAGGAAAAAAGACAAGCAACTGAGGCCAATACTAGGCTGTATCAGATGTTGCAATTATTTGACAAGATTTTAAAGCAGCCATCAAAAAATGCTTTAGTAATCAATTACAGATTCTCTTGAAACAAATGAAAAAAAACAGAAAACCTCAACAAAGAAATAGAAATTATAAGGAACAAATGGAAACTATAGGACTGAAAAATATAATGAGAGGGGGGAAAAAGATTGGTAGAGGGCTCAGTAGTATAATGGAGATAATAAAGGATAGAATCAGTGAACTTCATGGCAGAACACTACAATTCACCCAATCTGAACAACAAAGAAGTCACAGACTGAAAAACCATGAACAGGGTCTCAGGCACCTATAGGAAAATAACTACAGATCCACAATTTTTATCGTTGGAGTCCCAGAAAGACAGGTGAAAGGATGTGGGATGGAAAGAATAGTTGAAGAAATAATGGTTGAAACTTTCAAAATTTGGTAAAAGACACACATGCAGGAAACTGACTGGACTCTAAACAGGATAAACTCAAGAAAAAAAATTCCTTGCCAGGACATATTATAATTAAAATTTTAAAAACTAAAGACCAAAAAAAGGGGCGCCTGGGTGGCTCAGTTGGTTGGGTGGCTGACTTCGACTCAGGTCATGATCTCACGGTTTGTGAGTTCGAGCACCACGTCGGGCTCTGTGCCGATGACTCATCAGAGCCTAGAGCCTGCTTCAGATTCTGTATCTCCCTCTCTCTCTGCCCTTCTCCGGCTCACACTCTGTCTCTATGTCTCTTAAGAATAAATAAACGTTAAAAGAATTTAAAAAAAAAAAAGACCAAAAAAAAAAAATCTAGAAGGTAGAAAGAAAAAAAATGACATATTACCTATACGGAAATGTCAATCCAAAGTCTCCGGATTTCAAATCTGAAACCATGGAAGCCAGTAGAAAGTGTCACAATATATTTTTCAAGTTCTAAAAGAAAACAGCTGTCAACCATGAATTCTGAATCCGGTGAAACTATCCTTCAGGAGTGAAAGGGAAATAAACACATTTTCAGATAAAGAAAAACTAAAAGAATTTATTGCTAGCAAACTCACTGCTGAAAAGAAGTTCTTTCCTTCTCAAAGAAAATGGTAAAAGAAGGAAACTTGGAACATTAGGAAGGAAAAAGGAACAATAGAAAGAACAGAAAATACAGATAACACAGTGGACTATCCTTGTTCTCATGACTTGCATAAATCGTTTTTTGGTAATTGAAACAAAAATTATAACACCATCTGATACTTAAGACAATGATAAGTAACTATGGGGAAGGTAAAGAAACCTAAATGTAAATGAGATTTCTCAACTTCACTTTAAGTGTTAAATGTTACCAGTAGATTCTTAATCACATATGTATATTGTAATACCCAAGGCAACCACTACAAAAATTATATAAAGAAATGCACTCAGAGGTGCCTGGGTGGCTCAATTGGTTAAGCATCTGACTCTTTGTTTGGGCTCAGGTCATAGTCTCACAGTTTGTGAAATCAAGCCCCTACATGGAGTTCAAGCATAGAGTCTGCTTGGGAGTCTTTCTTTCACTCTTTCTCTGCCCCTACCCTGCTCACACTCTTTCTCTCTCTCTCGCTCAAAATAAATAAATAGACATTAAAAAATAAAGAGATACATTCAAAGACACTATAAATAAATTAAGATTAAAATGTTGAAGTAACCTATGAGAATTCAAGAAAAATAGAAGAATGAGAATTGGAGAAAAAAAAACAGATAAAATGAATAATGAATGGCAGATTTCTCTAACTGACCTAGTTCACTTAATTATAGAGAGTATAATGATACTCTCTGTCTCCATCCATGTGGAATGCATATGTGATGAGCACCAGGTGATGTATGGAATTGCTGAATCACAAATAACATTCTATTTAACTAACTGGAATTTAAATTAAAATTTACGTAAAAAATTTTTTAAATGACAGACTTCAGCACAATTAATATATACATATATATTACCTTACAGGTGAATACTCTAAATATGCTAATCAAAAAACAGAGACACAGTGGCTAAAAATAAATAACCCACCTATACATTCTTTACAAGAAACTCACATCAGATTCAATAACATAAGTAACTTGAAAGTAAAATGACTGAAAAAGATGTACCATACAAATATTACTTTATTTTTTAAAAAAGCAAGAATGAGAGGCAACATGGCGGAGGAGTAGGGGGCTCCAGTATTTCGCTTGCCATTTAAAGGGGGACGACTGAAACCATTGTCTCTCTCTCAACTCCAAAAATCGGGGGGAAAAGGTGCTAGAGCTGACAAGAAACTAAGGCGAACACAGACACGGCCCAACTGAACTGTGAGTTTAATCTGGGTCGGATAAAACGAACTCGAACTCGGGAAGTTGAGCTGAGGGGAGGGTGAGCGTCTTCGGATATAGCTGGGAAAGTGCCCATCGAACAACATCTGAACAGAGGGCCAGAGCGGGTGAGACCGCTACCATCCAGGCCCTAAATGCAGGGCTTTTGAAGAGAAGTTCAGTGGCAAGAAGCAGCACTACCCGCGCTGCTGAGACCGCACCAACCCCGTCCTGAGCCACTGCGACGCGCACGGGAGGGACTGGCAGCGGGGACGCAGGCGGTGCCGCCTGCGGAGCACCTCTAACCCCAGCACAATTATAACAAAATCGGGGGTGGCAGACGGCCGCACCACCGCGCCACCCTCGCCCAGCGCCTCCGGGGCACGCGCGCTGCCGGGACAGGCAGGGGGGGATCCAGGCGGCGGCTCCTGCGGAGCACCTCTAACCCCCGCACAGTTACAGCCAAATCGGGGGGCAGCAGACGGCCCCGCCACCGCGCCACCCTCGCCCAGCGCCTCCGGGCACGCACGCCGCAGGGACCCAGGCAGCCCCAGGTGGGGGCTCCAGTAAACCACAATAGGCCGACGTGGGCGGTGGAGAGAGAACAGAAATAAAGGGGCGAATAAAGCCTCCAGGACTGGTGGCGAGGGTCTGGAGAGACGCCATTGTTGTCTCACAAGCCAGGAAGTCACCCCACAAGCCATCCCTGCAGCAGTGGAGGCTGGACCCGCCTACACTAAACCACGCCCCTCCCAAACGATCAGCAGGAGCAAGTGATCCAAGAGGAGATTGCTGCCTGGAGTAACGCCAGTCATTTCTTCTTTCTAAATTTATCCCTCCCTTTCTCATTCCTACCGATCCCCATCCCTGAGCTGGTCATCCAGGGTACTGACTGGCTTAATTATTTTTTTTGTTTTTTTTTTTTTGTTTTTTGTTTTTTGGGTTTTTATTTTTTGTTTTTTTTTTTGTTTTTTTGGTTTTTTTTTTTGTTTGAGTTTTTTTTGTTTCGTTTTGTTTTTTTTGTTTGTTTTTTGTTTTTTGTTTTTTTTTGTTTTTGTTTTATTTTTTAACCTACTCTTTGAGGACATGTCCTACAACCTCTTCTTTACTTCCCTAGCCCTTTTTCTGGAATAACCAGGCCGTATAAGTTCATCTAGACGACATCGATCTTTATTCCTTTTCCCTCGCACCTGTCCTTATTCTGATTTCTATCAGTCTGGATTAAACCCTTTAGTCGCTCTACCCGGGGAAAGTCCACTTCCTTCTTCTCCCTGCACCAGTCATTATTCTGTCTACATATGCTCTGCCACCAGCACACTACATACCCTGTCCTTAATGTGTAGCTGTTACTTCAGGACATTGCCCTCAGAGAGTCACTTGTTATTTTTTTTCTGTTGTGAACTGCTTGGCTGGACCATTTGTTGGTACGTTTGACTATTTCTGTGTTCTGTGTGTCTGTCAGTTTTCCTTTCCAGGGCAACTTCAAGAAACAACCCATAACACATCCAGCCAAAATGACGAGACGGAAGAATTCTCCTCAAAAGAGTCTACAAGAAGCAGTGACAGCTCAAGAATTAATGAAAACAGATATAAGCAACATAACAGAACTTGAATATAGAATGTAAATCATAAAACTAATTGCAGGCCTTGAAAAAAGCTTAGATGAATGCAAGGGGTCACACGCGGCAAAGTTCAAAGACCTTAAAAACGGTCAGGAAGAATTAAAGAAGACATTGGAAGAAATACAGGGGGAACTGGAAGCAGCCACAGCACGGATTGAAGAGGTAGAGGAAAGAGTTAGTGCATTAGAAGACAAAATCATTGAAAAAGAGGAAGCAGATAAAAAGAGAGAGAAGCTGATCCAGGAACAGGAAAGGAGAATTCGAGAGCTGAGCGATGCAGTCAAAAGAAACAATATCCGTATCATAGGAGTTCCAGAGGAAGAAGAGAGAGAGAAAGGAGTCGACGGGGTTCTTAAACAAATCATTGCTGAGAACTTCCACGACATGAGAAAGGAAACAGGCATGGAAATCCAAGAGGCACAGAGAACTCCCCTCAGACGTAACTTGAATAGACTTCTGCACGGCACATCATACTGAAGCTGGCAAAATACAAAGATAGGGAGAGAATCCTGAAAGCAGCTAGGGACAAAAGAACCCTAACATAAAAAGGGAGACATATAAGGGTAGTAGCAGACTTATCTACGGAAACTTGGCAAGCCAGAAAGGAATGGCAGGATATCTTCAATGTGATGAGCAAGAAGGACATGCAACCAAGAATTCTGTATCCGGCTAGCCTGTCATTCAGAATAGAAGGAGAGATCAAGGTTTTTCCCAACAAACAAAAACTGAAAGAATTTATCACAAATAAGCCAGCACTGCAAGAGATCCTGAGGGGCATTCTATGAAGACAAGGTGGCAAAGAACACAAACTACCAGAGACAGCCTTACAAACATGAAACTTACAGATAATACAGTGACTGTAAGCCCATATTTTTCAATATTAACACTGAATGTAAATGGACTAAATGCGCCAATCAAAAGACACAGGATAACAGAATGGATTAAAAAACAAGACCCATCTATTTTCTGTCTTCAAGAAACTCATCTTAAACCTGAAGACACCTTCAGATTGAAAGTGAGGGGATGGAGAACTATCTACCATGCTACTGGAAGTCAGAAGAAAGCCGGAGTAGCCACACTTATATCAGACGAATTAGACTTTAAAATGAACGATGTAATAAGAGATGAGGAAGGACATTATATAATAGTCTCAGGGACCATCCAGCAGGAAGAGCTCACAATTGTAAATATCTACGCACCGAATTCGGGGGCACCCAAATTTGTAAAACAACTAATTACAAACAGTAGCAACCTCATCGATAAAAATTCCTAATAGTAGGGGATCTCAACACTCCACTCTCAGCATTGGATAGATCCACAAAACAGAAAATCTCCACAGAAACAATAGCCCTGAATGACACATTAGGACAGATGGGCCTCACAGACATCTTTAGGGTCCTTCATCCAGAAGCAAAGGAATTTACGTTCTTCTCATCTGCACACGGTACATTTTCCAAGATAGACCACATTCTGGGGCACAGGGAAGCTCTGAATAAATATACAAGAATTGAGATCATACCGTGTACAGTGTCAGACCACAATGCTTTGAAACTTGAAATCAACCACAGGAGAAAGCCTGGAAAATATCCAAGAACATGGCGGCTAAGAAATAACCTACTAAAAGATGACTGGGTCAACCAAGCCATCAGAGAAGAAATTAAAAAATACATGGAAACAAATGAAAATGAAAATACAACAATCCAAACGCTCTGGGATGCAACAAAGGCAGTCCTGAGAGGGAAATGTATTGCAATCCAGGCCCATCTTAAGAAACAAGAAAAATCAATAACACAAATTCTAACAGCACGCCTAAAGGAACTAGAAGCAGATCAACTAAAACAACCCAAGCCCAGCAGAAAGAGAGAAATAACAAAGATCAGAGCTCAAATTAATCATATGGAGACAGAAAAGGTAGTGGAACAGATCAATGAAACCAAAAGCTGGTTCTTTGAAAAAATAAACAAAATAGACAAACCTCTAGCCAGGCTTCTCAAAAAGAAAAGAGAGAGAACTCAAATAAATAAAATCGTGAATGAAAAGGGAGAAATTACAACCAATCCCTCAGAGATACAAGCAATCATCAGAGAATACTATGAAAAATTATATGCCACCAAACTTGGCAATCTGGAAGAAATGGACAGCTTCCTAAATAGTCGCACGCTACCAAAACTCAAACGGGAAGAAATAGAAAATTTGAACAGACCCATAACTAGTGAAGAAATAGAATCAGTTATTAAAAACCTCCCAGCAAATAAAAGCCCTGGACCAGATGGCTTTCCCGCGGAATTTTACCAGACATTTAAAACAGAGTTAATTCCTATCCTCCTCAAGCTGTTCCAAAAAATTGAAACGGAAGGAAAACTCCCGGACTCATTCTATGAAGCCAGCATCACTTTGATTCCCAAACCAGATAGAGATCCAGCAAAGAAAGAGAATTACAGGCCAATATCCCTGATGAATATGGATGCAAAAATTCTCAACAAGATACTAGCAAATCGAATCCAACAGCATATAAAGAGAATTATCCACCATGATCAAGTAGGATTCATCCCTGGGTTGCAGGGCTGGTTCAATATTCGCAAATCAATCAACGTGATACATCACATCAACAAAAGAAAAGATAAGAACCATATGATCCTGTCAATAGATGCAGAAAAAGCATTTGACAAAATACAGCATCCTTTCTTAATAAAAAGTCTCGAGAAAGTCGGGATAGAAGGAACATACTTAAACATCATAAAAGCCATATATGAAAAGCCCACAGCTAATATCATCCTCAATGGGGAAAAATTGAAAGCCTTTCCCCTGAGATCAGGAACAAGACAGGGGTGTCCACTCTCGCCACTGCTATTTAACATAGTGCTGAAGTCTTAGCATCAGCAATCAGACAACAAAACAATATTAAAGGCATCAAGATTGGCAAGGAGGAAGTCAAACATTCACTTTTTGCAGATGACATGATACTTTACATGGAAAACCCGACAGAATCCACCAAAAGCCTACTAGAACTGATCCGTGATTTCAGCAAAGTTGCAGGATACAAAATCAATGTACAGAAATCGGTGGCATTTCTATACACCAACAATGAAGCAGCAGAAAGAGAAATAAAGAAGCTAATCCCTTTCACAATTGCACCAAAAACCATAAAATACCTAGGAATAAACCTAACCAAAGATGTGAAAGACCTCTACACTGAAAACTATAAAAAACTTATGAAGGAAATTGAGGAAGACACAAGGAAATGGAAAAACATCCCATGCTCATGGATTGGAAGAATATATATCGTCAAAATGGCAATACTACCCAAAGCAATCTACACATTCAATGCAATCCCAATCAAAATTGCACCAGCATTCTTCTCAAAGCTAGAGCAAACAATCCTAAAATTTGTATGGAACCACAAAAGACCTCGAATAGCCAAAATAATACTGAAGAAGAAAACCAAGGCATCACAATCCCAGACTTTAACCTCTACTACAAAGCAGTAGTCATCAAGACTGTATGGTATTGGCACAAAAACAGACGCATAGACCAATGGAATAGAATAGAAAACTCAGAAATGGACCCGCAAGTATATGGCCAACTAATCTTTGACAAAGCGGGAAAATGTATCCAATGGAAAAAAGACAGCCTCTTTAACAAATGGTGCTGGGAGAATTGGACAGCAACATGCAAAAGAATGAAACTAGACCACTTTCTTACACCACTCGCAAGAAAAAATTCTAAATGGATAAAAGATCTGAATGTGAGACAGGAAACCGTCAAAATCCTAGAGGAGAAAGCAGGAAAAAGCCTCTTTGACCTAAGACGCACCAATTTCTTACTCGACACGTCTCCAAAGGCAAGAGAATTAAAAGCAAAGATGAACTATTGGGACCTCATCAAGATAAAAAGCTTCTGCACAGCAAAAGAAACAACCAACAAAACGAATAGGCAACCAACGGAATGGGAAAAGATCATCGCAAATGACATATCGGATAAAGGACTCATATCTAAAATTTATAAAGAACTTACCAAACTCCAAACCCGAAAAACAAACAACCCAGTGAAGAAATGGGCGGAAGATATGAATAGACACTTCTCCAAAGGGGACATTCAGATGGCCAACAGACACATGAAACGATGCTCAATGTCACTCATCATCAGGGAAATACAAATCAAAACCACACTGAGATACCACCTCACACCAGTCAGAGTGGCTAAAATGAACAAATCAGGAAACTATAGATGGTGGCGAGGATGTGGAGAAGTAGGCACCCTCCTACACTGTTGGTGGGAATGCAAACTGGTGCAGCCACTCTGGAAAACGGTGTGGAGGTTCCTCAAAAAAATGAAAATAGAGCTACCCTATGACCCAGCAATAGCCCTGCTAGGAATCTACCCAAGAGACACAGGAATGCTGATGCATAGGAGCACGTGTACCCCAATGTTCATAGCAGCACTTTCGACAATAGCCAAATCATGGAAAGAGACCAGTGCCCATCAACTGACGAATGGATAAAGAAGTTATGGTACTTATATACAATGGACTACTACGTGGCAATGAGAAAAAATGAAATCTGGCCATGTGTAGCAACATGGATGGAACTGGAGGGTATTATGTTAAGTGAAATAAGTCAGTTAGAAAAAGACAGATACCATATGTTTCCACGAATAGGTGGACTTTGTGAAACTAAGCAAAAACCAGGGGGAGGGGAAGAGGGGAAAGGAAAAAAAGACACAGAGAGGGAGGGAGATAAAACATAAGAGACTCTCAAAGACTAAGAAAAAACTGAGGGTAAGGGGGATGAGGGAGGGGGGAGAGGGGGTGATGGGCATTAAAAAGGGCACATGTTGGGATGAACACTGGGTGTTATATGTAAACCAATTTGAAAATAAACTATTATAATAAAAAAAAGCAAGAATGAGTGTATATATATCAGATAAAGTAGATTTCAGAGCAAACAAAATTACTACAAACAAATGAGCATACTACATAATAATGAAGAACCAGTCCACCAGGAAGATGTACCAATTATACACGTGTGTACAACTTAACAGAACTTCAAAATACATGAAAAATAACTTGATAGAACTAAAGGGAGAAATTGAAACATCCAGGACTATAGTTAAGGACTTACACACCAAGCCTTCAGCAAGTGATAGAACTACAAAAAGGAAAATTAATAAGCTTATAGAAGATCAGAAAACTACAACCAGTAGGATTTAATTTCTGTATAGAGAAGTCTTCACTTAAGAACAGCAGAATACACATCTTTTGCAAGCTCATGAAACAAACTATATCCTGGGCCATAAAACAAACTTCAATTAATTTAAAGGAATTAAATTCAGACAGTATATTATCTAATCATAATGGAATGAAACTAGAAATAAAAATTAGACAATAGGAAATCTCTAAATGCCTGTAAATAATAAAACACACATCTGTATAATCCATGAGTGAAAGAAGAAGTATCAAAGGAAATAAAAATCATAGAAATTAGTGGAAAGCAAAATATAACATACCAAAATATCTGAGATTCAGCTAAAGCAGTGCCAAGAAGCAAATTTATAGCACTAAATGCTATCGTTAGAAATAAGAAAAGGAATCAAATCATTAACCTAAATTCCTATGTCAATAAAGTAGGAAAAAAAGAGCAAAAAAAAAAACCACCCAAGGGAAGCAGAAGGAAGGAAATAAAGAGCAAATTCAACGGAAGTGAAAACAGAAAAATAAAAATCGATGAAACAACTAAATCTGAAAAACTAAAACAATAAAATAAACAAAACTCTAGCAAGCCTGACAAAAATAAAAAAAGTCAGAAATCACCAATGTCGAAAATGAGACAGAGTATATCACTAAAATCTACAGCCTTTAAAAAGATAAGGGCGGAGGGGGGCGCCTGGGTGGCTCAGTTGGTTAAGCGGCCGACTTCAGCTCAGGTCATGATCTCACGGTCTGTGAATTCGAGCCCCGCGACAGGCTCTGTGCCGATGGCTCAGAGCTTGGAGCTTGCTTCAGATTCTGTGTCTCCCACTCTCTCTGCTCTTCCCTTGCTCACACTCTGTCTCTATGTCTCTCAAAAATAAAAAATAAAAAAACGTTAAAAAATTAAAAAAAAAAACTTTAAAAAGATAAGGGAATACAATCAGTAACTTTATGGTCAGAAATTGGACAACTGAGAAAAAACAAGCCAATTTTCTAAAGTCACAAACTATTAAGCCCCAACTAAGATGAAACAGACAATCTGAACAGCCTTGTAAACAACAGAAAAATCCAATTTCTAATTTAAAATTTCCGGAGAGGACACCTGGGTGACTCAGTTGGTTGAGCATTCAACTCTTGGTTTCAGCTTAGGTCCTGATCACCACATCGAGCTCTTAACTGAGCATGGAGTCTACTTAAGATTCTCTGTCTCTCTCTCTCTCTCTGTCTCTGTCTCTGTCTCTGTCTCTCTCCCCCTCTCTCTCTCCTCTCCCTCTCCCTTTCTCACTCCCTCTACTCCACTCCTCAGCTATAGTTCTCTCCCTCTCTCTCTCAAAAGTTTCTGAAAAAGAAATATCTAGACTCAGCTGGATACACTGGAGAATTCTGTCAAACATTTTTTAAAGAAGAATTAATTTCAATTTTATAAAATCTGTCTCAGAAAAGAAAATGAGCAGGTAATACTACCCAACTCATTCCATGAGGGCATTATTATCTTGATACCAAAATCAGACAAAAGACAATACATAAAAAGAAAATTTGTCAATATTTTATGAACTTAGATGTAAAACTCCTCATCAAAATATCAACAAATTGAATCCAACATTATATAAAAATAATTATATACCATGAACAAGTGGGGTTTATTCCAACTATACAAGGCTGGTCCAACGTTCAAAAATCAATCAATATAATCTACCATAATCAACACACTGAAGAAGAAAAACATATGGTCATAAAAATTGATGCAGAAAAGCTATTTGATAAAATCCAACACTCATTCAGGAAAAAAGAAAATCCTCTCAGCAATTTGGAGTAGAAGAGACTTACCTCTACTTGATTTAAAAAAAAAAAAAACATGTAATGAAATCCTACAGCTAACATGAAACCTAATGATGAATGGCTGAATATTTTACCCCTAAGATAAAAACAAGGCAAAGATATCTGCTATTGATATTCTTATTCACCACAGTACTGGAGGTTGAAAGAGTGCATAGATTACAAGTAAAGAAAGAAAAATCTATGTTCAAACACCATATACCATGTGTACGCAAAAAATCCATATGAAACTACAGAAATATTCCTATCACCAATAAGTGAGTTCACCAAGTTTGCAGTATAGAATATCAACACACAAATATTCAATTGCCTTTCTATACTAACAATGAACATGCAGAAACCAAAAATAAAAACACAGTATCACTGTGACTTATTTTATAAATAGAAGTTTATACCGCTTAATCCCCATTTCCTATTTCACCCATTCTCCCCAATTTCTTCCCCTCTGCAGAGATGAAATGTATGCCATAGGGAATATACTCAATAATCTTATAATAATGTTATATGGTGACAAAGTGTGACTATATAAGGTGAGCCTTGAGAAATGTACAGAACTGTCAAATCAGGGGTGCCTGGGTGGCTCAGTTGGGTGAGTGTCTGACTCCTGATTTTGGCTCAGGTCATGATCTCATAGTTCATGAGTTCAAGCCCTATGTCAGGCTCTGTGCTGATACCTGGGAGCCTGCTTGAGATTCTCACCTCCCTTTCTCTCTGCCACTTCCCCGCTCACGTACCTTCTCTCTCTCTCTCTTGCTCTCCTCTTGCTCTCTCTCTCAAAATTAATAAATAAACATTAAAAAAAAGAACTGTCAAACAATCGCTATCGAAATAACACCAGCATTCTTCACAGAACTGGAACAATCCTACATTGTGTACGGAACCAGAAAAGACTCCGAATAGCCAAAGCAATCTTGAAAAAGAAAACCGAAGTTAGAGTCATCACAATCTCGGATTTCACGATGTATTACAAAGCTATAATCATCAAGACAATATGGTACTGGCTCAAAAACAGACACTCAGATCAATGGAACAGAATAGAGAACCTAGAAATGGACCCACAAACGTATGGCCAACTCATCTTTGACAAAGCAGAAAAGAATATCCAATGGAATAAAGACAGACTCTTAAGCAAATGGTGCTGGGACAACTGGACAGTGACATGCAGAAAAATGAACCTGGACCACTTTCTTACACCATACACAAAAATAAACTCAAAATAGATGAAAGACCTAAACGTAAGACAGGAAGCCATAAAAATCCTAGAGGAGAAAGCAGGAAAAAACCTCTAGACCTCAGCTGCTGCAACTTCTTACTCAACACATCTCCGGAGGCAAAGGAAACAAAAGCAAAAATGAACTATTGGGACCTCATCAAAATAAGAAGCTTCTGCATAGCAAAGGAAACAATCAGCCAAACTAGAAGGCAAAAAACAGAATGGTAGACGGTATTTGCAAATGACATATCAGATAAAGGGTTAGTATCCAAAATCTATAAAGAACTTATTAAACTCAACACCCAAAAAACAAATAATCCAGTGAAGAAATGGGCAAAAGACATAAATTGGCTTTCTGCCCGTGGACGCCGCCGAGTAAGCATCGTTAAAGTCTCCCCTCCCACCGCCGTCATGTCTAAGTCAGAGTCTCCCAAAGAGCCTGAACAGCTGCGGAAGGTTTTCATCGGAGGTTTGAGCTTTGAAACAACCGATGAGAGTCTGAGGAGCCATTTTGAGCAATGGGGAACGCTTACGGACTGTGTAGTAATGAGGGATCCAAACACCAAGCGCTCCAGAGGCTTTGGGTTTGTCACCTATGCCACTGTGGAAGAGGTGGATGCAGCCATGAATGCAAGGCCACACAAGGTGGATGGAAGAGTTGTAGAACCAAAGAGGGCTGTCTCCAGAGAAGATTCTCAAAGACCTGGTGCCCACTTAATTGTGAAAAAGATTTTCGTCGGTGGCATTAAAGAAGACACTGAAGAGCATCATCTAAGAGATTACTTTGAACAGTATGGTAAAATCGAAGTGATTGAAATCATGACTGACCGAGGCAGTGGCAAAAAGAGAGGCTTCGCTTTTGTAACATTTGACGGCCATGACTCTGTAGACAAGATTGTCATTCAAAAATACCATACTGCGAATGGCCACAACTGTGAAGTGAGGAAGGCTCTGTCAAAGCAAGAGATGGCGAGTGCTTCCTCCAGCCAAAGAGGTCGAAGTGGCTCTGGAAACTTCGGTGGTGGTCGTGGAGGTGGTTTTGGTGGGAATGACAACTTTGGTCGTGAAGGAAACTTCAGTGGGCGTGGTGGCTTTGGTGGCAGTCGAGGTGGTGGTGGATATGGTGGCAGTGGGGATGGCTATAACGGATTTGGTAACGATGGAAGCAACTTTGGAGGTGGTGGAAGCTATAATGATTTTGGCAATTACAACAATAAATCTTCAAATTTTGGACCCATGAAAGGAGGAAATTTTGGAGGCAGAAGCTCTGGCCCCTATGGTGGTGGAGGCTAATACTTTGCCAAACCACGAAACCAAGGTGGCTATGGCGGTTCCAGCAGTAGCAGTAGCTATGGCAGTGGCAGAAGGTTTTAATTACTGCCAGGAAACAAAGCTTAGCAGGAGAGGAGAGCCAGAGAAGTGACAGGGAAGCTCAGGTTACAACAGATTTGTGAACTCAGCCAAGCACAGTGGTGGCAGGGCCTAGCTGCTACAAAGAAGACATGTTTTAGACAATACTCATGTGTATGGGCAAAAAACTCGAGGACTGTATTTGTGACTAATTGTATAACAGGTTATTTTAGTTTCTGTTCTGTGGAAAGTGTAAAGCATTCCAACAAAGGGTTTTAATGTAGTTTTTTTTTTTTTGCACCCATGCTGTTGATTGCTAAATGTAATAGTCTGATCATGACGCTGAATAAATGTGTCTTTAAAAAAAAAAAAAGACACAAATTGACACTTCTCCAAAGAAGACATCCAGATGGCCAACTGACACATGAAAAAATGCTCAACATCACTCATCATCAGACAAATACAAGTCAAAACCACAATGAGATACCACCTCACACCCGTCAGAATGATTAACATTAACAACTCAGGCAACAACAAATGTTGGCAAGGATGCGGAGAAAGAGGATCTTTTTTGTACTGCTGCTGGGAATGCAAACTGGTGCAGCCACTCTGCAAAAGACTATAGAGGTTCCTCAAAGAATTAAAAATAGAACTACCCTATGACCCAGCAATTGCACTACTAGGTATTTATCCAAGGGATACAGGTGTGTTGGTTTGAAGGGGCCCATGCACCCCAATGTTTACAGTAGTGCTATCAACAATAGCCAAAGTATGGAAAGAGCGCAAATGTCCATCAATAAATGAATAGTAAAGAAGAGGTGGACACACACACACACACAGGAATATTACTTGGCAATGAAAAAGAATGAAATCTTGCCATTTGCAACTACATGGATAGAACTAGCGGGTATTATGCTAAGCGAAATTAGTCAGAGAAAGACAAACATCATGTAACTTCACTCATATGAGGAATTTAAGATACAAAACAAATAAACATAAGGAAGCAAAAATAATATAAAAACAGGGAGGGGGACAAAATACAAAAGATTCTTAAATACAGAGAACAAACAGAGCATTGCTGGGGGATTGGGAGAGGAGGGATGGGCTAAATGGGTAAGGGGCATTAAGGATTTTATTCCTGAAATCATTGTTGCACTATATGCTAACTATCTTGGATGTAAATTTAAAAATTAATTAATTTGGGGCGCCTGGGTGGCTCAGTTGGTTAAGCCGCTGACTTCGGCTCAGGTCATGATCTCATGGTCTGTGAGTTCGAGCCCTGCATCGGGCTCTGTGCTAACAGCTCAGAGCCTGGAGCCTGCTTCAGATTCTGTGTCTCCCTCTCTCTCTGCCCTTCCTCTGCTCATACTCTGTCTCTATGTCTCTCAAAAATAAATAAATGTTAAAAAATTTTTTAAAAATTAATTAATTTAAAAAATAACTGTCCAGTCAATATATTATACACCTGAAACTAATAAAAAAAAATTGTATGTCAACAACAGACCTATTTTCAGATGAAGAGGGTGACCATCAGGCCTGGCCAGATCATATCTACAACATTTTTCTTATTTTAACAATTAAAAACAATAGTTTTCTCTGACCTCAAAAAGTATTGGTTGGAAGCCATGTCCTATGTCCTTTATGTATTACAGCCTTGTCTCCTTATCTTACTCTCACAGTAGATTTTTACGTTCCAGGAAATCAAAGACTATGTCTGTCTCTTTCACTGTTACATTCCTAAATGCTGGCATAGTGTCTAAAACACAGAAGGCATTCAGTAAGTATTTGTTTAATGAAGGATAAATCAGAGAACATCCAAACGAGAGTAGCCTAGGAGGGATTTAATGCCATGTTTGTCTCATTCAAACACTTGTTATATATCACGCACATTCAAATATAAAATATGGTCCATGCCCTCATGGAGCGCACAATTCAGAGGATATATGGAAAATACAGCTTTAAAATTATGACCATAATACGGTATGGGAAGTGTAACAAAGTAAGAAAGGAACAGTTGGAAGATGTTTAGCCTAGAGCAGGTGAGAGATGATTCAGACATGGTGATTTCTGTCTTCTATCTGAATGGCTATCAAGTGAAAGACAGCTTGTGAGTTTGTAGAGGGGAGGCACAGGGCAGCTGATGGCAGTATTAATTAAGTAAGGAAGCCTTTTATAACAACTTGACTGGGCAGCAAATGACATAGGCCTTTTCTGGTGAGAGCATGTTCTTCATTGCTGACATGTTAATGAAGAGAGCTTTTTTAAGTTTCTTGTCCTAAGTGACAGCCCTGCATTACTTTGAAGCCAGTTCTCTCTTCTGCTAAACATAGAGGGGTACTGTGTTAGAGATAGTGTGCCCCAGACTTCTGCTTACTGTGAACCTCGTTAAGGGTTATGATTGCTGAGAATTCTGTTTTGACTGCTGCTTGCTGTGAACACTGTGAAACTTTTCTTGGGGTGCTGTGAGGCCTGTTTAGTTTGCTATGTATTAGACTAAGTTGCTGTGTGTTAAATCTTGTTAGGTATTAGATTTAGAGACTTAGGAATGCACTAGACTCCTGACCCATTTGTTGTGATTGCTGTGAACCCTGTTTGCTGTGTTCGAGAATTGCCATATTGTGAAAGTATAGTGCTGTTAGGACTAAGGCCACTCCATTTTGGTTTAAGTTCCATCTTAGAGTAGTTCTGGGCCCCAAGTTCCAGGAAAACAAGTCACCCTGGACTCTGCCTCGGGTTCCGGGAAACAGAGTAGCCAAAAGGCCGGACCCAGATTAGCAGACCCTGCCACTACCCCAGGTGGGACTGGACCCTGATTAGTAGACCCTGCCTCCACCTTGAGTTCCAGGGAAACCACAGGAGGTCAGATTCCTAGAATAGCCCCTAGCAAAACTAATGAGTGTTCAGCCCAGTGTTCTGACCATTTGAATCTGCGCGGGACCCCCAAACTAAGCCAATCCATAGCTAGCCCGCGCCCACCAAATATGAAATACTCAATCAGAAACTAGCCTGTGAAAATGCCAATCAATCAATTCAAAGCATCCCCATTCCGGCCCAAAAAGTGTACACGAACCCTGATAAAAAGCCTGTGTAAACCTGGCTCAGGGCTCTTGCCACTGCACCGCTGCGTCGGGAGGTGCAAGAGTCTGAGCTCGAGCTTCAAATAAAGACCCTTTGTGTTTGCATCAGTCCCGGCTCCCCGGCGGTCTTCTTGGGATCCAGAATTTGGGCACAACATTTCAAGCATAGGATGATGACTATTTGGTAAAGATATTATAGAGGCAATTCACAGAGGAGATGGGGACTTAAGGTGGATGATTTTCATGTCCTTTCTAACACAGAGATTCTATGATACTACTGATCTCTGTTTTAGACAGAGGAGGGAAAACTCAATCTTTTCCAATAAGAGTCCTATACTAAATACATCCATCCGGCTATGTCTTAAATAGAACATCAATAGTTAATAGAAATTATGTCTCTCCATACAGTACATATTGGACTTTAATATCATCCCCCAAATTCCTTGTTTTGTGATGGTTTGAGATACTGCTATCTACTACAACATATAAAGATGAAGTGAATAGGTTCTTTTGAGTTATATCTGCTTCACAGGAAAGCAAAAGACAAGCTTCCTAGTTTTGCTGGATGTGAGTAGGAAGAGGTTCCTCCATTCCCCACTGAAATCAGCCATATTAGAGATAGCACTTATATCCTCAGATGTCTTCAGAAAACCTACACATTCTCTCCTCCCCTGTTCCCACCCTGATTATGGAACAGTAAACCTGAAGTTGATTTGTTACCTTAAAACCAGTTATTGTTTTCCTAAAACAGATTTAACAAATTTGTTTCACCTGCTCAATGATGCTCCTGATTACTTTCTGGTGGTTTCATTGAAGCTTTAAATCCAAGCCTCAAAGACTACATTACACACATAAACTCTGAAACATTGCTCCATTTAAGTGCTGCTCCAAAGAACAAAGGCTGTGTGGGTGACAAAAATGAGAGCAAGAGAAAAGGGTGAATATGTTTCTCATATCCTCTGGTAAGCAAACTGAGGAAGGTCAACCGCTTTCCAATCATAGGTATTAGGAGGTAAGTATTGGGAAGTGGGAGAGGTGGAGAAGGTGACAGGTTTTACAAACACAACTCTTTTCTCTGGCTTTTAAACTATCCTGACTAAACAACAGCTTTTCTATTTATGCATAAATCAATCAGATCTCCAGGGGATTGGAATAGGTTGAAGTGAAGTGTGGACCAAATGACATAATGTACCTGAAAACACTTCATAAATTAAGTGCTAAACATAAATTGTCAATAATCATAATTGTACAATATAATTGATTATTATTATTATTATTATTATTCCACCTAATCCCTTCCAGTCTAACTTCATTCTCTCCATGTCACCCAGCTCTCTGACATAGTATTCTGGTCCAACCTCCTAATTTATTATACTTTTTCACTTTTCACTGTAAATAAACTTGATGAAGATGATGAGGGAGCATAAAGCAAGCTGACACCCTGCAAACTACCCTCCTTCCTCCAGGTGGTTTATGTGTGATATTCCTCAGTCACTCCTGGCTGCCCAAGAACAAAGGAAAGGGGGGGGAAATGGTTAACTGACAGAGATCACAGGACCTAAGTCTCCAACAGTTTGCAAGTGTCTTAGTATTTTATAAGAAAAAGGCAATCTTATCAATAGGCTAATCTCCAGGAACGTATACACTCAGTTTCCTGGAGCCCCAACATCACCTTCCCCTCCATAGTCATATGGGGAACAAAGACAAAAGGAAATGGCAGAGAAAATTAAAATTTCCATATAACCTGCAGCCCAATGACATATATTTGAGGCAGGCAGAGTAGAACAGTTCCTTAGGAACTCCCTACTATCTTAATGTTAATGCTTTTCTAGAGGCAAAAATAATGTTAGCTTGACATTAGCTAGGCCACCAGTATCCAGTGAGTCTTCTGTAGCATATGAAAATCCATTTGGAAACTTCCTCTTGTCTTTATCTCCCCCAACTCCAATGCCAGGCTTTTTGATTCCAAAGCACATGCTTTCCTGAGATTTCTGCATACCCTGGGCGGTTAAGAACTAGTACTAAGTAACTTTTAGAGATAAAAAGAACTACGACTTGAATGGTCTCTCACATTGGTGGACATCTCACTGTACCATCTCTTGGAATTTTGCTCCTCTCCAACACTGTTACCATGTCTAATCAAGTTGATTTTCACTTATCACTAAGAGTAATGTGACTTAGTCTTCTCCCTCAGACTTCTTAAAAAAGTCACTGATGCTTTTCTGCTTAAAATTTAAATCATAAGCATTTTTCATTCCTTGTGTGCTTCCTAACTTGGTTCTTCTGTCAAGTATATTTATTTTGCTCTCCTTTTCCCCTTTTTTTCTACTTTTTGTTCATGCTGCTCCATATACCAAAATAAATTCCTGCTACTCTATTAGAAGATGAGACAAAAACCATGATTTAAAGAAGGCAACTAAAATTATTATGATAGGGAAAAATCTGTTATAAGATGGCCAACAGGGCAGATAGGGAAATTCCAGTCCCCGACCAAAGACTCCCCTTCTGGGATCTTGTTCCTACCACCCTGCTTGCCTCATGCACCAAGTTACTACTAATGCAGAATGTGGAAGTAACAGACTATAAATTGTTCCCTCTGCTTATGCTCAGACTCAGACCTCTGGAGAGTGATCTCCTGAGTTTGCAGGTGTGAAATAAAACTACTGCCTCCCAAGATCCCCAAGTGGCGCTTGGTTCTTCCGCCGGATAATCCAGACCAGGTTCCCTAACAATTACAATACGTGTTCAAGTGTACTTAACATATAACCACAAAACCAGAAACTATGAACATCAAAAAAGATGAAAACTTGCCTAATTCCTGACCCCAAGAAGACTGTAATTTAGTAGGAGATATAAAACATAATACATGTCACCACAATTTACACAATTTATATGTGAGCTCCTGGGAGTGGTTTAAAGCAGTAGAAAACCTAAGTGGAAAGACAGAGAATTTCTGTATGAGGTGACTGGGAGCCTAGGGAGCATTCTAAGTACTCTTATACTCATTTTATAGATAAGGAAATTGAAGTACAAACATTGTAGTCCTGGGAGCTGAGGTTTTTCAAAGGCAATAAAACCTTAAATATTTCCAAATGACAGTTCTTCAATATATTCCAATGAGTAAACACTTACCTGTTAAAACATTAGCGTAACAAAATAATTCCGGTATCACCTAAAGTGGGATAAAGCAAGATTCAATCCTTAGTGCTTCCCTCCTATTCTTCAAGATCTGTCCTAGATAATTCAAGTGATGAGGGAGCATATGGCAAGCTGACAGGCTGCAAACCATCCTCCACCCCAACCACGTGGGATATGTGTAATATTCCTCAGGCTCTCCTGGCTACCCAAGAACAAAAAGGGGAAAGACAAATGCTTAACTGATAGAGATCATAGTCCTACAGGACCTAAGTCTCCATCACCCCTCCACAGTGATGTGGGTAACAAAAGGCAGAAGGAAATGGCACATAGAACTAAATTTTCTTATAACCTGCAGCCCATTGACAAACACTTGAGGCAGGCTGAGTAAACTGTTTCTCCAGAAACTCCCTACTGTCTTAATGCTAATACTTTGCTAAATGCTTTGCTAGAGGGAAAATCAACCTTAGCTTGACAATAGTCAAGCCTCCAGTATCCTGTGAGTCTTCTTTAGCATATGAAAATCTCACTGGAAACTTCCCCTGGACTTTCCTCCCCCCAACTCCATAGTATAAAACCAATCTCTCCTCATGGTCCTAGGGCAGCCCTTTCTGCCCAGGGGTCCTATCCCGTGCTTTAATAAAATCACCTTTTTGCACCAAAGATGTTTTCAAGAATGCTTTCTTGGCCGTCAGCCCCGGGCCCCACAAACCCCACTGCCACCCCAAAACCTCATCACAAAGACTAGTAAAGATGCAATCAAACCTGATACTCTGTTTGTTCTATAATTTTTCCTTCTTTTTTTTTTTTTAATTTATTTATTGTGAGAGATAGATAGGGAGGGATAGAAGCAAGGGATGGGGAGAGAGAGAGGGAGACAGAATCCCAAGCAGGCTCTGTACTGTCAATGCAGAAGTCAACCGATGTTAAGGTGGGACACTCAACCAACTGAACCACTCAGGTGCCCCTATAATTTCTATTTCTTTTACTGATATTATCCAGGATAGCTGTAGGTGGGCTGCTCTTACTCCAGCAGTCTTCTCCCACAGGCTATGCTACCTTCTTCCTTCTTCCTAGGGGGCAAAGAGACAATGCTTAGGAGGGAATAAGCTCTTGGCTTCCAGTTAGGCCATTTTCATTTAATTTAGGAGTATCCTTGGTTTTGTTTGGGGAAGAAAGCCTTTGATCACCTAGGCTTCAGATAAGAATTTGCTTCACAATTTCATTTGAAGTCAGTGGTCTACAAGCTGGTCTCTTCTAGATAAGATTTGAACAGCAAATGTGGGAAATGTTGGTGCATATAAATTAATCAGTCAAATGTATGTACGTAAATATAAAAATAAAATATCCAATATACAATGACAAATACCATTTCATTTTTCCAGTACATCAGTCTCTAAGCAAATAGCTTACCGACAGAAACAACATGCATATATTCAGGACTGAAAAAAAGAAGTCCTGAATGAGATTCAGAACTATGATTTCAGAAATGTCTCTTGCCTCAGAAATGATACCTTTGATTTGGCCACAATTCATAAAATAGCCGCTGAAAGACCAGTCTACAGTAAACTTAGTCTATACTAGTAGAAGTCTAATGACTGAATTAAAGGAAGGTTCAATTCCACAGTACTCGAGGCTGGACAAATAATCTCTAATGTATGAGGTTCAGTTCTGTGTGCTCCATTTTAAAGGAGGAAATAAACAACCGAGGGTAGGTTCCAAGTAGGGTTTCTAGAATAATAAAAATCCTGCAAATCACTTTTAGAAAGGAGGAATTAAAAAACTGGGGATGTATGGCATACAGGTAAAATTAAAAGAAATGATCATGTTATGGAATCTGGTCTGGATCACCCGGCACAACCAAGCGGCACTCAGAGATCTTGAAAGGCAGGAGGTGGGGTGCCTGGGTGGCTCAGTTGGTTGAGCGGCCGACTTCAGCTCAGGTCATGATCTCACGGTCTGTGAGTTCGAGCCCCGCGTCCGGCTCTGTGCTGACAGCTCAGAGCCTGGAGCCTGCTTCGGATTCTGTGTCTCCCTCTCTCTCTGCCCTTCCCCTGGCTCACGCTCTGTCTCAATGTCTCTCAAAAATAAATAAATGTTAAAAAAAAATTTTAAAAAAAGAAAGGCAGGAGGTTTATTTTACACTGGTGGACTCAGAGGAGATCATTCTCCACAGGCCTGAGCCCCAAACACGGGTAGGAAGGGTAATATATAGCATCAGGTTCCCTATTCGTGGCGGATTTCGCGGAAGGCAAACAGGGCAGGAAGAACCCGGAAGAGGGGTCTCTAAGCTAGGAACTAGAGCTTGTTTTAGTCCCGTCCGCCATCTTTCGTGCAGAACTCTCTGTATTTTCCCAACAATAAAAGCTATCTTAAACATTAAAAGTACTGATCTGGAGAATATAGAACTGAGTTACTCTGTCAAGCTCCAGGGGACAAAATATCTGGCAGTCCTGTGAGATTTTGTCCACCTGCCTTCATTAAGGTTGAAATTTCTCATCTGTAAAATGAAGAGAATGACTAAGATAATCTTCCAGTTCCTCCTACACACTCCACGATTTTGTTGTTACAAAAAATCAGACTGTAGCTCCACATTTTTCCCACTAGCCACTAAATTTGTCAAATAACAGAAAGAGCTGCCTCAAGAGAATAGTAAACTGACCAACCATGAAGACATTCAAGCCAAAACACAGAACAATGTCGTAGGAATACTCTAGAAGGGATACTTGCAGCACAGGAGAGTCACTATACAGTGTATTGAGGAATACAGTTCTGCAGTCATACTTGGGGTTGAAACTTGGATCTTGCTTCTTAACTATGTAAACCTGGGCAAGTTAACCTCTCTGATTGTATTTCCTCATTTATAAAATTTCAGATAACAATAGGATACTTCTGCAGGTTGTTGAGAGAATTAAATGAAAGGATGTACTGTGTATTTATCACTGTGTCTGGCATACAATAAAAACTCAATATATGTCTGATATTATTATTATTGAATGGGACAAGATAATCTTGAAAGGATCTTCTAATTATAAAAGCCTATGGGGTACACAAACATACTCTGGTAATAACACAAAAATAGATGTAAGTCTCCTGCCTTTTTGCCTTTCACAATGCAAGAATCTCTTCATCTCCTGAGATTCATTTCCTGCTACCACCACAATGTGCCAGCCAACAGGATCTACTTTTATTGGTAAGATACCATTTGGCCTGGTTGAGCTAGAAGCCTCATCCTCCTGATTAAGTAAATGGCATTATCTGGGACATAACAGGATTATAAAAGCTGGTGGCAGTATATTAATTAGCATAGTCACAGACTGGGAAGAAACCAAAATAAAAGACCATCAATGGCAGTGCTAGTACAATAACAGGACAGGGTAACCAAGCATGGTTTGTTACCAGTAGAAAATTAGCTTGCACAAATGTATAAAAAAATTTATCCCAGATTTAAGATCAAATAGTGTAAAATCCAGAATTTTAAATGTAGTCTGAGAAAGCTTTAATGAGCCTGTTGCTACATCCAGGAAGGTCATAAGAGACAACTTATTTTGATAAAGATTCCCTACAAATAGCTCGGCACTATGGTAAGTAGTTTACACACATCTTATTAAAACTTCACAACCACCCTGTTATCGCCACCTGCATGTTAAAACGTATGAAAATTGAAACTCAGAGAAGTTGAACAATTTGCCTAAGATTATATTGCTAGTAAAGTACATAAGTTGTCTGAAAGGGGGGGTCTGTTGCGAAAGAATTCTTATCCATTCAGGAGTCTTCACTGTCTGTATCCCACTGGGCGGCGGGGGGGGGGGGGGGGGGGGGGGGGGAATATCTTCTGGCTGGGGTTGGGGATCTATTAAGATAAGAAATTGCTCTTAGGAACTCTACTGACATGGGCCCGGAGGGGATAATCAGTATTAGACTCATGATCGTTTTTTGATGAGAGAGCATAAGGAAGCTGACAGACCACAAACACACTCTCCCCCCCCCCACCAACCAGGAGGGAAATGTGTTGATATTCCTCTGGCACTCCTGGCTACCCAAGAACAAAAAGGGGAAAAACAAATGGTTAACTGATAGAGATCACAGTCCTGAAGGACCTAAGTCTTCACCACCCCTCTATAATGGTGTGGGGAACAAAAGGCAGAAGGAAATGACAGATAAAACTAAATTTCCTTATAACCTGCAGCCCATTGACAAACACTTGAGGCAGAGTAAAATGTTTCTCCAGAAACTCCCTACAGTCTTAATGCTAATACTTTGCTAAATGCTTTGCTAGAGGGAAAATCAACCTTAGCTTGACAATAGCCAAGCCTCCAGTATCCTGTGAGTCTTCTTTAGCATATGAAAATCTCACTGGAAACTTCCCCTGGACTTTACCTCCCCCAACCCCATAGTATAAAACCAGTCTCTCTTCAAGGTCTCAGGGCAGCTCTTCCTGCCCAAGGGTCCTGTCCCTATGCTTCAATAAAATCACCTTTTTGCACCAAAGATGTTTTCAAGAATGCTTTCTTGGCCATCAGCTCTGGACCCCCACGAGCCCCACTATCACCCCCAAAACCTCATCAGTTTTGTGATCTGCTAGTGTCAGGGTGGGCCACAGAAATCCAATCATAACTTAGCCATAACTCTACTCTGCAATTCAAATTTTCCGGCTACGTTGATCATCCACACGGTAAAGCCAGCGGAGGGCTCATGAGATACATGTTACCACAGCCAGCTAGACACACATGAAGTGAGGCATTATCAAATCTTCCTCATTTCAGAAGAATGTAAAACATCTGGGCCAAACACTGAGTTTATAATTCTGACAATAACATTCAATTCCTATTTCTAAAAAGGAGTTGCTCTTAATTGACTCAAAGTTTATAAGAAAATTGTTTTCCCAAGTTACTAGAAAGCAATGAGGATACACAACTATGGAGATTAGGCCAAAAGATACTCAAGAAAGAGACAATGCAAATTCTAATAACAGGAGGTATACACTTTTAATAAAAAGTAAAATTTGACCAGAGGTTCCTGTCTCCCCCATGCCCCCAGAGGTCCCTTTCATTACTTAAATAAATTGTATACCACAATTTAAAAGGAGTTTTGGGGGCGCCTAGGTGGCTTAGTTGGTTAAGCGTCTGATTTCAGCTCAGGTCATAATCTCATGCTTCGTGGGTTCGAGCTCAGCATCGGTCTCTGTGCTGCTCTGTGCTGACAACTCGGAGACTGGAGCCTGCTTTGGATTCTGTGTCTCCCTCTCTCTTCCCTCTCTTGCTTGTTCTCTCTCTCTTTCTTTCTCTCTCAAAAGTAAATAAACATTAAAAAAAAATTTTAAGCAGTTTTGATAACTTTTATAATAGCACTAAACTATCATAAAGTCATTAAAAAGTCATAATTACTTCTAAAATGTGTTAAAGTTACCTTAGAGATGGTGCTCCCCTTCACGAAGAGAGAAATTATCTCTATGGGTATTTTTTTTAAGTTTATTTATTTTTAAGAGAGAGTGTGATCGGGGAAGGGGCAGACAGAGAGGGAGACACATTATCCAAAGCAGGCTCCAGGTCCTGAGCTGTCAGCACAGAGCCGGAAGAGGGCTCAAACCCAGGAACCACAAGATCATGACCTGAGCTGAAGTTGGATACTTCTGAGTAAGCCACCCAGGCAGCCCATCTCTATGGAAATTTGATAGGAAAACGAAATTACTACTGAAATGAGAAAAAGATGAAAATAATACAGAGCCTAATAATTTATTATATAGGATCTCAGTTGTGCTTTTAGAGTCACCTAGATTAATATTAAACTATCATTGTTTCACCTGATTACATTCAGAAATGGGTGTGTACCAAGGTCTTTGTGAAAATGAACATCAACTTGGTTTTATGGTAGGCAGACAATGCAGAAAAAATATTTTTATTTTTATTTATTTATTTTTTAAATCAATGTTCCTCTGTACTTTTTTTTTACATTTTAATTTATTATTGAGAGACAGAGAGAGACAGAGCATTGAGCAGGGAGGGGCAGAGACAGGGAGACACAGAATCTGAAGGAGGCTCCAGGCTCTGAGCTGTCAGCACAGAACCCAACGGGGGGCTCGAACTCACAAACTGCGAAATCATGACCTGAGCCGAAGTCGGATGCTCAACCGACTGAGCCCCCCAGGCGCCCCAGAAAAAAATATTTTTAGACAATAGGATAAAAAGTCATTTCTAATGTTTAGTTTATTAAATTAGACTGGTATCCAGAGAATAATGCCGTTAAACTCGGGTCAGCATAATGGTTTAGAAAAAAAGGGTATGAGCAATGATTGAAAGTCTACCATGAATAAGTATTATGCTAGAGATTTTACATGTTATTTCATCTAATCTTAGAGTCAAATCAGTGAGGCAAGTCTCATTGCCCCATTTTGTAAATGAGGCAACCGAGGCTCCAAGATGTTAAGAAACATGTAGCCAAGAACACACTGGCAGTGAGACCATTACATAGTGGTTACTTAGCTGCCTTCTAATTTTTAATTTGTTACTTCCTTTCCCAAAAGGCCACTTAAGTACTTCGATAAGATCAATAAAATTGACAAATGCTAGGCTGATGAAACAAAAAAAAAGGATTAAATTACTAAAATTGGGAATGAGATAGCAAACAGACTGTGACTGTACAGATATAAAAAATACTATGATAAACTGTATGTATACAAATTAGGTAACCAAGCTGAAATGGTCAAATCCCTAGAAAGACAAAAACATCCAAAAGTGATTGAAAAAGAAATTGAAAATCTGAATAGATCTATAGCAAGTAAATAGATTAAAATAATAATTTAAAAAGTGCTCACAAAGAAAAGCTTAGGCTCAGACAGCTTTATTGGTGAATTCTAATAAACACTTAAAGAGCAATTAACACCCATCCTTCACACACACACTTCTGTGAAACACAAGGCAAGAAACACTTCCCCATTTACTCTATGAGGTCAGTGTAACCCTGATACTGAAACCGGGCAAAGATATAACAAAGCTATAGACCAATATCTCATGAATATAGGCATAAAATCCCTAATAAAATACTATCAAACTGAATCCAGAAACATATAGAAAGGATTTTACACCATGACCAAGTGGGATTTATCCCAGGATAAAAGGGTTAACATCAGAAAATCAGTTCATGAAATATGCCATATGCATAAAGGAAAAAGACATATGAATGTTTGAAAAGCCAGAAAAACATACTGGCAAAATTCAACACCCTTTCATGATAAAAACACTCAACAAATTACAAATGTCAGAGAACTTCCTCAACTGGATAAAGGGTACAATAGGAAAGACCTAGCATTAATGTAATACTAAAATGATGAAAGACTGGAACAAGCCAAGGTTGTCTGCTCTCACCACTTCTACTCACTATTGTAATAGAGATTCTGTATATGAAATTAGACAGAAAATAAAGGGGGGGGGGACCCAGATTAGAAAAGAAGTAAAACTATCTCAGGGTGCCTGGGTGGCTCAGTCAGTTAAACATCCAACTTCAGCTCAGGTCATGATCTCACAATTTGTGGGTTCAAGCCCTGCGTCAGGCTCTGTGCTGACAGCTCAGAGCTTGGAGCCTGCTGCAGATTCTATGTCTCCCTCCCTCCCTCTCTCTCAAAAATAAATATACATTTAAAAAATAAAAAAAAGAAGTATCTCTACCTGTAGATGACATGATAGTATGTAAAGAAAATGCTAAGGAATCCACAAAACATTACTAGAACTAATAAATGAATTTGGCAAGTTTACAAGATTGAAAGATAAATATACAAAATTAGTTGTCTGTCTATACTTATAATAAAAAACTAGGAATGAACTTTAAAACTTATACCACTTATGATAGCATCAAAACCAAAATATACACAATAATCCAATTTAAAAATGGGCAAAGGACCTAAATAGAGATTCTTACAAAGATGGTAGACAAATGGCTAACAGGTACATGAATAGGTGCTCAACATCATTAATCATCAGAAAATGCAAATCAAAACCATAATGAGACCTGCTAGAATGACTACTATCAAAAAGATAACAGATAATAAGAGCTGGTGAGGATGTAGAAAAAAGGAAGCCCTTGTGCACTGTTGTTGGGAATGTAAATTAGTGTAGCCACTGTTGCAAACAATATGGAATTTCCTCAAGGAATTAAAAATAGAACTATCATGTGAGGAAGAACAAATACTGTTTGTTGTCTATACTACACAAAGAAATCTACACATTCAATGCAATCCCTATCAAAATGCTTATAACATTTAAATTTTTAATTTAAAAAATTGTTTTCAACTTTTAAAGAACTGGAAGAAAAAATCCTAAAATTTGTATGGAACCACAAAAGACCGTGAATAGCCAAAACAATCTAGAAAAAGAAAAGCGAAGCTGCAGGCATCAAAATTCTGGACCTCAAATTATATTGCAAAGCTGTAGTAATAAAAACAGTATGGTACTGGCACAAAAACAGACATATAGATCAATAGAACAGAATTGAAAACCCAGAAACAAATGCACGATTATATGGTTAAGTAATCTTTGACAAAGCAGGAAAGAATATCCAAAGGAAAAATGTCTCTTTGACAAATGGAATTGGAAAAACTGAAGAGTAACATGCTCAAGAATTAAACTGGACTACTGTCTTATATTGCACAAACAATAAATTAAAAATGGATTAAAGACCTAAATGTGAGACCTCAAACCATAAAAATCCTAGAATGACTTCTCTGACATTGGCTGTGGCAACTTTCTTCTAGATACGGCTCCTGAGCAAAAATAAACTATTGGGACTACATAAAAATAAAAACCTTCTGCATAGTGAAGGAATTAATCAACAAAACTAAAAGGCAAGCTACTGAATGGGAAAAATATTTATAAATGATATATCAGATAAAGGGCTCATACCCAAAATATATAAAGAACATATACAACTCAATACCTAGAAAGCAAATAACCCAATTAACAAATGGGCAGAAGACATGAACAGAGATTTCTCCACAGAAGACATCCAAATAGTCAACAGACATATGAAAAGATGCTCATCATCACGTATCATCAGGGAAATACAAATTGAAACTGCAGTGAGGTATCACCTCACATCTGTCAGAATGGCTAAAATCAACAATACAAGAAACAACAGGTGTTGGCAAGGATGTGGTGAAAGGGGAATCTTCTTGCACTATTGGTAGGAATGCAAACTGGTGCAGCCACAGTGAAAAACAGAATGGAGATTCCTCAAAAAGTGAAAAATAGAACTACCCTATGATTCAGGAATTGCACTACTGGTTATTCACTCAAAGAATACAAAAATACTAATTCAAAGGAAGACGTGTACCCTATATTTATAGCCGCATTACTTACAATAGCCAAATATGGAAGCAACCAAGTGTACACTGATTGGTGAATGGATAAAGAAGACATGCCATGTTTGTATGTATGCTTGTATGTGTGTGTGTGTGTACAGAAACACACACATACAATGGAATGCTAACTCAGTCATAAAAAAGAATGAAATCTTGCCACCTGTAATGACATGGATGGATCTAGAGAGTATAATGCTAAGTGAAATAAGTCAGTCAGAGAAAGACAAATAACATGATTTCACTCATATTTGAAATTTAAAAAACAAAACAAATGAGAAAGGGGAAAATAAAAGAGGGGGGCAAACCAAGAAACAGACTTTTTATTATAGAGAATAAACTGATAGTTTCCAGAATGGAGGTAGGTGGGGGGAAGGGTGAAATGGGTGATGGGGAGTAAGGAGTGCACTTGTGGTGAGCACTAGGTGATGTATGGAAGTGCTGAATCACTATATTGTACACCTGAAACTAGTATGTTATGAAACTAATAACAAATTAACTGTATGTTAACTAGCTGGGATTAAAATTTTTTTAAAAATAGAACTATCATGTGATTCAGCAATCCCACTCTGAGTATATATTTACAGGAAATAAAATCACCATCTTGAAGAGATGTGCGACCCCCATGTTCACAGAAGCATTATTTACAATAACCAAGACATAAAAACAGCCTAAATGTCCTTTAATGAATGAATGGACAATGAAAATGTGATGCGGTGTGTGTGTGTATAATATTGCACAGAATATTCTATACATATAATAGAATGTTTTTATTCAGTCATGAAATGAAGGAAATCATGAGAAAATGGATGAAACTGAAGGGCATTATGCTAAATGAAATAAGTCAGACAGAGGAAGATAAATACTGTATGAACTCACTTATATGTAGAATCTAAAAAAAACCCTAAACTCCTAGAAAAAGAGAATAGATTGGTAGTTGCCAGCGCCAGGGGAATTATGGGGTGGGGGAATACAAACCTCCAGGTATAAGATGAATGAGTTCTGGGGATTGAATGTAGGATGATGACCATAGTTAAAAATACTGTATTGTATACTTGACAGTTGCTAAGAGAGTAAATCTTGCAAGTTCTCACCACACATACCAAACAAAAGGTAACTATGTAAGGTGATATAGGTGTGAACTAACCTTATTTTGAAATATGTATATATAAAGTCATCATTTGTACACCTTAAATGTACATAATTTTATATGCCAATTATAATAAAGCTACAAATAAAATAAAATAACTTAGAAATAAATTTGACAAAAGATGTGTAAAACTTAATAGCAAAAACTACAAAAATATTGTTGAAAGAAAGTCAAGAAGACCTAAATATATGGAAAGACATTCCGTGTTCACAGACTAGAAGACCTAATATTGTTAAGAGGGCAATATTTCCGGGGTGCCTGGGTGGCTCAGTCGGTTGAGCCTCCGGCCTTTGGCTCAGATCATGATCTCACCATTCACGAGGTCACAGGCAAGAGGCTCTCTACTGCCAGCATAGGGCCCACTTGGGATCCTCTGTCTCCCTCTCTCTCTGCCCCTCCCCTATTTGTACTCTGTCTCCCTCTCTCTTAAGAATAAACATAAAAAATTTTTTTAAAAATACATGAATAGCTCAATTAAAAAATAGGCAAAGAATTTGCACAG
Source organism: Paguma larvata (assembly GCA_030068075.1). NCBI lineage: Eukaryota > Metazoa > Chordata > Mammalia > Carnivora > Viverridae > Paguma > Paguma larvata. The sequence goes on along the minus strand of CM057830.1, from coordinate 52,993,472 downwards.
ACATTTCTTCAAAGGAGACATACAATTAGCCAATAAGCACATAAAAAGATGCTTAATATTATTAGTCTTTAGGGAAATGTAAATCAAAATTACAATTGAGGAGCACCTGGGTGGCTCAGTCGGTAAAGCGCCTGTTTTTGCCTCAGGTCATGATCTCATAGCTCATGAGTCCAAGCCCTGCATCAGGCTCTGTGCTGACATCTCAGAGCCTAGAGACTGCTTCAGATTCTCTGTCTCCTCTCTCTGTCCCTCCCTTATTCATGCTCTGTCTCTGTCTCAAAAATAAATAAGTATTTTTAAAAAATTTTTTAAGTACAACTGAAATATCACTTCGGATTCATTGAGATGGATATAATTAAAAAAACGATAATAACAAGTATTGGTGAAAATGTGGGAAAAAATTGGAACCCTTGTACACTACTTGTGGGAATGTAAAATGATGCATTTTAGAAAACAGTTTGGCACCTCCTCAAAAAGTTAAACATAGAGCTAGCATATGACTCAGAAATTCCACTCGTAGGTATATAATCAAGAGAACTGAAAACAAATGTCCACACAAAAACATGTACACAGGTGTTCATTGCAGCGTTATTCATAATTGCCCAAAGTAGAAACAACTCAAACATCCACCCACTGATGGATCAATAAACAAAATATAGAATCCATGCAATGGAATATTCTTTCACCACAAAAACAATAAAATACTGATTGCAACATGGATGAACCTTTAAAATATTATGGTAAGTGGGGCGCCTGAGTAGCTCAGTCGGTTGGGCGTCCGACTTCAGCTCATGTCACGATCTCACACTTGTGAGTTCGAGCCCCACATCGGGCTCTGTGCTGACAGCTCAGAGCCTGGAGCCTGCTTCGGATTCTGTGTCTCCCTCTCTCTCTGCCCTTCCCCTGCTCACACTCCATCTCTCCAAAATAAATAAATGTTAAAAAAAATATTATGGTAAGTGAAAAAGAAAATAATAAACAACCATGCATTATGATTCCATTTATATGAAATGTCCAGAAAAGTCCAAACTATAGATCCAGAAAGTAAACTAGTGGTTTTTGGTTATTAGTCATATCTATATGGGACATTTTTGTGAATATATTAAAAACCACTGTCCACTTTACATGGGCAAAGTGTATGGTATGTGAATTATTGTTTGGGCTCACAGGTTGAGACCCCTCCCTGTGTGGAAAAGGTTGAAGCAAAAGCTCACCAGCCAAACTGCCTAGTCTTACAACTACTCTCTTTGGCCTAAGGAATGTAATGCTCTTTTGTTTTACCGCATTTAGATAAAAGGAAGGACCTGGAGCAGGATGCTTTGATGGATTGCATCTGAATGAGAGTAGCCTGACCACCTTAAAGTTGCATCTTGGGGATAGATTGCATAGATTGATAGCAGTTAGGAGCTGGCTGAATATTGGTGTGATTTGTGTAAATGTTAGGCTCCTATTATGTAAATTCACTCATTCAGGGGCAAAGGACAAGCATTGGGAATTCTGTCCTTGCCAGATGGGTTGGACCTCCCCCATTGTGGTTGGAAGAATAGGCAATGACTCCTGGCCTGTTTATATTAACATAGGCAGGTCTAGGTAACTTCCTGTCCTCTCCCCCAGCCTTAAATGTCTATGCTAACTAACTTGAAAACAACTTGCAAGATTGAGGAAATCGCCGCTTTACCAATATAACACATTATTGTTCAAACTATGCTTACTGATGGGCTGTCACTCATTGCTGTAATGTAACTCACTACCTTTAAATAAAGACACTGAGGCCAGCAGGGCAGAGATGCCAGAGACGCCAGAGATGCCAGAATTCCCAGGGCTGCCTGCTTGGTCATCAGACTCCATCTTTCTCGTGGCTCTCTCACCTCATTTCGCCTAACCGTTCATCCTTCGTGGACCCCTAGATTCGCCAGAACAAGGACCGACCCCGGCAAATTATATCTTAATAAAACTGTTGCTTAAAAAAAAAGCAGTAATGAGTAAAACTGCTGGCACCAGGTCATAGATGAAGGCAGGGCACCAAACTATACTATTGGCCATTGTATTCTTTACCACAGTGGACTTGGGAGGAGATAAATACCATCTCACTTCAGGATGCTCTTGATGACAGGGCGCATGTGTGGCTCAGTCGGTTGGGCCACTGACTTGATTTCAGCTCAGGTCATGATCTCACAGTCTGTGGATTCGAGCCCCGTGTTGGACTTTGCTGCTGACAACACAGGGAGCCTATATGGAATTCTCTATCTCCTCTCTCTGTCCCTTACCCCATTGGCACGCTTTTTCTCTTTCTCTCAAAATATTATTAATAAATGAAATAAACTTTAAAACTTAAAAAAAAGAATGTTCTTGATCAAGCAGCAGAAATTATGGTTATTGTCCATTAAAATGTTGTTTATGTTAACACGCATTGGGTTTATTATTGTTATTTTTATTTACTTATAGGAGAGCACGAGTGCATATTCATGCATGCGGTGCAGGGGCACAGGGAGAGGGAATCTTAAGCAGACTCCATGCCCAGCGTGGAGCCCCATATGGGGCTCAATCTCCTCAATTTCACCACCATGAGATCATGACCTGAGCTGAAATCAAGAGTCAGTTGTTTAACCAACTGAGCCATCCAGGCATCCCTATTACTGTTACTTTTAAATAAATGAAAAAAATACATAAGGCTATTTATAGAGATCGTAAGAAACTTGTAATGCTACATAACATACATACTACATGTGTATAACATACTACATCCTTCTGAACTGACTTCAGTTTGTTTGTGTAGCTTGTAGAGGTTAAAAACTCTTATTCTGCATTGCTACAATTAAAAATCCTCTTCTGCCTTTCTCAAGAGGGTAAAATATGCGCAAAAATATTTGGGTGGCAATGTTAGGAATATAATTTATCTTATTCTCAAAAATAAAGTTCTTTCTAAAATACATTGCTTAAGGTCTTAATTTTTAAAATCTGTTTCACTGTATCTTGAATTGTATAATATGTTGCAAGATGGCCTAAAATGTTAGTTCTAGATGTCACAGTTAATCCAAGTTTTGAAATGATTCTTCCAAATTATCTAGGTCATAAATCTATTCATTCAAATATTTATTGTGCTCGTTTCAATATCACAAAGGCCCAGATATTACTAGCTAATAAAATACAATATTTGAATAAATGTTCCCATGAAATCATTTGCTGTAATCTTGCTACACCACAAAAGATATTTGCTAACTGGCTCCAAGGTAGAGTAAAAAATTAGTTGAATAATTTATTTCAAATATAAGAGCTATTTAGTATTAAAGTGCTTTTAAAATTAAATTTTAGTTTTCTCCATTATTCAGAAACACTTTAGTGATAAATGGTTCCATTTCAGGAAATTTTCTTGACTCTTTCTCTCCCTGGGTAGTCACTGAAAAGACTTTTAGGAAAATGCAAGTTTTCAGAAAAAAAGTTTAAAAAGTAGTGAACATTGCCAAACTGTTCATCACTTCTGTTCCAGTACCCATATATAAATTAAATAAAACAAAACCAAGAGGTTGAAAATTGAAAACTTTCCAAATTAAAGACTTCTTTCCATTTTCATTTCCCAAGTTTGAGTTCCAAGTTCTTATCCAACCAATCTCCTTCAAGCTTCGACTCTCTCAGCATTCTGTTGGGTACAGCTATATAGCATCTAATAAAATTCCAGGCCTCCAGGCCACAGTCACCGAATAAATGAGCAAAGCTAAACAAATGACATTCCTTATCAAATAAACACTAACATGATTGAGCATACAGCATTTCAATCGGTCAACATCTGCTCTATAATCATATTTCCTATGTTATAAATGTAGGGCGAATGAACAATTCATTTTTATGGATTTACTGCCTCATGCTGCCCCACCACTGTATTTCTATTCCAGTTAGAGGAACTTCAATAAGAAAGTATATACTAAATGTGGGAAGATCTTGATTATCTATAACCTCTCAGGAATGAATTATCCAAGTTGTCCACCTAGTTAAAGTCTTACGACCTTATAAACAAACCATTTTTAATTTAATCTGATGGGTAGGAATCTCAACACAATACTCACTGCCTATTTTCATAAATAGAATATTGTGGATGATTAGAAATTAATCGTGGTTTGATGAATTTGGGTGATTATTTTGAACACCAATTACTATAACACACCGATGCCCTCAAGGCCTATTTAAGGCACTATAAATGCTATTAGTCCCATGCTACTTTGAGTCCTTGGCCTGTTTTTGGGGTTTTCTGTCTCATTCCTTACAGTCAGCTGTCCCTCCCTCCTATGTTCTGTGAGCCATTTTAACATTTCCAAATTGCCTCTCCACAGCTGTTGGCTGGAAAATCCGATAATCATGATTTAAGCATAATGATGAGTAAATAAATTATGAGCGAGGATTTGAGGAGCTTACCCTATAAAGTGCATGAGCTTAAGTGCATGGATTTTGTGACACATGCTTTATCTGCACAAAGCCTTTTTTCTTCATCCTGGTTCTTTGGGGAAGTTACTAGACCAGTGAATTCCAGCTGTATGATACCATATTTAATAAACCCTCCCTTTTACCATTGGAACAATTTATGATCTGGCACAAAGTTCTTAGGCAGTTAAAACAAGGTTTGATTAAGATAAATCTACTTCTTTTGCAACTGAAGATAAAAAAAAAGTATAGTCTTTCTAAACTTGAACACTAGGATACCAAAGAGATAAATTGCATAGTGATTTAATGCTTTGGAAGCATGACTGAGAAATCTGAAATTTCATATAAAATGAAGGATATAAATAAGAGAACAAATTCAATTCAATTCAATCATCAAATGTTTATTCAGCATCTAGCATGTTCAAGGCATTATACTAAACACTACACGGGATATCAAATTAGTAAATACACAGTCCATGCTTTAAGAACTTAATATCTAGTAGGCAAGATTAGATACAAATGACTAAGATAAAAGGCAAAGAAAGGTAAGGGATGTAAGAAACACATAAACAAGATATAATGGGAGTTCAAAGAAATGAGAGATTTAGTCTGGGGAGAAGGATCAGAAAATAACAAAGAGATCCATGGAATAAACGGCATTCATGATGAGCCTTACAGGTTGGATGGGTTTTTAAGAGAAGAGAACAGGAGGAAAGGCAACAGTAGTCGGCATCTCAAGCTAAGGAAAATGCAATCATTAATTCCACAAATATTTACTGAGTGTTTCTTATGTGTCACTACTATAGTTGCTGGGGATAGAGCAGGGACCACAACAAAAATGACTTCAGCTCAGGTCATGATCTCATGGTTGGTCTGTGAGTTCAAGCCCCATGTCATGCTCTGTGCCGACAGCTCAGAGCCTGGAGCCTGCTTCAGATTCTGTGTGTGTGTCTCTCTCTCTCTGCCTCTTCCCTGCTCCTGCTCTGTCTCTCAAAAATGAATAAACATCTAAAAAAATTGAAATCTTTTCATCCTCAAAACATCTCTATGACATAGATTACTATTACCTCCCTTATTTTCAGATAGAAAACTGAGACACGGAAGTTAAATAAACTGCCCAAAAGCACACAATGAGAAATGGAATCACAATTCAAATCTGGGGTGTCCATGCTTTAGACTTTGTGATCTTAACCATCATGCTATCCCATATAAGCATGATCTATAACATGTTATATGTCAATTTAAACACTGTATTCAAGGAGAAGTAAGTCAATTTATTTGGAACATGTAAGGGAATAGTGAAGGACAGACCTGGAGAAATAGGTTATGCTCATACTATGGAGGGCCTTGAATATAAGACAGAAGAGTTTGCCTGCTGAATTAAGTGCAATTGGAAGTCGCCGATGATGGTCATATGATTAGTACCTCACTTTATAAAGGATAAACTGGAGTGAGGAGAAAGGCTAGGAGAGGAGATCAGGTTTACCACTGAATATTTTTATTAAGACTATTGACATAGCCCTGGTGAAAAGTGATTAAGGAAAATAACGTAATGTAATGTAACAGGTAACATAACATAATAATTTATGGGAGTTCCAAGAAACTAGAGATAAAATGTGTGCACAAACACGTGCACACACACACTATTGAAAACCACATTCTCTTCCAGTTCAGGCCAAAACCCTGGAGCCATTTTTGACTCCTTGGTTTCCTCTCATATCCCATATCCCATCAAAAGCAAATCCAGAATCCAACAATTTTTCACCACTTTTACTACCACTACCCTCGTCTGAGCCATCATCAACTCTCACCTAGCTTAATGCAGTGTCTCTTTGCTTAGTCCACATTTCTACCCTTGCCCTACTACGGTCTAGTCTCAATCTAGCAGCCAGAGCTCTCCTAATAAAAAAGTCAAATCAGGTTGCTCCTTTTCTCAAAATTCTCCAATGGATACCCATTTCACTCATAGTAAAAAGCCAAAGTCCTTACAATGGCCTACGAAGCCCAACATGGTCTCACCTGTCCATTTACCTCTTTGACCATACCTCCTACACCTCTTTGTTTTATTCAACTCAGCTTCATCACACTGCCACTTTGCTATTTCTGGAGCACTTTATGTTCTCTTCTATCTCAAGGCCTTTCACTTGCTAGTCTTTCTGCCTAAATTCTCCACTTGTGCCCTGCCATATCTGCCTGACCCTTTCCTGACCTCCTTCAAATCTCTGCTTAAATGTCAGTTAGCTCTCTTGGAGTATACCATTTCAAACTGTTCACATATACACACTCTGTCCCAATCTTCCCTATCCAACTTTCCTAATTTTCCTCTAAAAACTTTCATTTTCTGACATTCTATTTTGTTTATCTGTTTATGTGTCTTCTTCCATTAGAAGATTGGCTTAAAGATGGCCAAGATTTTTATCTGGTGTGTTCACTGCCATATCCTTGGTGCCTTAAATGGTGCCTGGCATATGACAGTTCTCAATAAGTATTTGGTGAATGAATGAATGAACGAACAAATGAATAAATGAATGAATTCAGGGAAACCTAAGTGAAAAAAACAAGGGACACTGCAAAATTCGAATTTATATAACAGGGCAACTGATGTGATGGATTGAGCAAGAGGGAAAAATGATCAAAATGCCTCCATGGTGTCCAGACTCCAGGGATGGCAGTAGCATTATCAGAGATAAAACAGAGGAAACTGATTAAAGAGGAAAAATTAATTCATTGTTAGACATGATGACATATGATATAGGAGCATTAATGAGAGATCAAGCTATGCAAGTCTAGAGCTTAAGAAGGAGGTCAAAGCTAAAGAGTTAGATATAGAGACAATAGTGTTAAAGTAGATAGAATTGAACCCTGGGAAAGGGTACATTTAGGAGGTTCAAAGAAAAACAATTAGTCAGGGAGGTAGAAAGAGAGCCAAAATAATATCATGTCATCAAGCCAAGAGAGAAGAGAATTTCAAGAAAGTGATAGTAAATTACTATTAAATATTGCAAGAGAAGTCAAGAGGGTTGATTTGGTAATTAGGAAGCTATTGGTGACCTTTGAGAAGAGGTGTTTCATTGAAGTGGCAAGGGTAAAAGCCAAATTCTAAGGCATTTAAAAATGAAAGGTACGTGGTACATATATACAATGGACTACTACGTGGCAATGAGAAAAAATGAAATCTGGCCATGTGTAGCAACATGGATGAAACTGGAGGGTATTATGTTAAGTGAAATAAGTCAGTCAGAAAAAGACAGATACCATATGTTTCCACGAATAGGTGGACTTTGTGAGACTAAGCAAAAACCAGGGGGAGGGGAGGAGGGGAAAGGAAAAAAAGACACAGAGAGGGAGGGAGATAAAACATAAGAGACTCTCAAAGACTAAGAACAAACTGAGGGTGAGGGGGGTGAGGGAGGGGGGAGAAGGGGTGATGGGCATTAAAGAGGGCACGTGTTGGGATGAACACTGGGTGTTATATGTAAACCAATTTGAAAATAAACTATTATAAAAAAATGAAATGTACAATTCTTTTAGTAAGCTTAATAGAATAAAAGTGCTCATAGTCTTTTGCCTAATAACCTCACTCTTTGGAATTTATCTCAAAAAATGATTCAACAAAAAAATGGCAGCAAATAAATACATGAGCACAGGAAGACATACATTTCATTGTTGTCAGTCATAATAAAAAATTATAAACTATTAGAAATATCCAACTATAGGAAAATAGTCTAGTGATTGATATGCTAAAATAATAAAATACCTGTTAAATGTAAAGAGTATGAAGAAAAACAGGAAATGTTTGATAGGTTAAGTAGAAAAATCAAAACGTAAATTAAAAGCATACACTATTTATTTATTTGACAGTTAATAATGGAGCTCTCCCTAATATTACAGGCACATACTAGATTATACAGTGGCAGACAAAACAGGCCTTATATCCTCATAAGACTTAACAGTCTGATCAAAACTGTGTAAAAATCTATACATACATGCAAATAGAGAAAAGTATACCCTCAAATGACAAAAGTTGTATGCTCTGATGGTAGGATTACTCTCTAATATATTTCCCGAGAATATGTTTTCAAGAAAAATATATTTCAATAAAAATCATGATTTTTAATAATAAATAAAGAGGAAAGTAAATATTTATAGCAATGAAAGGGACAAGAGAGTTGAGAGGGTGGCTTGAAGAGAAGCAGGTTTTGAGGAAATGTTTTTTAGAAAAGGAAACTTGAGGGGCGCCTGGGTGGCTCAGTCAGTTAAGCATCCGACTTCAGCTCAAGGTCATGATCTCATGGTTTGTGAGTTCGGGGGCCCCACTTTGGACTCTGTGCTGACAGCCTCCTTCAGATTCTGTGTCTCCCCCTCTCTCTGCCCCTCCCCTGCTCATGCTCTGTCTCTCTCTGCCTCTCAATTAAAATAAAAAGTTAAGGAAAAAAAAAGAAAAGAAAAGGAAACTTGAGCTTCTTCCAAGACAAAGGAGATAGCAGAGAGGCAGAGATTGAAAATCTGCACATCTTTCTTACTGCAATGGCTAATATAACATATCCAATCTGAGAGCTCTTCGGATTCCTTGGGGAATAGAGTTTGAATAGCCTAGAATAGTTGTCCTAGGCCTGACATTTAAATGTGTCTCTTGTGAACACTAATAAAGATCCCATCCTCCACCTAAAAAGAAAGCTTGATTCAGATAATAAATTTTGTAGTAAAACTACTAAACATCGAGATAGTTACTGAACATTAGCTCTCATGAATTGCCTCAGACTATAGAATGTATTCACCTCACTTCACTAACTGACTCTAAATGATTTTTTTAATAGATTAAAAATTTGCTGGATGTGGGGTGTATTTTTATTACCATTTAAAAGGAAGATAACTTAAGGAAAGTGTGGTATAGCACATCTAATACACTGAGACTTCTCAGTTCCTTAACGTCTTCATCTCCAATGAGTTTCTCTTCCATTCCATGTCAGCCACCCACACCCCACACCTTGCAAATTATCATCACCCTGTACCACTCCCAAATCCCTAATTCAAACATGATACTCTCTGACCACAACCTTCAAAATTGCTGTTTCAACTACTACCACTATCACCATTTTTTTCAGCTCATCAAGATCTCTAATCCACTGATCCTTCCTCCTGTATTTTGTCCCTCTCCATTAGAATTTTCTTTACTTCCTTCCTTATCCAGCTTAGGTTCCATAGTGTATCACTGCAGTAACACTATCACCAATCCCACAAATTTCTTGCCTCATTATGATGTTGTTGTTGATGAGGATGACGACATTTCTGTACTCATATAGCCAAAGTCCAACCATCAATCATTCCTACTATCCATTTTCGTCTTTGCATCAGTATCTAGTAGCCAATTATGGGGCAAAGTCACACAACAGGCAGGTGGAGCCTAAACACTGCTCACCAATCTTATTATTTCTCTGGTCAATACATGAGAGAAAAATATCACACTCTAGCATAGCTTTTTCAAATTTTCTCTAATCTCCTCAAACCTCCAGAGCACTAACCCCCAACTCTATCCCTGTTTAGAAAATGACCTTGCCTCTTACTTCCTAAAAGAAACAGACCATTAGTTCCTTAAGGCTGGCACATAGCAGGTACTCAAATATATGACAGATGGGAGGGAAAGGATAAAAACATGAAAAGAAGAAACAGTTGGCATGATAACCTTAAAAAAGCACTTCCTTTTCTCTTGACCTCAGTTTTCTCATCTTAAAAAAGTACATACATAACATTATCTAAGTGGCCCCCAGCTCTAAATATTATGGCAGTAACATTTAGGTTCACATGCCAGGATCTATGAATGCAACCTCTCCAGGCAAAGACTGTCTTAAAAGTGTACAAACAGTGGCCAGGAAATACCCATGTCATGGTTGTCTTCCCAATTGGGGGAAGTGCTGCAACGCATTGTTAAATAAATTTTTACTGAGTTTCTTCTAAGTGTTAGGATTTATGGGGAAGAATAAAGGCTGTATTAAGACCTGGTCTTTGCCTTCATGGAGCTTTCAATCTACTAGGGGAAAAAAGATTTTAAACAAATATCTCTAATAGGCGTCATGTGAAGCTCCTTAAAAAGACTAGTGACTAAGGGCATCTGGGTGGCTCCGTCGTTAAGGGTCCGACTTCAGCTCAGGTCATGATCTCGCGGTTCCTGAGTTCAAACCCTATATCGGGTTCTCTGCTGTCAGCGTGGAGTCTGCTTCAGACTCTGCCTCAGATCCCCTGTCCCTCTCTCTCTGCCTCTGCTCCTCTTGTGCTCCCTCTGTCTCTCTGTCTCAAATATAAATAAAATGTTAAAAAAAAAAAAAGACGAGTGATTAATGACCTAGCAAGTCTTATTGCTTCCCAATCAACCATGAAGAACTCTGATGGCTGTCAAAAAACTGTCACCTCCTAAAATACAATTTTTTTAAAAAGATACTTTTTTTTTAATGTTTATTTATTTTTGAGAGACATAGAGACAGAGTATGAGCAGGGGAAGGGCAGAGAGAGTGGGAGACACAGAATCTGAAGCAGGCTCCAGGCTCTGAGCCATCAGCACAGAGCCCGACGCGGGGCTCGAACTCACAGACTGTGAGATCATGACCCGAGCCGAAGCCGGCCGCTTAACCGACTAAGCCACCCAGGCGCCCCCTAAAATACAATTTAAGAGCATGTGTTTCTTGCAAGCCCTGAGACTATTCAAAGCTACAGATAGGAGTGGGTGAGTAGAGAAATGTGGAGTTAGTCCCGACTTATTAAAATGTCTTTCAAATTTCAAGACAGTCTTTACTTTTAAAAGGGGTGCCTGGGTGGCTCATCGGTTAAGCGTCTGACTTCGACTGACGTCATGATCTTGTGGTCTGTGGGTTTGGGCCCCACGTGGGCTCTGTGCTGACAGCTCAGAGCCTGGAGCCTGCCTCGGATTCTGTGTCTCCCTCTCTCTCTGCTCCTCTGCTGCTGGCACTCTGTCTCTCTTGCTCTCTCTCAAAAATAAAGAAACATTAAAAATTTTTTTAATGTTTTTCAATGGAAGAAACACCTTGGAAATATTATTAAATATATTATCTGTACAAATTTTGTGGTCCATGGAATAATCCTTAATGTATCGGCTTACAGAAAAAGAAAAGGGTGGAAAAAAGAAAATCAGTGCCAACATATCCATTCCTAGGGTTCTTACCTCAGCCATGCATTAGAATCACCTAGGGAATTTTTAAAAACACACATTCCTTTTCCCACTCCACCCTCAGGCCTATTCATACTCTCTGGGTTCAGGCCCAGAAATCTGCAGCTTTAAAACTCCTCGGGGGGGCACCTGGGTGGCTCAGTTGGTTAAGCATCCAACTTCTGCTCAGGTCATGAGCTCAGGTCATGATCTCACAGTTCGTGGGCCACGTCCGGCTCTGTGAGGACAGCTTGGAGCCTGGAGCCTGCTTTAGATTCTGTGTCTCTATCTCTCTCTGCCCTTCCCCTGCTAACACTCTGCTCTGTCTCTCTCCTCAAAAATGAATAAACATTAAAAAAAATAAAAAAATAAAAAAATAACTCCTCAGGTTTTTCTGATGTACTATCCAGTTTGAAAACCAAAGTTGAATCAGCTAGACTGTTCACCAACCCACAACCCTACAAAAATTTCTATATTACAGGATAGCAAAAGAAATTATTGATTTGTTGCTAAAAATAGATTTCTTGAGGCTAACAGTAAATAAAATTTACTATACAATAGAACTGTACTTTAAGACCTTTATGCACACTTTATAATGTATCAGTGTCCTTTGCATGATTGCATATGCTACATTTATGTTCATTTTATAGGACTTGGAGCATAATTTTTAAATATATTAAATGATTAGAGATTTATAGTTCCTATATGTTTGCTTTTATGCCACACTCTCAATTATATCTATGATTCATTTGATGATGAGTCTTTGGTCAGGAACACAACCCCCCAATTATAATATTGTTCCTGTGGGGAAAATATGATCCATTTCAGGACACCAGTTGCAGGAACACCACAGTGGTGAAAATCAGAATCAGCCTGTAAAAGTGTAGCTCACTTTTCACACAAGGTATGTTCCTAAAAAGTGGTACAAACTGAATTTATTTTTTGTTTGTTTATTTCTTAATTTGAGAGAGAGAGTGCTAGCTCCTACTAGCGGGGAAGGGGCAAAGAGACAGGGCGGAGAGAGAAAATCCCAAGCAGGCTCCACGCGGTCAGCACACAGTCGAAGAGGGGTTCGATCTCCCCAACCATCACCAGCCATCACGAACCATCATGAACCACCATGAGATCATGACCTGAGCAATAGGCACTTAACCCACTGAGCCACCCAGGCATCCTGGTACAAACTGAATTTCTATCAGTCAAGTCATTTGAATTCTACCATGGACTCAACCTAAGAGGAACCCTTTAGTAAGGAAAGGAATTCTTTGAGAAAAATAAAGCTCATTCTTATTTTATTTGCTCTGAAAATTCCGATTTAATACATGGGAGATATATTAAAACAAGGCACAATAATATTTAGGTAGAAGCTAGTCTAGGTTCCAGTGCAAATGGTATTTTCCTTGAATATCAACCTGTAGATCATATACTTTGGAGCCAAAAAAGTAATCGCTGAATCTCCAGTGCAAGGTAGTTATGTTTTGTAGTGTTGTGCATTAATCTGGAAAAGAATGTGAATGGCAAGTCTGTTTCTTTGTACTGTAAGATTTAAAAGAATCAGAGTACAGATAAAGGCTCACAAAATATTCCTGTGAGTGAGTGAAAAAGGCAGGTTATGAGGATCTTCCTTTTTCAAAAAGAGAAATTAAGCACAGGTTGATTTGTGTAGCTTGAATGATGAGGATTTCTGAAATGCAGCTAGGTAAACTAAATAGCAGAACCAACTTAATAACCAAGAGTCATTGTCTCTAAAGAAGAATGCTGCTCCAATTACCCATTTCCTAGGGCAGAAGTGGAAGAGATTTAGTCAGAAAAGGGTGCAAAAGTACTTTGTAAACTTTTAAGCACTATGCAAATAGAGGAAGCAAAGTTCTCATTTGAGTGGGCGGGGGTGGGTAAAGGTGTTCGGGCATTAGAAGAGTATGAAACCTCTGAGCAAGATTGTGGGATTTTCTCTAGGAACATTCAGCTGCTCAGATGCAAATTCAGAGCAGGTAAATGTTTGGATTTATCCAGGATCAAGGATTTGCCAGAGTAGTTTACTAACAGGGTGAGAGAGGCAAGGATATCAGACAAGTACTAAATGCTGCCTGTTTGAAAGCCACTCCTTTTCTAGATTAACCTTATGTTCCAAGACAATTGTTTTGTAAATTTTTTTCTTTCCTCAAACCTCTCCCTCCACTCTTCTCTGCCCTCTACCCTTATGATCTTGCCCCACACTTCATTGAGAAGGGTACAATCAGAAATGGGAACTTCTCTCTTCCCACCCCCAAATCTGTTAGCTGACCTCCATCTGCACACATTTTTTTTTTTCCTGTTCTAGTGGATGAACTTCTCCATCTCAAAGGTCAAACCTTCCACTTGTACCATGTATCCCATTTCTCTCCCTGCACTGATGCAGGGAACAAAGACAAAAAAAGAAAAGGTAGATAAAATTAAATTTCCTTATAACCTGCGGCTCATTGACAAATACTTGAGGCTGGCAGAGTAAATCATTCCTCCAGGAACTCCCAACTGTTTTAATGTTCATGCTTTGCTAGAGAGAAAACCAACTTCAGCCTTAAAATAGCTAGGCCTCCAGGATCCTGGGAGTCTTCTTTAGCAAACTAAAGTCCTTTTGGAAACTTCCCTCTTGTCTTTACCACCCCCAAACTTGATATAATCAACTGTTCCTCACAATCCCAGGACAGCTCTTTCTGCCCACTTCTGGTACCCATGCCTTAATAAAACCACCTTTTTGCACCAAAGACATCTCAAGAATTCTTTCCTGACTGTCAGTTCTGAACCCCAACATTTTCACATCATGCACCACCTTTCAAAGGCTTTACCTCTTTGGTTTTCATGCATTGTCAATCTCTCCTCTATAGATTATCCTTAGGCATTTACATAAAAAAAATCCAAACTTCTTGTCCCCACCAACCTCTCACTCACACTAGGCTCTAATCACACTGGCATCCTCTTGTACCTCGAACATGCCAAACTCTTTCCTGTGTTAGGACTTTGTACTTCAAATAGAATCCAAATTCTGCTGCTAACTATGTCTAGGAAGATATGGATCCTCTTGCCTTTACAACGTCATCTGGCATAACTTTCTACCTAACTCACTATTTCCCAGTCACACTGCTCATTTTTCAGTTCCTTCAACATTCCAAGATCTTCCTTGCTTCACAACCTCCACACAAGCTTTCTCACTATGCAATATGGGCCCCCACTCCCAGTCCTCTTCTGATTCTATGTCTCAGTATCAATGCTACCTCCTTAGCAAGGCCTTCTCTGTTCATTCTAATTAAAGTAAGCCCTCCCCTGTTATTCTCTCATAGTCCTTTGTAAACATATATCTACATATATATTGGCTATCTCTCTCATTAGACTTTAACTTACATCAGGGCTGGGACACTATCTGTTTTGTTCACTTCCATATACATCTAATACATAATACTTCATATAAACTAGTAACAATAATATCTTTGGAATGAATATATGAATAAACATCCATCACTTGTTTTTGATTTTCCAGTATCCTATGAGATAAGCAATGTGTTCTTTTCCCATTTTATAGGTAGAGAGTCACACAGTAATAGAACTAAAGTCATCTAACTCCAAATTCAGTGTTCTTGTTTTATATTACCCGATCACACAGGGAATGCTCTTTGTTGTATGAACACAAAAACTATAATAAACTCATTGAGTTACATTTCCCATAAAGGTGTGGTAACCTCAACTCGAGTTCTTTGGTTTGAAGGATTTCGCTGAAATAAATACTACCTCTTTCCTCACCCTCGAAAAAAGAAGACTCTACTTCACATACTAAAAGGAGACAAAGGAAATGTTTGTGTATTCACTTTGCTTATTTCATAGTATGTAATATGATTCTACTGGAAAGTTTGCTATAAGCTAATAAAAGTAAAGAAATAATAGCCCTACCTTTTAAATTTGTCAGTAAGTAGGTTCTCAATATCTAGTCCCCAGATAGACCTCACAATTGCATTGTTTACACAAATTAATAGTTACTATTTTTCTTTTGACCCTGACAACTGAACTAGACCAGGCTATAAGTTACCAATGCTTACATTTATATGCACTCAAAATTCACTGACACTGTTTCAGAAACTATCATATGCATTATCTATTATTGTATTTCATAAGAAATCAAAATATAACTAGCTCTTTGTATTGTTATATGTTTTGATGTACTTTAAACATAAAAGTAATAGCTATTATTTGTTAAGAGCCTACTATATAGTATTATTCTAGGCACAAAGGATACAGTGGTAAAGAAGAAACAGTCCTTGCATTGAAGCTTACAGTCCTTGTCTTCCTAAGGTTATTCACTAGATTTTAGAAAATAGAAGAAAAACACTTATTAAGGGTATCTACAGAATCTACAATTCTGAAATCAAATACAGTATTCAGGTTCTTTCCCCAACCAAGCAATTTTCTGACACCAGCTGGGTGTCCTACAATTTAACTCAATTCCGACACTATCTGTCTAGAGGTAGTATCAGATCCCCTGGGTTAGGGTTCAGTCTTACAACACTGTCCCCTACTTCACAGGCCAATTGCAAATCCAGGTTGTCACCAGTGTTTCTGACCTACCAGCTATAAACTGGACATTCTAAAGACCTCCCCCTTGGGTTTAAGCTCCTACTGTGACTCACAAAACTCAGAGAACATTCTTCCTGCCAGAATACCTTTTATTTTTAAATAAAAGGATATAACTCAGGGAGAGCCAGACAGAAGAGATGCATGGAGTTGAGAGCTTCCATGCCCTCTCTGAGTCACTCTCCCAGTATACGTATGTGTTTACCAACCCCAAAGCTCTCTGAATCCCCATTCTTTGGGTTTTTATGGAAGCGTTTGTACCTAGGCAAGATTGACTCAATCACTAGCCTTGGGAAAACTCAATCTCCAGACCCTCTCCCCTCCCAGGTGGTATCCATTGGTTGGCTCCACTGGCAAATAGCCTCCAGCCTTAGGTTACCTAGGGACTTTACAAGAGTCACCTCATTAACATAGCAAAAGACACCTTGATGGTTCTCAACTGTCCAGGAAATTGCAAAGATTTTAGGAACTTCATGCTAGGAACTGGGAAGGAGACCAAATATTGTATATATTTATTATAAACCACAATATCATAATATCTTTAATATTTCTATACATGTCTAGCTTCTACTCCATCTTTTATAGTATTTTCCTTGAAATCTTTTCACATCCCATTGCCATCTTCCAATTGCAGTTACTAGAAGAGGCTTGGGAATTGGGGCTAGATTCCCCTCTTGGCCCTGTCACTGGTTTTGTGGTCACAGGCAAGTTAACTTCAATTCCTTCTTGTTCTTTTTTTTAATGTTTATTTATTTATTTTTGAGAGAGAGAGAGGAAGAGGCAGAGAGAGAAAGACACGAAATCTGAAGCAGGCTCCAAGCTCTGAGCTGTCAGCAGAGCCCGATGCGGGGCTTGAACCCACGAACCTCGAGATCATGACCTGAGCTGAAGTTGGATGCTTAACCAACTGAGCCACCCAGGTGCCCCATTCATCTCCTTCTGTGAAGTCTTCACACTGCGGCTCCAGTACTATTTCAAAACTCAAATTTGATCAAGTTCTTGTTCTACCTTTAATAGTTTTCCATTACCATTAAAATGAAGACTAAAAGTTTCCTCAAGGCTTCCAAAAGCCCTGCTTGGTCTCCAGGTCTCTTCTCTGACCTCTTCTCACACCATGTTCCCTCTTACCTTGTCTAATACAGCCATTCTGATCTTTCAGTTTCTTAAATTAGGGTTACCTGATTTAGCAAATAAAAATATAGAATGCTCAGCTAAATTTAAACTTCACATATTTTTCCCTTTTTTTAGAAAGAGAGAGGCAGTAGAGGGAGAGAGAGAGAATCTTAAGCAGGCTCCATGATCAGCGCAGAGCCTGACATGGGGCACGATTTCACGACTCTGAGATAATGACCTGAGCCGAAATCAACAGTCAACGCATAACCAACTGAGCCACGCAGGTGCCCTGTAAACAAGTATTTTTAATACAAGTATGTCCCAAATATTATATGAGACATAATTCTACGTAAAAAGTATTTGAATTTAACTGAGCACTCGGTATTTTATCTCCACTTCTATTTAAATGTGACATTTCCCTCCTTCACCAGGGCCTTCACTCATATTCTCATGTGAGTAAAAAGCATCTCAGGGAAATGAGATTGCTTTTTCCTCACCCTCCTGTTGATGGAGCTGTTGCAAGGAATACATAAAGCAAGATTTATATCATAGTACTTTGTAAAAAGAAAATATTCAAAAACAGTACAATAATAAAGTTTTCTATGCTTGGTTTATCTTTAAGATGGTACTAATTGTGGCAGCCATCAATGTCATTCTCAATGCTCTTGAGTTCTTTATAAGAGAGCTAGTAAACAGTAAAATATACATATAACACATAGTACTTCCCTTACCAAGTACTTTTATGTATGTAATTTCAATTTGGTCTTCACAATAATACTGTGACATAAGCATTAGTAGTATGATTTTATTCATTTACAAATGAAAGAATAACAAAAGAAGTTCTAAGTAAAAACAATAATGAAACCCAGGCCTCCCAGCCTCAAGAGCTAAAATTTTGTGTCTATATGGTATTACTTCCTCACCCATAATCACTCTGTGACATATCTATACTACTACCACTACCACCACCACCACGACCACCAGAATAAGAACAATAGTAATCAACCACAACTGTAACAGCTAACATTTATTGAATACTTTCTGTGAGTCAGGAACTTTTCTAAATGCTTTTTATGTACAGTTAACCCTTGAACGATGTGGGGATAAGGGTACCAACCCTTCACACAGTTGAAACCCCATGTGTAACTTCTGACTCCCCCAAAACTTAAATTCTAACACCCTACTGTTGAGTGGAAGCCTTACTGGTAACATTAGCAATTCATTAATACATATTTTGTATATGTGTTATATACAGTATTCTTACAGTAAAGTAAGCTAGAGAAAAGAAAATGTATTAAGAAAATAATAAGGAAAAGAAACTACATTTAAGAGTGCTGTACTGTACTTATTTTTTAAAAATCCACATGGGGCACCCTTATGGCTCAGTCACTTAAGCGTCAGACTTTTGGCTCAGGTCATGATCTTGTGGTTTGTGAGTTCAAGCCCTGCGTCATGCTCTGTCCTGACAGCTCAGAGCCTGGAGTGTGCTTCGGAGTCTGTGTCTCCCTCTCTGCTCCTCTCCCACTTGCACTTCAACTCTCTCTCTCAAAAATAAATAAAAAGATTAAAATATTTTTTAAAAACTCCACATACAAGTGGGTAAACCCAGGCACTTCAAACTCATGTTGTTCACGGGTCAACTGGATTCTTTTATTCTGATAACCACCTTATGGAGTAGATAGCCTGTTCTTATCCCCACTTTTCACATAAACACTTGGACTCTCAGTTTCCTTAAGTAACTTGTTCAAGGTCCCAAAGCTAGGATCAGAACAAGGATTCAAAGCCATTCAGTTCAGCTCCGAACTCTTGTCCTTCTTACAGTCTAGATGGAATGCACTCATTGAAGTCCTGCATACACCCAACCCTCTCCTTCTATGAAGATGGCCCCGATCACGCAACCCAGAAAGATATCCCTTCCTGTCAACTTATGGCAAAGGTAATGACTTTTTGAGGAATGATCCACATTTTCTGCCCTTATTACCTTGTAAATAATAATATGAGTCTATAAAAATGATTGTCTGGCTTGGAAGCAGAGTGAATAAACTGATCCAAGACTTAACACCAGAATGACATCATAATTATAATAATCATTATTTATAAAATGATTTACAAATTGCTACTGCAAATTAAAAATTTTAAATGCATAGGCTTATAATTTAGAAAATTATAGATTTCTCAGAAAAAACAGTTTGCTAGCAGCTTTGCAACCTCCAACTTACCAGTTAAAACAGACCAGGACATGGTGATAATGCAAAGCCTAAGCAGTCAGGTATCAGAGAAACAACAACAAAAAATACATTACATGAGTCCAAAAATTTATAATAGCTGTTCCCACCATTACCAGAAGGGCTGGAATATGACAAAGAAACTAAACAAAATATTGTTGCTTCAGATCAGAGGCCTTGGAGTCAAAATAGATGTGAGTTTAAACTCCAGTTCTGCTATTGACTATCTGTTATTTCATCTCTCAGAGCTTGCTTACTCATCTGTAAGATAGGGATAATATCTACTTTGCAGAAAAATTGTGGAGAATACATTAGAATAACTATAAATCTCTTAGTCCAATGATTGGCACTTAGCAGATGGTAGACTCTTAATGATCCAAATCCATCTAATATCCTTGCCAGGACTGGTGTTAGTGCAAAATTGTTACAGAATCCTGGTGATGCTAATTTTGTTCCTTTCAGATGAAAAGAAGTCTGAAATTAACTCCTCATTTTCTCTTTTGGCATCTGAGCAGCACTGTTCATCTAGCTTTTGTCTCTGCTGCCAGAAATAAGGGACCCAGTCTCAGCAATTTAGAAGGGAGAGAAGATGGTTGTGGTCAGTTTTAGTGTGCCTCCCAACTGAGAGCCACTCAAGTCAAAGTAACTCCACACCCACACAAACCTGTGTTTTTATCTGAAGAGAGACCTGTCAAATTATGTCTGTTTATTGTTAATCCATAGAAGTCATATAATTGACATGAAAATTTTAAATTTTCATCATTTTATCATTTCTTATACACTTTTTATGAGGAAGTATGATGAATGCTTTACATACATTATTTCATTTAATTCTTACAAGAGCCTTCTGAGTGAGGTTATTGCTCATTCATTTAACAGCAAAAGTATTGATTGCAATTAACTGATTATTCTAGGTACTAACAATATAATAGTAAACAAAAGAGATAAAAATTTCTGCCCTCTTAGTATCCAAAATATATAAAGAATTTATAAAACTCAACACCTCAAAACCAAATAATCCAGTTTAAAAAGGGGCAGAAGACATGAATAGACATTTTCCCAAAGAAGACATCCAGATGACTGAGATGCCTGACTGACTCAGTTAGCAGAGCTTACAACTCTGGATCCTGGGGTTGTGAGTTCAAGCCCCAGATTGGATGTAGAGATTACTTAAAAATAAAATCTTTTTTAAAAAGAAGACATACAGATGGCTAACAGACAGATGAAAAGATGCTCAACATCACTCATCATCATTAGGTAAATACAAATCAAAACTACAATGAGAGAACCTCACACCTGTCAGAATGGCTAAAATTAACAACACAGTAAGCAACAGATGTTAGCGAGGATGAGGAGAAAGGGAAACCCTCCTATATTGCTGGTGGGAATGTAAACTGGTACAGCCACTCTGGAAAATAGTATGGAGGTTCCTCAAAAAGTGAAAATAGAACTATCCTATGATCTAGCAATTGCACTACTAGGTATTTACTCAAAGGATACAAAAATATGAATTTGAAGGGATACATGCACCCCAATGTTTATAGCAGCATTACCAACAATAGCCAAAATATGGAAAAAAGCCCAAATATCCATCGACTGATGAATGGATTAAGAAGATGTGGTGTGTATGTGTATGTATGTATGGAATATTACTCAGCCATCAAAAAGAGTGAAATCTTACCATTTGCAACAACATGGATAGGGCTAGAGAGTATTATGCTAAGAGAACTATGCAGGTCAGAGAAAGACAAATGCATATGATTTCACTCATCTGTGGAATTTAAGAAAAAATACAAATGAACATAGGGGGCAAAAAGAAAGGAAAACCAAGAAACAGACTCTTAACTACAGAGAACAAACTGATGGTTACTGGAGGGGAGGGAAGTAAGGGCTGGGAGGTGGGGGGTATGGTTCAAACAGGTGATGGGTATTAAGGAGGGCATGTATTTTGTGAGCACTGAGTATTGAATGTAAGTGTTGAATCACCAAATTCTACAACTGAAACTAATATTGCACTGTATGTTAACTAGCTGGAATTTAAATAAAAACTTGGGGAAAAAATATTTCTGCCCGCATGGAGTTGACTTTCTACCATGGGGAGATATCAGAGAGGTATTATCACCTAGTAAGTAACAAAGCCAAGATTCAAAAGCAGGTATATGAATAAAATAGAAAGCCCAAAAATGAATCCTCACATATACAGTCAATTAATTTTTGACAAGGGTGACAAAACCTTCCAGTGGAGGAAAGGACAATCTTTTCAACAAACGGTGCTAAGAGAACTGGATATCCACATGCAAAAGAATGAAGTTGGACCCTTATCTTATACCATATACAAAAATTAACTCAAAATGGAGCACAAGTCTAAATATAAGAGCTAAAACTATAAAATTTTTAGAAGAAAACATAGGAGAAAAACTTTGCAACATTGAATTTGGCAATGACTTCACGGACATGACACCAAAAGCATAAGAAACAAAAGAAACAACTAAGTTGGACTACAACAAAATTAAAAACTATTGTGCATCAAGGGCACCTGGGTGGCTCGGTCAGTTAGGCATCCAACTCTTGATGTCAGCTCAGCTCTTGATCTCAGGTCATGAGTTCAAGCCCCATGTTGGGCTCCACATGGGGCAAAAAGCCTTAAGTAAAATAAATAAAATAAAATAACATAAAATAAAATAAACTTGTGTGCATCAAAAAACACTAACAATACAATGAAAAGGCAACCCAGAGAATGGGAGAAAATATCTGCCAATCACTTATCTGATAAAAAATTTAATATCCAGACTATATAAAGAACTCCTACAACTCAACAGCAAAAATAACCCAAAAACCAATTAAAAATGTCCAAAGAACTTGAATAGACATTTCTCCAAGATATACAAATGACCAAGAAGCACAAGATAAGATGTTCAGTGTGCCACTAATCATTAAAATATACCAATCAAAACCACAAGGAAACGCCGCTTCACACCTATTAGGATGACTATTATAATAAAAAACAACCCACAAAGATTGGTGAAGACATGGAAAAATTGGACCCTTCTGTATTGCTGGTAGAAATGTAAAATATTGCAGCCGCTATGGAAAACAGTTTGGTAATTCCTTAAAAAAATTAAAAATAGAATTACCATGTGATCTAACAATCCTACTTCTGGGTATATACCCAAAAGAAATGAAAGCAGGGACTTGCATAGATATTTATACATCCATGCTCATAGCGGCATTATTCTTTTCTTAACAGCCAAAAGGTGGGAGCAATCCAAGTACTCAATGGTGGGTGAATGGATAAACAAAATTTAATGGAATATTATTCAGCTTCAGAAAGCAATGAAATTTTGATGCAAGGTATGTGGATGAACCTTGAAGACAATATGCTAAGTGGAATAAGCAAATTTGTATGACTCCAGTAAAATGGTTATCTAATGTAGTCAAACTCATAGAAACAGAAAGTTGAGGAGGCGCCTGGGTGGCTCAGTCGGCTAAGCGTCGACTTCGGCTCAGGTCATGATCTCACAGTTCCTGAGTTCGAGCCCCACGTCGGGCTCTCTGCTCCCAATGCAGAGCCTGCTTCAGATCCTCTGTCTCCCTCACTCTACTTCTCCTCCAGCCTCTCTCTGTCTGTTTCTCAAAAAGAAATAAACATAAAAATATTAAAGAAAGAAAGAAAGAAAGAAAGAAACAGAAAGTTGAGTGGGGACTGCCAGGGACTAGGGACAGTGGAAAATGGGGTGCTATTGTTTAACAGATACAGAGTTTCAATTTGGGAGGATGAAAACATTCTGGAAAGGAATAGTGGTTAATGTCTGTACAGCATTGTGAATGTAAGTAATGCCACCGAATTATACACCTGAAAATGGTTAAAAAGGTAAATTTTATGTTATGTATATTTTACCACAGTAAAAAAATAACAAAAAAGCAGGTCTGTGACTCTTCAGCCTATACTCTTACCTCCTGTTGTAAGTGCCTAGTAGTTGCTGCTTAGACTAGTCCAGAGAAAACTTGGTTCAGCATATTCAGGTTCAAATGTAAAATTGTGGTAAAGTCATAAAAAGCACACAGAGTACTTGGCATCATCACAATGCTGTTTGAGAAAACCATTTATGCAGTTACCAAGCCCCAAATGCATTACTGAAAACCAATTTTAAATGAGCCAGGCTGAATAAAAATTCATACTAGAAATAGCTAATTCGACTGTAAATGATTATCGGAAACTTGTTTTTAAGATGACTCTCTTGAGAAGGTTCTCTAGGCATTTACACTGTTGGTACAATAGTGTACTTTTCCTTTGCCACTGTCACCACTATCAAATAACTAAGAATTCATTCACTTAAGACTGACCAAGACTTTTCCCCTTTGCTTCTTCACTGTCTCTTCAGTACAGCACAATAATAATCAAAACACTACTACTGTTGCTCCTATTAGTAGCTAATGGTTAGTGAGCACTTACTACCTGCTAAGCACTATGCTATAAAATTCAGATGCATTTCCTATTTGACTTGCATGACAACTTTATAGATATTTTATTTTTTTTTATTTTATAGATGAAGAAATGGAGAAAACTAGTAGGAAATTAGTAGTAAATGGCAAAGCTTGGATTCAAACCCTGACTTCGGGAGGCCAAGTCCATGTATGTGGACTATCTCTCCAAGATCCTCCACTTAGAATGCAAAGCCTTTTTACAACACTATGTTCCAACCTCAGTCTTCAGATTTACTATATTCCCTATGTTATACCTTTTATTCCTGTGACTTATTTATTCCATAACTGGAGCCTGTATCTCCTGCTCCTCCTCATCCATTTTGCCCATCCTCACTGCCCTCCTCTCTGGCAACCATCAGTTTGTTCTCTATGAGTGTGTGTGCTTTTTGTTTGTTTATTCATGTGGGGCTTTTTAGATTCCACATATAAGTAAAATCACGTAATAGTTGTCTATCTTTGTCTGATTTATTTCACTTAGCACAATACCCTGTAGGTCCATCCATGTTGTCACAAATGGCAGGATCTTGTTCTTTTTTATGACTAATATTCCATTGTATATATGTATATAAACCACATTTTCTCTATCCATTCTTCTATCAATGGACACTTGGGTTGCTTCTATACCCTGATTATTGTAAATAATGCTGCAATAAACATAGATGTGCATATCTCTTTTCAAATTAGTCTTCAGATTTTATACCCATGGGTCGGTTACAGAATTCAATCGTATTAAGTAAGCAGCCTGAAGCAATGTAACTCATGTATTTGATATGAGTCTTTCCCAAGGCAGCTAGCTCACTCCCTTAGCCCAGATCCTAGAAGCAACTCAAGTCCTTCTTTGCTCTCTAATTTTTTTTTCTTTTTTTTCTTAATATAATTTATTGTCGAATTGGCTACCATACAGTGTATAAAGCGTGCTCTTGATTTTTGGGGTACATTCTTGTGGTTCATCGCTTTCATATAACACCCAGTGCTTATCCCAACAAGTGCCTTCCTCAATGCTCATCACTCATCTTCCCCTCTCCCCCACCCCATCCACCCTCAGTTTGTTCTCTGTATTTAAGAGTCTCTTATGGTTTGCCTCCCTCTCTCTCTGTAACTATTTTTCCCCTTCTCTTTTCTTTGGCTCCACCCCAGAAAAAGTGCTCAGTTCTGTGAGGAATGAAATCACCCACGTGTTAATGGGAGGCAACGAGAAAACAGGGTTCTATATACAAAGCTGCACCTTAGATAGTCATTTCTTAACTTGTCTCCTCTCTGTATTGAAGTGCAACTGTAGACTACTTGGCATACATATTTTTGTACTTCTATATGTGTTCTTTATACTTTTTTGTTCCTATTAACATTGGATATTGTTGAGCGACCATTTGTCATGAATGCTTTAGAATTCATCTTCTTGAAGGTAGGTGTCCTGGACAAAACAGTCTCTTCAAATTCTCTCAGCTCTACTTTTATGTGATCTTCTAGGGCAATGTTTAAAAAATGCTGATTGAGGGGGGCCTGGGTGGCTCAGTCAGTTAAGCGTTTGACTTTGGCTCAGGTCATGATCTCACAGTTTGTGAAAGTCCTGTGTCAGGCTCTGTGCTGACAGCATGGAGCCTGGAGCCTTCTTTGGATTCTGTGTCTCCCTATCTCTCTGTTCCTCCCCTGCTCGCAATGTCTCTCTCGCTCTCTCTCAAAAATAAATAAAGATTAAAAAAAAAATAATGCTGATTGAGAAGTTTGTTTGTCCTACCTTTCCAATCCCTTGCTCCACTTGTAATAGTGCCACAATCTTGCAACACTTCACTGGAGCAAAAAGGAAAAAGTCGGATGGTGTGTCTGACAGAGCATGCTTGATCTTCTTTTTTTTACCTTACACAAGTCCAGGTCCCACCATGAACAGAACCTTCTCAATAAATAAACAGCTATGAAACAAAAAGCTAGTTGCAAGAAAAAAGTTTCTCTGAACATTCTTCTGCCTAGGGATGAATGTTATTTTGCCTAGGAATTCATAATAAAGTATCACACTCTCATTCCTTCTTTCAAAAGTTTGAACAACAAAAACAAAATAAGTTTGTGCACCTACTATGTGTACAACATTGTTCAAGGAACTGAAAATATAAAGTCACATAAGGTAGGTTTTAGTAGAGAAGAACTTTAGTAGAGAAGGCAGACAGCTTAAAAAACATTCACAGACTATGATATATTACAGTTTAAGTGT
Source organism: Paguma larvata (assembly GCA_030068075.1). Taxonomy (NCBI): domain Eukaryota; kingdom Metazoa; phylum Chordata; class Mammalia; order Carnivora; family Viverridae; genus Paguma; species Paguma larvata. The sequence goes on along the minus strand of CM057830.1, from coordinate 52,967,275 downwards.
AGTAACAGGAGTATGCCTAGAATTCTATGGGAACACAAAAGAGCATCTATTTTAGATTTGGCAGAGCAGTCAGGGAAAATTTTTGGAGTAGGTGACATTTGAGCTTTGAGAGTAAAAAGTAAAAGTTAAACTAAACCAGGGTGAGAGTTGCATTTGAGGCAGTAGGAAATGAGAAGAGAGATAAAAGGAACAGTTAAAAAGTAGACTCTATATAGGACTTAGAATTTGGGTGGAAAATAAGTGAAAAACAGGAATCTAGAACAATTCCTACATCTCTGGCTTAGATACGTAAAAGGACAGTAGTGCTACTCATTTAGATAGCAATGAAACAGAAAAAGAGAAGCAAGTTTGGGGTGAAAAAGAGATAAATATATTTAGGATAAATTGATTTTAAACTGTGTATGGGACACTCAAAGATTTCCAATAGAAACTGTACCGGAGTTCAGCATGTAGGAGTAGAGGAAAGCATAAAAGAAGTCATGCTGGGAGAATATATAGAGTAATAAGAGAAAAGAGCCAAGGATGCGAAGGGACATACCAACAATGAAAAGACAGGCAGAAGATCTTCTAAAAGATGCCTCAGAGAGGTAGGAAAACAAACAGGAAGTTCCACTGTCACAGAAATCAAAAGAGGAAAGAATTTAAAGAATAAAGAACTACAACAAACAGAATTGGGAGGTGGGAATATTTGCAAATCATTTCTCTAACAAGAATTTAGTATCTAGGAGCGCCTGGGTGGCTCAGCTGGTTGAGCTTCTGACTCTTGGTTTTGGTTCAGGTCATGATCTCACAGGTTCTTGAGTTTGAGCCCCGCATTGGACTCTGCTGATAGTGTGGAACCTGCTTGAGAGTTCTCTCTCCCTCCCTCTCTCTGCCCCTCCCCAGCTTGCTCTCTCTATCTCTCTCACAAAAAATAAATAAATAGGGGCACCTGGGTGGCTCAGTTGGTTAAGTGTCTGACTTAGGCTCAGGTGATGATCTCCCGGTTCTTGAATTCGAAGCCTGCGTAGGGCTCTGTGCTGACAGCGTGGAGCCTGGAGCCTGCTTCAGATTTCTGTGTCTACCTGTCTCTCTGCCCAAACACTCTGTCTCTCTCTCACTCAAAAATAAATATTTAAAAAAATAAATAAACACAAAAATTTTAAAAAAGAATTTAGTACCTAGAAAACATTAAAAACTCCTACAACTCAACAGTAAAAAGACACATAATGTAATTTAAAATGGGTAAATAATTTGAATAAATGTTTCTCCAAAGAACATATACAAATTACCAATAAGTACATGGAAAGAGGCTCAGTATCCTTAGTCTTTAGAAAATGCAAATTAAAACAATTAGATACCACTTCGTTCCCATTAAGAAGGACATAATTTTAAAAATTGAGATCATATCATGCACACTTTCAGACCACAATGCTTTGAAACTTGAAATCAACCACAGGAAGAAGTCTGGATAACCCCCACAAACATGGAGGCTAAAGAACAACCTATTAAAAGATGAAGGGGTCAACCAAGCAGAGAAGAAATTAAAAAATATGTGGAAAAAAATGAAAATGAAAATACAACAATCCAAACGCTTGGGATGCGGCAAAGGCAGTCCTGAGAGGGAAATATATTGCAATCCAGGCCCATCTCAAGAAACAAGAAAAATTCCTAACACAAATTCTAACAGCACGCCTAAAGGAACTAGAAGCAGAACAGCTAAGATAACCTAAACCCAGCAAAAAGACAGAGATAACAAAGATCAGGGCACAAATTAATCATATGGAAACAGAAAAAGTAGTGGAACAGATCAATGAAACCAAGAGCTGGTTCTTTGAAAAAATAAACAAATTTGATAAACCTCTAGCCAGGAACCTCAAAAAGAAAACACAGAGAAACCAAATCGATAAAATCACGAACGAGAAGGGTGTGATTAGAACCAATCACTCAGAAATACAAGCAATAATCAGAGAATATTATGAAAAACTATATGCTGTCAAATTGAACAACCAGAAAGAAATAGACAAATTCCTAAAAAGCCACATGCTACCAATACTCGAATGGGAAGAAATAGAAAACTTAAACAGACCCATAACTAGTGAAGAAATTGAATCGGTTATCAAAAATCTCCCAACAAATAAAAGTCCAGGAACAGATGGATTCCTTGGGGAATTTTACCAGATATTTCAAACAGAGTTAATACCTATCCTCCTCAAGCTGCTCCAAAAAATTGAAACAGAAGGAAAACTCACGGACTCATTCTATGAAGCCAGCATCACTTTGATTCCCAAACCAGATAGAGACCCAGCAAAAAAAAAGAGAACTACAGGCCAATATCCTTGATGAATATGGATGCAAAAATTCTTAAGAAGATATTAGCAAATAGAATCCAACAGCGTATAAAAAGAATTATTCACCATGATCAAGTAGTATTAATCCCTGGGTTGCATAGCTGGTTAAATATTCCCAAATCAATCAACGTGATACATCACATTAACGAAAGAAAAGATAAGAACCATACGATCCTGTCGATAGATGCAGAGAAAGCATTTGACAAAATGCAGCATCTCTTCTTAATAAAAACTCTCGAGAAAGTTGGGATAGAAGGGACATATTTAGGCATAAATATGGAAGACACAAGGCAATGGAAAAACATCCATGCTCATGGATTGGAAGAATAAATATCGTTAAAATGGCAGTACTACCCAAAGCAATCTACACATTCAATGCAATCCCAATCAAAATTGCACAAGCATTCTTCTCAAAGCTAGAGAAAATAATCCTAAAATTTGTATGGAACCACCAAAGACCCGGAATAGCCAAAGTAATTCTGAAGAATAAAACCAAAGCAGGAGGCATCACAATCCCAGACTTTAACCTCTACTACAAAGCGGTAATCATCAAGACAGTATGGTATTGGCACAAAAACAGACACATAGACCAATGGAATAGAATAGAAAACTCAGAAATGGACCCGCAGGTATATGGCCAACTAATCTTTGACAAAGCAGGAAGTAGCATCCAATGGAAAAAAAGACAGCCCCTTAACAAATGGTGCTGGGAGAACTGGATAGCAACATGCAGAAGAATGAAATTAGACCACTTCCTTAACCACTCACAGAAATAAACTCAAAATGGATGAAGGACCTGAATGAGAGACAGGAAACCATCAAAATCCTAGAGGAGAAAGCAGGAAAAAACCTCTTTGACCTGAGCCGCATTTTCTTATTCGACGCATCTCCAAAGGCAAGGGAATTAAAAGCAAAAATGAACTATTGGGACCTCATCAAGATAAAAAGCTTCTGCACTGCAAAGGAAACAACCAACAAAACTAACAGGCAATAGATGGAATGGGAAAAGAAAATTGGAAATGACATATCGCATAAAGGACTAGTATCTAAAATCTATAAAGAACTTACCAAACTCCACACCCGAAAAACAAATAATCCAGCGAAGAAATGGGCAGAAGATATGAATAGACACTTCTTCAAAGAAGACATCCAGATGGCTAATAGACACATGAAACGATGCTCAATGTCACTCTGCATCAGGGAAACACAAATCAAAACCACACTGAGATACCACCTCACACCAGTCAGAGTGGCTAAAATGAACAAATCAGGAAACTATAGATGCTGGGGAGGATGTGGAGAAACAGGCACCCTCTTACACTGTTGGTGGGAATGCAAACTAGTGCAACCACTCTGGAAAACGGTGTGGAGGTTCCTCAAAGAAATGCAAATAGAACTACCCTATGACCCAGCAATAGCACTGCTAGGAATCTACCCAACAGATACAGGAGTGCTGATGCATAGGGGCACGTGTACTCCGATGTTTATAGCAGCACTTTCGACAATAGCCAAATCATGGAAAAAGACTAAGTGTCCATCAACTGACAAATGGATAAAGATGTGGTATATACATACAACAGAATACTACGCGGCAATGAGAAAGATGGCCATGTGTGGCAACATGGATGGAACCGGAGGGTATTATGCTGAGTATAATAAGTCAGTCAGAGAAAGACAGATACCATATGTTTCCTCGCATAGGTGGACTTTGCAACACTTAACCGAAAACTAGGGGCGAGGGGAAGAAGGGAAAGAAAAAAGACACAGAGAGTGAGAGAGACCAAACAAAAGAGACTCCTAAATACTAGGAAGAAACCAAGGGTTGAGGGAGGTATGGGAGGGGGGAGAGTGAGTGGCGGGCACTGAGCAGGGCACCGGTTGGGATGAGCACTGGATGTTGTATTGAAACCAATTTGACAATAAAAAGTAAAAAAAAAAAAAGATACAAACAAGGAGTTCTGACACATGATGAGGGAAGGGTTTGAACTTTAAAGAAAACTTGGGTATGGAGCCTCCAGTGACCTGGAAAATCAGTTAGAATCCAAAGGTCAAGAAATAAGGTAACTTTACTAGTCTGCTGGTGAAATTAAGTACAAAAGCATTGTAAAGGCAATGACTTGCTAGGTCGGGTGAATTAAGAAGTATACGGCAGGTGGCAGGTCGAAGTGGAATATGAATGTCTGCTATGTGGGAGGCTTTTAAAGATTTGAAGGAGGGAAAGAAATTGAGGGTGGAGGCTCTAGGGTCCAATATGCTTTTTGTGAGAGTGTTTGACCTCAAGCAGGGCTCTAAAAGGAAACAAGCCTTAGTGGCAGATGCCATTAATAACCACCAGATCCTTAAAGTAGCACGATATTCAACGACTGTGTACAACTGTGTTTTAGAGTCCAACATTAAGGAGAATGTTTTAACTAAAGATTTACTTTCATTTTTAACTAAAAGAGTACATATCAATACAGTTGTAGGAGCTACAAAGTATAAGACCCAGTCTCTTCCTTCAGAAACCTTCCTTCTAGTTGAGAAAGTGTGCTAATTGGTTTAGTGAAGGTCTCCCACGACATAGCACAGTGCTAAATGAGGCATGTAGAGAAGTGTCGAGATGGATGGACAAGGAAGAATTTACTGAAGTAGTAAGGTTTAAGCTGAGTTGTGAAGGACCTGAAGGGATCCAAGAGGCAGATTGGAGGAAAAGACATTCTGCTTTGGGGAATGGGTAAACGAAGTCCAGAATGTGAGAGGCCTGTGAATAGAACAACCTGGATGAAGACTAGCAGGGTATCTCAAACCTGATTGCAGAGGAGCTTGGAATGCCAGTTTAAAAAGTTTGAACAGTGGCAGTGGAGACATAAAAGATTTCTGAGGAGGGGTGACATGACAAAGTGTCCAAAAATAATCTAGTTGAGGTATGCATATGGAGTAGAGAACAAAGCACCTCTTGACTAGATAACCACTGCAGGAGTGAGGTAACAAGGAACTGAGGTAGAATCACAGATTTTCTGGGTTGGGAGGAACCTTGGAGATCATCTAAGCCAAATGCAACCAGAGCGGTAGCAGAGGGACTAAAAAGAAAGGGAGTGATGCAAGAGACATCATGAATAGTATAAATCAACTTCACGAAGTATGAAATGAATCAACTTAGCAATTGATTACTAAGTTAAAAAAAAAAAAGCTTCCAGAGTTTTATGCCTAAGTGAATGACAGAATGAAACCAGGGTTTAATTTTGTAAAATTTGGTGTGTGTGGTGGGAGGAGGGAAGAATGGAGATGAGTTGTTTAATTTATTGAATTTGAGATGTCAGCTAGAAATCCAAGCAGAAACAAAGTGCGCCAAAAGGATGTGTCTAATGTCATTAAAAACAAAGGAGGTTTGCACTCCTTGGTGGAGTCTTTGTTAAATGAATCAGCTTTGAGAAATAGAATTCTCACTAGCAATGTGTCTTGTACACATAATAGGGACTCAGTGAAGTAGTGGTTTAGTCAAGAGAACTCCCGAACTCTGCTCCTCTCTCTTCCTTCTTCCCCTGAGTCTGACTAACTGTAAGGAGTGTGAAGAACCTTCCTTCCAGGGGTTCCTGGGTGTCTCAGTTGGTTAAGCATCCAACTCAATTTCAGCTCAGGTCATGATCTCATGGTTCATGAGACGGAGCTCCACAGTGGGGCAGACAGTGCAGAGCCTGCTTGGGAGTCTTTCTCTCTGCCCCTCCCCCTCTCACACAAGCCTGTGCACTTGCACTCTCTCTCAAAATAAATAAACATTAAAAAAAGAATCTTCCTTCTATAGTAAACCCTCAAAAGTTTCCCCAGCCCAAGCAAAAAGTGCTTTAGAAGCATTGCAATGCTTGTGAATTGATTCAAAACTTTACTAATGTTTAATATCTTGTTGCCCTTGTAGGCCATTGGTATTGCAGAATAAAACAAGAATAACGATCCACAAACCACTAAATAAAATTCAGAAGTAATCTCCTTTTGAAAATCAATTTCATCATGGCTGTTTAGTTTCAACCCCTGCTGTATATCATCACTCCAATAAAATTTACTCTTCATCTCTCAAGTGCAGGCCCACTGACAGGTGGATGTGCATAGAGAAGAAGAACACTCAGCAGTCTATTATTTTAAACTGGTTTCAGCAGCTAGCAGCAGGGAAGTCTCCATGAATCCACAGGAGGCAAGGAACCCACCCTCATGCCTTGGCTATTCCGAGCACACAGGACTATCATCTAGCTGAGAAACTGGCAATTGAAACCACTCTCTCTCCCAAAAGACACAGAGCTTATAAATGGATTTCCCAAATAGTGTTCCATAGAGATGTTCATTAAGCATCCACTACCACCCAAGCTTATGGTCCAGTGGTCTTAAAAGTAGTCCTAGTATCACAGATGATAAAGACCAAATAAGCCATAACAAGGGAGCTGAAGTTAGGCACTGGAAAACAATCATTATCTCATTTATACTCTTTGCTTTATTTCTTCCTTTAGAGCATTAGTTCTCAAATGGAATGAGCGTCAGCATCACCGAACAAGCCTTTTTCTTTCCCGAACGATGTATGTTCATTTTCCCACTCTAAAGGCTCTGATGATATATGTCTGAGTGTGGCCAGGGACACGTGCATTTGGAAAAGTTCCCAAGGTAAGACTAATATGCACCCTGTGCATTAAGAACCTGTGGTTAAGAACCACTGCAATTGGTAACCTGCATAATATATTTTAACGCTACAATTCTGAAAAAAAAATCTAAGTAGGATCTAGGAATATTTCTATCAGAAAGAATGAGAGTAAGAGAGATAGAGACAAAGATCATTCTGGGCTAAGATCTTTGCATCCTGTATGCCCATTCTAGTGCAAGTAACCATTGGACATCACATGCAGTCTAGGTTCTAACCATACTAAGCCATTCACAATTCCATAAATCACAGATTCTTACCCAAGAATGCACACCAGAATAACCCACAGAGTTTTTAAAAATTAGTATACATGATGAAACTTCCACCCCTGGAGCTTCTAATTGAGTTGATTCTAGGTTGGAATCCTGGACACACTGATTAATGGGAGAGAACTCTGAAGGTCATTGGGATGAATACTCTTGAAGATTGTTTTCCTCTAAAGATAAGACTCACTCAGACACAAACACCTCCTACACATTTATTGATCATATCCTATGTGCCAGACACTTTTTTTTTTAATTTTTTTAACGTTTATTTATTTTTGAGAGACATAGAGATAGAGCGTGAGCAGGGGAAGGGCAGAGAGAGAGGGAGACACAGAGTCTGAAGCAGGCTCCAGGCTCTGATGAGCCATCAGCACAGAGCCTGATGTGGGCCTCGAACTCACAGACCGTGAGATCATGACCTGAGCTGAAGTCGGCCGCTTAACCGACTGAGCCACCCAGGCGCCCCCAGACACTTTTTAAAATAACAGCTTTATTTAGCTAAAATTTGCATACTGTAGAATTCACCCATTTTAGGTATACAATTCAATGATTTATAGTAATTTTACCAAGTTCTATAACCATGATACCTCTTGCATCATTTCTTTTCTTCTAGTTCCACTGCTACCAACCTGGCTTTGGCAAATCAGTTTCAAAATATTTTAATCCCTCCAACAAGTTCCCTCAGTAAGCTCTCTCATGCCCATATTCACTCAATTCCCATTCCATCCAGCTGGTCCAAGTATTCACTGATCTAATTTTTGCCTCTACATATTTGTTTGTCCCCAAACCCAGGGGATTATTTCCATTTGTGACACAGAAACCCAACTGGGCACCAGATCTTCCTATTATAGATATTTCATATGAATGGAATCATACATTATGTGCTTTGTGACTGGTTTCTTTCACTTAGTGTAATATTTTTGAAGTTCATCCATATTGTAGCATATATCTATATTTCATTCCTTTTTATAACTGAATAATGTTTCATTGTAGAAAATATTATACCACATTTTATTTATCCCTTAGAATTTTAGGTTTATTTCACTTTGGGCTATCATAAATAACTCTGCTACAAACATTTCTTTAGAGAGTTTTGTGTGAACATATATGCTCTCATTTATCTTGGGTATATACCCAGGATAAGAATTGCTGGATCATCTGGTCACTCTGTGTTAACTTACTGAGGAAGTGCCAAACTGTTTTCTAAAACAGTTGCATCATTTTACATCCCCGCCAGCAATTTACGTGGTTTTCATTTCTCTACATTTCCACATGTTATTGTCTTTTTCACTATAGCCATTGTAGTGAATATGAAATGGCATCTCTATTGTGGTTTTAAAAATGTTTATTATTTTTATTGAGGTATAATTGACATATGACATTATATTAGTTTCAGCTGTAAAACATAATGATTTGATATTTGTATATATTGTGAAATGATCACCACAATAGGTCTAGTTACCATCTGTCACCATAGTTACAGAAATTTTTTTGATAATAACTTTTAAAATCTTTTCTTTTAGCAACATTCAAATACAAAATACAGTATTATTAACTATAGTCACCATGCTGTACATTGCATCCTCATGACCTATTTATCTTATCATTGGAAAATTGTACCTTTTGACTTCCTTCACCCATTATGCCCAACCTCCACCCCCCACCTCTGGCAACCAAGAATCTATTCTTGTATCTATGAGTTTGGGTTTTGTTGTTGTTAGATTTCACACATAAGTGAGATCATGTGGTAATTTTCTTCACTGTAGTTTTAATTCCCATTTCCCTGATGGGTAGTGATGTTGAGCATCTTTTCATGTATTTATTCAGTGATTTGAATATCTTCTGTGCTGAAATATTTGTTTACATCTTTTGACCATTTTGTGTTTCGATTATCTTATTATTGTATTCCAAGAGTCCTCTGTAAAATTCTGGATAAAATTCTCTATTCCATGTGTGTATGTATTGCAAATCTTTTCTACAAATAACCTACATTTATTTCATTTTTAATTTTTTTAAAACAAAAGGTTTTATATTTTAATGAGGTCCAGTTTATCAATTTTTCTTTTTGGGCTGTGTTTTGGTGTTTTATTTAACAAATCCTTGTCTACCCCAAAGTCTTGAAGATTTTCTCCTCTATTTTCTTCTAAAAGTTTTATTGTTTTTGAACTTATGATTAAACCAATTGTATGTTCTGAGTTAATTTGGAGGGTATATTGTGTAGCAAAGGTCTAGGTTGATCCTTTTGCACTTGGATATCCCAATGTCCCAGCACCATTTGTCGAACAGAGTATCTCTAGATTTGTAAAAAAATCAATTGGCCATAAATGTAAGGGCTGTTTCTGAATAATCAGTTCTGTTCCACTGATTTATATGCCTATCCTTGTGCCATGACCACACGGTCTTGATAAGTACAGTTTTATAAAAACTTAGGTTTCAGTTCCCTAAATATGACATGTCCTCTCTCACCTCCAGGTCTTTGCACAGGCTATTCCTTCTGCCTAAAACAGTCTTGTCTTAGAAAACTCTTACTCATTTTTCAGGTCTGAGCTCAGAAGATGCTTCATTGATCACCTGAATCATTGATTCATCATTGATCATCATTCATTTGAATCACTGATTTCAAAAGTCTGTGTCAGGTATTCTTACCAGTACTGCAGATGATCCAATGATTAACCTTATCATTGCATTATCACATTTTATTAAATTTGCCTGTTCACGTGACTGTAAGCTCCATGATGCAAAAATCCTCTCTAACCAGTTCAATAGTTATATCTCCACTGCTCTGTATATTGCCTAATAATACATAGGACATGATCGATAAACACTTCTCTGAAGAAATGATAAAATTATTCTGCCTCTAATAATGGAAGACTAAGTAATTCAGATGAAATTTCCTGCTGCAAACAACAACAAAAAAAGATACAATAAACTAGTATATATTTGAAGGCAACCAACATCTAACAAAGCAAGGAAGCCAAGATGCAGAATAAAAAGAAAACTCAGCGAGACTATCTCCTCAGGTCATTAGCTGATCACAGGAGAAGCTGAGAGACAGCAGAGCTTTTAACAGGATCATGGAGCTAAAATAATAAGAGTTGGAATTCAGGCCCAAACTGAGGTGAACCATAAAAACTCTCAGATGGTGGGTTCTTACTGAAAGAGGACAGAAACTGAAAGGAAGGCTAAATCAGCATTCACATGGCCAGATTCAAATTATCTCAATCTCAAATTGGATTAAGGTGATATGGGATTGCTAATATGCCTAACCACCTGACAGAAAAGAGCATAAATCCTTAATTCATAAGGATAAAAAAAAAACTAATGCTTAAGACAACCTCTAGTATAGTTTTTCATATACAGTATCTGGCACTCAACCAAGACTAAGCTGGCATATAAGCAAACAAGGCAAAATAATAGGAAATCAAGAGAAACAATAAACAATAGAAACATACTCTAAAGAACTGGGATAATAGAGTTGCTAGATAAAGAATTTTAAGTAATTGTGGTTAATATGTTCAAAAAAAGAAAAGACTAGATTATAAATTTTGGCAAAGATCTTAACAGTATTTAAAAAAAAAACAAAATGGAAATTCTAGAAAAGAAAAATATATGTGAAAAGTTAAATTAAGAACTCAGTGGGTGAGTTTAACATGAGATTAGACAAATGTAAACAGAGAATCAATGAATTGAAAGATAGGTCAGAAGAAAATAATCAGGATGTGATACTGAGAGAAAAAGGACAAAATATTAAAAAAGCACATATTAGAGAAAATGTATAAAAAAGTTTATAACTGGATCTTAAAAAGAGCAGAGAGATAGTAGAGCAGGAATATTTAGAGAGATAACAACCGGGATATTTCAAAACTGACAAAAAACATCAAGCCACAGATGCAAATACTAGGAACCCCAACGAAGATAATCATACCTACAATCAAACACATCATGGACAAATGACTAAAAGGCAAAGATAAAGTTTTTTGTTTGGAAGATGGCACTGGAGTAGGAGGAACCTAAGATCACCTCATTCCACAAATACAACTAGATAACTATCAAATCATCTTAAATACTCCAGAAATTGAAATGAAGACTGGCAGAACAAATTCCACAGCTAAACGTAGAGAAGAGGCCATATTGAAGAAAGTATCAAGTGTGGAGATTTGCTTTGGCAGACAGATTGTGGCTACAGTGATGGAGAGTGAGCTATGGTTACAGAGAAGGGTGAGAGAGACTCACACACAAGGGAGCACATGGGGAAAATGAATCCCCATAGCAATTGGCTTGGAAAGTGAGAGGGACCGAATTCCTGCAGAAACCAGGGCTTAAAGCCTGGAGTTTTAAATAGCAGGCTTGGCTGAGATAGAGCCTGGAAGGCATTGCGTAGCTCCTGGAGAGAAGGCAGGCAAATAACCCACAGACATACAGTGGGGAAAAGGCAATCTGAAGGGTGCCCGGGGCACACAATGGGTAGGTTGTTCACTCATCCTGGAGTATATTCCAGAGAGGCATCATACACCAAGAGACCTCTCCAGGAACTAAGGAACTGAAGAAATGGCAGGAGCCATTTCCCTATACCATTCCTCAGCATAAGCACAGGGCCACCTGTGGGAACCAGTTCAATGCTGACACTTGTTGGGGCGCCTGGGTGGCTCAGTCAGTTAACCATCTGACTTCAGCTTAGGTCATGATCTCATGGCTCGTGAGTTCGAGCCCCACATCAAGCTCTGTGCGGACAGCTCAGAGCCTGGAGCCTGCCTCAGATTCTGTGTCTCCCTCTCTCTCTGCCCCGCCCCCCGATTTGTGCTGTCTCTGTCTCTCTCTCAAAAATAAACAAACATGTAAAAAAAATTTAATAAAAAAATGTGACACTTGTTACTTAACTTGCTGACACTAAGTCCCCAGCACCCCATACTCCACTGGAAATGCCCCTCTCAGTCATTTGCCTCAGTCCAAGGGCGTCAGTACCCCTCCCCAAGAAGACTGGCTCAAAACCCTTACCACAACACGTCTCCCAATGAAAAAGTTTAGCAGAGCCTTGGTTCCAGTGGCAGTGGCAATAGGTTTCATTTCACAAACTGAGTGGAGCACACCTAGCTAAAGCACACCACGTTTAGCACAGGGACCAAACATTGCCTATGACAGGCAAAGAAAGCCTTCAGATGACTGGCCTTAAGAATAAAGTAGCCAGGAAAAAACAGCAGAACACATACAAGCACACAAGCTCTGAAGACATTCCCAGAACCACCGGGCCCTGGGGAGAGGAGATACTACGTGGCAGGGCACCACAGGACCCAATCTTCATTAAGGCCAATATCCTAAGAACAAGGAAAATAGCTGACATTCATAATACATAGAAAAGTCAGAGAGAATAAGACAAAATGAGAAAACACAGTAATTTATCCCAAATGAAAGAATAGGAGAAGGCTATGGCCAGAGATCTCAAAAAACATTTATAAGTAACATGCCTGACAGAATTTAAAGTAATGAATATAAGGATATTCATTTCACTTGAGAAAAGAGTGGAAAACATGACTGAGATCCTTAACATAGAGGTAAGGAATAGCACAGCAGGGATAAAGGGTTCAATAAATAAAATTAGAAACGTGCTTGACAGAATGAAAAGTAGGCTGGAAGAAGCAGAAGAACAAATTAATGACCTAGAAGACAAAGTAATGGAAAGTACTCAAACTGAAAAAAGAGAGAGAAAAAAGAATTATAAAACAACAAGAATAAACTTAGAGTACTGAGTTTGGAGTACTTGGAGTACTCAGTAACTCCAAGAAATGTAATAATGTTCATATTATAGGAGTCCCAAAAGAAGAAGACAGAGAAAAGGAGACAGAAATTTATTTCAAAAAACAATAGCTGAGAATTTTCCTATTTTGGGGAAGGAAACAGATCTCCAGATTGAAGAGGCACAGAGAACCCCTATCGAAATCAACAAAAGCAGATCCACACCAAGATATATTGTAATTAAATCAGCAAAACATAGTGATAAGGAAAAAAAATTTTAAACTGCAAGACAAAAGACAGCAACATACCAGGGAAACTCCATAAGGCCAGTAGGGTATTTTTTAGCAGAAACATTGTAAACCAGAAGGCAGTGGCATGACATATTCAAAGTACTGAATGAGAAAAATTTGCAGCCAAGAATACTCTATCTAGCAAGGGTATCTCGCAAAATACAAGTAGAGATAAACAGTTTTCCAGACAAACAAAAATGAAAGGAGTTCCTAAACACTAAACCAGTACTGCAAGAAATATTAAAGGGGACTCTGACTGCAAAGAAGAGACCAAAAGTAACAGTATGCAGTAGGAAACAAAAGCAGTAAGAAGTATTTCTATAAAAAATCAGTGAAGAAACTCCCAAAATAAAGGGTTTAACTGTAACAACATATACCTAAATGTAGGGAGGAGAGAAATAAAGAATGGGTTCAAACTTAAATGACCACCAACTTAATATAACCTGCTATATGCAGAAGAGGTTATGTACAAACCTAATAGTAATCATATATCAAAAAACACTAATAAATATGCAAATAATAAAAAGAAAGAAATGTAAATATATCAGTAAAGAATATCAGCAAACCATGAAACAGAGAAAGACAAGGAAGAATCAAAGAAAATTTTCAGAAAAAACAAAACAAATAAAATGCCAATAAATAAAGATCTATGAATAATTACTTTGAATTTAAATGGCTGAAATGATCCAATCAAAAGATATAGGGTGACAGAATGGATGAAAAACAAGACACATCTATACGCTGACTACAAAAGACTCATTTTAGACCTAAAACACCTACAGATTAAAAGTGAAGGGATAGAAAAACATCTATTATACAAAGGGTTGTCAAAAGAAACCCAGTGTAGCAACATTATTTAAAATAGACTTTAAAAATAAGACCGAAACTAGAGTCAAAGATGAGTACTATATAATAGTAAAGGGAACAATCCACCAAGAAGATACAACAATTGAAGATATTTATGTATGCAACATAGGAGCACCCAAATACATAAACAGTTAATAACAAAAATAAAGGAACTAAATAATAATAATACAATAAGAGTAGGAGACTTATGTCAGTGGACACATCATCTAAACAGAAAATCAACAAGGAAACAATAGTTTTGAATGACACACTTGACCAGATGGATTTAACAGATATATTCAAAACTTTCCATCCTAAAAAAGAAGTATACACATTTTTTTCAAGTGCACATGGAACATTCTCCAGAAAAGATCACATATTAGGTCACAAAACAGCTCTCCTTCAACAAATTCAAGAAGATGTATCTCTTATGACAACAACATAATGAAACTAGAAGTCAACCACAAGAAAAAATCTGGAGAACCAAAAATACATGGAGGTTAGATAACATGCTGCTAAAAAATGAATGGGTCAACCAGGAAATCAAAAAATTTAAAAGTACATGGAAACAAATTAAAATGAAAACAGTTCAAAAATCTTTGGAATGTAGGCAAAGCAGTTCTAAGAGAGAAGTTTGTAGCAATACAGATCTACCTCTAGAAGTAAGAAAAGTATCAAAATATCAAATAAACATTCTAACCTTACACCTAATGGAACTAGTAAAAGAACAACACGCAAAACCTAAAACCAGCAAAAAGAAGAAAATAATAAAGATCAGACCAGAAATAAATGATATAGAAACTGAAAGAATGAAACAGATCAATGAAACCAGCAGCTGGTTTTTTGAAACAAATCAGTAAAATTGATAAACCTCTAGCCAGACATATCAAGAAAAAATACAAAGGAATCAAATAAGAAAACAAATGAAAAAAGAAAAATTACAAACAATATCACAGAAATACAAACAATTATAAGACAATATTATGAAAAACTATATGCTCACAAACTGGACAACCTAGAGGAAATGGATAAATTCCTAGAAACCTATAGCCTACCAAGACTGAAGTAGGAAGAGAATATTTAAACAGATCAATAATCAGCAAAGAAATTGAATCGGTAAAGAAAAAACACCCAGCAAACAAAAGTCTAGGACCAGGTGGATTCATAGGCAATTTCTACCAAAAATTTAAAGGAGACTTAATACCCATTCTTCTCAAACTATTTCAAAAAGTATAAAATAAAGGAAAACTTCCAAATTCATTCTATGAGGCCAACATTACCCTGATACCAAAGCCAGATAAAGACACCATTAAAAAAGAGAACTATTCCTGATGAACATGGATATAAAAATTCTCAACAAAATACCAGCAAACCAAATCAACAATACATTAAAAAAAATCATTCACCACAATCAAGTTATATTAATTTCTGGGTTGCAAGGGTGGATCAATATTTGCAAATCACTGTGATACATCACATCAATAAGAGAAAGGTGAATGATATGAAAATTTCAATAGACACAGAAGAAGCATTTCACAAAGTACAACATCCATTCATAATAAAAAAAAACACCTCAAAAAAGGAAGTTTAGAGGGAACATACCTCAACATTAGGGCCATCTATGAAAAACCCATAGCTGACATCATCCTTAATGTGGAAAAACTGACTTTTCCCTAAGATCAGAAACAAGACAAGGATATCCACTCTCACCACTTCTCTACAACATAATACTGTAAGTCTTAGCCACAGCAATAAGACAACAAAAATAAAAGGCATCGAGATCAGCAAAGAGGAAGTAAAGCTTTCATTATTTGCAGATGACATGATACTATATATAGAAAACTTGAAAGACTCCTCCAAAAAACTGCTAGAACTGATAAATGAATTGAGGAAAGTGATAGGATATAAAATCAATGTACAGAAATCTGCTGCATTTCTATATGCCAATAATGAGGAAGCAGAAAGAGAAATTAAGAAATTAATCTCATTTAAAATTGCACCAAAAATAAGGAATAAACCAAAGAGTGAAAGACCCATACTCTGAAAACTATAAAATACTGATGAAAGAAACTGAAGATGACACAAAGAAAAGGAAAGATATTCCATTGACTGCCCAAAGAAACTTACACATTTAACACAATCCCTATCAAAATACCTATGGCATTTTTCACAGAACTAGAACAAACAATCCTAAAATGTATGGAACCACAAAAGACCCTAAATATCCAAAGCAATCTTGAGAAAGAA
Source organism: Paguma larvata (assembly GCA_030068075.1). NCBI lineage: Eukaryota > Metazoa > Chordata > Mammalia > Carnivora > Viverridae > Paguma > Paguma larvata. Next base: position 52,950,906 of record CM057830.1, on the reverse strand, counting down.
AAGCAAAGCTGGAGGCATTCAGTTCCAGACTTAGAGTTATATCACAAAGCTGTAATAATCAAAATGGTTTGGTACTAGCACAAAAATAGACACAGATCAATAGAAGAGAATAGAAAACGGGGGACCTGGGTGGCTTAGTCGGTTAAGTGTCCGACTTCGGCTCAGGTCATGATCTCACAGTCTGTGAGTTCGAGCCCCGCATCAGGCTCTGTGCTGACAGCTCAGAGCCTGAAGCCTGCTTCAGATTCTGTGTCTCCCTCTCTCTCTCTGACCCTCCCCCACTCATGCTTTCTCTCCTGCTCTCAAAATTAAAAAAAAAAAAGAGGAGAATAGAAAACCCAGAAATAAACTGGCAACTATATGGTCAATTAATCTTTGACAAAGCATAAAGAATATCCAATGGCATAAAGACATTCTCTTCAATAAATGGTGTTGTGAAAACAGAACAGTAATATGCAAAAGAATAAAACCAGACAACCTTCTTACATCATACCTAAAAATAGATTCAAAATGAATTAAAGACCTAAATGTGAGACCTTAAACCATAAAACTCCTAGAAGAGAACAAAGGCAACTTCTTTGACATTGGCCACAGCAACTTTTTTCTATATATGTCTCCTGAGGCAAGGGAAACAAAAGCAAAAATAAAAAAAAACTATTGGGGAAATATCGAAATTAAAACCTTTGGCACAGCGAAGTAAATAATCAGCAAAACTAAAGGGCAGAATTAGAGAAGATATTTGTAAATAATATATCCAGTGAAGGGTTAGAATTGAAATACATAAAGAGCTTATAGAAGTCAACACCAAATATTAAACCCAAATGAAATGATCCAATTAAAAGATGGGCAGAAGACATGAAGAGACACTTCTCCAAAAAAGACATCCAGATGGCAACAGAGAGATGAAAAAATGTTATCACTTACCATCAGGGAAGTGTAAATCGAAACTACAATGAGGTATCACCTCACACCTATCAGAATGGCTAAAACCAACAACACAAGAAACGAGGTATTGGTGAGAATGTAGAGAAATAGAAACACTCATGCACTATTAGTGGGAATGCAAACTGGTATGGCCACTCTGGAAAACAGTATGAAGGTTCCTCAAAATTTAAAAGTAGAACTACACTATGATCCAACAATTGCACTATTGGGTATTTAGCCAAAGAATAAAACAACACTACTTCAAAGGGATTCATGCAGGGTTATGTTTATATTGCCATTACTTACAATAGCCAAATTATGGAAGAAGCCCAAGTGTCCACTGATCGGTGAGTGGATAATGAAGAAGTGATGTGTGTGTGATGCAATATTACTCAGCCATGAAAAATAATGAAATCTTGACATTTGCAATGACATGAATGGAGTTAGAGTATAATGGTAGGTGACATAAATCAAAGAAAAATACCATATGATTTCACTCATATGTGGAATTTAACAAGCAAAACAAATGAACAAAGGAAAAAAGAGAGATAAATCAAGAAACAGACTCTAAACTATAAAGAACCAATAGTCACCAGGGAATGATTGTGGGGGGATGGGTTAGATAGATGAGAGGCATTAGGCAGTGCACTTGTAGCGATGAGCTCCAGGTGTTATATGGAATTCTGGAATCACTATGTTGTACACCTGAAACTAATATAACATTGTACCTTTCCTAATTGGAATTAAAATAAAAACTCCAAAAGCCAAAAACATAAAAAAATAAAAACCCAAAATAAAGAGATACATCAAAATCAGCAAGTCAAAAAGACACATTACCTTCAGAAAGGCAAATATAAAAATTTCAGCTGATTTGCCAAAATAAATAATAGAAGTCTTTTTAGCACTGATATAGTATCTTCAAATTTTTAAAAGAAAAATAACTATCCAGTAAAAATGTCCTTCAAAAATAAAGGTGAAATAAAGAAATATTTTCAGACAAACAAAAAATTGGAAAAATTAGCAGTAGATACACATTAAAGGGAATGTTAGAGCAAAAGGAAATGATCTGACTGAAATTTGGTAAGGAAAGAAAAAATGACTAGTAAAGAAAAGGGTAAACGTAGGGGAAATCTAAATAAATACTGACTATAAAATAACAATGTCTTGTGCATTTTAAATCATATACATAATTATATAACAAACAACAATAGCATAGAGTTGGCAGGGGGTAAGTGGAGTTAAATTATTCTAAGGCCTTTGCACTGTGCAGGAAGAGGTCAAAGAACTAATTATATGAGACTATAATAAGGAAAAAATTCATGTTGTAATATTTAGGATATCCACGAAAACAACAGTAAAAGAATATGTATCTATAAAGTTAACAAAGAGTAAAAAAACTAGTAAAAAATCCAAAAGAAGGCAATATGGAGTGAAAATGTTTATAAGACGGGCAAGACAAAGAGAATACGAATAGTATGATGGTATCTTTAAAGTCAAATATATAATTTAATTAAACTGAAATTGATTAAATGTGCCAGTTAGATCAACTAAATTGAAAGGGAAAACTATATCTGTTTATAAGAGACACATTTAAAACATATGAAAAGGTTATAATCTTAAAAGATGGAAGATATATCATGCAAAAGTTGATCAAAAGAAAATAGCATTATTAATATAAAACAATGTAGACATTAAGGTAAAAAGTATTAATATAGATAAAGAGGGACATTTCATAATAAAAAGTGCAATTCAGAGGCACCTGGGTGGCTCAGTTGCTTAAGTGTCCAACTTTGGCTTAGGTCATGATCTCATGGTTCATGGATTCAAGCCCTGCTCTGGGCTCTGTGCTGACAGCTCAGAGACTGGGGCCTGCTTCAGATTCTGTGTCTCCCTCCCCCTCTGTCCCTCCCCTGCTCACACTCTGTCTCTCTCTCTCTCTCTCAAAAATGAATAAACATTAAAAAAATTTTTAATATAAATTCAATTCAACAGAAGATATAACAGTTCTAACTACATAGTCACCTAATAACATAATCTCAAAACACGCGAACCAAAAATTACCAGAAATAAAGGAAGACATGGATAAATACATAATTATGAGAGATTTTTGACACAAATATCTCAGCAACTGATAGAATGAGTAAACAAAAAAATCAGAGAGGGCAAAAATTATTTGAAGAACACAATTTGACCTGTCTAGTAAATAAATAGCAAGCACGACAATATAGGACACATATTCTTTCAAGTACACACACAGCATTTATAAAAACCGACTACATACTGGGCTATAAAGTCACCATTAATAACAAATACTTTAAATCATACAGAGATGTTCTTTAGCCACAGTGGAATTGAACTAAAAATAAATAACAAAAAGATAACGAGAAAATTATGTTTGGAAATCAATACATACACTTAAAATGACTAAAGAAGAAACCACAATGGAATACAGAAAATATTATTTCTATTGAAAGATAAAACTATAGCATATCAAAATCAAAACATGTGACATGCTAAAACTGTGCTTAGAGGGAAATTTGTACTCTAAAGACATTTTTATAAATTTTTTAATGTTTTTTTCACTTGATATTTGCTAGACTTTTTTTTAAATCAATTTATTGTCAAATTGGTTTCCATACAACATCCAGTGCTCATCCCAACAAGTGCCCTCCTTAGTACCCATCACCCTCTCCCCCCTCCTATACCCCCCTCAACCCTCACTTTGTTCTTAGTATTTAAGAGTCTCTTATGTTTTTTTTTTTAGAAAGCATATTTTTTTTTATTTTTTTTAATGTTTATTTATTTTTGAGAGACATAGAGACAGAGCGTGAGCAGGGGAAGAGCAGAGAGAGAGAGGGAGAGATACAGAATCTGAAGCAGGCTCCAGGCTCTGAGCTGTCAGCACATAGCCTGACGCGGGGCTCGAACTCACAGACCGTGAGATCGTGACTTGAGCTGAAGTCGGCCGCTTAACCAACTGGGCCACCCAGACGCCCCAAGAGTCTCTTACGTTTTGTCTCCCTCCCTCTCTATGGCTTTTTTCTTTCCCGTCTTCCCCCCCTCCTTGGTTTTCTGTTAAGCCTCGCAAAGTCCGCCTATGTGTGGAAACATATGGTATCTGTCTTTTTCTGACTGACTTATCTCACTTAGCATAATAGCCTCCAGGTCCGTCCACGTTGCAACACATGGCCAGATTTCATTCTTTCTCATTGCCGCGTAGTATTCCATTGTATATATACATACCACATCTTCTTTATCCATTTGTCAGTTGATGGACACTTAGTCTCTTTCCATGATTTGGCTATTGTCCAAAGTGCTGCAATAAACATCGGGGTACACGTGCCCCTATGCATCAGCACTCCTGTACCTCTTGGGTAAATTCCCAGCAGTGCTATTGCTGGGTCATAGGGTAGTTCTATTTCCATTTTTTTCAGGAACCTCCACACTGTTCTCCAGAGTGGTTGCACCAGTTTGCATTTCCACCAGCAGTGTAAGAGGGTGTTTATTTATTTTTGAGAGAGAGACATAGAGCATGAGCAGGGTAGGGGCAGAGAAACACAGAATCCAAAGCGAGCTCCAGGCTCTGAGCCATCAGCACAGAGCCTGACATGGGGCTTGAACTCAGACTCACCAGCTCTGAGATCATGACCTGAGCCAAAGCCCAACAGACTGAGCCACCCAGGCACCCCTAAAATGCACATTTTATTTTATTAATTTTTTTATTTTTGAGAGAGAGAGAGTGTGTGCCAGCAGGGTAGAGGCAGAGAGAGAGGGAGACACAGAATCCAAAGCAGGATCCAGGCTCTGAGCTGTTAGCACAGAGTCCAAAGCATGGCTCGAACTCATGACCAGAGCCAAAGTCGGACACTCAACTGACTGAGCCACCCAGGTGCCCCTAAAATGCACATTTAAAAAAATAATTATTTAAGCATCTTCTCAAGAAACTAGATATTTTTAGGGGGTCCTGGGTGGTTTAGTCAGCTAACCATCCAACTCATGATCTCATGGTAGAGAAATCAAGCCCTGCGTGGGGCTTCAAGCTGGGCGGAGCCTGCAGAAGATTCTCTGTCTCCCTCTCTCTCTGCCTCTCCCTCACTCATGAGCTTGCATGCGTTGCCTGTGCTCACTCTCTCTCACTCTCAAAAAAAGCAGAAACTAGATATATTTTTGTTTTTTTTAGGTTTACTTATTTATTTTGAGAGCAAGCAAGCAGGGGAAGGGCAGAGAGACAGAGAGAGAGTGAGAGTGAGAGAGAGAGAGAGAGAGAGAGAGAGAGAATCCCAGGTAGGCTCTACACTGTCAGCATAGAGCCAATGCAAGGCTCAAACTCACAAACCGTGAGATCATGACCTGTGCTGAAACCAAAAGCTGAAGGCTTAACCGACTGAGCCACCCAGGTGTCCCCTAGATATTTTTTACAAATCACCAAATTAAAGTCAACAAAAGTAGAAATATGAAAAATTTAAAGATATTAGCAGTAATTAATGAAATAGAAAACAATCCACAGTATAGATCAACTAATAAAATTGATAAATCTCTGGTAAAACCACCAAGAAAAAAATGCATACCAATAATACTGAAATGAAAAGGGGCAAAACTGCAGATCATACAGGTTAGAAGTCAATGATTTAAACACACTATAGTACACAAGCTGCTAATACACATAACAACTAGTGTGAATCTCAAGAGCATTATACTAAATGAAATAAAGGCAATCTCACATACTGTATATGATTCCATTTATATAATCATACATACTGTATGATTTCATATATATAATATTTTCAAAATGACAAAATTGTAGAGATAGACAAAAGATTCGTTGCTCAAGATTAGAAATAATGGAGAGTGGGAAGATAGGTGAATATCATTTTATTACATGCAGATTTAGAGAATTTTATAATATTTTTACAAAGAAGTCATGTAATGGCCATTGCCATCAACATGCAGAGATATTTCATTGCCACAAAAATATCTCTTGTGCTACCCCTTATATAAATTTATAATTATTTTAAAATAGAGTTTTTATTTCCAAAGAAGACACCCCCATGGCTAACAGACACATGAAACAATGCTCAATGTCACACATCATCAGGGAAATACAAATCAAAACTACAATGAGATATCACCTCACATCTGGCAGAATGGCTTAAATTAACACAGTAAACAACAAGTTTTGGTGAGAATGTGGAGAAAAAGGAACACTCTTACACTGTTGGTGGATATGCAAACTGGTGCAGCCACTGTGGGAAAACAGTATGCAGGTTCCTCAAAAGTTAAAATAGAACTACCCTATGATTGAGCAGTTGGCTTACTAAGTATTTACCCAAAGAACACAACAATACTGGGGCACCTGTGTGGCATAGTTGGTTAAGCATCTGACTCTTGATTTCAGCTCAGGTAATGATGCCAGGGTCACAGGATTGAGCCCTGCATTGGGCTCTGTGCTGACAGTATGAAGCCTGCTTGGGATTCTCTCTCTCTCTCTCTCTCTGCCCCTCTCCAACTCATGTGCCCTCTCTCTCTCTCTCCCTCTCTCAAATAAACTTAAAAAAAAAAGAATACAAAAATACTGATTTGAAGGGATACATGCACCCTGACATTTATAGTACCATTATCAACTATAGTCAAATTATGGAAAGAGCCCAAATGTCCTTTGACTAATGAGTGGATAAAGAGGTGGTATATATATATATACAATGGAATATTAGTCATAAATTTAAAAAATGAAATCTTGCTATTATTTGCAATGATGTGGATGGAGCTAGAGAATATTATGCTAAGTGAAATTAAGTCAGAGAAAGACAAATACCCTATGATTTCACTCATATGTGGAAATTTAAGAAACAAAATAAATGAACATAGGGGGAAAAAATGGAAAACCAAGAAACAGACCCTTAACTATAGAGAACAAACTGAGGGTTGCTGGAGAAGTGGGGGGTATAGATTAAATAGGTGATTGGATTAAGGAGTGCACTTGTGTGACAAGCACCAGGTGTTGTATGTAAGTGTTGAATCACTGAAACTAATATTACACTGTATGTTAACTAAGGTAATTTAAATGAAAACTTTTAAAAAGTTTGTATTTTTTACAATTTTATTAATTTTTTTTTAAACATTTTTATTTATTTTTGAGAGACAGAGCATGAGCAGGGTAGGGGCAGAGAGAGAGAGACACAGAATCTGAAGCAGGCTCCAGGCTCTGAGCTGTCAGCACAGAGCCCGATGCGGGGCTTGAACTCAGGAACTGTGAGATCATGACCTGAGCCGAAGTCAGACGCTCAACCGACTGAGCCACTCAGGCGCCCCTTATTAATTTTTTTGAGAGAGAGATGGAGTGGGTGAAAGTGAGTGAAGGGCAGAGAGAGAGAGAGAGAGAGAGAAAAGCAGGGTTCACCTGAATGAGGGCTCAAGCTCACCCGATGTGGGACTCGAACTCACAAACTGTGAGATCATGACCTAAGCTGAAGTCAGATGCTAAATGACTGAGCCACCCAGGCACCCTTAAAAACAAAAGTTTTTAAAACATTATTTTAAAACAAAGTTTTTAAAATAGGCAATAATAACCATAAGAAGATTTCATGCACATTAGGATCGTTGTATTTTAAAAAATAGAAAATAAGTGTTAGTAACAATGTAAAGAAATTGGAACCCTTGCGCATTACCAGTAATAATGTAAAATGATGCAATCACTGTGGAAAACGATTTAGCAATTCTTAATTCAACAGAACTACCATATAATCCAGTGATTCCACACAAAAGAATTAAAAGCAGAGACGACAACAGACACTTGTACATCGATATTCAAAGTAACATTATTCATACTAGCCAGAAAGTACAAACAACCCAAGTGTCCATCACAAATGAATTGATAAGCAAAATATGGTACACACACACACACACACACATTATTTAGCCATAAAAAGAGTACAATTCTGATAATATGTGACAGTATCAATGAAACCTGAAAACTTCGTGAAGTGAAATAAGACTGAAATAAAATAACAAACATTGTATGATTTCACTTATATGAGGTACCCAGAATAGGCAAATTCGAAGAGAAAAAAAGGTAGAATAAAGGTTACCAGGGGCTGGGGAAAGGGAAATAGGGAATTATTATTTAATGGGTACAGAGTTCCTGTTTGGGAGGATGAAAAAGTTCCGAAAATAGGGGTAATGGGTACACCATGTTGTGAATATACTTCATGCCGTTAACCTGTGCAGTTAAAAATTGTTATTATATATTTTACCACAATTAAACAATGAATGGTGAGGATATCATGAAATTCTTCATGTGAATAAATTTAAATTTTTTACTGAAGTAAACAAATTCTTAGAATATAAAACTTACTAGGGACGCCTGGGTGGCTCAGTTGGTTAAGTGTCCTTTTCTTGATTTTGGCTGAAGTCATGATTTCACAATTCATAAGATACAGCCCTGCGTTGTGCTCTGCACTGACATCACAGAGCCTGCTTGGGGTTCTCTCTCTGCCCCTCCCCCACTAACTCATATTCTCTCTCTCTCTCTCTCTCTCTCTCAAAATAAACATTTTTAAAAACTTATTTAAACTGACATAAGTAAAAACAAAAAATCTGTAAATCTTATATCTATTAAGTTATCAAATCTAGAGTTTAAAATCTCCCTTCTTCTCTCTCCCAAAATTCCAGGCCCAAATGTTTCACCAATTCTACCAAACACTTAAGGAAGAAATATTACTAATATTACATAAACTCTTACAGACAAAAAATTAAAAAAACAACACTTCCAACTAATTTAAAATTTTTTTTAATGTTTATTTATTTTTGGGAGAGACTGAGCATGAGTGGGGAAGGGGCAGACAGAGGGAGAGAGAGAGAGAGAGGGAGAGAGGGAGGGAGGGAGGGAGGGAGGGAGAGGGAGAATCTGAAACAGGCTCCAGGCTCTGAGCTGTCAGCACAGGGCTCAACACGGGGCTCGAACTCAGGAATGGCGAGATCATGACCTAGTCCGAAGTGGGATGCTTAACCAACTGAGCCACCCAGGTGCCTCACTTCCAACTAATTTTATAAGAACATTATAACCTTATTCAAACCTGATACGACAGGAAAATTACATGCTAATCTCACTTATGTATATAGAGGGAAAGACCCTCAATGAAATAGTAACAAACCAAATCTAGCCATATATAAAATAAATAATACATTGAAACAAAGTGTGGTTTATTCCACAAGTGCAAGGTTAGTTTAGTATTACATTAACTGAATAAAGAAAAAAAATCACATGATTATCTCAACAGATGCATGAAAGCTTTTGATATAATGACATATCCATTTATGGTTTTAAAAAATCTTTGTAAACTAGGACTAAAACCGAACATTAAATTTATAAAGACTACCTTTAGAAAAAGAACTACAACAATCATCATACCTAAAGGTAAAATGTTAAAAGCTTTTCCCTCTGAGATTGGGAATAGGGTAAGGATGCCTACAATCACTAATTCTATTCAACACTGTTCTGAAGGCTCAAGCTAGTACAATAAAGAAAAAAAATTAAAGTACAAATATTGGAAAAGAAAAAATAAAAAAATGAAACCTGTCATTTGTCACAAAATGTAACAGTGTATATAGAAAATCCCAAAGAATCCACAGAAAATTTATTAGGATTAATAAATGAGTTCAGCAAGATGGTGGACACCAAACAATATATAAAAATATGTTACTGAGCATCGGCCAGAAGCAATTTAAAAATGAGATTTTAAGATAATGTGGTCCCGGGTTGTTTTTTCTGTAAAGCAGACTAGAAGACATGGATTACTATGCAGGACTTTTATTTCCTAATTTTTGCAGGGTTCAACATATGTGCAAGAAAAAGGATAAAAGTAATCCCCAAAAGGCCCTAAGCCAAATCATAGGGAACTTTGGAGCTAATACAATCTTTCTAAGTTTTCTGGATTTAGCAGGAAGGGGCAAGCCTTTTTGTCTCCTAACTGATCAGTCACTGAATATGGGATGCCCTGAATGGAGGCATCTCTATGGGTGAGACAGTTTTTTCAACCAGGGTAAATTCAATAAGGGCCTGTCAGCTGAGATCTGTCTTCTAGCAGCACTCTCAGGAGTTGAGTAATAAGTCTTCCATTTCCGAATGGGGACTTTGGTGACAGATCATGGCATTAACCACAGATATCATTTAAAATGGCTTCAAAAAAGATCAAATACCTAGCAATAAATCTAATGATAGGGGTATAAGAGTCCTACACAGAAAACTATAATATATTGCAAATATCCAGCTTTTCCAACACTATTTGTTGAAGAGACTATCCTTTCCCCATGGTGTATTCACAGCACTCTTTCCAAAGATTACTTGACTGTATACATGGATTTATTTCTGGGATCTCTATTCTGTTCAACTGGCCTATATACCTGTCTTTAGGCCAATTATCATACTTTTTAAAAATTTTAATTCCAGTATAGTTAACATAGAATGTGATTTAAGTTTCAGGTGTGCGATATAGTGATTCAAAAATTTTATACTTACCGTAAGTGTACTCTTGATCTCCTTCACCTATTTTATTCATCCCCACCCCCCCATCTCCCCTCTGGTTACCATTAGTTTGTTCTCTATAGTTAACATTCTCGAGATGTCTCGGTGGCTCAGTTGGTTAAGCATCCGACTCTTGACTCTTGATTTAGGCTCAGGTCATGATCTTACAGTTTGTAGGATCCACCCCATGTCAGGCTCTATGCTGACAGCCCAGAGCCAGCTTGGGATTCTTCTCCTCCCTCTTTCTCTCCCCTTCCCCGCTTGCACATATGCATGCATGCACGTGCTCTCACACACACTCTCTCTCTCTCTCTCAAAATAAATAAGATTTTAAGAAAGAGTCTGTTTTTTTGGTTTCTCTTTTTTTCTTTGTTCATTTGTTTTGTTTCTTAAATTCCACATGAGTGAATCATTTGCAACGACAAAGATGGAGCTAAAGAGTATCACACAAAGTGAAATAAGTCAGTCAGAGAAAGACAAATACCAAATGATTTTTCTCTTCTTTTATGTTTAGTCAGTGTCCTTGAATCTAAAGTGAGTTTCTTGTAGAAAGCATATGATTGGGTCTTGCTTTTATCCATTCAGCCACTATATGACTTTGACTGGAAGGGTTTTTTGCCTGTTTACATTTGAAGTAATTATTGATAGTGAAGGATTTACCATTGCTATTTTGTTAGTTGTTTTTTGTCAGTCTTGAGATTCTTTTATTTCCCCTTTTGCTGTCTTCCTTTGTAATTTGTTGGTTTTTTGTATTGATATGCTCTGATTTCTTTCTGTTGTGTGTGTGTATAACTTCTGTAGGTATTTTTTTGTGGTTACTTTGGGGCTTAAATAAAATATCTTACAATAGTTTATTTTAAGCTGATAAGTTCAATTGCATATAAAAACTCTCCACTCTTACTTCGCAAACACAATTTATTATTTTTGTCACATTCTTCATCTATTCATACTGTGTAACTTCTAACATATCTTAGAGTTATTTTTAATACTTCTACCATTTAACTTTTACACTAGAAATAAATGTGATTTATCCTCTACCATTCAGTAATACAGTATTCTGTATGGGTCTATATATTTATTTTAACCAATAAGTTTCATACTTTCTTATGCTATCACATAACTCTTTAGTGTCCTTTCATTTTAAGTTGATAAACTCCCTGTACTATTTCATGTAAGTCAGGTCCAGTAATGATGAATTTCCTCAGCTTTTGTTTGTCTAGGAATGTCTGTATCTGTTCTTTTTTATTTTTTTTTAACATTTATTTATTTTAGAGAGACAGAGCATGAGTAGGGGAGGGGAAGAAAGGGGAAGACACAGAATCCGAAGCAGGCTCCAGGCTGGAGCTGTCAGCACAGAGCCCGATGCCCGGCTTGAACTTACCGAGCCGTGAGATCATGACCTGAGCTGAAGTTGGATGCTTAACCAACAGAGCCACCCAGGAGTCCCTGTTCTTATTTTTTAAGAACAGTTTTGACAGATATTGTATTCCTGGTTGGCAGTTTTTTGCCCTTCAGCACTTTGAATATATTATCTCACTCCCTTGAGGTCTGCAAGATTTCTGCTGAAAAGTTTGCTGATTATCTTATGGGGAGTTCCCTTGTATATGGTAAGTTGGGTTTTCTTTTGATGCTTTCAAAATTCTTTGTTTTTAACTTTTGATAATTTGACTATAATGTGTCTTGGTGTGGATTTTCTGGGTTTATTTACTTAGTATTCTTTGGGCTTCTTGAATTTGATTTTCCATTTCCTTCCCCAGATTTGGAAACTTTTCAGCCATTATTCATTTGAATAAGCTTTCTGGTCTTTTCTCTCTTTCTCTCTCTCTCTCTCTCTCTCTCTCTCTCTCTCTCTCTCTCTCTCTACCTTTTGGGACTTCCCTAATGCCTATAATGGTCTACTTGACAGTATCCCATAAGTCCCATACGCTTTTTCACTATTTCTCTTTTTTTTTTCTTTTTGTTCCATGGACTGAATTATTTCCAAAGACCAATCTTATTTCACTGATCCCTTCCTCTGCTTTATCTAATCTGTTGAATCCTGCTCATGAATTTTTCAGTTTAATTATTGGGTTTTTTAGTTCCATGATTTTTGTTTGGTTCTTTTTAATATTTTCTATCTCTTATTAGAATTCTCACTGTATTTATGCACTGTTCCCTTGATATTGAACATCTTTATAAGAGTGATTTTTGAATTATTTGTCAACTAAATCTCATAACTCTATTTAATTAGGGTCAGTAACTGAACATATAATGTATTCCTTTGTGTGGAACATCTTGGTCAATTTTTCATGTTCATTGACTTTCTGTGTTCGTGTCTAAACGTTACAGAAAGCAAGCATCTCTCCCAATCTCTATGGACTGGTCTTGTACAGAAGACCTTCACCAAGCAGTCCAATCAGAGATTCTGGAGGCTTCTATCAATTCTTTCCCTTCCCCAAAGAAAAGCAAAGATCTGTGTCTTTGTCTATTTACTCTGTACAGAATGCATTTGCCAGTCCAAAGTGCCATCTCCATTCTCCCTCAGATAGCTAGACAAAGCCAGAGCCATCAGAGATCCAAGACAGATGCCAGTTCTTTGGACAGCCCTGAATAAGTTCTGGCACAGAATCCCAGATCAACTCTTCCACCTCCAGGAGTAAGGTAAAAGCTGAAATGTTTCATCTACCCACTCTGTGCTGAGCAGGGTGGGAGGATCTATGGTATCTATTAGTCCTAGCCATCATCTCTGTTCTCCTCCAAGAGACTAAATTGTGCCTAAACCCTGAGTTCCTAGACTGACAAGTCAGATGCCAGTACTTTGGGAAGCCCTGGAGAAGTTGGAGCACCAGATGCAAAGATAAACTTTCTTCCCCCAGGAAAATATTGAGAGCTGGGATTTTTTTGTTTTCTTGCTCTGTGCTCAGCAGGAGGGCTGATCTATGGTATCTATCAGCCCAAGACACTGCCCTGTTTTCTCTGAGGCATGCCCCTCAAGGTTTCAAGATTGGCAAGACAGAAGCCAGACCTCAGAAAACTTGGAGTGCTGGACATGTAAACCAACCTCTTCCCTCCCCTGGGAGATGCTGAAGCTAGGGGGTTTCTTCCTTATCATATGGTATTGAGCTGGTGGCAGATACTCTGGCAAGAAGGTGTCCCAAATCTCCCTGCTGGCTTCAGTGAATCTAGTTTCATGTTCACCCCAGATAGAGGAGCCTTTCAATTAGTCCCTGAATTTCTCACAAAGGGAATTTTTTACTGAATCATTGCTAGATTAGTGTGTTGGGGGGGGGGGTTGGAGGGCTCAGGACATCCTAATCTACCATCTTGCTGACATCATCCACTTTAAAATTATTCTTTTTTGGTGGAATATGATGAACTGGTTCTAAAATATATATAGAAATGCCAAGGGCCAAGAACATCGAAGATATTTTTAAAGAAGAGGAACAAGGTGGAAGGACTTGCTTTACCAGATATCAAGAGCTTATTATAAAGTCTAGTTATTAAGACTATGGTATTGTTACAATAACAAATAGACTAACAGAACAAACAGTTCAGAAACAATCTCACACATATGCAGACAATTTACAACAAAGGTGATATTGTAAAGAAGCAAAGAAAAGACATTCCTTATACTAAATGGCCAGGGTCAGTTGAATATCTATATGGAAGAGATAAAGTTTGGCCCCTATATCTCATCATATGCATAAATCAATTCCATATGGACTGTAGATCTAAATGTGAATGGCAAAATACATAAAGCTCCTAGAAGATAACATGGAAAAATACCTACATGATCTCAAGATAAGAAAATACTACTTAAATGAAACACAAAAGACACTAGTCATAAAGGAAAATACTGAAAACCTAGACACATGAAAATTTAAAATGTCTGTTACTCAGAGAATACTGAAGAGATTTGGAAAGGGTTTGCAACATAAAAAGTACAAAAATGGTCCATAGCCAGAGTATATAAAGAATTCCTACAAATCTATAGAAATAGGACAAACAACCTGATTTTTAAAACCAAGTAAAATACTTGTAGAGACACTTCACAGAAGAAGTTATCCAAATAGATAATGAACATATGAAAAAGAGTGCAACTTCATTAGTCTTCTGACAAATGTCAATTAAAATTACAATGAGATAGTATTACGAACCCATCCACCAGAATGGCTATAATTTAAAAGAGTGATAATAACAAGTGTTAACATGAATGTGGAACTAGAATTCTCATATACTGCTGGAGGGAATGTAAATTGGTGTAATCACTTAGAAAAACTATCATTATCAATAAGTTTGAAAATATGCATTTCCTATAACCCCAAAATTCCAATCCTAGGTATATACTCAACAGAAATTCAAGTACATATAAGCAAAAGATATGTATGATAATATTCATAGCATCATTATTTATAATAACCCAGATACAAAACAATCCAAATATTTATTATCAATAAAATGAATAAACTGTGGTATATTCAAACAAGGTAATAATATACAAAAATACAAATAAACTACAGCTTCATGTAATGACATGATGGATATCACAAACATAATGTTGAGAACATAATGTTGAGCCTCCCTGCAAAATATATACTTTTTGAATTCATTTATATCAAGTTCAAAATAGATAAAACTAATCTATAATGTTAGAAGTCAAAATACTCATTAAGCTTGGAGGAGGAAGGTTCAGTGATAGGAATGGAGCATAATGTGGGGGTTGTGAGGTGCTACTTCTATTTCTTGAGGTGGGTTCTGGTAACATTAGTGGGTTCACCATGTAATAATTCATTGAGTTGTACAATTAACGATTTGTCACCTTTTCTGCATGTATGCAATACTCCAATAGAAAATTGGGGGGAAAAGAAAGAAATGAAGTGTTAAGTACAATAGGTAAAGTTGGTCCTCCATGAGGGCCACCCTAACAAACAAGGCAAGAGGTTGTCTTGGTAACGTTCTTGGGGATTAAACGGCTTCAGAAGTACTCTATTATAAAGAGATCTTCCCTATAAAGTATTTACAGATAAAGTATAGATGGTTTTTCCACAAAATCTAAGAGATGAGACCTAAAAACAAATAAAACATCAAATGATACATTATAGAAAGCTTTTTGCACCATTTTAAAGGTGATATGGTTCAGGCTCTTCTCATTTCACTTTCTAATTCTAGAAACCAGTGAAATATTGCCAATGGAACTATTTACTCACCTAAGCATAGCTGACCATTCACAGGTTTAACAAGACCTGAGGAAACCAGGCTTGTTACATACAGAGAAAATGTCCTTGTTTCACATAAACATCTCCAACAGCCCCAGATAATATTTAACTCAACAAGTATTTAAGTATCTTAACTATAACTAGCAGGTATTGTGGAAACAGACAAAAAGGAAGGCAGATTGCTGAGGAGTTCTAATATAAAGACACAAGAGTTATTAAACTAAAAACAGCATAACTTGAGAATGATCCCAAGACAGGATGTGATGGGTAGGTTGCAGGAGTAGAATAGAATTAGCAAGAGAAAATGGGATAGGTATAACAGAGCCAGTTATTAAAAGCCTTCAATGTCACACTGAAAACTCTAGATTTAAACCTATAGAAAACTATTTTAACTGGATCCCATTCCCCTAAAAAAAATTCTTGGATTTAATGATTCCTAGTCATTTTCTTGATCAACTAGCCTTAATTCATAATGTAAAATCTATATACATCAATATTCTTGTGGGGGATAGGCTTAGGAATCCCCTGGGCTTACATCAATGGGCTAACAAGGCATAAAGAAATAAAAAGCCATAATATGCTCACACTCAAGTTTGGGTAAACATGATTGGCACCCCAAGAATAGGTCAGTGCAAAGGCACCCCAAATATAGGGGGTGCTGAACCCCAAAAATAGAGAGGGACCGGCAAAGGCCCAAAGATAGGAACAGGTGCAAAGGCTCCCAATACAAAGGTATATGAGGTAAGCAAGATTAGCCATGCACATAAGTGCCCCCCAACTCAGTATTATAGCAGAAAGCTGCTTTCACATAAAGGAAGGACCATATTAGGTAAGCAGGGCTAGACCACTGCACTCTGCTACTGTGCAGCTGCAGATAATACTGCCCAATACAGAGCTAATTTTCTAAAGAAAATCTGCCTTGTTGGCCTTGAAATGTTTTGCCCTATCTGTCTTATCCCCTAGGCTAGGTAAGATACACAGACATGGTGCCTCCTTTCTGCCATTATCAACCACCTGTCCATCTGCTCAGTGCCAGGATCTTGTTTTGTATCAACCCAAATTCCAAACACTGTGAATCTTCAAGAACCCCCCTTTTTTCTCATGCCCAGAAGCTGATGTTCACAGTTTCTTTTTCTCTTTGTACACGCCCATCACATTTGTAAGCCTTCTGATTTTAATAAATACGAGGCAAGGACCCTTGTTCGGGGCTCTTGTCTTTTCTCTGACATTAGCGATCTCTCACTTTAATCCTGCGTCCCGCTCTCTTGCTAGACAAGAGACAACTTTAGACCCAGAGTCTACAACATATTCTATCTAGTTTAACCAAGAGATGTTTTGTGGAAAGTTAAAGTTGATGTCTATGTCATCACCTCAAATAATTAGAAACATTTTCCAAATATCCTTAACAGCCCTAAATAAATCCTCATTAATCTACCCATATATATTTTTTCTAAACACTTCCTAAATCTTAGAGTTCTGGTTTAGATTATCCCTTAAGGCAATCATTTGAATGCTTACTTGTCTCTCTTCCAAAATAATCTTTCAAGCATTAAAAGATATCTAATACTAACATCGTGTTTGGATGATAGCAGGGTAGTTATTGGCTAGATTGCTAAACTATACCAGTATATTAACCTTATTCATCTCTCTCATGATTTGGTAGACTTTCTCTCCAGACTGGAAAAAAAAAAAAACCAACAACTATAAAAACCCTCTCTCCTTTTGATCAATTTGATTGGGTTTCTGGGGACTTTTATCAGCTGTTAGGTTTTTCTTGAGACTGGCCATCAGAATTTCCTATATGATTATGGATGCAAATCCACTTTTGTTCTTTTACATAGAAAAGATAATGGCTTTGTTTTGTCATTATTTTCAACACCCTTCCTGATGCTGCCCACTGTATTACTTGCTTTGAGGACCTCAATCACAACTAGGGCAACTTCTTCACAGAATGATCAATAATGATTTTTATTTTTATTGATTTTTTACTCTAATAATCATATTGTATACTGTCTAACTCAGAAAATGATGAGATGTACCTAGCTCTTCATATCATCTCCTGTGAGTAGCCAGGTAAATCTACAGGTACTCTCTGACTGCTCCAGCTGAAGGACGGAGTTATGATTCCAAAAGGTCTGAAGCAACCCTCTCACTTTTTATCATTAGCAGTGTCCCCACTGGAGAGGCTTTTCTGACAATTCCATTGGAGAACTTTGCTAATCTCTCTGTTATGTATCCTGACTACTGTAATTTCTTTCTGTATCTTGTTTTAAAAGATTTTTTTACTTTTTATTTATTTTTTTTCTGAGAGAGAGAGAATGAACAGAGGAGAGAAGCAGAGGGAAAGAGAGAATCCCAAGCAGGTTCTGGACTGTCAGCACAGAGCCTGACACTGGGCTCTATCCCACAAACCCATGAAATCATGACCTGAGCAGAAATCAAAAGTCAGAGGCTTAACCGACTGAGCCACCCAGGTGCCCCTCTTATTTTACAAGTTTTTAAATTGAGGGATACAAACAAACCTCTTCAGTGATCTCTAGATCCCTTTCTTGAATCATAACTGAGCCCATCATCTCATAAAGATGAATAGGTATACATGACCTTATACAACAAAGTGCCTCTGTTTTGCCCACTTGGTCTTATGAGATCCTTCTGCAATTTATTCTCATCAGTTTGTCTTTCCTCCTTGCAGATAAATTGGTGAGAAACCTGAATGTTCTGCCCATTGAAGGGTGTATATTTTTATCTTTTTTCCTCTCCATCTAAAAGTTGCTGTAAGAGCAGCTGTTTGTGTTGAAAAACTAAAATATAAAAATATGACCTACGTGGCCAAATCCCACAAGGCTGTTTACTTCCTTGTTTATGAATCAGAATGTCAGCACAAGTTAGAATCTTGACTGTCAGCAGATATTGCAATTAAATGTCCCTGCAAAGCCAGCAGAGGGTGCACCAGGGTACTAGAAATTTTACCCAAGATGTAGCAGTATCAGTTTAACTCTAATAGCCAATCAACTTTTATGTTTTTGGGGGGGAGGTGGTTATACTAAAACTAACATTCTCGAAAGAAACATAATTTGAACCTGGGATAAAATGTCTTTAAATTATACTTCAATTCTTCTGAAAGTAAAGTTTAAGAAGAGTAAGGAATACATGTTAAATTTAGTCTGACCAAAATATAAATGGAGTAAAAGAAAATGATGTAAATCTGGGCTCTCTACATGGCAAGAATGGTACTATGGAGCTCCACCCCTCTTTTCTCAAAAAGGCTCAGGAATTGTATGCTACAGGGGAACAGGCACTGAACTGGGAGTCAGGAGACCAACTTCTTTTCTACAGGTGACCAGAGTTGTATGACCTTGGACAAATCACTGCCCTCCACCCCCAGGGCCTATGTTGTATCGAAGGGGATCAAACAAAATGGACTCATATAGCCCCTCATATTCTAAAAATCTCTGACTCCAATCGATGCCAGCAAATGTAAAGAGCTAGTATGCTTGTTGCTACTGTTCAAAAATATTAAAGCAGAAATAAAAGACAGAAAATAGGGAGCTGTATTTAAACCTAAACAGAACTATTTGAGGTACCCTGCAAAGGACAGGCGACTAAATGCCATTATAGACCTGTAAGAGTCCCACACTAACACAGAAGCCCTAGAGCACAGCTGTCCTGCTAATCCTGTCTGTAAACATAGGTCTGTCCATCCCAAATACCAAAAAGCTTGGCTACCATTTGACTAAGGGAGTTCAATTCCTTTATCTTTTCACAGAATATCAATGTTCAGCTGCTAAGTATTTCTACTGGGCGCTGTGGGGGTGGGGGGTGGATAGATAAAGGGAGCCAGAATCCTAGTTAATTATCATTTAGCTACAGTGTTTAAAGTTTCAAGTATGAGAAGCATGTCTACTGATTCTCTTCTTTGATAAGCTGTTATATAAGTTGGAGTGTGCTAGCAAGACATTTTTAGGTTCAGGGTGACTTTATAATGCACGATGTAGAATATATGGCCAGTCCTAACATTACAGTTTTATCATGAATGTGATGCCAGCTTTGGGTGTGTGGTCAAAATAGCACAAATAATGTTTACAGAGTATGACAACGACTCTAGTTTTAGTAATAAATATAGAAACCCTGGGTCCCTCACTTCAAGAAACTCATTTGCACAACTTGCTCTCTTTCCCAAAAGGAACAAATTCACTATTATTTTCTAACCACCTTAAAAGGATTCTTGGATGCTTGCTTCTTTTAAATTTCACAGGACAAAATATGGCAGTGAGGAGAAAACTTATTTTAAATGCACTAAGTTTACTTGAATAAAGAACTGAAAACGTAGAAGACAAACACCAAAGCCAATAGTTAGCTAACGAAAGCACAAACACCATAAAGATTGCAAGACAAACAAAACAGTAACTGCTCTTAAAAGATTGCTCCTGAGTAATTATTCCATCAGTAGACTCCTGCTCAAACTAGCAGTAGTGAACAGACTTCACACTCACCCTACCTTACCCACCCCCCCACCAAAGAGTCAGAACCGGCATGCAAAGGGTGAGTTTTATTTCCACAGATTTTTAAAATTGCTGTTCAGAAGTTGTCTAGCAAGACGGCATAGTTCTACCAGAATTCCACAGGGGCGCTGATCCTCACTAGAACACTGAGGACAATCAGTCTCAAATTGCAGGT
The DNA here is from genome assembly GCA_030068075.1 of Paguma larvata. Lineage (NCBI taxonomy): Eukaryota > Metazoa > Chordata > Mammalia > Carnivora > Viverridae > Paguma > Paguma larvata. The sequence goes on along the minus strand of CM057830.1, from coordinate 52,930,590 downwards.
AAGTGTGAACAAGCCCAAGTTCTGGTCAGCGCACAAGGACCCGCGCTGAAAATGCGATTAAAAGTTATTTCACTGTGGAGCAGTTATTACATCTGTTTACAGCTCCAACTCCAAAGGAGAGCCTGCTCATGCTGGCATCAGCTCTAGACACGAAAAAACAAGCACCGCGGGCAGAAAATCTCACCAGGAGCAGAGGGGCCAAGCTCCTGCCGTTAGTCCGCCAGAGGGGCAGCGCCCGCACCTCCGCGGCCGGGAGAGCGGCCAACTTTCCCAGCGGCAGCAGTTGGTTGGGGGCGGCGGGCGCCAGCCAGGGCTCCAAGTCCAGGGGTCCTGAGAGTTGGGGTGAGCTAGCCCCGGACCCGGCACAACCTGCCCCGGGGCGACCTCTCCTTGCTCGCCTGCCCCCTCCCCGGTCCGGCCCTACGACTTGGCTGGAGGTGGCAGAGTCCTCCCCAGGGCCCTGTGGGGGAAGGCCCCCGCCCTGCCCACAAGGGGAGGGGGCCTCCGCCGCCGCCGCCCCTACTAGGTGACTCACCTGGTGCCCGTCCTGGGTGTGTGGGGGGAGTGTGGTTTCACCCGGTTCCAGAGGCTGCTGCTGAGGTGATGGCTGCCCGAAGTGGCGGGTGATGGGACCGTCAGGGTCGAGGCCACCGGGACTGCTCAGGGTGCCAGAGGTGCCAGAGGTGCCAGGGGTGCCGGGGCCAAGGCGGGACTCGACTCCCCGTTCCCGCCGCAACTCGGAGCGCAACTCTAGGTAGCAGCACAACGTGAGCAGGTGGAGGGCCAGCGAGAGGCCAAAGAAACCCAGGAAGAGCCGGCAGCTGTTCCCTTCGCCTGCCCGGGCAGGGGCCCCGCGACAGCCGCAGCCCTGGCTTCCCCGTTCCCGCGGCGCTGCCGGGGGCAGAGGTTCCCTGCGCTCTACCTCGGGATAGCCCATGGCCTCCGGAGACACCCACTCTCTGAGGCCCGGGAGCCGCCGCGTCTTCCTCAGCCGTTCAGGATCCCTGACAGGCGGCTACTGCCCTGCCATCGGCTGGGGGCTGCAGGGACCCGATCCAAAGCAACGGAGGCTGGGCGGGACGGAGCAGGGAGCTGCCTCATGTGCAGCTCCACTTCGAGGGGTGGGAAAGGGAGGAGGAGGGGCGGGAGAGAGGGGCGGCTCGGCCCGCGGGGAGAATGAGGGCGGAGGCCCAGACCGACCCCGCCCCATCTCCCAAGCGGCTGCCGGGACACCCAACCACCGGCCCGCCAAGCCTTGGCGCCCCGCCCCCTGCCGTTCCACCCGGGGCCTCCAGCCACGGGGCGGGGCCTGGGGGCGTGTGGGTTCGCCTCTGCCTGACGACCCCACCCAGCTATTCCCGCTTGCGCCGGTTCCAGTTGGTGACCAACGCTGTCGTTCATCCCTGGACTCCGCCCCAATTTAACCCTATAGCGCCTGTACGGGGGGGGGGCTGGAGAATGGAAGGACGGGGAGGCTGAGAAGAATTCGAGCACCTTGGAAAAAAAGTAGAAAAAAGAAAAGGAGGCAGAAACTAGAATTAATAGAAATGTTTGCAATTAACTGCAGTTGTTAATAACATCATCCAGTACTTATCTGTTGCTTTCAATCTTCAAAGCGTTTAACAGACGTTAAACTAATTAAAACAGTTCTGGGTTTGGAATGAAACCATGCCTGCTGTGTTTGCAATCCAGTGGCGCGCCAAAAGAAAAGGAGACCCAGGAGCCTGGGAACCAAAAGGAGTGAGGTTGGGGTGGGACTGAGGCAGCCCCTGAGTCTCACCCTGAGACTCACTCCTAGGGTGAGTCCGGGATCTCTATCTAAGTGACCAAGAAGTCCACCTATGCCAGGTGGGACTGAAATGATGTTGTCCCACGCAGGTTCAAACAGTCCCCTAGGATTTCTTGATACATTAATTAATTCAACAAATATGTATTGGTCCCTTTACAATGTAGAAAATGCTGTATGAGATAATCCATGGCCAGTGGAGTTTCTCTTCTGCCTCAGCAACAGGACTTTTGAGTGGAGAATATATGGCTTCAATGAGCAAATGGGGAACCTGATGGCCAGATGAGGTGGATTTTTACAAAGGTTGTCCACAGAATGACCAGGCAATATTGGCATCTCTATTTGCAGGCAACTGTTCTGGCCTCTCCACCCCTCCCCTCCTCTCCCTGGAGTAGTCCCTGGGGGAAGTTCAACAAGTCAGCCAAATGTTCCAGATGTACACGGCTGCAACTGCAGCATCTTCAACAGCTGAATCAATGAGAAAAGGGTTCAGAGCAAAAACCAAAAAAAAAAAAAAAAAAGGCAAATGTCAGAACAATGGATCCTGAAATGAAGGATGGAAAGTATTAGTTGAGTCAAAATCGACAAGAGTTACTAGTCTGAGATTATAGAGAGCTAAATGACCATAGCAGGGGAACTGTGTATGCTTCTTGATCACTGTGTACTCCTATTCCCATGTTACGAACAATTAGCAGTTTTATTGATTTGTCAAGAGTAGGCCTCAGGACCTCGGCTGATGGGAAAGAAGAAAAATAAGGAGATATAGAAAAGAAGACAAGAGAAGAGAAACAATGAAACAAAAGCAAAGCATATAATGGAAAGGTCAGTCCAAAAAGTATGGAGTTCACAAACCTTAAATATATTAGTCACAGCCAAGTTTTATTCCGGACACGTTGTGAATGATCTCAGTGGTTCAGAAAGATCTATTTGCCCCCTCATTGGCCCTTACTCATGAATTATAAAGTTTACAAAGAATATTATCATCAGATAATAAGAAGAAAATTAAAAAGGGCACTTAATAGCTAAGCTAATCTCAAGTCCTGCTTGTTCTGTCTAGGGACTCTAGATGCTAGGGGGATTACTGGGCTGATTTGCCTTAATTATCATAGCCTAGGATTATTAGAAAGAATGTTAGACTAGGAGCCCGTAGACCTGACCCTGCTGCTGGATTGCTGGGTCACTCTGAGCAACTCACTGCGCTTTTTGGCTAGTGACTTTTTGGCCAGAAACATTAGTTTCTCCAACTGTAAATTGAGGAATTTGGACTTTAACAGCTTTAACATTGTTTTTTATCTGTGTTGTCACTGGCTATGTTGATTTGGTGTATACACAGTTCAAAGAGGCTGCACCTTGTTTCCCTAAAGTTAAAAGGAAACAAATAGCAGCTATCTCCTGGTAGTGGTGCTCAGGGGCCCTACTGGTCTCAGCTTACCCTCTTCTACCATGCTTTAAACAGCCTGACCAAGACCCTGGGTTGCACCATTACCCTCAGAAGACCTGCAAGTTGCATTTGACCTAGAACCTCACTTCAGTTCCCCAGAGGAAGAACATATGTCTCCAAATGCAGTAGATATGTTGAAATAGAGCAATGCGGTAAAGAATGTATGTGGTTATTCTGTAAAACTGTTTTGAGGGGTGCCTGAGTGGCTCAGCTGGTTAAGTGTCTGACTTCGGCTCAGGTCAGGATGTCATGGCTCAAGTCATGATCTCACAGTTTGTGAATTCAAGCCCCACATTAGGCTCTGCGCTGACAGTGAGGAACCTGCTTCGGATTCTCTGTCTCTCTGTCTCTCTGTTTCTCTCTCTCTGCCCCTCCCTGGCTCATGCTCTCTCTCTCTCAAAAATAAATAAACATTTTTTTTAAAAAAAGTGTTTTGAAGTGTTACTTCAGTTAGCTTATGTTTCCATAAATACCCTATCCCCTATAGCACAAGTCTCAAAATGACAGCCTATTGGCCACATCCAGCAAACAGATGTGTTGTGTTTGGTGCAGTGTTGGCTAAAACTTTGAATTAAAAACATTAATTGCCACCATTTAGAAATCAGGAGATTTCACATGAAAAAATCCAGATTTCCTGCTTCTCTCTCTAAAAAAAATCAGAAAACCTGCTAACAGTGGATCCACATTCCCATATGGCTACAGTCAGCTAGAACTAGCCCCTCGAAACACGTGGGAACAATCAAGTTCCACACAGTCATCCCTACCTCCTTCCTCTAGTCTCCATTACTGCCCTTCTCACCCATTTTCCTTACCTGTCTGGGCTCATGTATTCTAGGAGACAAAATATCAACTCCTTATCATGACCCATAATCTGCCTTTCCAACCTCATCTCCCACCATCCTACAAGGAACCCATACTCCCACAAAAGTAAATTCATTGGCATTTCTCCTACATCTGTGTCTTTGCACAATCTGATTTCTTTGCCTGGAATCCTCCCACCTTGGGCAACTGATAACTTCCTCAAGAATTGAATCACGTGTTTCGTCTGGTACAGACCCACGACTCATTCCAAACAGATTTCTCTTTATGCTTTCACTGTACCCTGAGCATATCTCAATGATACCACTTACAACATTGTATTTTTCTTTTTTCACATGCTTTCTCATCGCTATGAGCTCCCTGATGGTTAAGAATCACATTCTTTCCATTTTGGTAGTCCCAGTAACTAGCATGGCACCTACCACATAGTAGGCACCAGTATTTTTTTGTCAAATTAATGGTGTGTGAAGTCTGCTATGGTAACCTAGATTACTTAGAATTCCAAAAAGGGAAATGGGCCAAGGGATGCCTGCCGGTACCACTTACGAAGCACCTACTGTGTGCAAAGCTGTATAACACATTATAGAAAGATATAAAGGAAATTGAACCAAATGACAATTGTGCAAGTATCCTCTTGTTTGAACTGCTGTTGTACTTGTGGATAATCTAGAAAAGTTAATGACTCATAGATTCAAATATAATTGGTTTGTAGTACTTCACTGACTTTTTGTCCCATCAAGTTTACCTTCCTAATGTTGTTTGGGCCTAATATTGAAATAATATTAGTTGGAGGTGCCTGACTGACTCAGTCGGTTAAGCGTCCAACTTCAGCTCAGGTCATGATCTTGCAGTTCATGGGTTCCAGTCCCGTGTTGGGCTCTGTGCTGATAGGTCAGAGCCTGGAGCCTGCCTCGGATTCTGTGTCTCCCTTTCTCTCTGTTCCTCCCTGACTTGCGCATGCACGCGAGCTCTCTCTCTGTCTCTCTCTGTCTCTCTCTCTATCAAAAATAAACATTAAACTTTTTAAAAATAATATTAGTTGACAATACATGAAAAATAAATTTTCAAAACAAATTGAAAACCTCTGGTGGAATATGATAAGGAGTTGGCCAGTCACTGGTTTTACTTTATTTTTAATGTTTATTTATTTTTTAGAGAGAGAGAGTGCAAGCAGGGGAGGGGCAGAGAGAGAGGGGGGGACAGAGGATCCAAAGCAGGCTCCATGCTGATAGCAAAGAGCCCAATGTGGGGCTCAAACTCTGGGAACCAAAGATCATGACCCAAGCCAAAGTTGGCCCCTTTTACTGAGCCACCGAGGTGCCCTGCAGGGACTGGTTTTAAATACCTGTTAACTCTGGTTAATCTACAGAATGAATCATTGACATAAAAATCAGAGTTGACTCTCTGACCCACTTGGTGATAAGCAGATAGGTAATCAGGGGGAACATGGGCTTAGGATTTGGATCCTGGTTTAAACCTCAGCATATTCACTTACCTGTTGTGTGAATTAGGACAGACAGTTTTTGCCTGTCTCGCAGATCCCCAGTTTTCTCATCTGTAAAATGGAGATGACAACATATGTTTTGTGAGATAGTTGTGCTTAAATGAGATGCTGTATATCAAAGTGTCTGGCACATAATAAATGCACAGTAAATGTTAATCCTTGCTATCTAAGAGACTTTCACCAAAAGGAGATGAGAGGAAAAACTATATAACAGTACTCGAGAACACATAAAAATGCATCTATATTCTTTGCCTTTTCCAAATGCCTGCCCCCTTCTTTTTGCATTCTTAAAGTTGAGATAGAACACTTCTATTCCCATCACCCTCTCCTGAACTCTTGATTCATGTATCATGTATCCAACTTCCACCTCTCTATTTCCACTTGGATGTCTAATAGACATCTTAAACTCAACATAACCTAACCCAAAACTTTGCTCCCCCAAAATGTACTTTTCCCTTGGTCTTTTGCATCTCGGCAAATGGCAAGTCCATTCTCCCATGGTTCAAGACAAACACTGTGAAGTTATCTTTGAATCCTCTATTTTTTTAACACCTCACATCCAATCTGTCAGCAAATGCTGTCAGTTCTGCCTTCAAAATATACCTAGGGGGTGCCTGGCTGGTTCTGTTGGTAGAACACATGACTCTTAATCTTGGGGTCATGAGTTGAGCCCCACATTGGGGGTAGAGGTTACTTAAACAACAACAACAACAGCAGCAGCAAAATATACCTAGCACCAGACCATTTCTCACTACCTCCCCATCACCACCCTAGTCCAAGCTCTCTCACTGGATTACTAGTTTAGCTGTCTCCTGGGTCTCCATGCTTTTTGCTTTTGTCCTTGCCACCCCATACTCTATTCTCTACCCTGTAGTCAGAGGCTTTCTGTTAAAATTTTAAGTCAGAGCCTATCAGTCCTCTGCTCAAATCCTCCAATGTCTCCCCATCTCCTTCAGAGTCCTTGGCTTGGCCCTACACAATGTGACTTCTAGTCCCATCCTGAGTTCCTCTCCTACTACTATTCTCCTTGCACTCTGCACTCTGCTCCAGAGTGCAAAGACACCTCTTTGCTGTTCCTTGAACTTGCAAAGCATGCTCTCACTTACAGGTCTTTTTACTTGTCTTTCCTTCTGCCTGGAATGCTATTCTCCCAGATAGCTACATGGCTTCTCCCTTACTTCTTCCAGGTCTCTTCTTAGCTGTCACCTTATCAGAGAATCTTTCCTTGACCAATTTCCTGTTACTCTCTGTCCCCTTCCTTTGCTCTGTTTTCCTTTTTAGCTCTTATCACCACCTGACATATTATATATGCCCTTGCTTATTATTGTATGACTCCCCTGAAGCTGCAGCTAGAACATCAGTTCCATGAAGGCAGATATTTTTGTCTATTTTTGTTCACTGCTTTATCTATCAGGCCAAGGACAGTACCCAACACATAATAGAATCTCAATAAATGTTTGTTGATGGATTAACTTCCTCCCCTACCAGAGTAAGGAAAAGGAGAAAGGAAGACTGGTCAGATGTGTTACTGCTTGGCAAGGACTTTTCCTTCAGCGTAGTAAAGTAGGAAGAACACTGTACGTGAGGCAACTTCCCCCAGAGAAAGACATGCAACAGGCTACACAACTAACTAGAGGAGGTGGTAAAGAAGGAAAGGAACATTGGTTGAATGTTTATCTTCTATGTGCTAGCCTTTCTCATTAACTTCTGTGGCAGGTTAGTACTATGAACATTTCACAGATGAGGAAACTGAGGCATTTCACAGAAAGGTTAGATGACTGGCCCAAATTCATGTAGCAACTAAGTGGTAGAGTCTGAATTTGAAATCCATCTGATTGCCTCAAAAATGACATACTCTGTTCTCTAACTTATCTCTCAGCTACTGACAGATAGGTCTAGACATGCAGAGACTGTGAGGTTCCTGGAGTGGCAGAGTGATAAACCAGCTGGAAGTCAGAGTTTCTTCTCTCACCAGCCTGGCTGCTGCTGGCACCATTCTTTTGACCCAACTCTAAGGCCACTGGGTATACAATGATTAGATGAATGTGCTTAAATCCATGCCCATCAGGTCATTCTTCTGTACAGTAACCGTTAACAACTTCTCATTGAGTACTTGACAGTAACCTAACTTTTTAAACTAACATCCAAGGCCTTCCGGTCTGGGCCTAAACTACCATTTCAGCCATGTCGTTGCTAGCCCTTGACAAAATTTGACCTCTGCATAACTGTAACTCTCATTGTCCAGGAACAAAAGTTTACGTTCCTGCCTTTTTACCTTTTGCTGACATTATTCCTCTTCCTCTTTCCAATATCCTGTCCCTTCTCTTTTGCCTATTTAAAATCAGTATGTTCTAAAAAAAACAAATAAATAAAATAAAATAAAATAAAATAAAATAAAATAAAATCAGCATGTTCTTCAAAGCCCAGCTCAAGTTTCCCCTCCTGATTCTACCTACCCACAGTGCTGTCAACCAGGACACTTGGCCGATACAACTCTGGCACTCAGAATATGCCACTCACAATTACTGATCCTTCCCTCATTCTGTCTGAATGTCTCATTTCTCAGATTATAGCCAATGCTCTTCAAAGGGTGGGAACTTCTTTTAGCCCCTACAGGGGGTGTACCTCAAATAGGTGCTTACCAGATCTTTGTTATGCATAAAGACTGCAGAGATTAATTTTAAGAAGGATTTGAAGGCAGAAGGGTTTGATGGAGAGAAAAGACGACTGCTCTAAATGGAAAGCAAAGTAAAACAGAATGCTGAGAACATTTAACATTGAAAAAATTGTAAAATAAGCACCAAAGAAGGGGAAGAGCAGCAGATCTCTAACTTGCTGGAGGAAATGACTACAGTCATGGCTGACATAGAAATGTTTGCAGAAATCCATGAAGCAATGATAAAGAGTTAAAAAACATCCTTGCTGTAAGGGAGCAAGATGGTACAACATTAACATGGAATATTCATTTTTTGCCATAAAGTCTTTGGCTACTCATGGGTGGCTGAGCATATGGGGAGGCTCTCACTTCATGAGAGGAATTTTTCATTCAAAACTAGAAAACCTCATTGCTGGCAGAAAGTCATTTGCATTCAGCCCCTGCAATATGTGTCAGTCCCACCATTCAGGCCACCAAGTAGCCTAGAAACAGGCTTGTATATTCCACAGAACTATTGCTACACGTTACATCAGGATTGCAGTAAGATCTCAGTTTTTGGCAGAGTAAGGCTTTAAAAGAATCTTTGGCAGTGAGTGTCTTTATAGGTTTTCACATCCCCCAAACAACTATATGTGGTACATAGAGTGGCCATTTGCCGTCATTTAAAAAAGGGAGGAAAGTGAAGCCCAGAGAAATAAGATGACTTGTCCAAGGTCACCTCATCAGAGTACCTGAATCAGTCTAGAGTTCTTTTTTATACTAAACTGGCATATTTGTCTGTCACACTTATGTTTGCTGGTTGATCTGGCCAAAGAGTTTATTGACTGTGCTCATAATATGTATTTCCTCATCATTAGAATTAGGGAACAGATTAAGGGATCTGAGTCTGAGTGTGTCAGACACCTTTGGGCTACAATATTGGCTCTGTGATAAGCAATCTAAGACAGAAATTGGAAGACTTCCGAGTTTATAATAAGTTTCCTAATCTTGCACTAGCTTCCTCCAACCCACTAGATTATATTGAAGGAGTACTGTTGGATTTGGGTGGTTTAAGTATTACATTCATTCAACAAATATTCATAGAGTGCCTGCTATATGCCAGATACCATTCCAAATGCTGGGGATACACAAACGGACAAAAAAAGAATTAATACAATTTATAATTAAGAAGTAAGAATTCTATTTTTCACAAGCACAATTTAATAGCAAAATGCCTTTAAATGGCCTTACCCCTCCTCCCACTATACCTCTGAGCTGGGCCAGACTCACAGGCACACTCCTAGGATTTGGGTAGTGCCATATCCCAACAGTTTCAGGATCTCCAAACTTTGAACAAAAGGTACAAATTATCCCAATTCAATGTCCTCTAAATAACTCAGGGAAACTAGCAAATGCAGCTCTCATTTAAGAAATGCTAAGTAAATGGCTTGTTAGAATTTAAACACCTGTTTTGGGGTGCCTAGGTGGCTCAGTTGGTTAAGCATCTGACTCCTGATTTTGGCTCAAGTCATGATCTCACCATCCTGGGATCAAGCCCCATGTTGGGCTTTGTGTTGACAGCATGGAGCCCGCTTGGGATTCTGTCTCTCTCTCTCTCTCCGCCCCTTCCCTGCTTGAGTGGGCATGTGTGTACTCTCTCTCAAAAATAAATAAATAAACTTTAGAAAACAAACACCCCTCTTATCTGCTTAACACTTGCTGAGTAAAAGCTCAGGAGAGGAATTTACAGAGAAACTGTTTGGCTCCTGGAAGGATGGGAAACTTGGAAGCCTAGGTTTAAGGTGAACAGTCAGTGCCTGAAGGTAAACTTTGAGTTGAACTTGAGTCTTAGAGCATATCAGTGTCTAATTAGAGGTGTGTGTGTGTGTGTGTGTGTGTGTGTGTGTGTGTGTGTGTGTATGTGAGAGAGAGACAGAGAGAGACGGAGAGAGATCAGTATGAGAAGCTATGGGAGAATGGATTATAAATAGAAAGTGCTACACAGATTAAGATTTTAAAATAATAGCTACCTTGTATGAGTCCCTACTACGTGCCAGGTACTATGCTAGGCAAAGTTACATGTGTTTATCTCATTTAATCTTCAGGAACAACTTTTTGAGGTAAATTGCTTATTTTCCTAAGTGTTTAAAAAAAAAAAGTCCAAAGAAAAGTGAAGTAACATGCTCAGCATCCCACAACTAGTAAATGGTAGTGTTAGGATTAAATCCAGGTCTGTCCTAATTGAAAAGCCCACATTCTTTCCATTATGCTATGATAAACAACATATTTTGCATACTCAGAAAGCCAAGAAATAAGGAGTTTTCAGAAATTTTCAAGCTGGAATCTGTTAGGTAATAGATGGTGGTACCACTTCTTCATCTCAATATAATCTTACCGTCTAATAGGAAAGTTACTATACTGTAACCAAGCCAAATTGATCTTGAAAATGACAAAACAAAATAAGTAAACTCTAGTAGCAGAAAATAGAGATCCAGGAGATTAGATGAGATAGCACCAAGGAGAAATGGTGGTGTGTCTGGTGGTGGAGGGGTCTGCAAAGTATTATTGCAAATAGTCTCAGTGAAAACTACCCAGAAGGCCTCGTATTGATTCTTTCATTTGTACATTTGTAACTTCATTCATTTTTCTTCCCAACTTTCAAAGAGTTATTAGCACTGGCTGTAGGCACTCACAGCTCACAGAACTTCCATGAACATTGTGAGCTAATAAATGCTCAGGAGGCCAACAGCAGCAGGATATAGGTCTGTGACAGTCCTGACCACCATCTTACCCTTTCTTTTCATACAAGTTCAGTTCAACTCAGTCAATTTAGGGATTTTGGTTTTTCCTGTGGAAACCTATCTCCAATTAACTCAAGAAATACAAGTTTTGCTTGCCTGGAAGGTGCTTTATAGCAAGGGTCACTAAAGAATAAGCTACAAATGGAGTTCTTTGGGAGGAGTCTGGAAGCTGAGCTTTAGTTTGCAACACAAAGTGGGAATCATAGGAGCAGAAGTTGGGACACCAAGCCCATGCCTGAGGGAAAGAAGCTGCCCTTAGGAATATGCCAAATTGTTTGATAAAGCAGAACTTCACTTTGTTTAACCCCCAGAGTTCCAAAAATCATGACCTTTTTCTTTTCTCAGCCTCTACAGCTGACTTAAGAGGTCAGAACTAGAAGGCCTTTCAGAGATCAACTAGTCCAATCCATTTATTTTTCAGAAGAGGAAACGAAGCTCAGGAAGATCAACAATCATGCCCATCAAGATAATGAATTAACTAGACTAGAACCAATTGCTCCTCCCTCCTCCCTGAACCATTAGCTTATGTGTCTATACCTAACAATCTTAAAGCATTTTCAAAGCATATGAATTAGTTTTGTTTAACTTCTGCTGAACTCAAAGAATGAAACAAGAAATTGACAAGAAATCACTGGCCTTACTTCTGACTCCCAGTCCCATTCCCTACCAACCCTCAATAATTTGCCTTGTTTGTCCTTCAACTCGAGGTAGTCCTTCATTTTGCCTAGTCTGTTTCCTGTATTCAACTAGTTGGATGCAAATCCTAATCTTAGCTTAACTGTTTCAGAATCCCTCCACCAAAAAAGACTGTGCAACTGATCTTAATTCTTTGATTAGTAACATTTAACTTTGACGAAGCAGCTGCGAAGCTGTCCCTTCAGTGTGCTCTTAACATTTTTAAATTTGAGGAAGAAACGAAAAGTTTCTACTACAAATGGTTTCTACATAAAACTGCCCTTTTGGAAAGGTCAGAACCCACTGGCAAACTACCACTTGACTTATCATGAGAAGCTCCAACCTCCAAGGGGGTGATGAGACCTATTCTGGACAAGTCAGGGAACTTCTTACTGCAGATTCTGATGAGGCCAAAAACTTGATGTCAAAATAATTTGCTTCTTCCAAAAATGTCTTTTGGGAAAGCTGGAGAACAGAATTCTGAGAAGAGCTGGCCGGAGGAAGCATTGGTTGAAGTTATAGCTAATATAATTGTTGTTTTGAATTCTTCTCCTTTTCAAAAAAATAAAAAAAAGCTAAATTGAAAATATCATGGTGAACAGAGCTGAATGCTTCCAGTTCAGACAAACAGGCAAAAAGAGAAGCCCATTTGGGCTTGTAAAACCCCTATAGAAAAGCAAACTAGTGTTAAAGGATAGTTTTTTAAAGGTAAAATCATGACTCTCATGCAAATATAAGAGGAACACATGTCAAAGATTTTATTTAACTCATTAATTAATGAGGGAAGCAGTAAGATGTTACAACCAGTTCGAAGGACATAGATTCCCATAGCCAATTATGAGTGCTGGAATGAATTTTCAAGTAGATGCAAAACCGGTCAATATCCATGGGACAATAACCAATTGCATTACACCAGACAAAATTTATTTGCATTTCTATGGATAAGAATATTTTGCATTACTATTGGTTTTCTACAATTTATAGAGTTGTTGAATAGCTCAAAGCCAATAAAAAGCACATAACACAGAAAAGTGCACAAGTCAGGAAATCCAGTAATCTTTTTTGTCCATTCAGTCTTTCACAAATTTCCTTGACACTAGAAAGAACTGTTGCAATCAGACTTCTTTAAGGTCAGCAGGCCCCATAATCCTTGGGGCCATGATCAGGAGGCAGCCAGGAGGACGGTCTAAGAAAAATGTTCGGAGTGTAATTTGACACTTATAAGAGAATTAGCAATGACTAAATGATTAAAGATACCAAGAGTGGCTTTTCCAAAGCCTCGGGAGCTAGAAAATCTGACAAGTGGAGAGATCCACCCATGAGACTGAAAGCAGCTGGTGATGGCCTGAGAAGGTCTGTTTAAAGGAAAACACATGTCTCCCTTTGCTACTCTATCTTGCAGAGCCCAACTGAGGACATCTGGTTGAAATACAACACCTTGATTCTTGCCTAGCAACAAAGTACAAGTAAATACAATCCCCATGAGCAGACCCACTGGGAAACTTCAGGAACACATTAGGGAGGATTGTGAAGAATTCTGCCAATTTTTCTAGCACTTCACATATTGTGTAACTGATTTTCTATTAAATGCCTGTATACCTTTTGGTTTTATGTATGCCTGAAAACCAGTAGAGGTCCAGAAATCAAAAGCAAACTGGAGTCTTTTCATTGGCAGTTTTATCCATTTCTTGGCAGTACTTAACAACTTGCCTTTTTTTTTTCTCATTCCTTCATTGACCATCCTGGAGATACCTGGCATCCTGGCATCTTTTGAATAGTGTGGAAGAACAACATATGGCATGGGGTAACATGGATAATTTTGTAGTTGCCCTTTTTTCCCTCTTCCCCTCTCCAGCAACAACCTACTCCATTAGCAACTGTAAAAGGCATGAAACAGACAACTCACACACACACACACACACACACACACACACACACACACACACACAAAGGGAAAAAAAACCTACTTGATTATAATTCAGGAGCTACCCATATTTAGTCCCAGATCTCAGATTCCTGTGGTTCTTAGATGATGTGATAACACATTCAACCACATTGGTACTAAAGAACAACGACCATTTCAAACTTATTAAAGTAGAAAATATTATCAAACACAGAGTTGGTTTGGTTTAGAGGGAGAGGATGGAAGGACACGCACATGCGTTCCAGCAGTAGGATAAATTAGGACAATTCTTTTGAAGGGCAATTTGACAATACATATCAAAAAAATCCATGACCTTTCACATAGTAATTCCACTCCTGGAAATTTGTCAGTAAGGTAATCATTCAAAAGAAAGAAAAAACTATATCTACAAAGCACATTTTTTACAAAGCTTATTTCATATGCTATTATGCATAATCTCAGAAAACTAGTATTAGCCAAATGTCCAACAAAATCAGAGTAATTAAGTGAATTAAGACACATAGATTGAATGGAATATTATATAAGCAATAAAAATCATAATTCTGAGGACTGCAATAAACATAGAAAAGCCTAACTACAATTCCCCTCTAACATTAAGAGATTAAGAGGCAAAAATAGAACATACAACTGTATAGACATTTTCACTACAATTCTATAAAAACTTATCTCTAGAAACAGTTGTGTTTGGTGGTGTGGTTATAGATAAAAATGATTTCTTTCTTTTTCTCTTCATGGAGTATGTGTAAAAAATAAGTTTAATATATATTTAAAGCAAATAAATAAAACTATCGCTGGCCTGACCCTAGGAGCCTAACTGGAATCTCTTCTCTCCCTGGGCTACACTTCCAGATCTACCAGCTCCTACCATCTGCTTCTAATCCTGTAGGAAGGAAAGGGAGAAAAAAGAAGGGTTGCTACATGAGAGGAACCCAAGAAAGTATGCCTGTGACAGCCAGAAGACTTATTGCTGCTGAATGCCTCAGTTTACTATGCTGAAAAAGTTGAGCATTCCAACGGAGTACGTTCTCCTCTCCATTTAACTTTATTTAACAATAAAAAAACATTTATTTTCAGCAACTGTAAAAATAAGTATTTCTTTTGCGGAAGACATACTAGTTACTTTTTATTTATTAAATGTTTATTTGAGTAGAAGTTACAACAATAAAGAGCATTTAGGGGTGCCTGGGTGGCTCAATTGATTAAGCATATGACTCTTAATTTCAGCTCAGATCATGATCTCATTGTTTGTGGGTTTAAGCCCCACACAGGCTCTCTGCCGGCAGTGTGGGGCCTGCTTGGGATTCTCTGTCTCCTCTCTCTCTGCTCCTCAACTCATGTGTGCTTGTGCTTTCTCTCTCTCAAAATAAATAATCATAAAAAAAACAAAGAACATTTAAAAACCATAATATTTGTATTTCCATCACATAAACAATTTTCCCTTTCTGAATGTTACCTACAATGAACATATGATTTTTATATATTGCAATTATGGTACATATGCTATTTTGAAGCCTATGTTTTCTCTTACCATTATATCGTAAGTATGTTTTCATTCCTATAGTCTTCATAGTTATCATTTTAATGACTGCATTATATTCCCTACTGTTGATGGATCATTTTTTAAGCCACATCCCTAGTGTTGGTCATCCTGGGTTGTTTCCAATTTTTTGCTAGCCACCATTTCATTCTGATGAAAAGGAAAGAAGTTCTGTTGAGAAGCATTATCTAGCTTAAGGTAAAAGCCTTCCAACCTACCCACCCCTTTTTTTTCGAAAGCCTATACTTGGCTTTCCAACGTTCTAGATCAGGGATTGTCCACTAAGATGACTCTTAGAAAGAAGGCAGCCAATATATAAATTTTGAAGAGTACTGACAGCTGGAATAAGGCTGATGGATTTTGCCCTATTCTGTCTGACCAGACAGGGGAATGTCCCTCCTATGGGATAGATCAGAAGGAAAGCATTAAACTTGTTTTCCTGGGCTGTACAGGGGTTTGGGTAGACCTAGGTCCACATCCCAGCTATAGTTCTGACTAGCTGTGTAATTAGTACACCTCTCTTAACCTGGGCCTCAAACCCCTCAGTTATAAATGAGGAACTATAGTAAATGAAATTAGAGTCTCTTCTCTCCTACATGAGAGAAAGAAATTTGTCTCACTCCCTGCTTTTATTCCCAGCCCCCTCTATTCCTGTAGACTGTGACCATTAATTATATCCTTTCGAGAACATTTTAAATTTCTCCCTGTCTTCTGTTTCCTTCTGTCTGTGAACATACTCAGATATTTCTCATTGTAAAAATCCTCCCTAGATTCAGTCACTGCTTCAGGATTTTGTTCTTTTCTTTCTTTTGCCACCAAGAGAAAAACTGGTCATCTATACACACATCTGTATTTCCTCTACAAGGTCACCAATTAGAGTATTCTCTAATGCCACTTATTCCTTTAAAATAATTCTCCTTTGCTAATAACTACTTCTGTCAGTTTTGCTGGGTACCCTTCTCCCAATTCCAATAGTAGGTTATTCTGAAACTGTTACATGAGGAAATAGGATATAAGATTACATGCACATTAATTAAAAGATGTATATAAAAAGCCTAGGAGGAAGAAATACTTCCAAATGACAAAATGGTCAATTTAGGAGGTTTGATTTTGTAGATTTTTCTTTTTTCTACTTTCCAAATTCCTGTGATATGATTATATTATTTTTGTAATTAAAAGAAGTTTTTATCAGAAAAATGAAAAATGTATGGATGCTATCCCCGCTTCTATCCTTTTTCCTCTCTGTCCTCTCTTGCCTATCTGCTCCCTTGGTGATGTCATATATTTCCATGTATTCAATCATACCCTTAATGACAGTGACTCTCATATCTATAACTTTAGTCCCTACTGATCTCTTGGATTTCCAGCCACCTGTTGGAAAGTACCATCTGAAGGTACTTGCTACTATTTCATATTCAAAAATGCCTCTTTTATCTGAGACATTAGTAAGAAACCTTAACATATCCATAGTATTAGCCATTTCCTCATTCTCCAAAGCTAACAGTTAAGTCCTTTGCACCCCAGGCTAAGCCACCATCCCTGAACTGCAGCAACCTTCTAGTTGGCCTTTCCACTTTCTTCTTTATCCTGCTCATATATCAGTATATATGATCTGCCTAAAATATGAAGCAGATCATGGTACTTCCTACCTTAAAACTCTCTGGTGATTTCTATTTCAATCAGAGTAAAATCGAAAGTCCTTACCATTGTCTATAGGGCACCACATGATCTTGACCTTAGCTACATCTCTGAGTTCATCTCCTCTCCCTGGTGATATCCTTTGCTTCAACTGCCTTCTATCTGTACCCCTTCCCCACCCCCAGTTCTATACAATTTCTCTAGCTTCAGGGTACTGCACTTGCCGCTCCCTCTCCTTTGACTTGACATTAATTTTCCACACTTCCCTGCCTTTATTTGTCTATATAAGAGAGTATAGCTTCTTCCTTCTCATCCTTCAGTTCTTAGCCTCAATATCACCTCCTTCTACAGGCCTCCCTAGATTACTCAGTCAAAAGGAGGTCCATCCACGTTGTTCTCTATTACAAGAACTCTGTCCTTTTCTTTCAGATCATCTCTCAAAACTTGTAATATCAATGATTTTTTTTTGTTTGGTTTTGGTTTTTGATTTATTTTCAGTTGCTTTCTCTGAACTGTAAGTTCTATGAGGGTGGATACAATTTTAAGGTTTTTTAAATGTTTTATTTATTTTTTGAGAGAGAGAGAGGGCGCGTGCATGTGCACATGAGTGGGGGAGGGGCGGGGACAGAGGCTCCAAAGCAGGCTCTGCGCTGACAGGGTGATAATAGTGAGCCGGATGCAGAGTATGAGTTCAGGAACGGTGAGATCATGACCTGAGCCGAAGTCGGCCGCTCAACCGACTGAGCCTCCTAGGCACCCTCATTTTAATTTTTTTCATTGCTGTATAACCCAGAGCCTGGAATAGTCCTTGACAGGTAGTATACCCTTAATAAATATATGCCAAATAATTGATTGAATGAATGACTTGTGATGATTATGATTTTTTTCCTGAATGTTTGCTAAGTACGTAAAATGTGCCAGGCACTTTTACATAAATTGCATCATTTAGTTCTTTTGGAGGTGTTTTAAGCAGAGATTTTAAAAATTTTTTAATGTTTATTTATTTTTGAGAGACATAGAGACAGAGTATAAGCAGGGGAAGGGCAGAGAAAGAGAGAGATACAGAATCTGAAGCAGGCTTCAGGCTCTGAGCCGTCAGCACAGAGCCTGACATGGGGCTCGAACTCACAGACTCTGAGATCATGACCTGAGCCGAAGTCGGCTGCTTAACCAACTGAGCCACCCAGGCTCCCCAGCAGAGATTTTTTTAAATTAAACTTTTAATTTTGAGGCAGTTGTAGATTCACATGCAATTGTAAAAGGAATACAGAGAGATCCTGTTTACTCTTTACCCAGTTTCCCTCAATGGCAGCATCTTGTAGAACTATAGTACACTATCACGACCTTAATATTAATATTGATACACTCTACCAAATATATTCAGATATCCCAATTTTAGTTGGGCTCAGTTGTGTCTATTTGCTTCCATGCAATTTTATCACATGTAGGTGTAATAGGTCAACTTAAATTACTAACCACCCCGTCTCGCTTCTGTAACTTCACCTGCTCGTTAAATAGATAACTTAGGTTGCGAAATACTCTCCCACCCCCTTCTACCAAGATCCAGCCTAGGCAAGACCGACATACAAAAAATCACGTACTCACTGCCCCGCGGTATCTTAGGCGTCTAACTATGGTCATTTTAAACCGTCTTAAGACAAAGAATTTTTAAATTGATAGGTTCGCGCCAAAACTAATGTCTGTGCATCGCAATATAATTGGCTACCATGAAATGCTATAAATTGTAATTGGTTAACTAAATGATGATGTACTCTGACTTCTAAAATCCATATAAGCCCACTGTTGCCTTTGTTTGGGGCCATTCTCTGCATTTTTCTCCTTAACATCAGGAGATCAGGTTTGGCCCAGCCGTAAATAAAATCTTGCCTTGCTTCTATTCAGTGTTTGGTGGTCTTTTTCGACAACACCCTGCAACAGTAGGTTCTCATATCTGCCACCAAAGTCAAGATATAGAACAGTTCCATCACAGCAAGGATCTATCATCTTCCTCCTTTTTAAAAATTTTTTTTAATGTTTATTTATTTTTGAGAACGAGAGACAGAGCATGAGCAGGGGAGGGACACAGAGAGAGGGAGACACAGAATCTGAAGCAGGCTCCAGGCTCTGAGTTGTCAGCACAGAGCCCAATGCAGGGCTCAGTCCCACAAACCTTGAGATAATGACCTGAGTTGAAATCAAAAGTTGGATGTTTAACTGACTGAGCCACCCAGGTGCCCCATGGCAACCATAGTTTTTCCTCTGCCTTTATAGTTTTGTCATTTCAAGAATGCTATATAAACAAAATCAGACAGCATTTAACTTTGCAAGGTTAGCTTTTCACTTAAGGATAATTACCTGGAGATTTGTTTAAGTTGTTGTGTGCATCAACAGTTCATTTCTATTTATTTCTGAGTAGTATTTCATTTTGCAATATATAAAAATATTAAATCATGTTGTACACTTAAAACTGATACAATGTTATATGTCAATTACATCTCAATTATAAAAAAAACCTGTACATCAGTGTTCATAGCAGCTTTATTCATAACAGTCAAAACCTGGAAATGACTTAGATAGCTTTCACCAACCCAGATAGCATTCAGGTATTTATTAAACAAATTGTGGTAATCCATACCATTGAATAAGTTAATTTTGTATAAGATGTTTGCGATGCATTTTGAGTTAGTTTTGTATAGCTGTGAGGTTTGCCTAGAGGTTCATTTTTCTGTCTGGATGTTCAATTGTTCCCACATGATTTTTCACAGTCTGTGCTTCCTCAGTTGAATTGGTTTTCCACCTTAGTAAAAATTCAGTTGGGCATATTCGCGTGGTCCTGTATTCATTTCAGCTGATCTATATATCCATCTTTTTTCCAATATCATACTGTTTTGATTATGTGACTGTATAGTAGGCTTTAATATTGGGTAGAGTGATTCTTCTCACTTTATTCTTTTTCTAGATGACTTTAGTTAATCTAGGTCCTTCAGTTTTCCAAATTAATTTCAGAATAAGTTTGTGTCTAGAAAAACCCTTTTCTGGGATTATTTAATTTAGTAGCTTTGTTAAGATATAATTGCCATACAATAAAACCACACATATTTAAAGTATACAATTTAGCATCTATAGCCATAGCAAAAGACTGAAAGTATAACCATGACAATAGCAGACATATAGGTGATTTGTTTTCTTCTTTATACTTTTCTCTGTTTTCACATTTTCTAAAATGCTGTGTGCATTTCACTTACAATTTAATACAATTTTTAGATATCAAAATAAATAAAGTATACGATTTAATAAGGTTCGACATGTGTACACACCCCCACAATTAAGATATGAGGTATATCCATCACCCTCCAAAGTTATTTCATGTCCCTTTGTAATCCTTCCTGTTCAGCCTTGTCTCAAGGCAACTACTGATCTGATTTCATCATTATACATTAGTTTGCATTTCTAAGAGTTTTACATAAATGGAATCATATGGAATAATTTATTCCTTTTTGATGCCAAGTGGTATTCTATTGTATGGGCATATCACAGTTTGTTTATTCATTTCCCAATGAAGGACATTTGAGTTGTTTCCATGTTTTGGCCAGTACAAATAAAGCTGCTATGAAATTCATGTACAACTATTTATTTTGACACATGCTTTCACGTTTTTTGGATAAAAATATAAGAATAGTATGGCTGGATCATATGGCAAATGTACGTTTAACATTTTAAAAATCTGACAAACTGCTTTACAAAATGGTTGTACTATTTACATTCCCATCAGCAATGTATGAGAGTTCTAGTTCCTCCACATCCTTGCCAACTCCTGGTATGATAAAAAGTTTACTTTTAGCCATTCGAATAGTCTGTATCTCATTGCAATTTTATTTACATTTCCCCAATGACTAATGATGTTTGAGCATCTTTTCATATGCTTGCTTGCCATCCATATATCTTCTTTGATGAAATGTCTGTTCATAGCTTTTACCCATTTTTTAATTGTGTTGTTTGTTTTCTTAGCGATAAATTTCAACAGTTCTTCATATATTTTGGGTACAAGTCCTTTATCAGCTATATGCTTCGCACATATATTCACTCATTCTGTGGACTATCTTTCTATTTTCTTCAACCTGTCTTTTGAAGAACTGAAAGTTCCTCAGGGCACTTGGGTGGCTCAGTCAGTTAAGCATCCGACTTCGGCTCAGGTCATGATGTCATGGCTCAAGTCCCACATCGGGCTCTGTGCTGATAGCTCAGAGCCTGGAGCCTGCTTCAGATTCTGTGTCTCCCTCTCTCTGCCCTTTCTTTGCTCACACACACTCTCTCTCTGTCTCAAAAATAAAAACGTTAAAAAAAAGTAAAGAACAGAAGTTACTCATTTTTATGAAGTCCAATTTATCAATTTTTTATGGATTATGTTTTGGTGTCGCATCTAAGAAAGTATTGTCCAACTCAAGTTTAAAGAGGCTTTTCCTGTTTTCTTTTTTTACAGTTTATTTGTTTATTTTGAGAGAGAGAGAGAGAGAGAGAGAGAGAGAGAGAGCACTCGAGCAAGGGAGGGACAGAGAGAGAGGAGAGAGAGGATCCCAAGCAGGCTCCGCACTTGTCAACCCAGGACCCAATGTGGGGCTCGAACTCATAAACCACGAGATCATGACCCAAGCTGAAATAAGAGGAGGATGCTTAAGCAACTGAGCCACCCAGGTGCCCCTTTCTTGTTTTCTTGTAGAAGTTTTATATTTAGGTTTATGATCTATCTAGAAGGATTATATTTAGGTCTATAATCCATTTCGAGTTAATTTTTTCATATTTTCAAGGTATTGATAGTTCTTTTTTCTCATATAGATATCCATCCAATTGTTCTAACACCATTTATTGAAAACATGATTCTGTCTCCATTCAATTGCCTACTCGCCTTTGTAAAAAAAAAAAATCCATCCATATATATATGTGAAAGTCTATAATCTAGACTTTTAATTTTGTTCATGCTGTGTATATTACCAAAGCTTTAAAAGAACTCTTGAAATCAGGTAATATTAGTCCTCTAACTTTGTTCTTTCTCAAAATTGTCTTAGTTATTCTATGTCCTTTGCATTCCCATATTAAGTTTAGAATCAGTTTATTAATTTTTACAAGAGCCTGAAGGAATTTTGGAGATTGCATTTGAATCTATAGATCAATTCAGGGAGAGTTGACACCTTAAGAATGCTGAGTGTTCTGTCGTATAAACATAATATATCTTTCCAATTATTTTGGTCTTCTTGTATTCAATATTCTGCAGTCTCCAATGCTCAGATTTTTCACATCTTTTGTCAGATTCATCCCTAAGTAATTTGGATTAGTTATTGGATTATTTATCACTAAGTATTTCGTGCCATTGTAAATAATATTGTTTTCTTAATTTTGATTATCAATTGTCCATTGATAGTATATAGAAACACAATTTTATGTATTGATCTTGTATTCTGCAATCTTGATAAATGCACTTAATGGTTTAAACATATTTTCTGGAAATTCCATTAGATTTTATACATAGACAATTATGTCTGTGAATAAAAGCAATTTTAGTTTTTCCTTTTCAATTTGATGTCTTTTATTTCTTTGTCCTGCCTGATTGTATTAGCTAGAATGTCTAATACAATGTTGAATAGAAGGGTAAAAGTGGACATTCTTTTTCCTCTTCCTGATCTTTCACCAATAAATATGATACTAGCTATAAGTTATTTTTGTTTTATAGATGCTTTTCATCAGATTGAGGAAAGTTCCCTTTTCTTCTTGCTTTGCTAAGAATTTATATCAGAAATGGATATTGAATTTTGTCAAGTGTTTTCTCTGTGTTTACTAAGATGCCCATGTGGTTTGTAGTTTTTAGTTTGGTAGCATAGTCAATTACACTGACTGGTTTTTAAGTGTTAAGCCATCTTTGCATTCCTGGGATAAACCCCACTTCGTCATAATTTATTATTATCTCTTATATATTTTTTTGATTCAATTTGATGAGCTTTTGTTTAGAAAACTTTTGTATCAAAACACAGCTTGACTTATAGGAAATATTTTATTGGTTATTATGAGCTGGAAAATATTTCCTCCTCTTCAATTTTCTGGAGCAGGTAGTGTAGAATTGGCACTGTTTCTTCTTGAAATTATTGGCAGAATTTACCAGTGAAGTCATTTGGGGCCTGGCATTTTTGCGTGTGAGAGGAAAGGTTTTTTGCTTTTTGCTTAATTTTTAGATAATTTTCTTCTCCTTTTTAAAAATTAATTGAAAAATATTTCTTTTGTGGGAAGTTTTTAAACTACCAATTGAATTTCACTAATGGGTGCCTGGGCGGCTCAGTGGGTTAAGCTTTTGACTTCAGCTCAGGTCACGATCTCGCGGTTCTTGAGTTCAAGCCCCACATTGGGCTCTGTGCTGATAGCTTGGAGCCTGGAGCCTGCTTGGGATTCTGTGTCTCCCTCTCTACCCCTTCTCCACTCACACTCTGTCTATCTCTCAAAAATAAATATTAAAAAAAATTAAAAATAAATAAATTTCACTAACACAGGGCTATTTAGGTTATCTAACTATCCTTATGTGAGATTTAGTAGGTTGTTTTTTTCCCCATTTACTCATTTTATCTAAATTGTCTAATTTATGGGCATATAGATGTTCATGTATTCTATTATCGTTTTAATATTTTGTGATATCCATCTCTCGTTTTTGCTATTAGCAATGCATGTCTTCTCTCTGTGTTCTTGGTCAGTCTGGCTAGAGGTGTATCAGTTTTATTGATGATGATTATTTCTTTTTTCCTGTTTTTTTTTTTTTTTTGGTTTTAATTTGCTCTTCTTTTTCTAGTGTCTTAAGGTTAAACCTGAGGTCATTGACTTTAGACCTTTTGTTCTTTTCTAATATAGCTACTTTTGTACTACAAATTTCCTTTTTCCCCCTACTTTAGCAGCATCACACAAATTTTGATATATTCTGTTTTCATTTTCATTAAGATTAAAATATATTCTGTTCTTTCTTTTTGGCTCCATCTCACAAACAGAACAGAACCATGAGATCATGACCTGAGCTGAAATCAAGAGTTCGGACACTCAACTGACTGAGCCACCCAGGGACTCTCCCCATCACCTACTTAACCTATCCTCCCACCCACCCCCCCTCTGGTAATCATCAGTTTGTTCTCTATAATTAAGAGTATGTTTCTTGGTTTGTCTTGCTCTCTCTTTTTCTCATTTGCTCCTTTGTTTCGTTTCTTAAATTCCACATGACTCGTGGGTTATTTATAAAGGTATTATTTTGTTTTCAAATATTTGGCAATTTTCCAGGCGTCTTTTTGTTATTGATTTCTAATTTAACTCCATCGTTAGCGGGACTACATACTTTGTATGAATTGAATCCTTTTAATTTTCTCGAGTTTCTTTTATTGCCTTAAATAAGGCAAATAGACCACTATTTGATGAATGTTCCATGTATACTTGAAAAGAACGTATTTTTTTCTGTCATCTGGTGGAGTGTTCCATAAATGTCAATTAGGTCAAATTTGTTGACAGTGTTGTGCAAATTTTCTATATCCTAACTGATTTTCTAATGTCCAAGTGTTGTGAGGAGGTATTGAAATCTCTAATCAAAATCATGGATTTGTCTATTTCTCCTTGTAGTTCTATCAATTTTTGCTTCATGTATTTTGAAGCTCTTTTTATTAGATACATAAATGTTTAGGAATGTTATTTCTTCCTGATGAGTTGAATCTTTTATAATTATGAAATGACCTTCCTAATGCTAGTAATATCTTTTTCTCTGAAATCTGTTTTATATTAATAGCCACACCAGATTTCTTTTGACCAGGGTTATCACGGTATTTTTCCCCATTCTTGTGCTTTTAACCTATTTGTAGCTTTATATTTAAAATATGTTTCGAGGTGCCTTGGTGCCTCAGTCAGTTGAGCATCTGACTCTTGATTTCAGCTTGTATCATGATCCCATGGTCATGGGATCAAGCCCCACATTGGGCCCCACATTGAGCATGAAACCTGCTTAAGATTCTCTCTCTCCTCCTCTGCCCTTCTCCCCAACTTGTGCACGCACTCTCTCTCTCTCAAATTAAAATTAAAATTAAAAAGAAAACAAAGTGTGTTTCTTATAAGCAGCAAATATTGGGTATTGATTTTTTATGCAATTTAACAATCTCTGCCTTTTCAATGAAATATTGAGGCCATTTTCATTTAATGTAATTTTATATGTGTCTAGACTTAAATCTATCACCTTGCTGTTTGTTTTCTATTTTTTCCGTCTGTATTTTGTTTCTTCTTTATTCATGTTGTGCCATCTTTTGATTTATTTAATTTTTATTCTTCCATTTTGTTTTCTTTTTTGGATTATTGGCTATAACTTTTTGTTCTGCTATTTTAATGGGTGCTGATTCTTCAGACATTATACATATAATAAGGAAATACTACAAACAACTTTATGTTTATAAATTTGACATCTTAGAGGAAATGGATCAATTCCTTTATAGTACAAATGATCAAAACTCACTCAGAAAAAAATAAATAATCCAAATTATCTAACATCTGTTAAGGAAAATTAATTTGTAGCTAAAAAGCTTCCAGGCCCAGATGGTTTCTATCACAATTCTACTAAACATTTGAGAAAGAAATAATATCATCATACACAATCTCTTCCAAAAAATAAAAGAGGAAGGAGAATTTCCCACCTCACAGTATGAGGCCTATGTTTCCCTAATATCAAAGCCAAGCAAAGACACTACATGGAAAGAAAACTACAGGCCAATGTTCCTCATGAACATAAAATGAGACCAGTCAGCATAGCTGTGCATTTTTCCAAATTCAGTTATGTAGGTGCATAATAGGTGGAGAGTTGGATTTAACCAGACTTGAGGTTTGCTCATTTGAACAAGAAGTGAGACGGGGCAAAGGAAGTATGAGAACATGTAGAGGCATTAATGTAATGATGACCACAGAATTTATGCTGGGTAGGGCAGGCAATGGGGACACAAGGGGAGTGAAAGTAATAGATTCAATGAGTGGGGCTGAAGTTTTGTTAGAGTGCGAGAATGATAAGGAATGTAGGAAGGAAAAGGTGATAGTTGAAAAATGGGATGCTTGAAATTGAGAGGAGGGGAATAGTTGTTTTTAGTAATTATAAGGCCAATGATTTGGCCATGTGGTTAGTGGATAAATAGATAAAATAGGGTGGAGATATTTAGGGGAGAAGAGGTCAAGAAACTGAGACGCCAGACTATCAAAAAGATCATCTATGTGGATACTAAAATAACCAAGAATTAAGACAGGAATAGTGTTACAGGGAGTAACAGTGAATCGGGTGCTAAAATCTTCAAGGAATAAGTGTGAGTGATTCAGGGATCAGTGATCACCCTGAGGACAGATAGTGAATGACATAATCTGGGGACATGAGATTCAAAGCTGGGGGCTGTCACTGAAGAAAGAGGAGAATGTCCTGGAAGTGACAATGAGGAGGATACGTTTTCCACTTTCAGGCCTTGTGGCACTAAATGTGTGGGAGAGGACAGCACCATTTAAGATGGCTTCAGGGGCATCTGGGTGGCTCAGTCGGTTGAGCGACCGATTTCGGCTCAGGTCATGATCTCGCAGTCCGTGAGTTCGAACCCGGCGTCGGGCTCTGTGCTGGTGGCTCAGAGCCTGGAGCCTGCTTCGGATTCTGTGTCTCCCTCTCTCTCTGCCCCTCCCCCTGCTCATGCTCTGTCTCTCTCTGTCTCAAAAAATGAATAAACATTAAAAAAAATTAAAAAAATAAATAAATATTTAAAAAAAAAGAGGGCTTCAGGGACACTAAGGATCTTAGAGGAGAGTTCGATTTCAGTTAAGCAAGAAAATGAAGGGAATATACAAAGAAGCTATTGCAGATACAGGAGAATTTGGTGATGATTGTCCACAAATTCACAAGGCATATTGGAGGATTTCAAAAGTTGGAGAGGAGGGAGATAGAGTCATAAATGATATGCAGAACTGTCTGACTACACTCAAATTGAAGGATGGCTTGAGAGTCTTAGGGTGACTTAGGATGACTGACATCAGAAAACAGTAACAGTAGGAAATGTGTGTGGAGGAGAGAGAAAGATTGATTGATTGATTACAAGGAATTGGCTCACATAACTATGAAATTAGATGAGGACTGGCTAAGAAGATCCAAAATGCATAGAGCAGGCAGTCAGAAAAAGGAGATGGCAGGCAGGTTAGAACCCATGGCACAGGCTGAAATAATTGTCTTTAGGCAGGAAGAGAAGATCATAAGCACGATGGAACTCTATGGTCATACCAGCTAAAGCTGTGCTCCACAGGTAGAAATTGTTCTCTCTCCCAGGGAAATATCAGCTCTGTTTTTATGGCCTTCCAATGGATGCAGTTAAGTTCACCCACATAATTCAGGGAAAAAAAATTCCTTCAAGTTAACTTACTAGAGGGTTTATTTTTTGTTTTTTTTTTTTAATGTTTATTTATTTTTGAGAGAGAGAGAGCACAAACTGAGGAGGGGCAGAGAGAGAGGGAGACAGAATCTGAAGCAGGTTCCAGGCTCCAACCTGTCAGCACAGAGCTTGATGTGGGGCTCAAACTTGTGAAACACGATATCATGACCTGAGCTGAAGTCGGATGCTTAACCGACTGAGCCACCCAGGTGCCCCCTAGAGGGTTTAGTTTTATCTGCAAAATATCTTCATAGCAACACCTAGATCAGCATTGGACTAATAACTGTAGCCTAGCCAAATTGACACATCAAAAAAGGCATCACATTATTAATTTTTCCAATCCATAAATAAGGGATATCTTTCCATTTATTTTTGTCTTCT
This sequence comes from Paguma larvata, assembly GCA_030068075.1. Lineage (NCBI taxonomy): Eukaryota > Metazoa > Chordata > Mammalia > Carnivora > Viverridae > Paguma > Paguma larvata. The sequence goes on along the minus strand of CM057830.1, from coordinate 52,903,007 downwards.
TCAGTTTCTTTCAACAACATCTTATAGTTTTCAGTGTATGGTTTTTTTTTTTCCCTCCTTGGTTAAATTTATTCACAAATACATTATTCATTTTGATACTAATTGTAAATGGAATTATTTTCCCTTTTTTAATTGAAAAAATACTACTTTTGAAATCTTTATATGAGGATATTAATTTAAACCATATCTGACATTATTAGAATATTTTCATGTTGATCTTTTTTTTTTTTTTTTTTTAGCATTTACTTATTATTTTGAGAGACAGAGAGAGACAGAGCATGAGTGGGGGAGGAGCAGAGAGAGCGGGAGACACAGAATCTGAAGCAGGCTCCAGACTCCGAGTTGTCAGCACGGAGCTCGACGTGGAGCTCCACGTGGGGCTCGAACTCACAAACTGTGAGATCATGACCTGGGCAGAAGTCTGACGCTTAGCTTAACCGACTGAGCCACCCAGGCGCCCCTCATGTTGATCTTTTTAACCACTCTTGTCATTCTCCCCTTTACACTGAGGGAGTTTTACACTAAGGGAACTTTGTAATGGACCTTGTTGCAAATAAGATTAGAAAGGGAATTCTAAGTCCCTTTCCTCTTTTGCCACATCCTTGATCTCCCAATATGATACTGTTTCTGAACTCATATCTAGCTATAGTTGAATTGGGAGAGAAAGGCCTATAAGTTTGGGTGTCTGGGTCTTCTTGATAAATAAAGGGTTCCCTGGTGACCCTCTTTTCCTAAGGACACGAGTATACAAAAGCAATGCCATTAATGCTCATTCATGCCAGCCACGAACTGATGTGAGTATGGGTAGCTTTATGGAGCCCTCACACAGAGAGAAGGGATGTTTACATCTCCTTTCCTCTCCTTTCTCATCCTCCAAAGCAAAACTCGGATCCACTCCTGTCCTGAAAAGTACCATCCCCTCTCCAATGGGCATCTCCAGAGACAATGGATTAAATGAAGCCTCCTATTGAGTGATATTATTTTCTTAATTTCTTCTTCAGATAGTTCTTTGCTAGTGTATAGAAATACAACTAATTTTTGCATGTTTATTTCATCTCCTGCAACTTTACTGAATTTGTTCATTCTAATAGTTTTTTTTTTCTTTTTGCTGGAGTGTTTAGAGTTTTCTATATATAAGATCATGTCATCTGCAAATAACTTCTTCTTTTCTGATTTGAATGCCTTCAGATTCAGTGCAATCTCTATCAAAATTCCAATGGCATTTTTCACAGTAATATGAAAAACAATCCAGAAATTTGGATGAAACCACAAAAGACCGTGGACAGCCAAAGCAATCTTGAAACAGAAGAACAAAGGTGAGAGCATCAAACACTTCTGATTTCAAACTATACTAAAAAGCTATAGCAAAGAAAACAGTATGGTACTAGCAAAAAACAACAACAAATCGGACACATAGACCAATGGAACAGAATTGAAAGCACAGAAATAAACAAACACATATGTGGTCAACTAACTATGACAAGGGTGCCATGAGTGCATAATGGGTAAAGGGCAGCTTCTTCAATAAATGACATTGGGAAAACTGGACAGTTAAGTTCACTCAAAATGGATTAAAAATGTAAATATAGGATATAAAACCATAAAACTCATAGAAAAAAAAAACAGGGAAAAAAGCTCCTTGACTTTGCTTTTGGTGATGATTTTCTGGTAATGACATCAAAACCACAGGCAAAAAAAAAAGCAAAAATAAACAAGTGGGACTACATCAAACTAAAAAGATTCTACATAGCAAAGATACAAAATTAAATGGCAACCCACAGAATAAGAGTAATTATTTGCAAACCATTTATCTGAAAAGGGGTTAATATCCCTATCCTATCAAAATACCAACAGCATTTTCCACAGAACTAGAACAAACAATCCTAAAATTTGTATGGCATCTTTGTATTTAGGTCCATCTTATTACTTGTTTTGTTTCTGGAGATTTTCTCTGATCTGTTCTCGCCTTCGTTACTTTTGGTCTCTCCTTTGCACTCAAAGGGTCCACTATAACATTTCTTGCAGGTCTGGTTTAGTGGTCATACACTTCTTTTGATTTTGTTTGCCTGGGAAACTCTATCACTCCTTGTATTCTGAATGATAGACTTGTGGGCTAGAATATTCTTGGATGCAGATTTTTCCCATTCAGCACTTTGTAATTTATTTTTATTTTTTTTAATGTTTATTATTTTTGAGACAGAGAGAGACAGAGCATGAGTGGGGGAGGGACAGAGAGAGAGGGAGACACAGAATCCGAAGCAGGCTCCAGGCTCTGAGCTGTCAGCACAGAGCCCGACGCGGGGCTCGAACTCACAGACTGTGAGATCATGACCTGAGCCGAAGTCGGACGCTCAACCGACTGAGCCACCCAGGCGCCCCCCATTCAGCACTTTGAAGATATCATGCCACTCCCTTCTGGCTTGAAAGTTTCTGCTGAACAATCCCCCTGCTAGCCTTATGGAGTTTCTCTTGTATGTTGTCTTCTTTTTCTTGCTCCTTTTAAATAGTTTTGTTTATCACTATATTTTGCAAATTTAATTACAATATCTCTTGGTGCGGATGTGTTTTTGTTGATTTTGATGGGAGTTCTCTGTGCTTCCTGTATCTGGATGCCTCTTTCCTTCCCCAGATTAGGGATGTTTTCAGCTCTTATATCTTTGAATAAATTTTGTGGCTCCTTTCACTCTCTTCTCCTCCTCCTCCTCCTCCTTCTCCTCCTCCTCCTTCTTTTTCTTCTGGCTCTCATAATACACATGTTTGATGAAGTCACTGATTTCCCTAAGTCTATTCTTGTGTTGCTTAATTCTTCTTTCTCTTTCTTGCTCAGTTTGATTACTTTCCATTATTTTTGTCTTCTAGGTCATTTATTCATTCCTCTGCTTCTTCCAGCTTGCTGTTCATTCCATCAGGTTTGTTTCCCATTTTATTTATGGAGTCCTATATCTCTGCTTTGTTATTCCTCATCTTTATATGAAGGGTCTCACTCATGTCTTCCATTATTTTCAAGTCCAGTGAGTATTGATATGATCATTGCTTTAAATTATCCCTCAGACATATTACTCATACCTTTCCACTTAGATCTCTGGCTATGATCTTATCCTGTTCTTTCATTTGGTATAATTTTTTCTGTCTTCTCATTTTGTCTAAGTTTCTGACTCTGTCTCTGTTTTAGGAACATCACCTACATCTCATGTATTTGAGTGTTATGGCCTTATGAAGAACAGGTCCTGTTGTACCCTACCATGTAGTGTCCCCTTTCCTTCAGGGCCTTGTGCTCCAAGAGTGTCCAATGTGTCTTGCATGTGCTCTGGTATTTGGTGGTGGCTGCTTTATCCTTCAGGTCAGTTGTCTACAGAGGCTTTCTTTGCCTGTCATGGGAAGTGTTTGGTCCCTGGACTGAATGTGGTGCATTTTAACTAGGTTTGTTGTCATCAGTTTGTGAAATGAGACCTGTTGTTATTGCCACCAGAACTGAGGCTCCACAAAACTCCCATGTCAGGAGACAAGTGTGATCAGGCTTTGGACCAGTCTTCTGGGAGAGGGAGCCTGTCATGCTGGGACTGAAGCAACTGTGACTGGGAAGGGCACTTCCACTAGACTGTGGGAGTAGGTGTGTCTTAGTGTAAGAAAGTTAGGTAGCAGGTGTCAATGCTGCACTGGTTCCCAGAGGTGGCTCTGTGCTTATGCTGCCGGTGTGTGTGTGTGTGGTGGAGAGAATGGTGCTTGCCAGTTTCATTATTCCCAGAGGGGTCTCTCCATGAACACTGTCTCTCTGGGATGCACTGTGAAATGAGCAAATAACCTCCCCACTGTGTGCACCAGACTCTCTTCAGATCAGTGTTTCCACACTGTATGTCTGCAGTTGCTTATCTTCCTTCTTTCCAAGAGTAGTGCAATGCCCTACAAGCTCTTTCCCAAGCAAACTTTCTGACCTTTGAAACTCCAGGCTTTAAGCCTCACTGGCTTCCTGAAGTCATAAAATTTGGCCCCTTTCACTTTCCAACCAATGGGGATTAGTATTGCCCATGCACCTGCTTATGTGCTATTCTGTCTCTTGCCTTCCTCCACAACTGTGACTGCTTGCCCACCATGGTGGCCATGATCCAGTTTTCTCCCAATCCACATCTCCATACTTCCTAACTTCTTTGATGTGGCCTCTTCCTTACCTTTAGTTGTGGAGTTGGTTGTTTTTGTTTTTTTGCTTGTTTGTTTTTGCCAGTCTTAAGGTCAATTTATGGGGTATTTAGAATGGTTTGTTAATTATCTAGTTGTATTCATGGAATGAAGCAAGCCTAGAGTCCTCCTACTCTGCTGTCATCTTCAAACTCTCTGGCAGCAGGCTAATTCTGAACTTCAGCCACTAGTGAAAAGTTCCTTATATGTTTTCAGGCTTGGCAGGTGGTGAGTGAGGCTGACGATGAAAGCTAAAGAGCTTCAGTTCCTACAAATGTGTAATTCTCTAGCAGGCAGAGATGAACAGCTAGAGCTCCATGTCTCCTTTAATCAGATCTTAGTTCAAATATTACTGCTTCAGAAAGACCTCCTCTGACCGCTGTGGCTAAAATGTCCCTCAACACATAGCAGTGCCTCACCAAGTCATTCTTTATCCCATTACTCTGTTTTAGTTTCCTCATCATTTGAAAATATGTGAGGTATTTGTCTATCGGATCACTTTCTGTGTCTCTCCACTAGAATATAAGCTCCACAAAAGCAAGGACTTTGCCTCATTCTTCACTGTATTTTTGACCCCTCAGAACAGTGTTCGACACATAATAGTTGTTCAATAAAGATATTTTGAAGCTCAAGGTGAAGTAACCAGACCAATAATGACTTAAGTGTGAAGAACCACTTCCCATTTTTTCTCAGAGGAAAAAGAAAAGCCCAAGTTTAATTTAGACAGTGATTAAACAATTGAGTTTAGTGACAAAGATACGAATTTATTCTTGTATTTCTATTTCTTTCAATTTTACTCTAGCCAGTACATAACCTTCTCTTATGTATTGCTTATAACGAGCAGATGTTTTCTATCTTAATAGGTTCTTTTGAACCAGAACAATTGCCAAAGGAGCTGAAGTGCTAATCTATAATTGCCTCTATCTATTCAGGAAGAAAGTGTTGTCTTCTGTCTATAGTCAAATCTGTAGACTACAGATTAGCATAATCCTAAACACAATGTTTCTGAAGGGATGTCTAAGGACCTTTAACATCAGAATCACTTATCAAAAATGCATATTTCTGGGCATCATTCTGGAACCATCAAATCATAATTGGAGGGAGAATCAAGAATCTGCATTTTTTTTAAGTTTATTTATTTTGAAAGAGAGAGAGAGAGAGAGAAAGAGAGAGAGAGAGTGTGTGTGTGTGTGTGCATGTGAGAGAGAGAGAGAGAGAGAGAGAGAGAGAGAGAGAGAGAGAAGTAGGATAGGGACAGAGAGAGAGGGAAAAAGAGAATTCTAAGCAGGATCTGCACTTTTAGTGTGAAGCCCAATGCGTGGCTTGAACTCACAAACCATATCATGACCTGAGCCAAAATCAAGAGTTGGACACTTAACCTACTGACCTTCCCAGGAGCCTCAAGAATCTGCATTGTCCACAAGTTCTCCTGTCATATAGATGACAAGAACTGATAATCAGACAACTGGCCTGAAGAACTAAGATTTTATTCTATTTGTAAGTTAACAAGTTAGCATGTCATGATTTCATGGATGGCTGACAGAAGACATGAAATTCCTGGGTCAGAGACAGGAGTTAATGATTATGATGATGATGGTGATGATGATGTAGTTATTATTATTACTCAGAAATATCAGCAACCAGAGTATCAACATGTGTGTCAGTTTCCCATGCTTTAATTTTACAGGATGACATGAGGAGGGCCAAATGATGCAAGAACATTCAGTGCGTTGTCTTACAAAAGAAAACCCAACTTAGAGAACCTAAATTTTTTTTATAATGGGCAATAGGTATGCCTGATCTTTACTCTAGAAAGAGAGATTATCTTTGCTATATTAGACAGAAATAAATTTGTCCTTTGTTCTGGAGGGGGATACAATCTACCTTGCAAGGCTGTTCGCTGTGCAAATATCCTTGAAAAGATAGTCTGGAGTGCAGGCAGTCAATGCCTCTACTCACAAGACATGCAGAGATCTATGGAGAACTATTTCCTAAGAGTTCTAATGGCCACTCAAGTTTGGAAATCATTGCCCCAGAATGACTCAGCCATATCTACAGAGCTATCTTTGTACCCCCAAGCCTGTTAGGACCTGGCGAATATTGTACCCTTCTCTACTCCTCTCAGCTTGACACAGCGTCTCTCCTCTAGCCATGTTTCTGTCATGCTATTCTCTTCAAGGTAATCTTTTGCTCTGGAAAATAAACCCACAAGCTTGCTCTGAGGCACCAGGGGCTCCCACTAAAAGATTTGTTTGAAGAAGTAGGAAAGTACCTGGAAGGAAAACACATAACAGTGAAAAAAGAGTACAAACATTTATTTGTTAAGAAAACAGCTATTTATCGAGTACCTACTGTGTCCTAGAACTGTGCTGGGCACTGGGGATATCAAGATTCATTCATTACTCGGCGGTGGCCACTGCATAGACCAGGCTTCACTGCTAGCAGGCCTCGCTCTGCTTCCTCTGCAACCATATCTGACAAATCGGGTATGGCTGAGATTGAGTAATTTGATAAGTTGGAATTGAAAAAGATGAAAACACAGGAAAAAATTCACTGCCTTCAAAAGAAACGATTGAATAAGAGAAGAAAGCAGGTGAATCCTGATGAGATGTGTGCCACCAATATGCACTGTACATTCCACAGGCATGGCCTTCTTATTTTATTTTTTTAGTTGTTTAACTTTGTAAGATGCAAAGAGGTTGGATCGAGTTTAAATGACTGTGCTGCCCTTTTTCACAGCAAAGAATCAAGAACTGCTGACAAGGAAGGCCATTCCTGCCTCTCCCATCTGCCAGTCTGGCTGTCAGGGAAGGAAAAGAACTTGCATGTTGGTGAAAGAAGAAGCTGGATGGGACAGCAGTGAAATATAGAGTAAAAACCAAGCCGGTCCAAGGCATCCTGAAGCCTGTAAAATGCAGTTTAATCAGAATGCCATTTTTTTATTCAAATGATTTTAATGATTAGAACGCACAATTTTTAAAATATGTGAATAAAATGTATTAAAGACTGAAAAAAAGATTCATTCATTCAACACATATTTTGGGAGTGCCTACTATGTGCCAGGTACAAGTTAAAATAAACCTTATAGAAATAAAAATACTGCCATTCCCCTCAAGAAAGTTAATAAAGGAGACAGCTCCGTAAAAAATAATTGTGCAATGGGGTGATACATGCTACAATAGAAGTGATGTACAAGGTGCATGAGTGACACTGAGAAAAGAATAGCCAATTCTGCTTAAAGAAGGTAAAGTTGAGGGGTGCCTGGGTGGCTCAGTAGGTTGAGCATCCGACCTTGGCTCAGGTGATGATCTCAAGGTTCACGAGTTCGAGCCTCGCGTTGGGCTCTGCTGACAGCTCGAAGCCTGGAGCCTGCTTCGGATTCTGTGTCTCCCTCTTTGTCTGCTCCTCCCCTGCTCATACTGTCTCTCTCTCTCCCTTTCTCTCTCTCTTTCTCTGCCTCTCCTTCACTTGTGCTCTGTCTCTCTCTCTCTATCTCTCAAAAATAAATAAACATTTAAAAAATAAAAAAAAAAGAAGGTAAAGCAGGGCATGGTAAGGCAAGGCATGGCAGGGAAGGGAAGGCTTCATCACAGAGAGGATGATTATACTGAGTATTGAAGCATGTGTAGGGGTCTTTCAGGTGGACAGGGGTTTCCAGTTGGAAGGATGAACATGGACAAAAACATAGAGGCATAGAACAGAATGATGTGGTTAGACAAGTTCAAGTAGTTTGGTAAAGGTGGAGTTTGAGGTGTGAAAGTAAAAATGAAAAGATGATAGTTGTGTGGTAGACTAGGCCTGGATCTTGCAGGGTCTTATTTACCATACTGAGAAAGCTGGGTGTATCCTAGAGGTAATAGGGCTTCACTGAGGGGCAAACCACGATGTGCAAAATTAGATTTGTACTTTTGCAAAAACAGCAGAATAAAAAATGATAAATGGGAGTTTACTAAGTAGATTTGGTAGGGTATACTGAGAGTGGTCCATCGAGAGAACAGCATGTGAAAAGGAACAGATGTGTGAAGGAATATGGTGTGTTCATGGAACAGAAAGTAGCTTGATGTGGCCAGAATGTTCATGTATGGGTGTTAATGAGAGAGTGATAAGGTAGCAAAGGTCATGAGGATGGCAGACGATGAAGGGCATTATAGAGGGCAATGTCATGAGGTGGTTTAAGAGCCTGGACTCTGGAGCCATGCTGCTAACATTTGAATTCCATTTCTTGAGTGTGACCTTAGGAAAATTATGGAATCCTCCTCATCTCAGTTTTCTCATATGTAAAATGAGGACAATTACAACAACTACCTCAAAAGTTTGAAGATGAAATCTTTCAATATGAAAAATCAATTTGCATGTTCTCAGCATTGAGGAAATATATAAACGTTAGTTGCTTTTAGGCCATATTAAGAAGTTTGAACTTATTTTGGGGGGCAATTGGGAAGTCTCTGATGGCCTTTGAATGGAGAGGGTATACTCAAAGTGATTTAGGAATAGTGACTAAGTGGTAGTGTGGGCAGGATGGCCTGCATGAGAAAGAAACTAGAGGCATGAAGCCCTGTGAAGAAAATGTTGCAGAAATCCAGGAGAAAAATTGAGGTTCGACTACAGGGAGTGATAATAAGATGGGGAAGAAGAGACATACATCAGAAGTTTGAGGCAAACTGACAGAACTTGGAAAGAGTTGGGTAATGGTAATGAAAAAAAGGAAGGTTCATATTCAGTTAGGGGTCCCAGGTTAGTTCTATGTTTGAGTGTGCCATGCCAACTTTTCCTACCTTATGTTCTCCCTTTCTGGTTCCAGTTGCAGTGACTGCCCAACTCTGTTATACTTTCTGACTTTGTTAAAGTTCTGTTCTTCTCCAGACTCAGGCCCTCTATTACAAAAGAGGAGTTAAAAAAATAAAAGAAAACAAAAACACCATCTGAGATTTCCTGGGAAAGCTGATAGAACAATGCTGACCTACAGACTCTTAGTCAATCTCTTACCACTGCTGCCAAATACCTAACAAAATTAATAAAGATAAATCATAATTATAAAAAAACTAACAATTTCAACAGCAATAAACAAACGAGGAAAAGAGTAAAGCTTCAAAATGTAAATTTCCAAAAGTGGCAGCCAAGAAAGAAAACTGAAGACCCTGGGACGGTGCTAAAATATTCCTAACTGTTTCACGCCCCAGAAACAGCACTTAGGGAAAAAGGCAAGTCATCAAAATCCTATAAGTCATCGCTAAACCCTACCCATTTGGAGAGTAGTCAATGGGAGTTTGGAATGGGCAGGGGAAAGTGTTGAGGAAGCATTTGAGGAAGAGTCCAGAACATACCTTCAAGAGAAGCCCCAACATATTACTGTAGGATTTCAGCCAAAGAAGAGGGTGCTATCAGGATTTGTTACTTTCTAGAGGTTCTCTCCCTCCCTATGTCTTAGGAGTATTGAGTCAAAGCTTTGGGAGTGGAATATACTCCTGGCAAGTTTAAATGGGCCATGTATAGACATTTAATAAAACATCAGAAGACAGAGATCAAAGTCCAGGCACCTCAGCAAGAAAGGCATAACTCTAGCTGAGTTTTCCCTTCTCATAATTTACCTGAAGTCTACAGAATAGTGAACAGAGCATTCTGCTTTCAAACGAGACCTTGGACGGGTATACAAAAAGGTCCTAGATACACTGGGAAGGTTGTTATGGAGAATTCAACCAAATTATATCAAAGCAAATAGAAGCCCTGGCAGGACCTGCCCATGTTAAGCCCAAATAAGGGGAAAGAAATGGCCTGGTTACCATGCCAACATACCACTACAACCAAAGAAGAAAAGGGAAGAAACATAGCATGCAAACAAGAGATTAAATCCATATGGAGCAGCAATTACAGTCTTGGGCATTTATGCTAGAGAAATGAAAACACAAAAACCTAGTCACACAAAGACCTGTGCACGAATGCTCCATAGTAGCTTTCCTTCATAATTACTCCAAAGTAGAAGCAATCCAGATGTATTTCAATGAGCAAATGGTTGAACAAACTATGGTACACCCATACCATGGATTACTACTTAGCAATAAAAGGAATGAACTGTTGATACACACAATAACTTGGATAGAACTCCAGGTTATTATGCTGAGTGAAAAAAGTCAATCCTTGGGGCACTTGGGTGGCTCAGTCGGTTAAGCATCTGACTTCAGCTCAGGTCATGATCTCACAGTCCGTGAATTCGAGCCTCTCATTGGGCTCTGTGCTGACAGCTCAGATCTTGGAGCCTGCTTCGGATTCTGTGTCTCCCTGTCTCTCTCTGCCTTTCCCCACTTGTGCTCTTTCTATCTCTCTGTCAAAAATAAATAAACATTAGAAAAAGCCAACCCTTAAAGGTCACAAACTGTATAATTCCATTTAAACATTTTTAATGTTTAATTATTTAGAGAGAGAGGATGCACACGCTCAAGTAGGGGAGGGGCAGAGAGAGAGGAGGAAGAGAGAGAATCTAAAGCAGGCTCTGGGCTGTCATTGTGGAGACTGATGCAGGGCCACATACCATGAACCATGAGATCACGACCTGAGCCAAAATCAAGAGTCAGATATTTAACCAAATGAGCCACCCAGGTGCCCCTGTATAATTCCATTTATATAACATTCTCTAAATGACAAAGTTAGAGAAATGGAGAAGTTAGAGATAGTAAAGATCAGGAGGAAGGGTGTAGTTATAAGTCAACACGAAGGATCCTTGTGGTGTTGTAAATTGCATAAAGGTACACACACACACGCGCGTGCAGGCACACACAAATGAACATAAATAAAACTGGGGAAATCTGAATAAAATGGATAAATTGTATCAATGTCAATATCCTGGTTATGATTTGTACTGTAAGATGCAAAATGTTACTGTTGGGAGAAACTGGTTAAAGAGTACACAGGATCTCCCTGTATTATTTCTTACAAGTGCATGTGAAGCTACAATGATCTTCATAAAAAGTTCAATTAAAATAAAGACACATGGAAGAAAACATAACAGAAGAAACACACAAAACATTCTGAGCATTTTGCATGTTAGAACTCAATAAAACATGAATACAATAAACAAAAACTCAAAGACAAGTTAATAAACAACAGAATGAGGATATGGCAGAACTAAAGGAACATAGTAAGAGCCAAAACAGTACTATTTTAGAACTAGTAAATTAATTAGAAACAGTGTGGCTCAAAATAGCCATGACTAGAAATAGAATCACTGATATGAAAGGAAGTATTGTGATAATCATAGTGAATCAAAGCTAAAGGACAAAGGGGTTAATTTTATCATAGGATAATAGTCATGGAAAATGAAGACAATCTAACAAGGCTGGCTAGCATTCCTAAGGTCTATGGTGAATTCAAAAAATTGTGCAGAAAAGGTATTTAGGAATATAAATAGAAAAAAATTTGCTGAAATAAAAGAACCAAATCTGTAGACAGAAAAGATATACTATGATCCATAAAAAAAGGAAAGAAAGAAAGAAAGAAAGAAAGAAAGAAAGAAAGAAAGAAAGAAAGAAAAGCATGATTGAACATCAAGGATAAGTAAATAAATGATTCTCCAGATGTATAGACAGAAAAAAAGCAAGATATTTATATGAAGGAAAAAAATCAGCCTGGCTTCAGACTTCACAGTAATATTCAATGTTCAGTAATATTCAAATGATGGAGTAGGTCTATAAAATGTTGAATAAAAGTTTAAGTAAGACTCAAACATAAACCCAGCCAACTACTTTTTCAAATAAAAAGGTAACCTGTAGCACTCAGGGAATATAGTATTCATGTTTACTTATTTTTGACAGAGAGAGCGAGAGTCAGAGAGAGAGGGAGACACAGAATCCAAAGCAGGCTCCAGGCTCTAAGCTGTCAGCACAGAGCCTGAGCTGGGGCTCAAACTCAGAACAGTGAGATCATGACCTGAGCTGAAGTCAGATGCTTAACCAACTGAGCCACCCAGTGCCCCATGGAATACAGCATTCGTAAAACCTTCTACAAAATCCAACCAACCAAAAGAAAAAAATCAAATAAAAAAATCTGGGAGCAGGGATGTCTGGGTGGCCAACTCTTGGTTTTGGCTCAGGTCATGATATCACAGTTTTGTCAGTTCGAGCCTCACGTTGGGCTCTGTGCTGGCAGCACAGAGCCTGCTTGGGATTCTCTCTCTTTCTCTTTCTCTGCCCCTCCTCCACTTGCTCTGTTTCTCTCAAAATAAATAAACTTTAAGAAAATCTGGGAAGAGATAAACCATGACAGAAGAATATAGATGGAGTAATTACTTTGTTTAAGTAAATGCTTATACTACATATACACCCCCTAAATAACAGACTTGATGCTGGTGACAAAGCAGCATGTGACAGTTAATAACACTGACAGAGCAATGATATAACTAATAAAAATATGGAGGTTGGGGGGAGGAGATGAGAGGAGGTATAACAGTGATAATCTTATCTTTACTAGTGTGAAGTCAATATCTCTTGAGGTGAAATAATATTTATCCAAAGGTTAGCAATTCCTTTGGTTTCATTTTAGTCTTCTATTAAATTCAAGCAAAATTACATTGAATATTTTTAATAAAACTGGCCTGTGCACTATGATCCTATTTTCATAATATCTTTTTTATCTAGCCATCCATCCATCTCTTTTCTGAATATGTGCATAGAGAGATGTCTGAAACAATGTTCACTAAATATTACCGCTGATTATTTATGGACGGTAGAATTTTGGGCTATCTATTGCTTTTTTACTTTTATAAAAACAGTAATATCATTTTCTTTTTCTTTCCTTGGAAGAAAGAAAACTGTATTTGTTCTTTGGCTGTACTGGAATCAAATTTTATCTGATATGGCATGATACTAATGGACCATATCAGAACCTTGTATATCTTAAGTTCATACAGAAATGTTCTTTATGATGTGGAATGACATCTCCCTATTGTGAGGGAATATGCAGTGGTCAATTAAATATGCAATTAGCACCCACAGTGGGTCTGACCCTGTGCTGGGCCTTATAGGGGAAACACAGCTTCCAACCTTGAATGAACTTTCAATTCAGTTGAAAAGACAAAATGCATATTAGAGAGAAGTTTCTCACCAAAGGTACATATGTCAAAGTACGGGAAAACAGTTCAACTGTTTAAAAAAGAAAGCAAATGGGTACTTATTCTAGATACAGAAAATACAAAAATGCAATGCATGAGGCACAGTCTCTGTACTCAAGGAATTTATAATTCAGTTGGGAAGACAAAGTATAAATATATGATTTTATTATATATGATAGTTGTTAAGATGCAAGTATGCCAGTAGTACAATGTGAACCAAAAAGTGAATAAAAGCCATAGTACTGAATCGGTAAGGACAGAAATTGAGGAGCTGGATACAGCTCACATTTAACTTCGTGAAGGGTTTTGTGCTAGCCTCCACTTTCTGTTTACCGTATTTTCACCATGTCATTGTAATGGATCCTTTGTTTAGTGTCATTCCCCAATGAGACCATGGTTCTTTGACAGTTCAGCTTGGTAAACATTTGAGGCCTACTGTGTGCCAAGGCTTGTGTTAGAGAACCAGAAATAAATATATAATGTGCAGTTCCTTCCTCAAAAAGGGGGAAAAGGAGGCAACTATCATTTGTCAAAAACCAGTTGTGCTAGGCAGTGTGCAGGAGATTTCTTATGTCATCTTATTTAATCTTTGCAACAACCCTATGAGATAAATAGCGTTATCTTTTCACGGAAGGAAACACTAAAGCCCAGAGAAATTAAATATCTAGGTGGAAGTCACACAACTGATAAGTGGTAGGGTAGATATTTGCATCTATATCTGTACTAAAGGCAGTGTCCATCTAATGGGAAGAGCAGGCATTTATAACTCACAGTGTTATTCAAGGACACCTGCCATAAAAGGTATTAACAGAGTACTCTGAGTGCTAGGAGGGATCCAAAAAGACTTCTCCGCAGTGACTCATTTTTGAGGAATAAGGGTGAAGCTGGGGCTGAGGGGCATTCTAGCAGACAGAAGAGAATGAATTTCTAAGAACAAATAGCTACCATAATGTCTTTAAAATAATGATTTGAGGGGTGCCTGGGAGGCTCAGTTGGTTGAGCGTCCAACTTTGGCTCAGGTCACGATCTCACCATTCCCAGTTCCTGAGTTCGAGCCCCACATCGGGCTCTGTGCTGAAAACTCAGAGCTGGGAGCCTGTTTCAGATTCTGTGTCTCCCTCTCTGTCTCTGCCCCTCCCTCCGCTCGTCTCTGTCTCTCTCAGAAACAAACTCTTAAAAAAAAAAAACAAAACACTTAAAATTTTTTTTTAAATGATGATTTGAAAAATTTGAACTTCTTCACCAGGAATCTGAGCAGGAAAAAAGTAAATGTAATTGTATTAGCGGTATCTAATCCATTAAATTATTTTGAAAATATAATTAACTACAGTTGTAAAGTTTTAGCTATTTTCTTTCTTTTTTAATGTTTATTTATTTATTTTGAGAGGGGGAGGAGGGACAGAGAGAGAGGGAGAGAGAGAGAGAATCCCAGGCAGGCTCCACACTGTCAGTGCAAAGCCTGATGTGGAGCTCAAACCAACGAATCATGAGATCATGGCCTGAGCCGAAGTTGGATGCTTAACCAAGTGAGCCACCCAGGTGCCCCAAAATTTCTTCTGATTTTCTTACTTCTCTACATCTCTCCTCTACATAGTAGCCTCAAATCTTGTTGCACTTTTCTCCCAAAGTAAGGTCTTGAAAATACTTGTTTATACCTTGACCTCCTCTGAGGATGTTGCCAGGGAATATTAATCCCAGTGACAGGCAAAGCAGAATGAGGACTTTCTGTGCCAAATCACCCTAACATGAATCATCTTAGCTGGGAGTTTCCTTTAGAGGCCAATCTTTCCCCACCTCTGGGTCTTTAGAAAAATCCAAATGAGTCTCAGACAAGTGGCCAAAGGAGAGTGTTACTACCTTAAACTTCTAGAAGGTTGCCCCTGCCCTCCCAGCTCACTGATGTAGATCTTCTTGAGTGTTTTGAGATCTCTAGGTGTCTCTTTTCCTTTCCTCTAGATTCTGAATATGCCAAAACAAGCATATTCATTCATCCACCTGTTCACTCATCCAAGTCCACATCCATCCACTAACCTACCCACCTACACTCAACAAATATTCACTAAATTACCATGTGCCAGATATAATGCTAGCTATCGGGATGGGGATAAGAAACAGACACTACTGAAGAGTGATCAACTGTTCCAGATTGCTCAGGACTGGGGATGGGGGTGGGGGGCCCTGGGGTATGTCACTTTTATCACTAAAACTAGGAAAGTCCTGGGCAAACCAGGATGAGTTGGCTGCCCTACCATTCTCTCAAGAGAATGGGGATACAGGCAACTATGATCAAACAAAAAGGGCAGTATTTCATTCATCACTAACTCCAATGTAGAAAAGAATATCTAGCACTTAATGAGGATGAATATCTGTTGACTGATCAATCACATAAATGACTGAAGAAAGTGTTATAAGACATGCTTTTGGAAGGCAGATTCATTCATTCAACAAATACTTATCAAAGGCCTGCTATGTGACAGGCATAGTGCTATTCACTAGAGATAACAATGGTGATTAAAACCAGACATTGTCTCTGTCCTTATGGTACTTACAGTATAAGAAGAAAGATAGATATTTAAATAGTTACAACAAAAATAGCAGATACTATGGGACCACCTAGCAGGAGAACCTCCCCCAGTCTACTGATCAGATAAGAGTCTCCCAGAAGAAGCGAAATTTAAACTGAGACTTTCAAGATGAGTAGGAAAGAAGAAGGTGGGTGGGTAGTAGGGGAGAGTTAAATGATTTAAGTCAAATGAGTTCTGGAAAGAGACTTTCCAGATGGGGAAGATACGGCTATTATAGCAAACTCTGACTTCATCCTTTGGGGTTTTATTTTTCCCATGGCATTATTTCACCCTAATACCCAGCACTCACTTCTCTTTAAATATTCCATTCGAGGACCATCTCCTCCATAAAGGCTCTCTCACTCCCTCCAGGTAGGATGGACCATTCCATCTGAGCCAGGTAACTACATAGTCACCGAACCCTGTTTTCAAATATCCTCCTCAGCATTATCACTAGATTGTATCTCTTGGCCTTCTTGCATATAAGGGGCCACATGACCACATGCTGTGTCACTTATGGGACAAAATGGTTATAAAAAGGTATGTCTTCTCCACTCTGGCTCTTGCCATATGCTAGCTAGGTGATGCGTAGTGATCTTCAGTGGAAGATAGAACAGGCCTGAATCTCTAAATGACTTTGAGGAGTAGAGCTTCCCTTCCCAAGTTGGTCCACAATAAACTTTAATGTAGGCAGGAAATATGTTTTTGTTGTAAGTCCCTTATATTTGGAAATTCATATGTTACAGCAAGTAGCCTTACTTAACTGTTACACCATCCTCTACTCTGACTATATCTCTGTACTACTTTTAATCATTTAGTATACCTACTTGTTTATGTGGACATCTAATCTAGTAGAATTGAAGTTTCTTGATGTGTCTTAGTCCTCTGAATCTTTAGCATCTAGCACAGTGCCTACCACATGCACGTACTTAATTATTTGATGAACAAATGAATAAATAAATGCATGTTCTCCAACTCTCTGGGGATTTCCATTCTCCCTTTAATAATCAAGCCCACACTGAAAAAAAAATCCCTTTTTTTTTCTGGTTTGCCTTAGCATAGCTTACATTATCTGAAGGAATTTTACTAAATCCTAAGAGAAAGCAGAAAATAATTAAAGAAAATAGTAACAGCACAGAGTCAGGTTTCTACACTATGGGTTTTGAATTCCACAGTCCTGATAAAAGCAGTGAAAGCTTTCTTTATGGAGTTCTCAAACCCACTCCCTTGAGATAGATTTACTGTTTAGGCCAATGGTTCTAAAGACTCTTCCCCTGCCTCCCCATCTTTCCCAATGCACAACATCCTCCAATCGACAACAGCTCTCTGTACACCCAGGTAACTGAAATGCACTGATGAGCTGCTGTGTCTTGGCAGGGAGATTCACCTTTTCCTTTCCTTCCACCACACACCCTACCTGTTGCTTGATCATGAGGCCCTCTGGATTTTCCAGCCCTTAATCTCTCTATCTTCCACGTCCCCATTTCTAGCTACCAGCTGCCAAAAACCTCACTCTGCTGTTTCAAATTTCCCAGGCTTTGAAAGGGTTCACACTTTCAATTCCGATGTTTGGCCTGCTGCAATTACCTATTTCATAGCCAGTTTTCAGGAGAGAAGTGATTGCCATCCTTGAATCCCCATAACTGGCCCTGAAGCCTTCTATAAGGATTCAGGTGAGCCCGTTTTATTACCCACTTAGGTCCATAATATAACAAGACCTTCACCACACAATACCCAGAAAAGTCCTGGAGTGAGTTTTAAAACCACTACAGAGGTTTATGCAATAATAGAAAAGATGAGGGGTGCAGTGTAAAAAAAATGCTCTGAGCTGTTTCTCTGTGAAAAAGAGTATGCTAGACTGTGCTGACTATGCTTATATGATTTACAAGTATTTGTAAGAGCAAGCAGCTCTTTTTCCTGTGCTCACTGGGCCAGTAACCACAGCATAAGCTAAGGTAAAACGTAGAACCAGATCACAACAAACAGACCCTACTGAATGCTAGTGCCTTAAAGTTAAATCTGAATATTGCCCATGATCTGGGAATAAAGATAGCCATGCTTTCTTTCAACTTGGAGCCCCAAATCTAGGATTTCTCCATTGGTTCAACACAATGAAGCCTGTGGCTAAGTGAACAATTATGTATTCTATATGGAACCCCTAGGAGCTAGCTTTAGTTCCTGGCATATAGTACATACTCAGTCAATGTTTGATCAGTGGATACATTTGCAGCAAATATTTATTCTCTCATGAAGACCATATTTTTTGGAGTGGAGAATTGCCAATTCATGATTCACGAGAACCTATCCTCTCACGTTAAGGGTTCAGATGGTGAGAGAGAGGTGAAATCAAAAGGGAAAAGTCTAGGCCAGCATGACAAACACAGGGCACAAGTGCTAACAACTCCTTTTTCCTTCATGCATGGCAGACATCACTAATCAATCATGGCACTCTACCACTGAGTCCATTTGCAGCCTCAGACTCCTTTTCAGCATATCACTCTAAGCAATCCCTACCATTCAGCTGGGGCACAGCCTAAAAGTTATTGACTGTCTTGAATTCAGGCCCCTTTGGTTACGGAAAGAGCCATGAATACAGGTCTAAAAGGAAACCGATACACCTATACAGTAAATTAGAAAAGCTTCACTAAGTACACCATGACTTTTTTTCCACACTCGTGGCTAAGATTTATTACAGGGATTTATTAGGATTTATTAAGGATACACAGCCAGATCAGAAGGGAAAAAGACGCAAGTGGAATCTGGAGGAATCGATCCATTTGCAAAGCCATGACTTTTTTTTTATGCCTTTGAACCTTTGAACATGCTCTTTATTCTTCTCGAAATGAATTTTTTCTCCCTTGTCTTCCTGATTAACTCCTTGTCATTCTTCATGATTTAGCTTAAGTCCGAACTCCTTTCTGAAGCCTGTCTCTCTTTTTCCCCATCCCAAAAAGGGTTAGTTATCTCTAGCCTATTCTTTTCAGTCTCCTTTCGTTCATACAGCAATATTTATTATCCATTTACTATGAGGCAGTTTCTATGCTCCTATTCCTTGCTTCATTTGTTAAAGACTGGGTTCCTGAAGGCTCTGTCCTTAGCCCCTTTTAGCCCCTTTCCTCATTTCTCTCTTGGGCCATCACATTCACCTGGATGGCTTCAATGATCAGCCCTATTCAGGTGATGCAACAACATTCTTGCCTGATCTTTAGTTCTGTACATTCATAAATTTGTTTGGATGTTTGGCAGACCTTTTAAAATCAACATGTCCAAAACTCAATTAACTATTTTTTTCCACTTTGCACCTGCCTGTCCTCCAGTGCTCCCTATCCCAGTGCATGACATTGCTGTCAACCCAGGTGCCTAGCTCAAAAATCTGGAAACTGACTCCTTCCTCCTCCTTAGCCTCAATATCTAATCGATTACCAAGCAGATCTTGTTGATCCTACCACCTAAATCTCTCTTGCATTGCTCTAACTTGCTCTTTGTCCACTACCATCACCCTATTTGGGTCACCATATTCTTTCATCTGGATCCCTGCATGGGCCTCCTAACTGATCCACTTGCACCCAATTTTTGCTTCCTTTCAATCTGCTCCCTATGAAACAATGAGAGGGATTTTTTAAAATGTAGATATGATATGTAACCTTGAAAATTCCTCAGTGGAATTTCCCTGGAAGTAAAGTCAAAACATGACTTTGAATACAGACCAGTACAATGAGGCTGCTGCCGCTCTCTCCCACCTATCCTCAGTTGGTCACCACCCACCAGCCCCCTCCTCACACTCCACACTCCTGCCATACTAAACTTCTTTCAGTTCCTCCAGAATAGATGACATTCCCTATACTTAGAAAATTCTTTCTCATTCTCCACTCTCTTGCCCCTACTCATTGAGTCTGAGTACTGCTGCCTTTTTATTTGCTCCCACAAAACTTTGTGCTTTCTTCTAATGGTACCTTCACACTAAACTTAAATCACTTGTTTTCGTACCTGACTCCTTCACTAGCCTATGAGCTCCCTGAAGCCAGCGACCATGAGTGTCTTATTTATTCTCACCTGTACCCCTAGCGCTTAATACAGTACCTGGTACAGAGTAGGTGCTCAATAAGTATTGGTTGACTGCATGAGTGGCTGGAACTCAATAGAAAATTTTTATTTATACTGTGCATAAACTTGGAAGGCTGATAACTCCCTTGGAAGTAGTGGGCTTCTCTATAAATATGGCTGTTTGCTAATGTTAATATAGGACTGGCAAGAGATTGACTGAAAGCAGAATAATAGGTGAGAAATAAATTGTTCCCTGGTGTGTGTAGAGCAAGGAATGAGTCACGAAACAATGAAAGAATCAGGATTGAATTAGCTAAAACAGATTTGCATGAAATAGCCTGAAGGAAGCTGAAGAATGGGTAAGGAAGGTAAATGACGAATTAAGAAAAACAACAAGAACAGGTTATGATTCTTTATATTTTATAAAGCCCTTCACATATACTGTTCACTGAATCCTCACAGCAGCCTGCTAATATAGCTATTATGATTAAACCCTTCCCTATCAATTTTAGCACAAGAGGAAACTGAGGCTCACAGTATAGAGTAACCTGGCAAAGTTATGCAACAATCTAATGAGAAAGCCAGTACTCTCCTTCAAATGTACTAATTACTATACCTGTACTATGTCCTGGAGCATCTTGGGATTGGGAGAATCATGGTAAATGAGACAGCCATTCTAGTTGAGGCAGCTAAGGCATTTTTCATCACCTGCACCCCTCATCTGGGTCAGGACCTCTCCTCTGTGGGGTCATAATACCTTAGGATTCCTGGTAGCACACTCAGCATGCTGTATTGGAATCATGTTTACTCTCTGTCTCTCTCTCTCTCTCTCTTTCTCTCTCTCTCCTGTTAATAGCTTTCCCTATCTATCTATCTATCTATCTATCATCTATCTCCCCAGCACAGCAGCCTTAGTGCATGACACAGAGAGGACTATTAGGCTATGCCTCTGAAGTGGTTATTAATAGGAAGGAGCTGAATCAAAAAAATATGGCATGGGACTCAGGAAGGGGCAGGAAGCACCAAGCCAGCAATTGTCCAGTCTTCCAGAGAAACAACCATTCAACCCTTCAAGTTCTGCTCCAGTGAGACACAGATCCATACGGCCAAAGAAAGGGAATTTCTCATAAAAATGCTTGAATTCCCAGGCCACTGAGTGCTCAGGGCCCAGCAATGGCCATTCAAACAAAGCAGACAGTAAACAGACCATAAACACATACAGAAAAGACACAAACAAAATCCATAAAGCTTGAATGGCTTCATTTCTCAGGTAGAAGGGAACAGTGCTTGAGGGGAATTAAAGGAGAAAACACCCTGGGGTATGTAGTAAGTTGAATAATGGCCCCTAAAAGAGATCCACATCTGAATCCCCTGAAACTATGATTGCAATCTTATATATACATAGGCAGATGACTAAGTTAAGGATTTTGAGATGGGGAGATTATTCTGGACATCTGGGTGGGCTCTAAATGCAATCACATGTATCCTTGTAAGTGGGAATCAGAGAAAATGTTGACAAGGCCATGTGACCAAGGAGGTGGAGATTGGGGTGATGCAATCAGAAGCCAAGGGATGCTGGAAACCACCAGAACTGGGAAAGGAAAAGATTCTTCCTTAGAGCCTCCAGACAGAGCATGACCCTACTGACACCTGGCTTTTGGCCCAGGGAGACTGAGTTTGGACCTCTGACCTATAGATAGGTGAATAAAATAAATGTATATTGTTCTAAATAACCAAGTTTGTGGTAATTTGTTATAGCAACTACAGAAAATTAATACAGAGTACAAAACATGTCCAGGGATGTTGAGTTATTGCAGACACTCTGTCACAATAGAGACATAGAGATTATCCACAGTGAAGACAGATGCCCAAGCTATTTCTACTACCCTCTCACTTTCCCATTAGATGAGAAATCTCGGTCACTTGTCTTAGCTCTGTCTTATGTTACAGAAAGTATACAAATTTGGCAGTTTTACTTTTCAGAAATGCTTCAGAAGCAAGATTTGGGTTGCATGGAACCTGACTCGGCAAGGCTTAGGTGAAAATGGGTAGGTGGGATCTGGCCTGACAGTCTCTGTTGCTTGTTATTCAATCAACCAAGACTAGTCCATAGTGCACTGTAGGCCTGGATGTTGAGAAAAATGGGCATGTGAGATCTCCAGGGGAAGTCAATTCTCATTAAGCAGGGCCAGCTGTAAAAATCATTTGCCAGGGACCCAAACCCCAGGTGTCAGAACGTATGAGCCAAGAGAGACTAGTGTTAGAAAGTCAGAGGAAGACTGACAATAAAGTGATCTCCAAGCTGCACCTTCTCTTCCCCCTGATAAAGGTCAAGAGTTGTTCTTCAGGATGAACTTGGAGCAGAGCCTACAAAGCACAACAAAATTAGCTAACACCTCAAAGCACACTGTGTGCCAGGCATTGTGCTAACGCGGTTCACAAGTATTAATTCATTGAATCCTCAGAACCACCATAATGAGGTACGATTTTTGTTTGAAGATAAAGGAAGTAAGGTTTAGGGAGATTATATAACTACTCCCAGGTCACACAGTAAGTGGAAGAGACAAGATTTACACTGAAACCTGAAGTCAGAGCTCTATGGCTTCAGGGCTCATTTGCCAGTAGATCTCAATCCCAGCTGCGAATTAGGAGCTTTAAAAAACACCCCTGTCTGCGTTTCACCTCCAGAGACTCTACATTACTTTGTTAGAGGTAGGTCCTGGGAATCAATTTAAAAAAACCCTCCCCTGTGTGATTCTAATAGCAGCCAGAGTTGAAACCCACTAGACTAGGCTGTATTGACCCTTGAATGACTGATACCTCCTGTTTCCAATTCTTCCAGAAGTGTTTGCTTGTTAAAAATAAATAAATCTCGGGGTGCCTGAGTGGCTCAGTTGGTTAAGCGGCCGACTTCTGCTCAGGTCATGATCTCACGGTATGTGAGTTCGAGCCCCGCATCGGGCTCTGTGCTGACAGCTCAGAGCCTGGAGCCTGCTTCGGATTCTGTGTCTCCCTCTCTCTCTGCCCTCCTGCTCACGCTCTGTCTCTATGTCTCAAAAATAAATAAACATTAAAAAAATAAATAAATCTCTAGTGGATGGAGTTTGGGAGGCCAAGCTGGGAGACATAATAATAACTAGATGATGATAACAGTAATAAAGACTCTTTACGGCTGTATAGGCTTTGTCATTTACAAAGAGCTTTCATATGCATTCTCTTCCATTTAATCCTCACGGCAACCCTGTGAGTTAACAATTGTTAGGTCCATTTTACAAATTATCAAACTGAGGCTGAGAGATTAATAAACTTGCCCAAAAGATCATACAGTTAGAAAGCAGTAGAACTTTGGTTTTCTGATTTCAAATTCCCTGTTCTCTTGATTCCAGCAAAGGTACAACCTGCCTAGTGCATATTTGCAGAAATTGAAGCAGAAAGACAATAACAATATACACCTCCCAAACTCACCCCTTCTTTTCTTTTTTATTTTTCTTTTTTTATTTTATTTCTTTAAAAAAATTTTTTTCAACATTTATTTATTCTTGAGACATAGAGACAGAGTGTGAGCAGGAGAAGGGCAGAGAGAGAGGGAGACACAGAATCCGAAGCAGGCTCCAGGCTCTGAGCTGTCAGCACAGAATCTGACGTGGGGCTCAAACTCACAGACCGCGAGATCATGACCCGAGCCGAAGTCTTCCGCTTAACTGACTGAGCCACCCAGGCGCCCCTTCTTTTCTTTTTTTAAAAAATTCTTTTAATGTTTATTTATTCTTGAGAGAGAGAGAGAGGACAGAGCGTGAGCAGGGGAGGGGAAGAGGGAGAGGAAGACACAGAATCCGAAGCAGGCTGCAGGCTCTGAGCTGTCGGTACAGAGTTTGACGTAGGGCTTGAACCCACGAACCGTGAGATCATGACATGAGGTCAGATACTTCGGATGCCATCCAGGCGCCCCCCATATCACCCCTTCTTTTCTATGCCAGCAGCCTCAGCCTCAGCCTTCTTTCACCTCGGCAACATCATTTTGTGAGGATTCTCATTTCTGGTATCTGCGCTCTCTGTCCAATTTGCAAGATCATGGTTTAGTTTGTTTCCCAACTATCAACTTTATTTTATCCTTTGTAATGGCATAAATGACATTAATATAAATCAAAAGAAGAGAAAAATAATTCACTGATAATCCTGCCACCCAGTGAGTCATCTGTTTTTATTTTTTATGCTTTCCTCTCCAGAGCTTGGCCATATGCATACATCATTTTTACATACTTGTAATCATGGCATAGATGCAATTGCATACTCTGCTTGTGTCATTTAGTATTACTATATCATAATCATTTGCTGTATTGCTACAGCATCTTCATAATTATCATTTTAATGGCCACATAATATTCCATTGAGTGGATGCACCATCATTTACTTAAGTATTTTCAATTTTTCACTACTATAGACAATGCTGCAACAAACATCCTTACGCAAAGAGCTTTTTCTTCTTCTGGATAGTTTCCAAAACTGTCTACCACAATAAACACACCATTTCTTCTCATCCAGTCATCCATTTATCCAGTCATTCATTCAGTCTGCAAGCATTGTCAGAGCATCTGGGCACATGCTCAGAACAATCAGATGAAGGCCCTGTGCTAAGTTTCTGGTTAAGACAAGAACCTTAGCAAATAATTGTGATATTATCCTGTAAGTGCTGTCAGAATCCAGTGGAGGAAATGATAAATTCTGCCTCTTTTTCCTGGGGTGGCTTCTCACTGTTCTTTCACTGGGACTTTATCTCCTATCCAGTAGCTCGAGCTAACCTCATTTTTCCAATTTCTTCTTTCTCCCTTGGCTAGCCTCTCAGTGTCCCTAACTCAAATTCTCCTTCCTCTGAGCAATCTACCCCAACTCTACCCTGGAATGCACACTCTCTGCAGCTTATGAGCTTGCTTGCTTCCTTCATTCAAACGTTTCTGACTACCACCTCTTCTTAAGAATCCTTCCCAAAGGTTACAAAATATGGCCCTGAGGACATATTATTTGTCAGGCATAATGTTTTCAAAAGTTGGAATTGGAGTGCCTGTAGAGTGCACATGCCTCTCTACTTCCCCCCAGGTCCACCTCTCCCTACTGTCTCAGATTAGGTCAACTCTATTCAGGAATTTTTCCTGTCTGTTCTTTTTTTTTTTTTTTAATTTTTTTTTAATGTTTATTTATTTTTGAGACAGAGAGACAGAGCATGAGCAGGGGAAGGGCAGAGAGAGAGGGAGACACAGAATCCGAAACAGGCTTCAGGCTCTGAGCTGTCAGCACAGAGCCCGACGCGGGGCTCGAACTCACAGACCGCGAGATCATGACCTGAGCCGAAGTCGGCCGCTCAACCGACTGAGCCACCCAGGCGCCCCAATAAATTTTCTTCCCGGCAGGGTTCCTGTCTGTTCTGATTGGCAAGGCAAACTAGGCTTACCTCAACGACACCTGGAACTTTCATTATCTCCCCTCACTTCCTTACCCCTCTACCATAGGCATTTAATTTCTCCTATCTCCCAACTCTTAAACATGTTGCTATTTTGTCAATGTATATCCATTTGCTTCATTTATCTATGCTTCATTTATCTATTCAGTCAGTCAATGGTCAATTAGGGAATCATTAACTGAACATCTATATTGTGTCAGGTCCCCTGTGGGATGCTGGACATATGGAAATGAATGACAAGTGACCTTTTTATTGATGGAACACATGGTCCAATATACACATGTCCTTCATGGACTTGGATTATAAACTCCTTTCGAGGAAGAATAGAAGGCAAAAGTTCTACTTCATATAGAGTTGTGCATAGAAAATGACTTATTCAGTGCTCTTTGATGATGACTTTGCCAAAATAAAGAATATTCAAGGGCCATTCTACCTCATCATACCATATCCCACTGACATTAAGCTTTGTGGGACCAGCATCTGACAAAATTCATCTTTCTTCCAGGAAAAAAACTGGTCACCTGGAAGAGACTGGATGATTATCCTAACATTTCTTGTTAGTAGGGATCTTGTCCTTTCTTCTCATTTGATTATGGCCTTTATCTAAACAAGCTTCTGTTTTATTCAGACATTCCTAGGCTTTTGCATAAGTACAGGTCCTAGTGTCTGAGTATGAGAGGGCCCAGATCCTCCTGCCTTATAGAGACCACAATGAAGATACCTCTTTATCCAGACAGAAGAATAAAAGAGGGATGAAAAAAGGTGGTTGTGATCTTACATGGCTTGTCCATGGCATTTGACCCTTGTTTTAGAACACTCTCTTTAACTGCTCTTATTTTCTGTATATCTGCCCTGGCACTTGCTCTGGGTTATCCTACCTCTTGGACATTTAAAAATTTTTTATTTTAAGGTTTTACTTATTTATTTTGACAGACAGAGAGATAATGGGGGAGGGTAGAGAGAGAGAGGCAGAGAGAGAATTCCAAGCAGGCTCCACACTGTTAGTGCAGAATCCAATGTGGGGCTTGAACTCACGGACCATGAGATCACGACCTGAGCCCAAACCAAGAGTCAGATGCTCAACCGACTGGGCCACCCCAGGCTCCCCTTGGACATTTTTTAAAAAACAATTTCCTCTGAGGGCCTTTCTTTCTGTGCCCATTAAAAAAAATTAGCGGGGCGCCTGGGTGGCTCAGTCGGTTGAGCGGCCGACTTCGGCTCAGGTCATGATCTCACGCTCTGTGAGTTCGAGCCCCGCGTCGGGCTCTGTGCTGACGGCTCAGAGCCTGGAGCCTGTTTCGGATTCTGTGTCTCCCTCTCTCTCTGCCCCTCCCCCACTCATGCTCTGTCTCTCTCTGTCTCAAAAATAAGTAAACAATAAAAAAAAATTATAAAAAAAAATTAGCAACAGTTTTACTGAGATATAGTTCACATACCATACAGCTCACCTGTTTGAATATACAATTCAGTGGGGGCTTTTTTGTTTGTTTTTGTTTTGTTTTACAATCCAGTGGTTTTTAGTGTATATACCAAATTGTGCAATCCTCACCACTATCTAATTCCAGGACATTTTCATTATTACAAAAAGAAATCCCAATACCCTCTAGCCATCACTCCCCAATTTCTTAATCCTCACCAGCCCTAGGCAACCACTAATCTACTTTCTGTCTCACTGTATTTGCCTATTCCAGACATTTCATATAAATAGAATTATATAATATGTGTTTTTTTGTGTCTAACATAGTGTGTCTAGCTTCTTAGCATCCCTATTGTAGCATGTGTCAGTACTTAGTTCCCCCCCTTTTTTTTTTTTTGGCCGATTAATATTCTATGGTATGAGTATGCCACAATTTATTTATCCATTCATCCAGTGAGGGACATTTAAATTGTTTCCAAATTTTGGCTATTGTGAATACTACTGCTGTGAACATTCATATACAAGTTTTTGTGTGAACATGTGATATCATTTCTCTTGAGTATATAGCTAGGAGCAGAATTGCTGGGTCAAATGGTAACTCTACATTTAACCTTTTGAAGAACCATCAGTCTGTATTTCAAAGGGCCTCTGCCCACCTTTTTAATGTTGTTGTTTCTCTTCTCCTCTTAATTATTGCTGGTATTTTCTAAATTTCCATTTCCAGCTCAGGTTTCTGTCCTGCACATCTCTACCTGGACATCCCACAGGTTCTTCAAGCTAACACTTCAGAGTGGAATTCATTATCTCTTTCCTGCCTCTTACTGCACTACCACTTCCTCCTGTGTTGCCTATCCCCATGCATATCACCCTAACCTATCAGGGTGCCCATATACCAGACAAACACTAGACTCCTTTCCTTTCTCATTCTTCACATCTAATTCATCACCAAGTTCTAAAGGTACTGTCTTCTCACTACCTCTCCAATTCATCTTCTCTTCTTCATATTCATTTGCCAATGCTCCTATTTAAGGTCCCATTTTGCCAAAAACAGTAATTTTTCATCTAACTTCTAACTTTGCTATCCCTCGAAATCATCCTAAATTTCACTGCTAATGTGATAAGCCACTTTCCTGATCAAAATTCTTTATTAAGATGCCTGGGCTATAGGGTTAAATTTACCTTCTTTGAGAGACAAACCAAGAAACAGACTCTTAACTATAGGACACAAACTGATGACTACCAGAGA
The DNA here is from genome assembly GCA_030068075.1 of Paguma larvata. Lineage (NCBI taxonomy): Eukaryota > Metazoa > Chordata > Mammalia > Carnivora > Viverridae > Paguma > Paguma larvata. Next base: position 52,875,008 of record CM057830.1, on the reverse strand, counting down.
AGAGGTGAGTGTGAGATGGGTGAAAAGGTGATGCAGATTAAGGAGGGCTCTTGTGATGAGCACTAGGTGATGTATGGAATTGTTGAATCACTATATTGTATACCTGAAACTAATGTAACACTGTTAACTATAATGGAATTAAAATAAAAAACTTAATAGAGAGGCACCTGGGTGGCTCAGTTGGTTAAGCCTCCAACTGATTTCGACTCAAGCCACGATCTCATGGTTTGTGGGATTGAGCCCTATATTGGGCTCTGCACGGATGACGCAGAGCCTGCTTGGGATTCTCTCTCCCCCTCTCTCTCTGCTTCTCTCTCTCTCTCTCTCTCTCTCTCTCTCTCTCTCTCACACACAAAATGGTTAAATAAACATTTAAAAAACTTAATGGAAATTTTACCGTTTTCATTACCTATGGTAATAGGTAATGCTTCAGCAATACTAAATTAGGTATGCTCCCTCATACCTCTATCTTTTGCACATGCTATTTTCTCTGCTTTGAAGACTATCCCCATGCTTGTACACTGAGTGAATTTCTACTCATCCTTCAGAGACCAGATTAAATGCTACCTCCTCTATGAATTCCTCAGGTAGACTTTGGTCTCACTTCCCCCATATTCCCAATGAGCCTATACATGTATACCTTTATTAGAGACTTTATCATAAATGATGTTTCCTTCACTATCCCTTAGACTGTCAGATACTTGAGGGAAGGGACTGTATAATTTCATCTCTGAACACCCAGCTCCTAGCAGAGTGTTATGGCACAAAGACACACAAACACATACACATACATTGAAGGAGGAAAAAAAATATGCCTTATTGACTTCATTGACTCTTTGACCACCTGCTCTGAGTCAAGAGCGTTAAACTCTTCATATAATTTAATTTAATTAATTAATTTAATTAATTAATTTCTCATTTAATTCTCACAGCATCCATACCTGGTATTTCCATCTTGAAAATAAGGAAATTGGGACTCTCTGAGATTTGGTAACATGCACAATTTCACATATACAGATGCAGCAGAGGGAAAGGTGAGAGAGAGAAAAGAATTGAAACTCCCTGGGGGTAGTCTTTCCTCAAAAGGGCTGAATCCTCACCAGCTTCATCCTGCATTCAGGATCAAAACCCTTCAATAATGTCCTATCTACACACCATAGTCATCTGTATCCCCTTTCCATGAAGGAAAAGTCCAGGAAGGACCTTTAAACATCACAGAAATGCTACCTCTCCATCTACCTCGAATTCATCTTCTCATCTCAAGATTTCAAGTGGCCCAGGAGCTTGATAATCTTTCTAGCCGTTATGATTTATCTGTGGCCAAATGCCTTTTTGCTTGAATTGATCTGAGACAAGATGGGAGTTTTCAAAATATACTTTTCTCAGAAGCTGAGGAGAACACAACATTTTTTTAAAAATTATAAAATCCTAGAAATAAATGAGTTTACAGAAAGAGTTATTCCTTTCCCTAATGGAACTCAGATCTTTCCACTGATGGGTTTGGCTGGCACCGTTTATAGGGCACTCAATCCCCATTCCTATTCTTGGCCTCGGTCCTGTCTCAGTTGGATGCTCAACCACACTACTCAGACTCATTGCCTGGAAAGTTTGGGTTGGTGCCACCATTAGGGCTGGTGGGATTCTCTGTCTTTTCCAGAACCTGCTTTATTAATTTAGCTTTGGGGGGAAGATATGGGGAAACATTTCCAGATTGCTTCCTGGTTCTGGAAAAGTCTGTACTTATCCTGAGTAGTTTTCCTGACCCCCTGAAAGAAATACCCTGGTTCCTGGACCCATGAGTGATGAAGACATTCCCTCATCTAGCCCTTGAGAGGTCTTTCTTGCACTTCAGGAGATCTCACAGGTGTTTCTGTAACTCCTTTTACAGAGCCTCTATGGCTCTGGTCTCTGAAAAGCCCACTTTCACCTTCACCGCAGCCTGTTTCTCTTGGTCTCTTTTGGTTTACCTAAGCATATCTGGGTTAGACACCTCTTGGAATGGTGGTTTGGCTCACAGCAACACCCCTGTGACAGTCACTGCTTATTATCTATCCACTAGCTATTTCTCCACTCCTTTTGCTAACAGATGGAAATATGCTGTGTCCTTGATGATGAATTAAACAATCCCAGAACTCCATATCCCTGGACATTGTATTGACAGTAAGTTTCCCTCATAGCTTAAGTTACTTTTTGATGTGTTTTCTATTAATTGCAGCTGAAAGCATCTCTGGGAATGCCCCAATTCCTAGGCCCAGTGGTCAAGTCAGCTGTATGTTATATGACCCTGTCCTCCCTCCATCACTTATTGTTCCAAGGTTTAAAAATCTGTTCCAAGTTGTCCAATCAACTTCATTCTGGAATTTAAAACTGGTAATGGGAGATGCAAACATAGGAGCTAATCATTGCAGCTGAGTCCCACAAATGGCAATGCTCTAATGAGGAAGGGCCACAAATGTTTACAGAGCTGTCCTCATTCCTGCCATTTCAGAGGGCAATGCTTTTGTTGCTTGCAACTAAAAAAGCATTAGATAATGATATCTACCTGCCTAGACATTAGGACTACTCTACTCTTTTGTGGCACACTGCTGTTGTTCCAGGCCTAAGATTATAAACTGCTTTCATTTCTATGTCAGTGTTGATCCATTGCCTGGAGTACTCAGTTAAGAAGGACTTTGAGGTAGGGGCACCTGGGTGGCTCAGTCAGTTACAATCCAACTCTTGATTTTGCGTCAGGTCATGATCTCACAGTTGTGAGACTGAGCCCGTTGGACTCTGCACTGACAGTGTGGAGCCTGCTTGGGATTTTCTGTCTCCCTATCTCTCTGCCACTCTCCTGTTCGCTCTCTCTCTCTCTCAAAATAAATAAATAAACATTTAAAAAATCTTTAAAAAAAGGAGTTTGAGGTAGACTCAGCACTGAAGTTGGGGTGCAATGACCAATTAGCAATGTTCACAGCAGGCACAAGAGTGGTTAAGTGGCCCTATGTATTTGCAGTAGTTCAGTGACACCGAGTATTTGCAGACCCAATCTAGGCTAATACCTGAAGCTGTTCTCTCTGGTAGCCTATGTGGCCTCTTTTTGAAGCCTATCTATCCACCTAATTCACTAACACAACTTTGTGACCTTGGCCAAATCACTTTCCTTCTCTGAGCTCCAGTTTCTTAAGTGTAAAATAAAGAGGTTGGATCATACGATCATGAGGTCCTTTCTAGTTCTACCACTCGGGTCAGGCCCTTTCAAAGGTCAGTATCATGCTCTCTGTCTCTTCCTGTTTCAAAACTCACTCCCCTTCCCCTCTTACAGCACTCACTGAGATCCAGTGTCTTATCTGAGGAATGCCTCTAGGTCTCAGTCTATTGGTAGAGGAGAGAGGATTGACAGGTCTTGAGTTCAGTGAATCATCAGGTCTTTCCCAGTTCAGGTTATGAACTCCACCCAGTTCCCCAGGGTTTCTCTGATGATTCATCCTGGTGCCCCTCTGCTATCCTTGGGAATGACCTTCCAGAATTTTATCTCTCCAGTTTTGCAATATAAAAATACTTCACATGCTGAGTTATGGTAATAGACAATATTCATCAACAGTAAAAGAGTTGCTCTCTCATGCCCTCCGTCCTCTGCCCTGCCTCTATCATCTACACCATGTGCCATCCCAATAGGCCCTCACCCCACCCCTTGGCTGCCACTGCACCTCCCCTTCCTCTTTCCCTTCAGACACAGTCCTGCATTCCTGATGATTTCCACTCTTACACCCCAACTGCCTGTACCTCTCCTCTTCACTCTACACTAAGCTCTGGCCTTTGGTGGCTATCTAGTCTTTACCTTCTCCCCACCTGTCACCCCACTCCAGTCTCATTGCTCCCCTCACAGCCCTCTCCCTTTGCAGCTGCTACAGTCTGAATAAGCACACACACAAAAATACCACATGTATCAAAGTGAAGCTCTTGTTGGACAACTGCAGATTTCCCTGGGCAGGATTTCAGTGTGATTTTCTCAGCGTTCTTATGGAACCTGAGTTCATGCCCGGACCCAACCCACCCCCACCCCAGATGTCTAGGCCTATAGGGAACCAGAGGCCTAGCCAGTCTCAGAGGAGCAGCTCCCTAAAACTTCCTTGTCCACCAGTCAGGGTACAAAGGAACAGAGAAGGCAGGAGAAAGTCAGCCAAATGGGACAGGGAGCAGGCAGCATGCCCTGCAGGGGAGTTTAACTCAGAACTGGGGGCCTGAGGGCATAGAGCCAAGCTCTCCTTCAATGAAGCAGAAACCAATTTTGTAAATAAGCACATAAACAGATTACCAATGAGTCAGGAAGGGCTGCTAAGGGGCTAGAGAGCTGAGCTGTCCCCAGCCCCACCCCTGGCACTTCCCCCAAAGCTTAGGCCCCAGCTTTGCCCAGGAAGGTCTGGAAGAGGGATTGGGTGTCCAAAGCCCAGGGCCCCACCCAGCCTCTCAGTTGCTGAGGGAAGCCCTGAGTTTGGCCAGACATGGGCCTCTCTTCACTGTTGCCCCTTTCTCCTTGGCTTCTCCACCTGGAATCCCACTCCAAGTCTTTTTGCTTGTCAAGCCTGGGCTCTTGCCCATATCCCTAGTGTACTGCTATCTTTTTCCAGTATTTCACTGCTCCCAGCCATTTTCCCAAAATTCCTCAAGCATATTACCACCACGTGGTTTCCTCTCCTGGCCTCCTTTCCAAATACCCACTGTGAACCTTGAAAATGGCCCCAGATAACACTCACTTCATCTCCCTGCCTTGCTACTCTTACTCTTTCAAAAGCCCAGGTAGAACCTTCAGTTTAAGTTGTTTGGGCCTCAGTTTGTCCCAAGATGCTGAGAGCCCTGCCCAACCCCCACAAGCATCCCTGAGCAATGTCTACATGGTATGGAGCAAAACTGCAGTTCCCAGGCTCTGGGCCTCAGAGAGATTTTCCCAGTCTGTACCTTTCTGTCAATACACTTTTCTGACATTCCCATCATAAACTTTCAGGAATGGCACCAAGCATTCAGGTGCTGGGAGGGTGCAAGGGGATTCTGATAATAGGGCAGAATGTTTGCCTCCAGATTTGGCCAGAGGGAGAGAATACTGCCCCTGGGCTAGTCTGGAAGTTCCATAGCTCTTTCTGTGCTTACTGCTATATCCTTAAGGCCTAGCAGTGTCTGGCACATAGGAGGCACTCAGCAAATATGTAGAATAGTACATGCATAAATATCTAGATGAATAAAGCTTAGAGCAACAAACTCCTAGGACCTGGGGTGGGGCCTCTTATCATATGACTAAAATCCCAAAGCTTCTATATTAGTTTTCTATGGCTGTTATACACATTTATACAAACTTAGCAGCTTAAAACAACACCCATTTATTAGCTCATAGTTCTGTAGGTCTGGAAGTTTGGAGGAGCTCCACTGGGTTCTCTGCTCAGGGTCACGTAAGATCAAGATCATGGTTTCAACTGTCCTGGGCTCTTATCTGGAGGCTGGGAGTAAGAACCCACTTCCACATTGATTTATATCATTGGCAGAATCCACTTCCTTGTACCTGTAGGTCTAGGGTCCCATCCATTTGCAGGCTGTCACCTGGGGGCTGCTCACTGCTTTGAGAGAGGTCACCTGCAGTTCTTTCTGCCCCACTCCATCTTTAAACCAGACACAGTGTGTCAACTTTGATTTTCCATTCTTCCTTCCTCTTCATCCATCAAATAAAGTTCTCTGCTTCCAAAGGTTCATGTAATTAGATTAGGCCCATATAGAATATCTCCTTTTTAAAAAAGTTTATTCATTTTGAGAGAGAGAGAGAGTGCACATGTGCATGCAAGCAAGTGGGGGAGAGGCAGAGAGAGGAGGGAGAGAATCCCAAGTAGGGTCTGCACTGATGCGGGGCTCGAACTCATGAACCATGAGATCATGATCTGAGCTGAAACCAAGAGTTGGATGCTTAACTGACTGAGCCACCCAGGCACCCCACCTTTTTAAAAATTGTGGTGAAATAAATGACATAAGATGTACTATTTTGACCATTTTTAAGTTATAATTTAGTGTACATTTATATTGTGCAACCATCATCACTATTCATCTACAAAACTTATTTATCATTTCAAACTGAAACTTATATCCATTAAACAATGACACCCCATTTCTTTTTCCCTCAACCCTTGGAAACCACTATCTTACTTTCTGTCTCTGTGACTTTGACTCCTCTAAGTATTTACACAATATTTGTTTTTTTGTGACTGGCTTATTTCACTTAGCATAATGTCTTCAAGGTTATAGCATGTGTCAGAATTTTCTTCTTTTTAAGGCTGAATAATATTCTATTGACTCTCCTTTTTTAAAGGTCAACTGGACCATAAAATATAACACAAACCATGGAAGCAATATCTCATCACATTTACAGGTTCTTGGAATAAGAATATGGAATCCTGGGGTAATTTTTAGAAATTCTACCTACCACAGCTTCCAATTCAAGGGTATTAAATATTGCCGTCTTCTATCCATAACAAAGTAGATCAGTTTGTAGTAGCTAGAGCATGCATTGGACCTGGTGAAGGTGGATGGTATGGGGAATGGGCTGAGAAATAGGAAATAACATTAATGTTTATTGAATACCCACTATGTGCTAGGTGCTAATAGGTGCTATTACATGCAATATTTCATTTAATTCAAACAAAACTCATTAAAATATATATACTTAGCCAATGTAATATTGAAGAAGAAAACCAAAGCAGGAGGCATCACAATCCCAGACTTTAACCTCTACTACAAACTGGTAATCATCAAAACAGCATGGTATTGGCACAAGAACAGACACATAAGACCAATGGAATAGAATAGAGAACCTAGAAATGGACCCACAGGCATATGGCCAACTAATCTTTGACAAAGCAGGAAAGAGTATCCAATGGAAAAAAAGATAGCCCCTTAACAAATGGTGCTGGGAGAGTTTGCACAGCAACATGCAGAAGAATGAAACTAGACCATTTTCTTTCACCACTCACAAAAATAAACTCAAAATGGATGAAGGACCTGAATGTGACACAGGAAACCATCAAAATCCTAGAGGAGAAAGCAGGAAAAAACCTCTTTGACCTGAGCTGCAGCAATTTCCTACGTGACACATCTCCAAAGGCAAAGGAATTAAAAGCAAAAATGAACTATTGGGACCTCATCAAGATAAAAAGCTTTTGCATGGAAAAGGAAACAACCAACAAAACTAATAGACAACCAACAGAATGGGAAAGGATAATTGCAAATGACATATCGCATAAAGGACTAGTATCTAAAATCTATAAAGAACTTACCAAACTCCACACCCAAAAAGCGAATAATCCAGTGAAGAAATGGGCAGAAGATATGAATAGACACTTCTCCAAAGATGACATCCAGATGGCCAACAGACCCATGAAATGATGCTCAATGTCACTCATCATCAGGGAAATACAAATCAAAACCACACTGAGATACCACCTCACACCAGTCAGAGTGGCTAAAATGAACAAATCAGGAAACTATAGATGCTGGTGAGGATGTAGAGAAGCTGGCACCCTCCTACACTGTTGGTGGGAATGCAAACTAGTGCAGCTGGTCTGGAAAACAGCGTGAAGTTTCTTCAAAAAAATGCAAATAGAACTACCCTATGACCCAGCAATAGCACTGCTATGAATCTACCCAAGAGATACAGGACTGCTGATGCATAGGGGCACGTGTACCCCAATGTTCATAGCAGCACTTTCAACAATAGCCAAATCATGGAAAGAGACGAAGTGTCCATCAACTGACAAATGGATAAGGAAGATGTGGTATATATATATACAATGGAATACTACGTGGCAATGAGAAAGAATGAAATCTGTCCATTGGTAGCAACGTGGATGGAAATGGAGGGCATTATGCTAAGTGAAATATGTCAGTCAGAGAAAGACAGATACCATATGTTTCCACACATAAGTGGATTTTGAGAGACTTAGCAGAAAACCATGGGGGAGGGGAAGAGGGGAAAGAAAAAAAGACACAGAGAGGGAAGGAGACAAAACATGAGAGACTCTGAAAGACTAAGAACAAACTGAGGGGTGAGGGGCGTGTGGGAGGGGGGAGAGTGGGTAATGGGCACAGAGAAGAGCACTCGTTGGGATGAGCACTGGGTGTTATATGGAAACCAATTTTACAATAAATTATTAAAAAATATATATATTATATATATATATATATATATATATAATAACCTTCATTGACAGATGATGGCTCAGAGAGTTTAAATAACTCTCCCAAGGTCTCACAAGAAATAAGAGGAAACAGGTGCCTAACGGAATGGGAAAGGATCTTCCCAAAGTCCATGCTCTTGCCACTATACCATAGCACCTTCCAATACTGAAAGTAGGGATGGTCAAGCCTATGAGGGCATGACTAAAGGGCTCTTGCCTCCACTTCTCCACCTCTCTGTAACCCTGTCCACCTGTACTGGAACAGTATTTGTGTGTGCTGGCAGTGGTGACTGCAGAAGGTGACTGTTATGAACTAAATGTTTGTATCTCTCTGAAATTCATATGTTGAAGCCCTAACCACCAATGCAACTATATTTGGAGATATACCTGTTAGAGGTAATAAAGGTTAAATGAGGTCACAAGCATTGGACCCTAATCCTATATGCTGGTGCACTCATAAGATGAGGAGGTTACCCCAGAGTTTGCTGTCTCTTTCTCTCTTTCTCTTTCTTTTTTCACTTTCACACATTCTCTCTGCCATGTGAGGACAGTGGTAAGGCAGCCATCTACAAGCCAGAAAGAGAGTTCTTTCCAGGAACCAAATTAGCTGGCACCTTGATCTTGGACTTCCTAGCCTCCAGAACTGTGGGGAAATAAATAAATAGATAGATAGATAGATAAATAAAAAAATAAATAAATTTCTGTTGTTTAAACCATGCAGTCTGGTATTTTGTTATGGCAACCTGAGTAGACTAAGACAGTGACCATGAAATACAGCAGCAGAAAGCAAGATTGAAAGAAAGCCCCCAGCCCACATGTGCGATCCCACCCTATGTCTTTGACCTTTCTGGCATTCACTGAGAGCCAGCCTGGGTGTCTTGCTGGCCCCGAGTCTGGGGACTAGAAGGACGGTGGAAAGGGCCAGTTTCTGAGACTCAGGCTGGCTTGATGTAGCTGCCTGTGAACTGGATAGGGCTGCTTGAGCAGCTGGGGCCCTGGGTGCGAGTCCACCTCTCTAGACAGGGCCAGGAAGGCTGCAAGAGGAATTAGCTACAGCTGAAAATCTGAAGCAGGAAACCGGGAAGTGCATAAGTGCCATCAATGTGCAATTCATTTGTGATTGTGAACAGCATATTTGGGATGTGACAGCCGACTGCAGGGTCAAGCAGCCAGCAGAACTGGGTTGGTTTGGAGGCAGTTCAAGACTCTGAACTGAAAACTCATATTTTTGGGGAAAGACCATGAGCATCTGTTTCAACTCGAAGACTGGCTCCTCCCCACTGATGTTGCTGGTTTCTTTTGTCACAATATATTGGTCCCAACTGTGGCCCCTGAAAACAAAGCTCCCATTTGTTTAATGGCATCTCACTCTTGGGGTTGTGGCTTAGTTATATGTTGCTGTGTAACAAATTACCAAAAGTACAGTGGCTTAAAACAACACAAATTTACTTTCTCAAGGTTTTCATGCGTCCGAACTCTGGGAACAATTTAGCTGGGTTCTCTGCTCAGGATCTCACTAGGTCGAAATCAAGGTGTTCACAGGGCTGCAATCTCATCTGAAGCTTGGACTTTTCTACCAAGCTTACTGGCTGTCAGCAGAATTTAGTTCCTTGCCATTGTAGAGTTTAAGTCTCCATTTTTTTTTTTTTTGACTGGCTGTTGGCCAGGGATTACTCTCAGCTCCTAGAGGCCACCAACCCTGAGGTCCCTGCCACACAACCCTTTCCATAGGTAGTTCACAACATGGTTGTTTGTTTCTACAAGGCCAAAAAGAGAACATCTGCCGAGGCTTCCTCTCTCTCTCTCCCTTCCTCCTTCTCTCCCTCCCTTCCTCCCTCATTTTTAACTTTTTTCTTTTGAAATAATTATAGAATAACAGGAAGTTGTAAAAATAGTACAGAGAAGTCCCATGTATCCTTTATGCAGTGTTCCTCAATGGTTACATCTTATATAATTATAGTACAATATTCAATCCAGCCAATTGACACTGGCACAGTGTCTGCATATAGTTGTATACCATTGTATAACATATATAGATTTGTGTAACCACCACTGCAATCAAGATTCAGAACTGTTTCATCACTTCAAAGGTCTCCCTTGTGCTATTTCTTTATAGTCCCATCTACCTCTTTTCCCTCCCACCATCTCTAACTCCTGGCAACTGTTAATCAGCTCCCCAACTCTATAATCTTGTCATTTGACAATGCTATATAACACATGGTATGTGACTTTTTGAGACTGAATTTTTTTTTACTTAACATAATGCCCTTGAGATCCATCCAAGCTTTTGTGTATGTCAATAGTTCATTCATTTTTTTTTGTTGTTTTATTGCTGAATAGTAGTCTATGGTACAGATGTACCACAGTGTGTTTAACCATTAAACTTGTGAGGGACATTTTGATTGTTTTCAGTCCTGGCTATTACAAATAAAACTGTTATGAACAATCATGTGCAGATTTTCATGTCAACATAGGTTTCCATTTTTTTCCTGGCATAAATGTACGACAGTGCAATAGCTGACTTTTATGGTAAATATATGCATAGTTTTTATTTTTATTATTTTTTAATGTTATTTATTTAATTTATTTAGAGAGCATGTGTGAGCACACAAGCTGGGGAAGGACAGAAGCAGGCTCCATGCTGTCAGTGCAGAGCCCAACGTGGGGCTCAGACTCATGAACCATGAGATCATGACCTGAGCTGAAATCACGAGTCGAACGTTTAACTGAATGAGCCACCCAGGCATCCCATGTGTAGTTAAAAAAAAAAAAACTGCCATCGTCTTTTCCAGGGTGACTGTAATATCTTACATTCTTACAGCAATGTATGAGCGATTCAGTTTCTCAAATCTTCAGCAGTATTTGTTGGCATCACTATTATTTCTTTGTTTTAGCCTTTTGGACAGGCAGTTTTAATTAGCAATTCCCTAATAGGTAATGATGTGGAACATCTTTTCATGTGCTTACTTACTGTCTGTATATTTTCTTCAGTGAAATGTCTCTTCATACCTTTGACTTCTTTTCTGATCGTTCCTTTTTTGCTGTTGAGTTCTGAGAGTTCTTTATTATACATTCTAGATACCTCTGCTTTATCAGATACATAGTTGAAAATATTTTCTCCCAGTAAGTAGCTTGTCTTTTCTTCCTGTTAAGAAGATCTTTCACAGAAAACATTTTTAATTTTAATGAATCGAATTTATTAATTTTTTTTATGCATCATGCTTTTCAAGTCAAATCTAAGATCTCTTCACTAATTCCTAGGTCCCAAAGATTTTCTCCTATGTTTTCCTCTAAATGTTATATAACGTTACATTTTATATTTAAACCAATGGCCCACTTCGAGTTAATTTTTATATAAGATACAAAGTTTAGGTCAAGTTTAATTTTTTTTTTTTTTTGCCTACGAATACCCAAATGCAGCAACATCATTTGTTGAAGACGTTTCTTGTCTCTTTTAAGGGCTCACCCAATTAAGTCAGGCCCACCAAGGATAATCTTCCTTTTGATATACCCAAAATCAACTGAATATGGACCTTTATTACAGCTGAAACATCCCTTTTCCCATATGGTAGTGTAATTATGGGATTGATAGCCGATCATATTTAATGGCCCCACCCACACTTAGAGGGGATTAAATAAGGATGTGTGGATCATTTTTGCGGGGGTCATCCCAGAATTCTGTCTATTACATGCTGGGAACTTCTGTTCACACCCAGTTTTTCCTCCCCTGGGTTTGAGAAATTCTGCCTAGCTCTATTGTCTTAAGTGAGGACTGACTGGTTTTGAAGGTTCCACAGAGAGCTGAGGTTAGGTATGGGTATATATGTATATGCCAAGGGTAAGTACAAGTGCACTGTGTTTGCCAAGCCCCAAGCAAAATATGATTTGGCCACTCCTTCTCAGAATTAGGGCTGGGTGCCCTCATCTGAGCTAAACAGCTCTGGTGGTGAGGTAAAGCATGGGGTGGGGGATGGGCACTATTACAGGAATCTTTTCTTATAAAATAGAGTGTGGATTAGCCAACTCAGAGCAGGAGGTTGTCGCAGGCTCAGCTAATGTGGGAAATGCCCATTCCCTTGCAGTCAACTTTCTAACCTTCACCAGAATCCACATTCTGTCACTGACATTCATCTAATAAGCAGTGTAGAAGCCCAAAGGTAAAGCCTCTTTTAATTGTGACTTTTTTAGCCACAGGCTTCCTTTTGTCTTTTTATACTTCTCTTGGAGACTTCTACTGCATCTCTTCTGCCAAAAAAAAATCAGGTTTACAGAAGAGTATGCCCAACTGAGGCCTTGTGGTAAAAGACCCTAACAGTGTTTCTGAAACTGCATACATGCCAGTACCATAGAGGGACTGGGTTGACTCTCTGACTTCTGAATGGAAGGTAACATGGTGAAATCAGGTCACAATGGTGTTTTTTCAAGCTGGGACCTCCCAGAAAATTGTAAGGAGTAAGTGGCCAAGAAATGTGAGAAAAATTCAAGAGAAAGGATAAACTGAGAAATGTGAGGGGAAAGCCATTAGAAGAAGAGACCCACCTGAAATGAGTGAGATCCAAAACCTGTTTGTTAATTAGTCTATCATGAAGCCAAAGGAAAACCTGAAGCAAGAAGAATGAGGGGGAGCACAGACGTCTTATATGGTCACATTCCCTTATTCTCTCACTCCCATACTGCTTTTAACTTTCTTCTTCACCAGCCCCATCATTCCTAATATGAATGGCACCCCTGGAGCTGAGCAGTGTGGTAGCCCAAATTCTAATGTGTATTCTGGAAATGTCACTCTAAGGTAAGCAAATTCCCCTATATTCTCAAACCTCTCCTTTACATGTTCTGGATCCTATCATCATGCCTCCTTCATAATTGAATCATTCAACCCTCACTGGTTTCTTTACACACATGTGCATGCACACACATGCACATCAAGTCTCTCTCACCTAAAAACGTTGTGAAGCTTGTATTTTCCTTCAGCTACCATCTTAATTTGTTTGATCTCAGCTAAGCTTCTTTAAAGAGTGGTCTAATTCATTGTCTCTATTTCCTCTCTCAGTTACTCCTCCAACCACACTTACCAGGCTCCTGCCACTCCACTAACTGCATGGACAAGAGTCAGAACAGATTAACAAACTGAGTCAGAACTAATTAACAAATAAGAACATGTTCAGATCTTTCTTTTATTGGAACTCCTCTCCACACTATCTGTGCTAACCACTTTCACCTTTTGAAAACCTACCTTGGCTCTCATGATTCTCCCTGGTCTCACCTCCTACCTCTCTGACTGCTTCTTCTCAGTTCTCATTGCTTTTTAAATGTATTGTAAAAGTTGGAAGATTCGAAAGTTCTGTCCTTAGCCCTCATCATTTCTCTCTCTGTACTTTCTCCATAGATAGCCTCATATAGAGGACTCCCAAAACTCTCAGTCCAATCAAGCCTCTTGGCTAAGCTATAGACCTATATATTCAACTATCATCTATTGGGTTTCTCCTCCTCCTTTTCTTTCTCCCCCTCCTCAAATTTCACATGCCCCAAAACAAGCTCGCTATCTTACTGAATCCTTTTCTATCAAACTATGAAACCAGAGACCAGTGTTTCTCATCTTTAATTAGTTACACCACTATTCACTCAGACTCTCACAACAGAAACCTGGGTGTAGTTATCTAGAGTGTCTTCTCTGCCTCAACCCTCATATCATCAAGTCCTGTCAATTCTACTCCTAAGTAGCTTTCCGGTGCGGCTTCTTCTGTCATTGCTATTGCCTTCATTCAGGTCTTTATCTCTTACCACGACTAGTGATGCTACAGCCTCCTAACTTGTCTCCCTGTCTGGAGTCTTGCTCCTCAATGATTGCTTTATCCAGCAGCTGGAGTGATGAAAAGCCTTTAGAATAGTACCTGGGAGGGGCACCTGGGTGGCTCAGTTGGTTGAGCATCTGACTCTTGGTTTTAGCACAGGTCACGATCCCAGGGTCGTGGGATGGAGCTTTGTGTCAGGCTCTGCACTGTGTGTGGAGCCAGCTTAAGATTCTCTCTCTTCCCCTGCCCCTCCCTTCCTCCCCTGCATGCATGCATTCTCTCTCTTTCTCTAAATAAATTAGGAAAAACTTAAAAAAAAAAGAATAGTACCTGGGACATAGTAGGTATAGTATTGCTGAATGAATGGATGTCCAAATGCTTTCTGCAGTGCCATACAAAGCCTTTGCTATTTTCCAGCCTTGTCTCCCCTCTTACAATTTAGGTTCTAGCTAGTGAGTGCAAGAGCAGGTCTCACAACAGGTCTTCTGATTCCAAGTTTGAGTGTTCTTTCAACTACTGCCCAGCTGCTTCCCTTTCAGCCTCATTTCATGGAAGTATTAAAAACCTTCTGTCTAGGAGCATTTGAATGTAGTCCCAACTAGAAGCAAGAGGACAGACAATATGACCTCCCTTTGTCACCTCCCGTGAGGGAATGCTATGATGTTACAAGGTTACAAGGTTACAAGGAAAGGAAAGGGGTAGATTCTGTAGAGGTCTAAAGCATGGAAGCATTCAGACCATAATTATTGCACTTATTAATTAATTCATTTATTCAACAAAAATTTACTCTGCCAGGCTCCATGCCAGGCCTAGAGGTACGATGGCGGGCTCCACTGCCTTCAGGAGTATTGATGGACAATGACAGGAGCTTTTGGCATATTGGGAAGTGGATAAGGGGGGAGCCTATGGAGCATGGCCCTGGCGGTAGTAAGGAGAGAGCATCTCCCATGCCCAGGAAGAACTGCCAAAGAGGGGCACCTGGGTGGCTCAGTGGGTTAAACATCCAACTCTTGATTTTGGCTCAGGTCACAATCTCATAATCCTTGAGTTCCAGCCCCATGTCGGGCTCCACACTGACAGCACGGAGCCTGCTTGGGATTCTCTGTCTCCCTGTCCCCTTCTCCTTCTCTCATAAATAAATAAATAAACCTTAAAAAAAAAAAGAATGGTCAAAGAGCCCCAGGATGTGTCCTGCCCACTACAGTCCTAGGGCAATGGGACATCATAAGATGGTAGGCAAAGAGGAAATCCTGAGTCTGGAGTGAAACATTATTGCTTTAGCCACTCATTCCTTGCTCTAACCATTCCTTAGAGTAGCAATTATCTCCATCTCCCTGGATACATAGGATATGGCTAAATTCAACCTTCCTAGCAGTACCCAAGAAGGGTAGCAGCATAAACTTCTTTGTGAAGATGTTATTGTGTAGAATGGAGCATGTACACCAAGGGACAAGTTACCCAGGATTCTCCTCTGTCTGAGTTTCTCCCCACAAGCCCCTAGCCCTTTATTGGTGACTCAGTCAGGTGCCCTCAAATAAGGGTCTTTTATTCAGAATCTTAGAACTTCTTCACTATTTGAAAAAATATACCAGATAATTGCTGCCAGCATTGTTTGTGGAGAAAGAATGGCCCCTCACACAGTTGTTGACGTGTGAGGACTAGGCCAGGCAGTGGGGATCAAGGCTGCAAAACTGAGCCAGTGGAGGAATGTCTGTACTCTGACCCTATGCCTTCTCCCCAGGGGTCTGAGCCAGACTCCCAGGCTGGCCTCCTCTGTGCCCCACTCCCTCCCGCCTCCACCCTTTCTGGGCAGGGCTGTACCAGACCAAGAAGACACTGCCCCAGGGGCTCATAAGCTGAGTGAGACAGTCCAATTATCTTCAATTTATGGAGCTCAACTGGAGTGAGTTCAGAAAAGAGCAACCTGAACAATTAAGGGACTGGAGGGCTCACTCAGCTTCTGGGGCTAGATAAAAGGCAGGAGGTCTGAGGCAGCAGTAGTGGTTTCAGGGGGAGTGGTGACTAAGGGGAAGGGCCCACAAGAATGTCTGCCAACAAGTGAGTGTTTAAGCAAGCGAACACTTGGAAAGGAGGGGACAAAATGAGTGGGAACAAGGCAAGGGAAGTAAACCCCCAGGAAGGGCAAGCAAGAGGCTCAGAGCTCAGATCCAGCTTTTGGGAGTCAAGCTATGTTGAGCAAGTAATAAACTCTGGCTTTCTTAGCCCAGTCTCTGGCTTCAGGGAGTACCAGAATGCCCCAGAGAACAGAGCAAGCAGGAGGGTGGTGCCTCTGACAGAAAAAGGCCTAGGCCTGAAGCCTATTGAAAGCTCAGGCCCCATAAGAAGGTCCTATGATAGAGAAAATGATGGTTTGCTGGGCTGATTGAACTCTGAAGTGTCCTGGGACATCTGTTTCAGCCCTGTTAAGATCCCACATGGAAGGATGCTCCTAACCCAACACAATTCTTCATTTAGATTTTGTTTCAATATGTAAGAGGTATATAGGGGGCATGACCTAGTACTGGTTGGCAGTGGGCTCTGCTTCTGGACCAGGTTCTACCTCTGTCAGGCTGTATGACCTTGGACAAGTCCACTCCTTTCTCTGGGTCTGATTCCTCCTTTGTCAAATAAGGAGAACATTCTGAAACAGCTGAACCCTCCCCCTTTTAATGAAATCCCAAACAGAACCCTACTACATAAAACAGATAAAAGCAAGTGCTCTGTTAATAGAAATGTGTTTGTTAAGTTCAAATTTATGTCATTAATTTTATTATAAAGTAAATCAATGAGAATTATGGGACTATTTTGATCAAATCAATGGTTTACAATGGGTCATAGCTCTTGGTTGCTGTCTGAAATCTGCCAACACATCCGATGTTTGTGGAACTCCTAAAGTTCCTCTATAAAGTCCCAGGGTCCCCACAGGACTTTGGGTGAAAGCTATGACCTCTGTTATCTCCCCATATTCCTTCCAACTCAGACTTTTTCAGAATCTAGACTGTGTATCCCTAGAAGGTAGGCACTCTTGTTTCCTTTATCTTGTGTCCCTGATACCTTGGGACCTTTACATCTGGCTCTGGGCCAGGGGCTTTGCACAGGGTTTAAAAAGAAGAAGTCTGTTGGATCGAATTGGGGATCTTTGGTCAGATAAAGGAGGTGGGCCTTGGCCAGGAGGGTACCCTACTCAGACACACGGGCACTGTTCACTTCAGAGCTCCCTCCCAGGTTGAACAAAGCCAAGCTGACCAGAGTAGAGGAAGTGGCCTGGGAAAGAAGGAGCAGAGTGAAACTGATCTGAGTATACTTGGACATGGAATGGTGGCTGTGGAAATAACTTTGCAAAGCAGCTTACTAAGCAAGGGTTTGGGAACTATAAGTGCCAGGTGGTTTCCCGTGCAGCTGTCCTTGACTGGCCAATGATTTTAGGTTGCCTCTTGAGAAATTCTGGAATTAGTTTTGTTTGTTGTTATAGTTTTCCTTTTGTATCCACTGCAGAATTTCTTAAGATGAAAAATTTTAAATTAGTTTCATGCTGCAAAATTTAAAAGGAATACAAAGGTATATAGTAAAAAAAAAAATTATCTCCTTCCTTCCCTAGTCTCGAAATATCTTGTAATATCTTTCCCTGGAAACAACCATGGTGGCCAGTTTCTTGATACATATATCCTTCCACAGATACGTTATGCCTATACTATAGTTCTATATCCTTCAAGAGATATCTATACAAAGACAAACAGGTATATGTTTGCATGTGTTTCTGTTTTCTGTTCACCTCCCACAGACATGAAAGTATTCTGCACACGATGTTCTTCATGTTATTTTAATGGCTGCATAGTATTACATTGTATCAAAATTTATTTAACCAGTCTTTTATGGATGACATTTGGGTTCCTTCTAATCATTTCTATGATTCACAATGCTGCAATAACTATTCTTGAACATGTGTAATTTGGCAGAGGTGTGGGTATATCTTACTGCAGAGTCCCTGAGCCTGATTTTAAACCCAACTGTGAGGCTGCAGGAGGGAACACTCTGGAATGCTTTAGAAGCCTAACTTTGCCTTCTTTTATCACTTTGCTGCTTTCCTTGAACTTCAAGTTGGTGCAACTAAGTACAATTTTGTGGTACTGGTAGGCGTTTAACCCTAACCACTGGTTAACAATGTCCACTTGGCTAACAATTCCTATTTGGTGACATGTTTTGCCCCTTGAACCATTTAAGCAGTGGTCGAATGACAGACTGGTTTTAAAAACCAAGCAGACATTGGAAATTCATGAAACAAGTGGTGTGTAAGATAGTAAAGGGCAATTGACACCTATCTTCAGTCTTACAAACCAGATGGGGAATTGTGGGAGTCGGGCTGACTTGGAAAAGGCACATTCCATCTACAGAGGGCAGATTCTGTTTCAGCTGGCAATATGGGCCCAGTACAATCAGATCTTCTGAATTTTTATGTATTTATTTATATTTTAAAGTAAGCCCTACACCCACCATGGGGCTCGAACTCATGACCTCAAGATCAAGAGTCACATGCTCTACTGACTGAGCCAGCCAGAGGCCCCCTAGATCTTATAAATTTTTAAGAAGCTAGGAATATAGATTTTATGTGATCTTGTCCCAATTTATATACAACAATAATAGTAATAATAATAGCAAACACCTATACAGCACGTATTGTGTGCCAGGCAGTTTTTATGTGCTTTAGATATCATAACTCAATATTCTTTGTATCTCTGTGAGGTAGAGTACTATTGTTTATCTCCATGTTAAAAATGGGAAAAGTGAGGCCCAGAGAGTTTAAGTAACTATCCCAGAGTCACACAGGAAAAGTAGCAGGGTCAGGATGCAAACTCAGGCCATGTTCTTAATGACTATTCTCTGACTGAGCTTTTAAAACACTCATATTAAAAAATAAATAAATAAATAAATAAAAGGGGCGCCTGGGTGGCTCAGTCGGTTAAGGGGCCGACTTCGGCTCAGGTCATGATCTCATGGTCTGTGAGTTCGAACCCCGCATTGGGCTCTGTGCTGACAGCTCAGAGCCTGGAGCCTGCTTCGGATTCTGTATCTCCCTCTCTCTCTGCCCTACTCCTGCTCATACTCTGTCTCTATGTCTCTCAAAAATAAATAAATGTTAAAAAAAAACACTCATATTAAATCTCTTATTGAGGAAACCTAAGATAAATTTAAGCTCTGCACAGACCAACACTGCCAAGCTAAACAAAATGTCTCTGGAAATCTCTGGTTGGAAACCTCAGCTTCAGAGGGTATGTGGCATGAGGCTTGTTGTTGCTCAGCTGATCCTTCAAACCTCAACATTGCCTGAGTCTTCCCCTACCGTCACTCAGACCCAGGCCAGTTGTCAGCACAGCCCAGGAGCCAGGTGAAAGTCGTTTCTCCTCTGCTTCAGTCACACTGCCTGTGTTTTCAGTCCCTCCTGGGAACAGAGAGGGTACAGGGCCGGGGCCAGTTGGCCTAGTTTTGGGTCTTCAACAAGTCACAGAACTGTGGGTGAAAACGTGCTGGCACTGTTTTGGAGTTATGATTCTTGGCTTCTACTCTTGGCCCTTTGTTCTGCATTTTTTGTAATGGTTTTTATTTTGCAGGTGGTGCCTTTTGGCCTTTCCGATCCTCAGTTCCTTCATCTGAAAACCCAAGCTAATAATTCCTATCACACAGGATTATTGTGAGGGGCAGCAAGACACTGTGTATACACGTGCAGTACAAATGGAAGAGGATATTCTTAGCAGTAGGGTTTTTTTGGGGGACAGGAAGCTGTCATTTTCCAGAAGAAGCTAACCTGGGATGCAGTCAGGGAAGATGAGCTGTCTCCTCTTACCCAACCCTTCCCAGTGTTGTGTTTTTGATCCCAAGCTCTTCCCTCTACCAGTCCGCTTTTAAGACAATGAATGATGCTTATCTAACCCTGGGTATGACTTCCTGGAATCCAAGGGCACAGAGAAGCCTGAAATTAACCATGAATGCTTTCTTTGCCAATAAATCTGCCTTTGCCAATTTTCCTGCTCCCTTGTATGCTTTTCCATGTTAATTTACATGTTTCTTTGTTGGGTTCAATAGGCTACACTTAATATAGGAGTCTCAAATCTTTGCTCCTAAAGCATACCTATAACTTAACATCTGTGAATATTAGGCTCCTCAAGAAAAAGAAAAAACTCTCATTGAAAGCAAGACTTAACATTACAGAGAAACCTAGTTTTCATATCATCAATCGCTTTGTTAAAGGATGCCACATCCTTGTTGAGAATGAGCTTCACGTATTAGCAGGAGGGTCATAGGGGAGTGGACAACATAAATGGAAAGGGGAACGGAGAGATGGGAGGAGAGCACAACAGACCTAGGGGACAGGGGAAACAAAGGGGGAGGGCAAAGGACTAAACACCAATGTGTTCCTGTGCTCTAGGGAGGCAGACACTGTGTTCTCTATATTTCTCCAGTGTTGTGACAGTGTGATGGTGAATAAAGACTATTCAGACAGATGCCTATGCAGTCCTATACAGAGTCCCAGAGGGCCTCCCACTGTGTTCAGTTCCTGTTCTAGCTCCTTCTCTACTCAGGGCAGCCTACCAAGGGTAGGCCTTTTACTCTGGATGTGAGTTGAGGCCAGGCCAAAACAGTGAGGTCAGAGTGTGGAAGGTCTTGAATGCCAGCTTTCAACTTTTCCAAGCAACGGGAACCATTACAGGGGCAGGATGCCAGGCCGCTGCTCCAAGAGGCTCCTGGCTCAGTGCGAGGAAGTCTGGGCTGCAAGGGCAGGAGGCTGGAGGCCACTTGGCAAGTAATGAGACTCGGGGCAGACAATAGCAGTGAGGATGGAGGCATCAGTTTAGGATGTAGAATATACATAGACATATAGGATATCTGGGTCATATAGTAGTGGGGTGGTGGAGTCCCAGAGAACTGCTTCTTATGCCAGGGGCCCAGAGGAGAGGCAGGGCTATTAACATAAACAGTAAATTGTGCCCTTAATGACTCTAGCCCCTTTTCATCAAAATGCTGCCCTGGTAGCCCTGACCTCCCTTTAGTGCAGGCCTGGCTGGGGCTGGTGGTGGGGCGGCCCAGGGTGGTGGTGGCTGTGGAAGCTCGGTCTCATCTCAGGGGCCAGGGAGGATCGAAGCCTGAATGGGCTGCAAAGGAAGGGCAGCACCCAGCCCCAGCCGCTCCTGCACCCTGCCCGGTCCCTGTCTTCGGCCCCACTTTGGCCTGGCGGGTCCGATAGCCAAAGACCTGCCAGAGGCGGAGGAAAGCAGGCAAAGGTGGGTTGGAGTGTGGGTAGAGGTGGGGGGGGGCGGGGCGGCGACGGGCCTGTAGTCGGGAAGCGCGGAAGTGGGAGAAAAAGGCGGACTGGGGAGAGTCCACTCTGCAGGCGCCGAAAGACCCCTGCGCCGACAGGGTTCTGCAGCGTCTTGGCCTCCCCCTTGACTCCAGCTCGGGTAGGAGGAGCCACAGCGCCACCCAGCGGCCGGTGGCGGGGAACGGCAGTCAGGGCTCTTGAGTGGCCCCAAATGGAGGCGGAGCTGAGTGGAACCCGGCCCCAGAGGAGGGAAGGTGGGGTACGCAGTAGTTGATGGGCTCTTAAACCAGACCCTCCATTCACACCCATCATTCCATCTGGTACGTGGCACTAGGTGAATCTCACTCGGGGTCAGCTGATGATATTCCTCTTAAAATAAAAACTCTTTCCTGGTTCCCAAGGAGTCTCAGTATAAAGCCCGCATTCCCTGGCGTGACGTTCAAGGCCTTCCATGTTTTGACCTCAGGTTACCTTTCAAGCTTCATCTCCTGCTATCTATGCCACACACCCTACCATCACTCACTCCTGCCCAACTGGATCACTTACTGGCATCCACATCCATTTACTCAATGAGCCTTTACTAAGGCACTGGGGAAACAGAACAGACAGACCAGATCCTTGTCTGTTCAGAGGTTGCATTCAAATGAGGAGTGAGGCAATGAACAAGAAAGCCAATGTATAAAGAAGATAATTTCAAATAGTTATCAGCTCTAGATCATATAAAAAGCAGGTGGCATGATAGAGTGTCTGGGGCAAGAGGGGCACTGCCATACCTAGAGTAGTCAGGAAAGCCTTTCTCAAAAAGTGACATGTGAGCTGAGATCTGATGATCTTCGAAGGAGAGTGAAGAGGAGTCAGCCTCGCAAAACTCTAGAAGAAGAACATTTCAGACTGAGGAAGGGTATGTACAAAGGTTTTGAGGTAGCAATAAGCCTAGTATAATATCACAGAAAAAGAAATAAGGCACGGTTGCTGGAGGATAGTGAAAGGAGTGTACTGGGTGAGATTGACAGGTCATGAAAGGCCCCGTGGGCCATGTTGAGGAGTTTGGGTTTTCTCCCTATGGAGATGGAAATCTAATGGAGGCTTTAAGCAGGGGAGAGACATGACCTGATTCGCATTTTTATTTTATTAAATTTTTTTTTAATTTTTATTTATTTTTGAGAGACAGAGAGCATGAATGGGGGAGGAGCAGAGAGAGACGGAGACACAGAATCCAGAGCAGGCTCCAGGCTCCAAGCCGGGGCTTGAACCCACGGATGTGAGATCATGACCTGAGCCGAAGTCGGATGCCCAACCGACTGAGCCACCCAGGCGCCCCTGATTTGCATTTTTAAAAGATAGCTTTGGGCGGACCGTGACAGGGGAACAAGACTGGGAAGCAGGGAGACCAGTTAGGAGGCCACTGCAGTGGTCTAGGAGAGAGAGAGAGAGAGAGAGAGAGGGAGAGAGAGAGATGGTGGCCTAGTCCAGGTAGTGACAATGGAAGTGGGAGAAATTGTCAGATTCTAATAATTTAAGGGATTTCTATTCATGTTTTTTCTTCCTAACCAACCCAGGAGTTTCTTGAGGGCAGATTCTCTTGACTGTGAGTGATCACTGACTTCCCACCCTACATCCCTAAGCAGGTAATCTAATAGGTGCTCACTGTTTAGCGAGTCTATCTGTGACGTCCACAGAGAAAGTGATCACAGAGAATGGCAGTAAGACTGAAACTTGGGCCTGGGACAGCAATTCTGGGTCTTCTTTCTGGTTACTCTGATGTACTTCTCCCTTTTTCCTTCTTTGTCCCTCAGCATCTTCTAAAAATGTTTTGAGAGGGAAGGAAAGCAGGAATTATGAGTTCCACCTCTGTGCTAGGAACTGTACTCAATGCTTTCACATATATTACTTCACTCGTTAATTTATTTAATCTTTGTAACAACTAATCCTATTCCTTCATTTTAGAGATAAACAGATTAAAAACTCCAAAAAGGAAAGGGGCTTTATAAAGGTAAAGTTACCATAGCACAAAATATTCACAGTTTTGAGCCCCCCCATAGGGTCCTTTCCCCATTTGACACCCTCGTACTGTTTATCTATACGCATTACGCTCAGGTCTTTTCAACCTCTTGTTAATGCTTAGTATTACACACATGCAAATACATTTCAGAGTGAAACTGCAGGTCTTGAAAAAGATTCAGGGTTTCATGAAGTCAATGAAGGTGATGTCGAAGATCCTCATTAATGTCAGATGAAGCCCTTGACAAATGGCGACTTGGCAGAGATGGACCAGTTACCACTGGCAGAAGAGAAAATTGACCTGGGTAATGACAGGATCCAGGCTTCAAAGCAAATGATTAAACTCTCAGAGGATTATAAGAGGTCCTTAGGATAATTGAAGAAGCTCTCTAATTTTGGAAAAACTAAACTGTTTATGATGATGTGGCGAAAGGCACTATTGTGTTCTCATGCACTTTGGTCAGGAAATTATGTTATCCCCCCCCCCCCAGTGTTTGATTCATTCTTTGTTCATTCTAAGAATTAGTGTATATGTGCAATTATTTATACATTTCAAAACACAAAACTATTTTCCACATTCTGTTGAAACCCTTTCCCCCTTTTCCCCTACTCTACTGCGAAGTGTTGGTCCCTACTTCCAGTGGGTTCTTTGTAAATGTCCTTTTTCTAGCACTACTTGTCCTCAAATAACAAGGACTTCATGTAGGCCCAGCCTTCTCTTCATCCTGTGATTGGTAAGCCTGGCTGCACATTAGAATCTTTTGTGGTGTCCGTTAAACAATACTGAGGCTGGGACCCTGACCCAGACTAATTAAATCTGAATCTCGGCTGGTCGGGCCAGAGCAAAATCTCTCCAGGTGATTCTGTTGAACTGCCTCCCCACCTCCTTGCATATGCTGAGGCCGGAAGAGACTGAGGCTGTCTGCAGTCAGTCTGAAGGAAGAGCACCAGGCCCTGGGCCCAGGGCAAAGGGGTAGCTCAGAGCAGCACACCTTGTTTTATCATGCTTCGCTTTATTGCACTTTGCAGATAATGTGGGGGTTTTTGGTTCAGTTTTGTTCTTTAACAAATAGATGGTTTGTGGTAATCTTGCATGGAAGAAGTCTTTCGGCGCCATTTGTTTTCCACCAGCATTTGCTCACTTCATGTCTCTATGTGACATTTTGGTAATTCTCACAATATTTCAAACTTTTTCATTATTATTATATTTTGTTATGGTGATCTGTGGTCAGTAATTACAACTCCCTGAAAGCTCAGAGGATAGCTAGCAGGTTTTTTTTTTTTTTTTTTTAGCAATAAAGTATTATTTCATTAAGGCATGTACATTTTTTTAGACATAATGCTACTGCACACTTAATAGACTACAGTGTGGTGTGAATATCACGTTTATACACACTGGGGAACCAAAAAATCCATTTGGCTGGTTTTATTGTGCTGGACTGGAACGGAAAAGCACAATATCTGTGAAGTATGCTTGTATTTCCTTGGCAAGGCCATTGTGCCCTTGACTCCCTTAGCACTATGGGTTTGTAGTTCTCTCCAGTCCCTTGCCTTTTTTTGTTTCTTATGCCCAAGGCCAAGATAACCTGGCTCTCCTCATTGACACGTGGTGAGAGAAAAACTCGAATGTTATAGTGAGCATATCATTGTTGCCAAACACATAGCATCATGTTATCCTGTGGATGGATCTATAATGTGCAGTCCTTTACTGCTATATTCCCAGCATCGAGCACAGTGCCTGACATATAGTAATTGCCCAATAGGTATATTTTCAATGAATGAATGACCACGTTGAATAGAGGCAGGATGTGATAAGTACCATGATTAAGGTGCAAAGTGTGCAAAATGTTCTAGAAGTATAGATCATGCTCAGCTTGGGAGAGGGAAAACGTAGATATCCTCATGGGAGAGGTGGCATTTGAGCTGGACCATGAAAACTAGGTGAGGCAGTGATAGGTAGAGATGGAGAGGGCCTTCAAGGCAAAAGAAATGGTTTGAGCAAAAGGTAGGAGATAAGAAGGCATGGAACTCATTTGGTGAACTGCCAGCAGGGAAATGTGTCTGGGACATGAGTGTGGAATAGTCTATGGGGCAAGATCAGAGTGGTGGGATCAGATCAGAATACAAAAATCCTTGAAAGTCCTACTAAGAAACTCACTCTTGATTAGACAGGCAATGTGGAGCCATCTGCTGTTTTGATCACAGGTGTGATCTGTTCACTTTATGAAGATTAGGTGTGGACTTTAAGGCAGCTCTTCTTTCAGGAAATTTTTATGGAGTGCTTCCTAAGTGCCTCAGCACACTGTGCTGGGGAGGCTGGATTGGAGTTGGAGTGACTAGACAGGAGATTAGTTGTTAGGTCATTGCAGTGGTCCAGGCAAGAGCTACTGCAGGCCTGAAGCGGCTGAGTGGGAAGGGGGCAGAAAGGATGGCAAGGATCTGACACATGACAGAGGTAAAATTGACAAAACTTGGTGACCATTGTAAGTGGAGGTGAAGGAAAGAGAACACTGTGTAATGACCATAATAATGATCAATATTTGTAAGGCTCCTTCCATTCCAGCTGTTGTGCAAAGTTCTTTATGTATACCACGTAATTCTCACAACAAGCCTTTTCATAGATGAGGTCACCAAGGCTTGAAGAAGTCAAGGAACTTGTGCAAAACCATACAAATAGGAGATGGTGGTGCTTGACTTCGCACTCACATACTCTTGGCTCCAGGCACCACACCCTAACCTCCATGGTACGCTGCTTTTGTGGGAGTTGGGGAGACTTCTGTTTTCTTGGCAAAGAAATTCAGCAGCTGGGTGAGGATGCCAGATTCCCTTCGCACACATGCCCTTCCTTACCCTGTGAAAAGGTGGTAGTGGTGGAGGGCTCTGTCTGCCTCCCTCCCAGGGTGCCTTTCACTTCTGCACTGGGTACACGGTCCTAGTGAAGCAGCAGAGGAGAGATGAGCTTGTTAGACTTAACAGCCAAAGGCTGGAACCAATGTGGAAAACTGGTAATCTCCAGGCCAGGTGGGCCCTGCAGATGTGTTTAGCCCACACAGGAGTTTGTTTCCTTCAGACTTGAGCCAACATTGAGAAATTAGAGGACTTCATGTAAAAAAAAAAAAAAAAAGAATGCAATCAGGAATCACTGGGGCCACTTTCCCACAATTCTGGGCTTGAGCTGCCCCCTGCAGACTGCGCCTGCATGCACCCTGCCCTTGTCACCGCTTACAACCCTGGAGTCTGCACTTCACCGCAACCTGGTCCACCTCACTCACTGATCTCTGCAGAAGTTTGAGTTTGTGATTCCTCTCCTGAATGGCCTACTACATACAGAGTTTCCTCCTTTTTTTTTTTTTTTTTCCTGAGACTTGAGCCAACAAGGATCAGGGCACTGAGTCAGTATTCTCTGGTCCCACCCCTTCCCCAAGCCACAGACTTTTTCCTCTCACAGCACTTGACTCCACAGAACAAAACCATAAAGGGGGGGGGCGTTATCATCAAGTCTTACCATTTATTTCTTTATGGGGTTAAACAAGAGCAGAGAGGCCTCTGCCCCACAATGCAACAAAACAGAAAGCAGTACACATACAGAGACTCTCACCGAAACACAGAGGCAGGGGAAGAGGAACAACTGAATCATAGCCAGGTAAGTAAGGAAGGGACGGGGGGACTACTTGGAATCCAGCTTGGAGACTCAGTCATAGGAACTAGTGCAAGAGAGTTCTACTCATGAAGCACAGTGTAGAAAATGGCATAAGAAAGCTGCCCAGCTCTGCTGCCTGTGACGGAGGGCAGGGGCAGCTGGAGGGGTGGTGGAAGATCTGGGTGGTGAGGTGGACAGGGACAGTCAAATGACTTTGAGGTGGAGTGAGGTGCCCCTTTCCCCTGCCACTGGGCAAGGCCCTGGGCTGGTCTGAGCCAGGGGTCTCCTGGGCACTTGGTGAGGGGGAAGAGAGGATGGGAGTCTCCAAGGGTCCATTCTTTGGGGCCCTAAGGTCCCCCTTTACTTCCCAGTCCTTTTTCCCCTCCTGAGGATGCAGGAATTAGAAGGCAGTACCTAGATCTCTCACATCTACAGAAGCGTCTCTGGAAAGGAGCCAGCACCTCTTCCCCTCCCCAGCTGAAAAGAGCACTCTAGGGATGGGGTATGTGGCTAGGCCCGAAGTGCTGAGGGCCAAACAGGGGAGTGTGTGGGCGGGGCACAGGAGTTGGGGGAGGGAAACAGGCTGTGAGAAATGAGAAAACCGGCAGGGAAGGACTCCCTGGTCTCATAAAGCCTCTTTGGGACCCGGCAGAGGTCCTTAAATGATTCCCTCTCTACTAGGAGGTCTCCCATCTATCCCCTGCCAACCACTTGCAGCTGTCCCCTCCCCATCCCCTTCTTGGTTTCATTTAATGCAGCTCCAGGCCCACCCGTCCCCTTAACTCACTGGCATCACAGCCTAGGACACAGGCCCTTCTGGTACCGAATGCCCCTTGGCCTTTTCCAGGAACACAGTTCTGGCGCCCTTTCTGGTCTGCTCCTTTTGGCTTTTTGATGTCCCAGGCGATGTGGCCTCTGACTCCCGGGAGATCAGCACAAGGCTAACAGCCCTTAAGGGGCTCTCAATGCTTCTTTTCTTGTCTAGCCCTCTAGCCCGACTAAGCAACTCAAGTGTCTCAGCCAAGAGACAACAGCACATTATCTTTATTCAGTGGGTCCTCTGGTCTGTCTCTGGACTTTCTTCAGGAAGGGGCGGGCAGGGGTGGCTGGATCAGGGGACCTTCTACAGGGTGAGGAAGAATCTGGTTGTTCCACAGTTGACATAGTAACCCATGGGGTCAGGGATGGGAAGGGATGAATACTCTTTGGTAGGCTGGGGATGGGGACAGGGTGGGGATAGGGGAGGCTCATCTCTGGAAAGCGCTGGGGCAATGCCACCAGGTTCTCCTTCATGGAGGCCTGGGCTAGGACAAAATGAGTGTGTATGGGGACCCAGGCCAGGCCTGACCCACTTGGGCTTAAGTCCCTCCTCCCTATGGAGATCAGAAATGGAAACATTTTTGGCCTCGAGGCCAAGATCTCCAGGGCAAGAATGGCCCTTGGGAGTATGTGCACCTTCTGTAAGATAATGGCCCTTCAGACAGTGGCAGTCTGACCATGTGCTCTCAGACTTCTGTTTCGAGGCCCAACAACTGAGTTACTGTGCTCTTTTCCCACAGGACTCTTTATGCAACCCTTTCTGATTTGGGGAGCTGTCCTTGAGCCTGCCTCAATACTGATCAGCCATCTTTCCAAAGCCAGTTGACTATAGACCATTCAGCCATCTCTCTAATCCCTCTGCCCACATCTTACCTCTCCTCTCTTCTCCTCTCCTCTCTTCTCCTCTCCCCCCCTCACCTCCCCTCTCCCTCTTCACTATCTCCACTCTCTTTCACCACTCATTCTGTACCCCATTACTACCCCTCATTGCCTATGGTGGTGGGGCACAGCTTAACTGGGGCCTCGACGTAGCCACGACTGTGTGCACCTCATCTCCCAGCCTGGCACTTCCCTGTGGCGGCCCCACGTGGGGCAAGGTGCACTGGAGTAGGAGGAGGGCCACTGCACCGTCTGCCATTGCCTGTAGGGGTATGGGCAGGAGGGAATTAAGGATCGTGGCAACAAAAGGAATGTGGAGGGGGGAAAGAGCTTCTCCCCTCTGTGCCCCCCAACATTCCCTGCAGGGCCAAGGCTGTGTGAGTAGCCTCCTTCCCTGGGGTCAGGGTTCTCAGCAGGAGTGGGTACTTCTAGCTCCCACTCCCCCCCTTTTTTGCTAAGCCCCATAGATGGGGACCTGAGGGGGGGCACCTGCTGCTCCTACCTTTTACTCCCGGATGAGTTTTGCAGCTCCCTGGGGCCCTCTGGCCGTTCTGTTGGAGCTGCTTTTGGGGTGGGGGTAGGCTGGGGGTGATGTGTGGTCCCCCATTTCCCCCCGCCCCCCATCTGATCCTATACCTCCCATGGGAGGAGCCCCTCCCCCTCCCCCTGGGGGGCTGGAGCTGCTGTCGGTGTGTGGTGGAGGTCTGCCCTCCCTCCCTGATGTCACTCTTCCCGAGTCAGGCCCTCATCTAGGGCAGGCAGTGCCTCCAGCCCCAGTCCTCCACCACTCTGGCTACTGGAGAAGGACACCATGGTATGGAGGAGCATGAGAACAAGGACATACAGCCGGATCCTGCTGGGGCTGAGGCGGGAGCCCCCAGAGACCGGCAGCAGGGAGGGCTTGTGGCTGATGTGGCCTGGAGGGTCATGGCGGGGGTGGTAGTGGTGGTACTGTTGGTGGTAGTGGTGGAAATAGGAGTGGTGGAATTGCTGGTGGTGGGTTTTGGGGGCCTCAGTCTCCTTGAACTTCTTCTTCTCCGACTCACAGGAGACCCACTGCACGTCACAGCACTTGGTTTCCGGCCGCTTTGGCGAAGTATCCAGCAACCCTGCCAATGGATAAGGAAGGTGTGTGGCGGGGTGCTAAGGGGACAGATGGCTTTCCTAGAGAGGAGATTTTCAAACTAGGACTGCTCTGGTAGCCCTGCCCAAGACTCCTTTCCCCTGCCCCTCAGTGCCTGCCCTTTCTGGACACTTCTCTCCCAGGGACCCAAGACATTTTCTCTGGGATGATTCCTTGGTTGGGGCATGTTGTAGATAGAGATAGCCCCTGTTCTCTTTGGCCCTATTGCAACCTGGGGACCTCGCTGTCAAGTCTTCAAGGCACTAACCTTCTTCTAATCTGACTTCCCTGTTGTCCTCCCTGTTCCCATACCCCCAACCTGGTGCCTGCCCTGGGCCCCTGGCCTTCTCCCTCCTTCCCAGTTTTCTGCCTTTACCTGTACAGATAAAGCCAGGAAGCCCTCCGTACACCATTTCCTCATTGTCAGGGAGTATAAAGGGGCACCGGGTCTGCACCTCCAGGCAGTATTGCTTGCAGGGCACCCAGCGCTGGCATTCTTGCTGGGTCACGCTGAAGTATTCTGAGCACAGCCAGGCCTTGTAGACAGCCTGTGGGGAGAGGAAAGAGTGTCAGCCTAGGCACCGGCCCCTTCCTGCCTCAAAGGAAAGGGATGAAGGAGGGGTGTACTTGCCCACCCACCCATCCCCAGGATCCAGGGGTGGAGAAGAAGGGTTTGGGTCAAGAACACTACACGCTGCCCTAAAATCTCTCATCCCATAGCCCAAACTCCCAAGTCCCCTGCAGTCCTCCAAGACTTTGAATTTTTTCATTGGTAAAATCACAAAACTACTCCTGTGTCAGAGCTGGAAAGGGCCTTACCAATCATCCCATCCAACCCTACTCTTGTAGTCAAGCCAAGGAGGTATCCTGACTTGTCTGAAGTCACTGATGGTGAGGTAAATTTTGGTTCTGTTCAATTCAGCAAACATTCTTTTGACTGATGGTGTTAAGTTTCTAAATTCAAGAAAGAGATGGACAGATTAAAGCCTTGCTCTACCTCATTACGGTGTTATGTGGATCAAATAATATGACACATATGAAAATGTTTTTTAAACTCTGAAGTATGATACAAATTTGAGAGGTTATTTTTAATAAAAACAAGAATCTGCCTTACCAGGTACCACATGTGCTTTAAAGCCCTACTTAATCCATGCTCTGTCCTGTTAGCTTCAGCCCTGGTGTGGAGCAGATACCACCTTTCATTTGGAAACCTTGCTTTGCAGTTTCACTCCACAGTATACTTCCTATTCCTCATCTAGCCCACTCTTACCAGGCACTGTGTCCTAGCTAAGAAAAGTTCCCTGCTCTATACTCTTTGGCTATCAATAAGTCCAGAGTTTTTCAACAGTGATACTACTGACACTTTGGACTGGATAATTCTAAATTATTTTATAATTAATTAATTGATTAATTAAATTGAAGTATAGTTGACATGCCATGTTACATTAGTTTCAGGTGTACAACTTAGTGACTCAACAACTCTATGCTATATCACCACAACTGTAGTTCCCATCTGTCACCATATGACACTATAATAACACCACTGACTTTACTCCCTGTGCCGTGCCTTTCATTCCTGTGACTTATTCACTCCATAACTGGAAGCCTGTATCTCCTACTCCTGTTCACTCATTTTGCCTATCTCTTTATCCCCTCTTCTCTGGCAACTGTCAGTTTGTTCTCTGTATTTCTAGGTCTGATTCTGCTTTTTATTTGTTTATTCATTTGTTCTGTTTTTTTAAATTTATATTCTACATATAAGTGAAAGTGAATGTCATATTTATCTGTCTCATTCTGATTTCACTTAGCATAATACACCCTAGGTCCATCCATGTTGTCTCAAATGGCACAATCTCATTCTTTTAATATTTATTCATTTTTGAGAGAGAGAGAGAGAGAGAACAGGGGAGGGACAGAGAGAGAGGGAGACACAGAATCTGAAGCAGGCTCTAGGCTCTGAGCTGTCAGCACAGAGCCCAATGCAGAGCTTGAACCCATGAACCATGAGATCATGACCTGAGCCGAACTCAGATGCTTAGCCAACTGAGCCACTCAGGTGCCCCTTATGACATTTTCATTCTTTTCTATTCTATTATACACACACACACACACACACACACACACACACACACACACCCCTCTATCTTCTTTATCCATTTATCTATCAATAGACACTTGAGCTGCTTCCATATCTTGGCTATTGAAAACAATGCTGCAATAAACATACAGGTGCATATACCTTTTCAAATTAGTGTTTTCATTTGCTTTGGGTAAACACCCATGGACTGGATACTTTCTTGAGGCGGGCTATCCTGTGCATTATAGGATATTGAGCAGCATTCCTTGACTCTACCCAGTAGTTGCCAGTTAATTCCCCCCATTTTTGTGACAACCAAAAAATATCTCTGGCCATTGTCAAATGTCCCCTGGGGGTCGCGCAAAATCATCTCCCATTGAGAACCACTGATATAGCTTTTTTGCTACTTGAAGTGTGGACCTGGACCAGCAACATCACCATCACCTAGGAGCTTGTGGGAAGTGCAGAATCCTAGGCCCCGCCCCAAACCCACCACCTCAGTACTTGCATTTTAACAGGATGCCTAGGCGGCTCTCATGGATGGAGTTACCCTGCCCACATCCTCCTCATATCTTCAGGGACACCTTCTCATGGTTGCTTCTTACAGCAACAGTTCTTAGATTTCAAAGGACCTCAGAACCTTCTGGGGCACTTGTTAAATATGCAGATGACTCTCTCGGATTCAGCTTCAAGAGGGCTGAGGTGGGCTTAGGACTCTGCATTTTGAACAAGGGTTATGGTCATTCTGCTGCCGGAAGCCTTTCAATCACACTATAAGCCACATGGTCAGAGCTTCTTACACAAGCTTTAAACATTTATAGGGAAATACAAATAACTTCACCATGGACATGGACTTTCACAGTGTGTCCACGCAACAGCCTTTTTCAAAGCAGGGGGTGGTCAGTGGTGGTGGTGGTGGGTGGTAGTGGGTTATAGGGGCAAATACACCCCATGAGGAACAGAGTGTTGTTTGATACTTTGATATCTTGCTGGCATCTCACATTTAACATGCTCTAAGTCTTAAAATGAAGTTCTTGAATTTTTTTTACTCCTCACTCCCAAGTTTTAACCATTTCAATGAAGTGCCATGGCCATCTACCCAGGTTTTCAAGCCAGAAACCTAGGTGTCAGCCTTTATTCCTCTCTTTCCCTGCATCTCTACATATAGACATGCCAGTTCTTTCTCCATGTCCATAACTTTGTACAGGCCACTATCATCTGTCACCTGTACAACAGTCTCCTATCTGGCCTCCCCACCTCTATTCTTTGTTTTTCCAATCCACTGTTCACACAGGAGTAAGAGTAATCTCAAAACGCCACCAGATCATATTACTCCCTTATTTGAAACCCTTTAATGCATTTAAAATAAAATCGAAACTACCACAGACTTCAAGCCCCTGCATCACTTGGCTCCCATCTGGCTCTCCAACCTCATTTCCTATCTCTCCCTTCAAGCTCATCATGCTCTACACGCATAGGTTTTTCTTTCTTTTCCTTGAACATGCCCTACTTGTTTCCACCTTGGGGCCTTGGCTCATACCGTTCTCTTGGCCTGGAATGCTCTTTCTCCCATTTTTGGAGTGGCTAGGTCCTTCTCATCTTTCAGGCCTCAGTTCCAATGTCACCTCCTCAGAGAGTCTCCCTAGCCCCTCTAGCTAGAGGATGCCTTCTCATTATTCCCTCTTTTTCTTAACTGTTTCTTCACCAAAAGTACAATTTTGTCTCCATCCTTGTTTTGTTTTTCAGTTGACCTCACTAAAATGTGCAATGCATGAGAGCAGACATGTGTCTGTGTTATTGACCATTATATACTTATTGATCACTGTGTCCTCAGCACGGTATACATAAAAAGGTCTGTTTATTGAATGAATGGGACAAGTAATTGAGGACATGTCCCTACTCTCAGAGAAACTCCAGTTTCATAGATGGATGCATCTAACTTGAATCTATGGCATATGATCTATATCGTAGGAAAGGTAAACCACTGGCCATTGGAGGGAATCAAATAGAAAAACTGAGAAAGAAATCAGTGAGAAGATAATAGTTGATCTAGAACTCAAAGTAGGATTTTCTATGGGATGGGTAGAGGTGAGACAAAAGGGCATTTCAGGCTGAGGCAACAGCTTAAGTGGAAGTATGGAGGTAAGTAAATGCATGGCATGCTAAAAGAACAGAGTTTTGTATGAAAGGAGAGGGAAGGGGGCCAACCTCCTGTGGCTGAACATATATTTCCAAGTTTTTATTGTCATAAACGATGCTTTGGTGAGTATCTTTGTACATGTCTCTTGCACACCTGTGTTACATTTTATTTATATAAACTCCTAAAAGTGAAATTATTGGGATAAAGGGTATGTGCAAAGGAATGAGAAGGGAATGAAAGAAAGGTATAAAATATCAAGTGCAGGTAAGAGGCAGGGTAAGAGAGAGGTGAAGGGGCAAGAGGGGGGGCTAAGGGATAGAAGAGAGTGGTGGTGGGGTAAAGGGGTACAAGGCAGGAGTGTGTAAGAAAGAGAGGGTGAGAAAGAGTAGGTAGTTGGAGAGTAAGAAATGGTGGTGATGGGGGTGTGCCTGGGGAGAAGGAGAAGAGGAATAAGAGATGGAGGGTAAGAGAGGTAAAGGGATGCAGTGAGGGTGAGAGAAGATGAAACATAAGAAAGAGCAGGGGGATAAGAGGGTGGGGACATAAGAGGGGGTGAGAGTGGGCTGCAAAGATGAGGGGTAAGAAAGAGAAAGTAACAAAGATGAGGGTAAGAGTGAGAAGGGGAATAAAGCTGAATAAGGAAGATGGGGATATAAGAAAGCAGGCATGAGAAGATGGATAAAGAGCAGAAGGAGGGTAGAAGAAACAAAAGCAAGGCAAGAAAGAAAAGGAAATCCCTACAGCTAAGGGCCCCAGTGCCTCAGAGAACCCCTTCCATCTTTGGAGATCAAGTGCCAAGGTGAGGCTCTGTCCATAGCCATTGCCCCAATTTCAGCAGCCTAGACCCAGGATCCTCCTCAATCCTCACCCCAAAGTGTGTGGAATCACCCCTTCTTCTACCAATTGGATACAGAGGTCTCTGTAGGATTCTCCCTGGGTTATTTCAGTTCAATATTTCTGCTCCTAGGCCAGGAGGCCCAACTGGAGTTGCAGCCCTCCTCCCAGGCAACTGTGATTAGCCTAATAACAGGCTATGGTGGCTGGGCACTCACCTGTATACTCTGGGAGGGAGAGGGGGAGGCAAGGGTTGGGAGAGGGGTGGCCTGACAGGGAGAATGTGGTCTTCCTAATTAATTAGAAGACCCTCCCTCAAGCCCCATACCCCAAGCCTGGGTCACCATGGCAACAAGTGGGTGAGTAGAGTGCCTGAGGAGGACACCAGGCATGTCAGTGGTTAGGCAGGAACTAGCAAGGAACTAATGAGGGGAATGGAGGAAGAGCAAACAGGGGCTGAGAGGTAATCCAATTTCTTGGCCTTATAGAGGGCCAGCTGAGGCCACTGCTGACTCACCTGCTTCAGAGGTGGTCTGGGCTCCTTCTCCAGTGAAACGTCTGGCTCTCAGGGCTACCACATGGGCAGCAAGCTTGCCTCAGTTTCTGCAGCCCTTTTCCCTTTACCGGGCCTAAGTAGCTTGCCCTGACTCATCAGTGTGCGGACTGAGCCAGAGGCCACCGGATTGTTTGGGCAGTCACAGGGGGCGGCCTCAATACTCATCCACAAGGGAAGAGCCAAGACAGCCAGGGCTAGGGAAGCTGTGGGGCTTCCTGGAGGTGGGGCATGTAGGGAAAAGGAAGAGATGTCTCAGAACCAGACACAGTCAGTTGGGAGACCCTTGGAGGTCTTTTGCTCTAGTCTCTCAACTCTGGTGCATATTAGAATCACTCAG
The DNA here is from genome assembly GCA_030068075.1 of Paguma larvata. NCBI lineage: Eukaryota > Metazoa > Chordata > Mammalia > Carnivora > Viverridae > Paguma > Paguma larvata. The sequence continues at coordinate 52,839,306 of CM057830.1, read as the reverse complement.
AGTCTTTAAAAAATGTGCTCCACACCAACTCAGTCAGATTCCTTGTGGGTGAGACCCACACATACGTAGTTTTTCAAAACACCCTAGGTAATTTTAATATGCAGAGAAGTAGCAGTTCAGCCCCTCTACTTGCATTTCATAGATGAGGAAACTGAGGCCCAGAAAAAGGAGAATGACTTGTTTATAGTCACATAAAATACTGGAAGAGGGAGAAATTTCAAACCTGGTTTCTTGACTCCAACTCCAGGGTTCTTCGTACTGGACAATCCTACCAATGACTGCAAATTCCACACGTAGGGGCAGGGAACACAAGGGCATAGGCAGGGGAGAAGAGCTGAAAATGAGGCTGGCTCTGAGCTTTCAGGCTCTTCAAACTCCAGCCCTAGCAGAAAAACCTTTTTCATCATGTCCTGTCCTCTGAGCTTAACCATCCTGGACCCTTGAGGTAGTGGCAGAGGATGGGTGGGGTTGGAAGACATGACCTGGAAGTCCCCTCCTTTTCCTACAGAATCCCCCTTTCCCACCTCTGTCAGGCCACCGCTGGGCTCAATTAAGTTCTGGCTGCTAAGTTCTGGCTGTGGCAGCCAAGTTGCTATGGGAACTGGGAGGTGAAGGAAGCAGGGAGTAACTAGAGGGAACACCAATTAATCCAAAAGGAAGCTGGGAAGGCTATCCCACCCCTCCTCCCAAGTGGGCTACTAAGCCACTCTTGAAATGGGAGTGGGAAAGATGAAGGGGATCCCAACCCCTTCTGTGCTCTGCAGCGAGCAGTTTAGGGAGGACCAGGAGAACCTGGAAAGCCTTACCTTCTCGCTTCCTGGCTCGCAGCCTTGGCTCAGGCATTCTCATCCCTATGCTCCTTTGGAAAGAAGTATCTGACTTCTCTTGGCCCCCAAGGTGCTGTGTGAATGCGCACAAGTGAATACGTACACACACAGCCCAAAGTCAAGACTCAGGCCAGGGGATTTAAAAGAGGAGACCATCCCGGACTCCTTGGTATAAGAGCTGGAAAACCATCCAGAGAGGAGAGCTTCTGTTCTTGCCAACCAGAAAGTCGGCAGTTTCCTTCTTGGATTCCAACTTGCTAATGTCCCTAGGGCCTGTTTCCCCATCCAAATCCTCCCTACAGACCTTCTCTTTATGACTGCTTGTTTTCTTAATATACTCCTGGGACCCTTGGCCAGGAGCTGTCGCTACAGAGCCCATGGAGACAGAGCAGCAATCTGGGTTGGACTTGGGGATAAAATCCACTGTCCACTGCACACAAGTAACCAGCTTGTGCCCAGGTTTTACCTAGGGGGAAACAGAGGCCCAGTAAAAGGAATTGGCTTAGCCAAGTCAGAGGCATGCAGGAAATCAACTACAAAGCCAAGATTAAAATAGGTACTCTGACAACTAACCCCTTGCCTCTCTGCACTGCATCCATCAGCACACTTAGAATTGTGTGAGATACCTCCCTGGGCAGAGTCTGAAAAGAGCCCTGTGCTCCTATTCCTGATTCTGGGCTTTCAAAGAATTGGACCAGAAAAGGGTAAGGTCAAAGTCAGTCTCCAGTTTGAGGGAAGGAGATCAGGGACATAACTCTGGAGACAGCCATAGTTCACTGGGACTGGCAGAGTCAGACTGGGATTAGGGCATGACAGGGCAAATCCAGGTGGATAATATGGCTTTACTTCAGTGGCTATAAAAATAAGCAACAGCTTTCTTGCTTTGGAGAATGAGCAGTCATGGGTCAAAGTGGCCTGACCTAACCTGGAGGAAAGGCAGGAGAGATGGATGGAGAGATGCATAAGAATTTAAAGCCAGTGCAGTTCCAGAGGGACCTCATACCTCCAAGCTTCCTAGGCCATCTTCTCAAAGGCCAATGGCTGGGTGGGCCTGGCTTGACCGGGGGCAGCCTGGTTAGTGAAAAGTGGTATTCCTAATGCAGGGGCAGCTCTTAAGGAGCCTAGGTGATCCCTATCAATCACATGAGGAGATGAGGCAGGTTCATGACCACTCCAGAATGGAAGTGACTGTGAGAGTCATCACTACACTTCCCTGTCTGCTATTGGAATTTCCATTCCAACATCGATGCCAAGCGCTATTGTCACAGGGCTCTTACTCTCTCCCAGAGTAGCCCATATCTTCAGATAACTCTAGCAGCTAAAGAAGTTCTTCCTTCTTTTGGGCTAATGCCCTCTCTGTGGCTTTACTCATGGCTCCTACTAGCTCTATAGTCGGCTTCCTGTCCCCCTTGATAGTCCCAAAGTTATCTGTAAACTTCCCTGAATCAGGTCTTCCCATTCATTTCTTCATGCAATGATCACTTTCTGAACATCTTCTATCTGGTGCTGTGATGGGGGGCTACAGATGATGAAGATAAGATTGCTACCTTCGGGGCGCCTGGGTGGCTCAGTCGGTTAAGCGGCCGACTTCTGCTCAGGTCATGATCTCACGGTCTGTGAGTTCGAGCCCCGCGTCGGGCTCTGTGCTGACAGCTCAGAGCCTGGAGCCTGCTTCGGAGTCTGTGTCTCCCGCGCTCTCTGCCCTTCTCCTGCTCACGCTCTGTCTCTATGTCTCAAAAATAAATAAATGTTAAAAAAAAATTAAAAAAAAAAAGATTGCTACCTTCAAGAAGAAGGAGAGACAACCATGTGAATCAATCATTATAAGTCACTGTGGTAAGTAGTATGTACTTGGTACAGTGTTTGCATAGAGGGAGGAGTGATCAACTGTGTTTTGAAGGCTGAGGACATGAAAACATCTCCATGTGGGACAGGCTTGAATTGGGGCTTGGAAAAAGTTAATAGAAGTTGACTAGGTGGAATAGGGCAGGAATATGTGTATTTCAAGCAAAGGAATAAAGGCCTAGAAGTGTGAAATAGTGCAGGGTTCAGACACTGTAGGTAGTTTAGCATAATTAGAGGCTGCAAAGGGAAATATAATGTGAGGTGAGGCTGCAGAGGAAGGTCATGCCCATATTATATGTTCTGGATGCTAAGGAGGATGTGGGCTTCATCTTATAGGCAACTGAAAGCTTTTAATGAGTTTTAAATAATTGCTTTTTAAATCACTTATCACTTTTGTGGCTAAACTTACAGACTTTGTCTGAAAGTGTGGATGATGGAATGTTGGTATGAAGATTGGAGGTAGGGAGACCAGTTAGGAAACTATCATAATAATCTCAGTGAGAGACAATGGGGACCTCAACTAAGGCAGCAGCAGCACAATTAAGAAATGAAGAGAAGGGGTGGATGTGAGAAGAGATGTCAAGGAGGTAGAAGCAACAGGATAACTTATGGGGGTAGGGAATGAGGGAGAGGGAGGGGTCCAGGATGACTACCAGGTTTCTGGCTTGAGTGGCAGGATGAATAATAGTTTACTTCATTAAAGAGGGGAAATCAGTTGGAAGGGTAGATTTGGGGGTGCAAAAGATGAATTAAGTTTTTGGCCATAATGGGGCACCTGGGTGGCTCAGTTGGTTAAGCAACCGACTTTGGCTTGGGTCATGATCTCATGGTTCATGAGTTTGAGCCCCACATCAGACTCTCTGCTGTCAGCACAGAGTCTGCTTCATATTCTCTATTTCCCTCTCTCTCTGCCCCTCCCCTCCTTGCATTCTCTCTCTCTCTCTCTCTCAAAAATAAACATTAAAAAATAAATATCGAAAAAAGTTTTTGGCCATATTGATTTTGAAGTATATGTGAGTCAGCTTGGTAGAAATGTCAAGGAGGCAGTTGAACATAATGGTCTGAGCTCAGAAGGAAGGTCTGGGCTAGAGACAAATAACCAAGGGATAAGGGTTAATTAATCATTAGTAACATGGTAGAAGTATACTTTCTTTCCCCCACCCTTTGAAGTTAGGCATGACCATACGACTTACTTTGACCAATAAAATATGAATTAAAGTGACATGGATCATTTTTGGGGAGAAGCTCTAAGAGTTGGTATATGATTTGCCATTCTCTTCCCTCTGCTGTTGACTGTGGAAGCAGTATTGAGAAGCTCCTGACCTCAACTTGCCTGGGTTTCTTGGTGACTCTCATGAGCACATGATCCCTACTGACCTGTTTCAGACATATACGGTGAGCAAGAAATAACTGTTTGTTGTGCTAAGCCTCAGATGTTTAGGAGTTGTGTGTTATCACAGCATAATGTAGCTCACCCTGACTGATAAAGCAATACTGGAAGCCAAGGAAGTGGATGCTATTACCTAGGGAGAGTGAGCACAGAGAGAAAAGAACCAACAGTGGATCCCTGGGAGTTGCTAACATTTAAGGAAAAGGTGGAGGAAGGGAATCTGATGAAGATGGGGGAGGAGCTTAAAAAATTAGAAGAGAAAAACAAAAGAGAGTAGCATTCTGCAAATTAGGGGAGGAGACAGTTTCCAAGATGAAGGAGTGGTCAGCAGATAAGGATTTAGACAGAAACGTGCTGGCAGTCCCATCATAGTGAGAGCAGTTTAAGTGGATCACTGGGGGCAAAAACCAGAGTGAGGTCAATTTAAAAGGGAATGTGAAGGAAGAAAAATGGAGATAGCTACGTGTAGGCTACTCTTCTTTTTTTAAAAATTTTTTTAGTGTTTATTTATTTTTAAGAGTGAGAGCAAGAGAGAACATGAGTAGGGGAGGAGCAGAGAGAGAGGGAGACACAGAATTTGAAGCAGACTCCAGGCTCCGAGCTGTCAGCACAGAGCCTCATGCAGAGCTCGAACACACAAACCATGAGATCATGACCTGAGCCGAAGCTGGATGCTTAGCCAACTGAGCCACCCAGGCACCCCAAGACTACTCTTCTAAGAACCCAAGCAATCCCATTTTTTTTTCAATTATTTCATAGAATGTGGTTTCAGTTCTCTCTTCTATCCTGGTTCTTCATATTCAGATGAATTCCTATTTTTCTGTGTCCCTTGCGACTGAACCCAATACCCAATTAGAGTTTCTCAACACAATCGAGTAGAAGTATCAGCTCTCCTGACCTGGAAGCTCTGTTTCTGTTAATGCAGCCTAAGACCACATTTGCTCTCCGTGGGTCTGTGTTGTATTCAGCGGAGAGAGATGGAAAGAGATAGGCCTGTCTGGAGTGTAGGATCAAAGACACAGCCTAGATCGAAGTCCCTCAGGGAGCCCAAGCCTTCTGGTAAGACATCTGTATAAACTAAATCCTTGAAACTGTAGGCTCCCTGAGGACAGGGATTGTATCTTAATTATCTGTGCATTGCCCATAGTGTTTCAAATGGAGCTAGGTATATAGAAAAGGTGCTTGCTTGCAACTACATGGATGGAACTAGAGGGTGTCATGCTAAGCGAAATTAGTCAGTCAGAGAAAGACAAATATCATATGACTTCACTTATATGAAGACTACGATACAAAGCATATGAACGTAAGGGGAGGGAAGCAAAAATAATATAAAAACAGGGAGGGGGACAAAAACGTAAGAGACTCTCAAATATGGAGAACAAACAGAGGGTTAGGGAGGGCTTGTGGGAGGGGGGATGAGTTAAATGGATAAGGGGCATTAAGGAAGCCACTCTTGAAATCATTCTTGCACTGTATGCTAACTAACTTGGATGTAAATTTTTAAAAAATAAAGAAAAAGAGAAAAAAATTTTAAAAAGAAATTAAAAAAAAAAAAGAAAAGGTGCTTGCTAAGTACTTGAAATCTGAGCACTTCACTAAGTACTTGAAATCTGAGCACTTGAAAACCAAGCCTCCAGCAACTAGCCCAGATTGGAGCAAGGTGGAGAACTGCAAGAAAAAGGTAGAAGTAATGGGTTATGTAATGTTAATGTGTTTGCATGAATTTTACATCTCTGATGGGGAAATTGGAGATGCATTAGCAAAAAGTCCTAGAAAACTAAATAAATAGAAAAAAGAGGCAAATATTAACTCCAGGAAAATAAGTTGACCATGGAAGTAAATGTAATCCAGTATGCTACATGACTCAGGTGTGAACAGTATTTATGGTCCTAATAATGTAAAAATAGGATTACTATTAAAGTCAGAAGTTGTGATATGCCAATATTGGATGTATGAAGGGAGGGGAAGTATGTGTGCACATACAGTGTTGCTGGTAGTAAGAGAGCAAATCTGCCTTTAATAAAATAAAATTAATAGATATTTAAAACAGAAAAAAATCAAGAAATAGCAGTATCAGCATGCCATTTTGAACTGTGGGGGTAAATATCAGAAAAAAACAGCTAAGAGACTTGAAAATATTTAACTCTGAAGAGTGAGGCTTAGGGGTTGAGCAGAAGGCTTCTGTTTTAATTTTAGGTATTGAGATCTATATTTATCATTTAAAAGACAAATTATATATATCTTTTATACACATATACACACACTGATATTTAAAACAGAAAAGGCAAGAAATAGCAGAATTGGCATGTCACTAGAAATGTGGAGATAAATATCAGAAGAAAAAGGTAAGATAATTTCAAGCGTTTAACTCTGAAGAGTGAGTATACATATGTAACTTATACAGATTTCTTAAAATTATGGACATATATTACCTTGATAAAATAAAACAAAAGGATAAACTTACTTGCATCCATGAACCTCAAAAGCAATAAAACAAAGTCTCTAAGACTTAATCCGACCAAACCTTGCTAGACTCAGCCCCCAAACCTCAGGCCCTGTACTATTCAGTCCTGGATCATCTACTCCATTACTACTGCCTGGGCCATGAGGTTGGGCCAGGTAAGCTTAACAGGCCAACAGAACTAATTAGTGGTCTTATAGCCAAAGAGAGGAACTAATATGAGAGGAAAAGAGCTTTGGGGTCTTCTGTGCCCAATGGCTATGCAGGCCACCACAGGAATGTTGCCAGTGATACAGTGACAGCTGTCAGTTCCTTTGAGCTGCGCACAGACATGTGCAGCATAAAATCCTACTGCCCTCTCCCAGGCACAGGTGTTTGCCATGCAGTGCTAGTCCTGGGCCCAGGCCCAGAAAGCAATCTCTAGCCTTCTGCAGGGATCATTGTGAAAACAGTTCCCTGACCCTGCCTGCCTTCCTTCCTTCCCCAAATGCAGTACCTTGATAGACAGATGAGAGGCTGGGGAGAACAGAGACCTGATAAAAGGATCTGTCAGCTGTGTTTGGTCTCTAGCGATGAGGTGAATTAAAGCTTTGGAGTCCTTCCATCTCTGCTTCTTTCTTCCTCCACCTAAGCATGTCTTTGTGCCCTCACTAGAATCTCTCCAGTTGCCTTCTGGCTCCTAACCTCCCACTCCCATGCCGGACACTTCACCTCCTGCTCCCAAATTACTTTTCCCTTCTAAGCTGTATATTCTGGTGTTGTCAATCTCAATTGGGTATTAAACAGTCATTTGGATTAAATACATCTAATTAAGGTGAGAATAATACTAGCTGCCATTTATTAAGTGCTTGCTATATGTCAGGCTCTGTTCTAAGCAACTGACATTTATTAATTCCTTGAATCCTTACAACCACCCTCTGAGGTAGAGACATATTTGCAGGTAAAACAGGAACGACCAGAGAGTGTAAATAACTTGCCAAAGGCCACACAGCCAATAATAATAATGGTGGCTATGATTTCATGAGCATTTTCCATCTCATAGGCACTGTAGTCTTAAGAGGTTAGTGTGTTGAATGTCATTTAAACATCACGATGACCCTATTTCCTAATTTCAAATGTGAAGAAAGTGAGATTCCAAGAGAGTGAAAGAAAATGTTCAAGATCTCAGCAACTATTTTATGGAGAAGACAGATTTCAAACCCAGATTTACCTGGACTTTAGTGCCTAAGCTCTTATATCCTGTCTTGCCCCTCAGCTGGTCTCTCTCCATTTCACTACTATTACAATTAAAGCAATTAGCTGGTTACCTAAATCTTTTTTGATGGAATTTCCGGTCATAAAGATATCTAGGACTGGATGGGAGAGTGATTTTCTAAAGTCAGTGTATCCAACTTTGGCTCGGGTCATGATCTCATGGTTCATGAGTTCAAGCCCCACGTCGGGCTCTATGCTGACAGCTCAGTGCCTGGAGTCTGCTTTGGATTCTGTGTCTCCCTCTCTCTCTGCCCCTTCCTTGCTCGCACTCTGTCTCTGTCTCAAAAAATAAATAAACATTTAAAAATTTTGAAAAAAATTAAAGTCAGTATATTCAGCCCATTTCTTGTATGAGTAAGGTTTTCTTTGTTAGGGGGTATGGAGGGAAGAACGTTTGGGTACTAGGGGCTACAAAAGACCATTTCCACTTTCCCATCAAAGCACTCCCTTCCCATTTTCCTCTAAACACGCACACACAAACACACACTCTGGGAGATGGAGATGTTGAGAAGAAGAAGCAACTACTGCTTTGTTTCATCCAAACCCACCAGCTTCCTACTCATAACCCAAGGCTCACTATTCCTGCTTTAATCTTCGGCAACAGGTGAAAGGAAGGCAGTTGCCTTCTTGTAGAAAGGTTTTCTTGCCTTTGGACACTAGCTGTCCTGTCCCGGGTCCTATCATTTAGGGGCTTCTGGAACAGTTTTGCCTTGGAAGATTCCAATGCAAGGGTCCATTTCCTTCAGAAAGATCTCAGGGCACTCTACCTAATCTCTCCTACCCAGCTTGCCCCATAAATGTTCTTCATTGCAAAGCCTTTGCTTAAGTCAGATGGAGAGTTAGCTAAAGCTGGGTTCAGACTCTGGCTCTGCCAGTAACTAGCTTTGTGAACTTGGACAAGTCACCTGTAAGGAAGCAGGGACTCCAAGCCACTAATTTGCTATGTGGCTATGAGCAAAGTACTTTCCCTCTCTGGGCCTCAATTTAGATCCAAGATGATGGTCTCTATGGACGCAGCATGTATGAGGAGAAGACAGGGTCAAACATCTTTCAACTCAGTCCTGCGGTCAAATCCCAGGTCTGCTCTTACCAGTTAGGAAACCTAAAGCAAGTGACTTAAATTCCCTAATCTACATTTTCCTTACCTACAAAATGGAGGTAATTAAAGCACCTATCCTTACTTTTCTATAAATTATGTCTGCAAGGCAACTAGCACAAAGCTTTACCTGTAGTTTAATTGTACTGGCACAGATTGGGCAGTACCATTGCCTTCTGGCAATCAAATCCCTGGATTTGACCTGGATTCAAATCCCAGATCCAACTCTAACTAGCCGAATGACCTTGATTGAGCTAGTTACTTAACCTCTCTGAACCTGTCTTCTATGTAAAACAGGGATACATATTTTTGCACTTCCCAAGGCAGATGTAAGAGTTAAGGGCCTAGGATAGTTCTTTTCTTTCCCATTCCTTCCTTTCAGCTCTAAGATGGAAATAACAAATGAAAAAACAACTGACACAAATGTGATCAGAAAAAGGTTGAAATCATTCATACATATAAAAGAGTACATATAAATCAATAAAAAAAACCCATAAGATATAAATGGACAATTCACAAAATGGGCAATACAAATGGCCTACAAAGAAGAAAAAAAATTTTTTTTGACCCAAGGAATGCAAATTAAAAGCCAAATCTCTACCATTTTTCAATCTCAAATTAGTAAAGCTTTAACAATATGATACTCAATACTGGAAAAGGGTGGTAAATTAGTCCCACACTTGTGGCGAGGGTATAAGCTAGCATAACCCTTCTGGAAAGAAATTTGGTAAGAAAGAAATTTGTATATCAAGAGACTTGAAAAGGGTAAGACTCTTTGATTCTGTGAAACTAGTTCCAAATGTTCATCCTGCAGAATTAATGTTTATGCTCCCATTTGTATGCAAAACAAAGGAAAGAAAAAGTCATTTGGTGTGCAAATGTTTATGTAAACTCAGAGAGAGGGGCGGAAGGATACACAGGGAATTGTTAACATCAGTGACCTCAGGGCAGTGGGACTGGAAGGATTATTAATGTTTTCTCTACAAACCTCTGTATTGTTAGATTTGGTCCATGAGCATGCATTATTTTGTGATTTAAGAAACTCAGCAAAGTAGAGAAATAAGAAAGAAATGATTGAGATAGCATTCATTAAAAAAAGGAATCATAGATCTGACAAAGATTTCTGAACAAAGATATTCATTACAGCATTAATTATAATAGTAGAAGTTGGAAGTAAAGTAAATATCTCACAATAGGGGACTAGTTATATAAGTTGCAGTATATTCATGTGATAGAATATTGTACACTCATCAAGAATGATGTTTTCGAATATTTAGTTACATGGAAACATACTCGGTATAACTTTAACAGTAACTTAAAAGCAGGGTGAAAACCTGTACAATTTCAACTATGTAAAAATAGCTACTCCTATCTATTAGGATGGCTATTCTCAAAAAATGGAAAATAATTGGTGCTAGGAAGGATGTGGAAAAATTAGAACCTTTGTGTACGGCTGAGAAGAATGTAAAATGGTGCCGCTGCTATGGAAAACAGCGTGGTGGTTCCTCAAAAAGGTAAATGTAGGATTGCCATACAATCCAGCAGGTCCACATCTCGGTATGTACCCTGAAGAATTGTAAGCAAGGATTCAAACAGATACTTGTACACCAACGTTCATAACAGCATTATTCACAGAAGCCAAAAGGTGAACGGAAATGAAAATGTATGTCCACACAAACACTTGCCCGTGAATGTCCATGGCAGCTTTATTCATAATTGCCCAAAGGTGGAAACAACCCAAGTGTCCACAGAGATGAATGGATAAACAAAATATAGTATATCCAGACAATAAAATATTGTTTGACCATAAAAAGGAATGAAGTACTGACACATGCTACAACATAGATGAACCTTGAAAACATTATGTTAAATGAAATAAGCCAGACACAAAAGGACAAATAGCATATGATTCCACGTAGATGAGGTCCTGAGAATAGTTATATTCACAGAGCCAGAACGTAGGATAGAGGATACTGCGGGCTGGGGGAGGGAGGAATGGAGAGTTATTGTTTAGCAGCTATAGAGTTTCTGCTTAGGATAATAAAAATGTTTTAGAAATGGGTAGTGGTGATGATTGTACAGCATTGCAAATGTACTTAATGCCACTGGATTGTACACTTAAAAGTGGTTAAGATGGTAGATTTTATGTTGTGTATATTTTCCTATAATGAAAAAACTAAACTATGCCACAAAAAGACCTATTAGAAGGAAATACACCATAACATTAAGAGTGTGTCTGTGCCCTTTTACCTGTTATACTTCTATTTTCAAAATTTCTCAAAGACTATGTTTTTGGTAATTGGAAAAAAAAGGGTGTTTTTGAAAGACTCTGAGTCTATAATTCTGGAGGCTTAACTTGGTGTTGGAAGTTCTAATTGAGTTTAACACTAAGCAGATAGGTTCACTTTTCACGGATCTGCCAGGTAGCCATGCTATCTGCTGAAAACCAAATAAAAAGACAGGAAACAATGGCAACACCCACCACCACTACGTGTTCCTCTGCGACAGCACTTGGTGAGTTGGCACTTCATTCTACCCCCCTAGAGAAACTCAGCCATCCCAGGCCAGGGCTCACCAAAATACTGGCAAGGGAACTGGGTGTCCAAAGCTCAGGATAGGCATAGCAGGCTCTGGGGTGACAAGGTCTCACTGTTTCCCCTACCAGCTCTCCCAGCAGGTGCTGGATGGGGCTCAGGCCTGCACTAGGCCTGCCTAGGAGGATCTTTTCTCTTCTGCACTGTTTGGTCCTTCCAGCCAGTGAGTCTGAGAATGTAATGGATACCTTCCCTCCAGGCAAGGGGAGCCCAGCGCCTCCGACCTCTTCTGTAGTGCCCACTGAAAAAGGAGGCAGCAAACACCTCCCTTCCTCGCACCCATCCTCTGTCACTACCCCAAGAGGGTACTGGTGGTTGTTGCTTGGTCTCAAGGATAAGAGACTGGGGTATTGAACCAAGAGGATGTTGGTGGGTCCTCACTTTGCATCTGAGCCACTCCAGGGGACCCCGGGGCTGCCAGGAAGCCTTGCCGGACCTCCTCTGAGGTCAGTGTGGCTTTGCAGCCCAGGTCTCTCAGTAGCCAGCTGGGCATTGCTTCTGACAACTGGAGGAAACCATTAACATTTTCTTTATACGTGTGTGCTCTAGGAAAAGGACAGACAGACCTGATTTTGTATCCCAGTCCCCCCACCTTCTAGCTGTGTGGCATGGGTGGGCAACTTCCTTCCATTGAGCCTCAGTTGTCTCATTTTTTTTTTTTACTTTTTTAATCTTTATTTATTTTTGAGAGAGAGAGAGAGAAAGAGAGAGTGTGTGTGTGAGCGGGGGAGGAACAGACAAATAGGGGGACACAGAATCTGAAGCAGGCTCCAGGCTCTGAGCTGTCAGCACAGAGTCCCACGTGGGCCTTGAACTCACAAACCACAAGTTCATGACCTGAGCCGAAGTCGCACGCTTAACCGACATGAGCCACCCAGGTGCTCCACAGCTGTCTCTTTTGTGAAGTGGGGATAATGATAGTACCTGCATGCTAAGATGATTGTCAGGATTTAAATGTGTTTATGGACACCTATAAAGCCCTTGTCATCTCCCAGGCACTCAAAAGCCCCCTTTTCCTTTCTTATCCCTTTCTGCTTTGGCACCAGTCTGCCTAGCCTTCTAGCCCAGAGATTTGTGGCTCAGGTTCCAGCTCCCTTCTCCAGAATCCATTTGAGCAGGAGCTTTGGTCCTGGCAGCCCCTATCAGTCTGTAGTAACTCCTTCCCTCCTCAGGGCCAGCTGTAGCTTGCCTGTGCCACTGCTCTCCCCTCTAAGCACCTACCTGGCTCAAGGTGTCAAAAATTCAGGCTGTTCTGAACCTCCTCTTATGCTTAGGGAGAAAAGTCTGGCCCAGCATCCCTGGCCACCTGCATAAGCTCTGGTCTATGTGCCTCTAATCACAGGAACACAACATACCCATTCTCCCGAGACCTCCCGGATCAGCATTGGAGAATGGTGCTTCTGGAAGCCCATATTTGTCTAGACCCCATTAGAAGCTGCCCCTGGCTGTCCAGCAAACACCTGCAGCTGGAATCTGCCTGTGGCTGAGACAAGAGCTGAGGCGGGGGTGGAGGGCAGGTTCGATGCCCAGTCTGCCTGGGCAGACATCAGGTAAACAGCCTCAGAGGGTGGGAACACAAAAGAACTGCCCTGAGGGAGATTTTCTAGGACAAACTCCCACCCTCAAGCCTGAGATGTCCTCCTACATACCCACCTACACACGGAGGGGCGGGTGTGTCCTTTCCCTGAGGTACCAATGCCCAGGGAAGAGATGACAGGCACCTATATGACTTAGAAGCACACTCTCAGGCTTGCGATGTGTTCAAAGGTCCTTGACCTTCCTTTATTATCAGCCCCACCCATCATCTTCCCTTTCGTCACCCCACCTCCACTATGTTCAGCAGCCTCTTCCAGCCAGACCATAAGACTAGGTGGGAGGCTGCTGGGCTCCCTTCCTCCACCTAGCTCCCCCCACCCCCACCTTCAGGAGATACCAGCGTATCCTTCCTGGAGGTTCCCGTTGCTATGGTGACTATAGTAGTCAGGCACTAGCCTGGGGGAAGGATGGGAAGTATCCATGAAGAAGATTGTGTGTTCATGTGAGTGTGTGTCTGTTTCTAAGTTTGTGTGCATGCACACATACACACGTCTACCCTGAGCAGGGAAAGAGAAGGCAGGGAGGACATGGACATGAAAGCAGAAAGGGAGAGGGGGAGAGAGGGAGGGGACAGAAGAGGGGACCAGAAGATAGAATGGAGGGCAGGAGAGGGGATAGGGATAAAGGAGGTGAAGTGTGAATGGGGTGTGAGAGATGCAAGGGGTGAGGGGGCATGAAGGTTATCAAGGGCAAGAGGTACAGTGCAGGGTGGCAGGAGGCGGTGGTTAGGGCGAGGAGGCCAGAGAGAAGAAGAACATGGGGTAAAAGTTGGGAGGGGTGTGTGGTAGACGTGGGTGATGAGGGGAGTGGGGTGGGAGGGGAGATGGGGTGAGGGGGTGGAAGTAACTGCTGGGAGAAGTGGGGGTTGGATGATTGTAGGTGTAGGGGTAAGGATTAGAAAGTGAGGTGTGGGGTATGGCTTGGGAATGCTCTGGCATGATCTTCTAAGAAGAGATTAGAAAGGCTGTGGGGCCATTGGTATGTGGGTTGGGTGTGGGCTAAAATTTGAGAAGAATATGGGGGTGGGGTGGGTCAGGATGGGGGTGAAGGGGTCTGGAGAGGTGTGGGCGCATGAGGTCACTTTCCCACTCCCACATCGAACTACTATATCCTTGTCTGAGCTATGCACACTGCTTCTTCTCTGGCCCTTCTTTTCCCAGAAGTCCAATGTGCACATTTCTGGGCCATGGCTTCTGTGGATTTAGAAGCTCCTCTCCAGCAGAGGCTCTCCCATGGTTCCCAGGAGGCCCCTTCTTAACTGTCTTCCCCGCTCCCAAGCACGGACCAGGGCTCCCTCTCTGCCCAAAAGAACCCTGGGTCAGGGAGGCTGATTGTAGGGCACTACTCCTAGCCTGCAAGCTCAGGTAACAACAGGGACCACTGGCCAATTTAGGGAATCTGCCCTTTGCCCACTGACCTGAGCTCCCTGCTCTCAGCATCAGTGTCAGCCCAGGAGTCTTGCTTGGCAGGAAAGCTGTGGCAGGTGGGAAGAGAAAGGAAGGCAGCGAGGCAGAAACAGCTGCCAGCTGGAGTGGAGGAAGAGCGAGGCCCCAATAGGTATGGGCAGAAGGCGAGGTGCTGGCTCTGGCAGTCCCCTCCTCTGTGCGTCAGGCCCTTCTCTCTGGCCCTTCCCATCCAAGGCTCCTGTTCAGGGAGCAAGCTCTGCTCACGGGCCTAAACTCTGGACTAAAATTGACCTTGGTGGTCACCTGTCCAACTCCCCTGATAATCTGGAGGTAGAGTCATCTCCATGGCATTTCCTCCAGGGGTCTGCCTGAATCAGGCCAGACATTTACTGGGAGCAGGAGCTCATTTCCTTCGAAGGCAGTCTGTTCCCTCTTTGGAAGGAAAAATGCTGTTAACTAGGCAACTCTGATGTGCCAGGCCTAGGCATCATGCAGGCTTCTCATTAATGATGACCTCACAGGGCTGTTACGATGAATTCGCTCCATGTTACAGATGAGAAGAGTGAGGCTCAGAGAGTTGAAGTCTCTATTTAAAGTTCACACAGGTAATAAATAAAAGAGCTGCGTTGGAACCCAGGACTTTCTCAGTACAAAGTCCCTATGGGGCTAAGCAGGACGTGCCTCCTTTGCACCATGACAATTCTTCTGAGGTTTGAAGTCAGAGCCCACATCCTTCCAGGTCTCCTCTTCTCCAGGTGAAAGAGCTCCTTCAAGTCTGTCCAGAACTTGGGTTCCAACCCCCTCCCAACCTGCTCAGTGAGATCCAGAATGAAAAACCACAGGTGGGTTCAGGCCTGTCCAGAATAGAGGAGAACTATCACATTCTTCCTTGGCACCAACCTTTACTTATGTGGCAGTATGGCTTATAAGAGAGCTAATTGTCCTCTTGGGCTTCTTTCCTTTTCTGGATCAGAACTATGAAAGAAGAAGCCAGGGTTTTGTTTTCATTTCCACCACTCCCCGTAGTCGCAATGTCCTGAATTTTGAGTAGGAAAGGGGTGGAGGTGGGGGAAGAGACAATCAGAAGCAGGCAGGAGCCTGGCAGGGCTGGGAGGAGGGAGAGCTATGGGGGGTGGCTGTCCAGTAACCACCGGAAGGGCTGGGAGGGAGGCCCAAGGGGAGGGGGAGCTAAGAGCTTGGTGGAGGGCACGTGCGCGCAGAGATGAGGGAGGGGTGGAGCACTGGCCTCGGATTGGGAGAGGCCAGGGTGGGGATGGGCAGCAGCCTGCCTAAGTTAACATCCCCTGCTGTGTGAGAGGAAGTCAGTCGCACATTAAGGAAATGTTGCAGCTGGTACTAAATTGGGAGGTGTCATAGGCAGCAGTGAGGACAGGTATGATTCGTGGGGGCCTGCATGGCCCAAAACAGGAGCAGAACGTTGCCGAGAAAGAGAATAGGGTTTCTGGGGCTGCCCGGGGAAGATCTGACCAAGACACTCAGGACAGGGCCCGAGGAATGGGGTGGTCACCTGGCCCTGGAGCAGGGGTTCCAAGCTTGGTTTCCAGAAGTAGAGGAAGCCTCCTCACCCTGGTCTGGGCTATGGGCTCTACGATCCCGGGAGAAGCTTTGAGGATGAGGCATCATTTCCAAGGGATCCCCTTTGGGGTAGGGCCTGGACAGGAGGGCTTGGAGCCTAGAGGCAGGCTTGGGGGTTGGCAAGAAGGACTGGGATAGAGGTGGAGTGATGGGGTGAAGAGAGAGGGGCTGCAGGTAGGAGCAGAGCAGGGCTGCCTTCTCCCTCAGTGCCCATAATGCAGCTGCAACCCAGAGTCCTGTGGGCCTAGGCCTCATCTGAGGGAGAAAGCGCTGAAGAGGAGGTAGAAATACCAGAAGAAAGCTGCCACTGCCTTTCTCCCAGCACGGCTAGCAGCAAGAGAGCAGAAGTTCACTAGAGAGGGAGAGCGAAAGAGTGACAGTGACAGCGATTAGGAGACAAAGGAGAGCAGGGAGGGCCCTGGCCAAGGGGAACCTGATAGGAGGCTACGGCAAAAAAAAAATGCATGCCTCTGCTCCTCTGCAGAACACGCAGGTTGGAGGCCTGGCACTCCTGCGCATCAGCTAAGTGACCTCAGGACAAACTGCTGGATTCCCCCTGTGCCTCAGTTTCCTCATCTGTAAAATGGGGATAATGGTGCTGGTATTGCCATCCTCTCTGGGCAGTAGTGATCTCATAATATATGTGAGAGAGGGTAAAACCCTAAGCGCGACATCAATGTCAGGTGTTAGATTTTTATTACCAAACACTATCAGCTATCTCTTCCTACTTAAATCTCACAAAAGACTCAGGATGTGGGCAGAGCAAGGATTAGGATCCCCATTTTACACATGAGGAAATGGAAGCTTAGAGAAGTGAAGTGACATGCCCAAGGTCACATTGCTAACAAGTGGTAGAGATGGTAAGTCCTCCTGAATCCAAGACATCAGTTGCCTTTCTCCTACAGCAAACTGCTTGGTAAAAACAAGTAATACGAGGGATCATTATTTAGCATGGGATCAAATAGAGGTTGAAGCCAACTATAACATGGTGGGGGGGAATCCATGGGAAAGTTGTGGTGTGGTCTCTCAGGCATCCTAGTGAGTGGAGAGAAGAAAAATGATTGGGGCCACGGGATTGGAGGGAGGGCCACAAAGATTGACATCTTTTATTCTGTCTGCTAGTGGACCACATCCCTCTGCTCTCACCAAGTGTATATCTGTGACTGACATCGAGGGTGTGTGTCTCTCTGTATGACAGAACGTGTCCTTCTTAATGTGACAGTTCTTCCGCCTGTGTGTCTCTGACATCGTGGGGAGATCTGCGTGTGGGTGACACGGTGTCTGCTTCTATGGCTCTGTTTGTGCGTGCGACAACCTCTCCATATCTCTGTATGACTTTGCCTGGGGTGGTGGTGTATGGCAGTGTGTGTTTGTCTGTCTGTACACCTTTAAGAAGAGGAATATCTCATTTGGTAGTGTGAGTGAGGCAGTGAGTCAGCTGAGGCGGAGGGAGGCGGGAGGGAGGGGTTACGAGAACAGGAAGAAGGATAAGGAGAAAGTGAAGTCAGGAGCAAGGAGCTGCCCCTTTCCTCCCCAATCCCCTGCCCAAATCCTTAAGGAGCCCATGAAGAGCATGGAACCCTGAAGAAGTCCATGGGGGTCACATTACAGGGAAAGGGGGCACTTTCTGCCCCTCCCCAAGGCCTCAGACAGAGACAAGCGAGGATAGGAGTCACTGTCTCCCTCTCTCCAGCTCTCAGCCCCCAGCTCCAGGATGAGTGAGGCCACTACCCCACCTGGTCTCCTCCTCACTTGACCCTTTGACCTTGCTGCTCTCTTTTCTTCCCAAGGCAGGCCACCTTGCCAGGCTGAGCAAACAGGGCAGTAGCACCACATCCCAAACGTTTACAGCTGCCATGCACCTCTTGTCCAGAATGACCCTGCTGAGGGTCAAGAAGTTTCTCCATACCCAGCTCTGCCCTAGGCAGGCCCATTCTGCAGCTGCCTCCCCTCTCCACTGTATGCCTGTCCCCAGCAGCCAGACAGCCAGCTTTCCCTCCACTGCTACCTCAGTATGCTGGGAAGGCACTGGGAGTTTTGCAATGCACCAGCCTCCAGTGGCCTTCCCACGAGCTGCTGTGCCCTGTTCCCAGCTCCTTTTATCAGGGACAACGACGAGCTGGCAGGTTCCCTCCTTGGGAGAAGACAGGTAACCTTAGGTGCCACCTCAGGTCATATAAGGTCAATAGAGCCACCGTGCCCCACAGGCAGGAATGCCTCTCTTCTCACCCATTGGCAGGGGCCAGAGGGTGAGGTTTAGATTGCCAAATATTTCTCCTTCCACCTTTGGCCTTCCCCCTGCACCAGTCAGTCCCAGGACGTTAAATTCTGGCCGAGGAAAAGAAGGGGGAACCACTGGCTGAGGATGGAGACAGAGAAGCCAGATCCCTCTTTCCACCCCTTTGTCCGTGACCCCTCCCTCCTCATGCGGGGGCGGGGTACCAGGACTCTCCAGTCCGAAGGTGCCCAAACCCGGAATTAATAGAAGTTGGCCCGGTGGTTAACTGACCTGAATCCCTGAGGTCCCTTCTCTGGGAAGGGTCCCAAGGTAGCATTCTTAGTGCCCTACAGTGAACGGCGGGGTGATGGGAGGAGGTGAAGGGGGAGACCTCCTTTTTTCTCTGGGTCCCACCGCCACCGCTCCCGCCGCTGAGGAGGTGTTGTGCCCGCGGACGCCAGTCCCTACCTTACAGCCTTTCGTGCAGGACCGGATTGAATACTCTTCTGCCTGTAAGTATTTATGCAGCACGAGGTCGAACTCGTCATATTTTTCCTGAGCATGTCGGTCAAGCCGCTGGTACGCCTCGATACAGCTGTTACACACCTCCCAGGCCCCGGAGCCCGGGCTGGCCACCACGGCCAGCAGGTCCCCCAGCAGGGTGTCCAGGCTGCAGTCCAGGCTGTCGGGGCGGTCCATGCCCAGCAGCAAGTCCCAGACCGTGTAGGTGTCGCAAAAGGAGAGAGTGAAGTTCCGAAAGTGGCCTTTGAGCAAGTTTTTTTTGGCGGAAGGGAACTCGGCCGGGGCGCGGGAAGGGGAGTCAGGGGGCCGCAGTGGGGGGGCTGGGGTAGTCGGTTCAAAAAGTCTCTGTAAAGATTGTAATTTGGTGCAAGCTGCGTCCAGTCCCGTGGGCTCTGGGACGCCACCGCAGTCCGGCCTGGGACCGGCAGCGGGGGCAGCTTTGGTCAGGTTGCTGTATTGGAGGCCGCAGGTTCCCGGGGGCGCGCTGGGCTCGCCGGGTGGCGGCGGCCTCAGGGGCAGCACCGCGCGAGGAGGCATCGGCTGCCGCTCCCGGCCGGTCCCCCAGGGCGGCCGCATGGCGCTGCTCAGCTCCCTGGCCCGGGGCCGGGCCCCCGCGCACAGCCACAGATGGTCAGCGAGCAGCACGGTGAAGAAGAGCAGGGACGCCAGGGACAGTCGCCATCGCTGCGCCCGCTCAGAGTCAGCGCAAGGTTTGTCGCTCGGCCTGGGAGCCCAGCAGCAGCAGCAGCAGCAGATAGTCAGTGCGGCGGCGTCTCTCCCGGGCCACATCCAAGCGCCCCTGAACATATTTCAGGGGGGTCCGGGCTGGAGGGATCAGGCAGGCGCGAGGCCGGACGGCCGTCACAGGCGGGCGAGCGGGCTGCGCGCTGCTCCGCGCTTCTCGGCGCCGTCCAGGCTCTACCTCGGGGGCTGCATGGTGAGGCAGGCCAGCCGGTCCGGGGCCCCGCTCAGGCCAGAGTCGCGGAGTGCTCTCGTGCAGTCCCCGCGCTCCTCCCGCGCTCCCTCGCTCGCAGCCCGGGCGCCGCCGCCCGGCCCGCTAGGCACTGCCCGGTGTCCCGGCGGGAGGCGGTGCGGGGCACTGGGGCGGTGGCGGCGGCGGCGGCGGCGCCGCACTCCTCATAGTGTCGGGCCCCTCAGCTGCCCTCGGCTCCGCGCCACTCCACTCCGCTCCGCTCCGGCTGCCGCCCAGGTCGCACTCTGTTCTGGCCGTCTCGACTCGGCGCAGCTCTGCGCCCCTCAGCGCCGCCGTGCGGGCCCGGCCACCGCGCTCTGCTCGCTCGCCCCGCGCCGCGCCGCTCCCGCCCGCCGGTCCGCCCGCCCGCCTGCTGCCTGCTCCACGCCGCTCCCTGCCTCGCTTGCGCCCTTCCTCCTAGGCCCGCTGGCCGGCCCGCTGCCCGGCCCTTCGGGCTTCGCTCGCGCTCTGGCCGTTCGCCCGGGCCGGTCCCGGGCCGGCTCCGCTCCGGCTCCGCGCCTGCTGCTCCCGGAGTTCCGGCTCCGGCGGGCCACCTGGCTCCCGGCGGCGCCAGAGGCGCCGGACGCCGACACGGGGCTTCACTTAGTGCGCCTCTCGCTTCCGTCTCCCGTTAGCACCGCTGTGGCGGCCGCCGAGCGGCACGGCACGGCCCGGTGGCTCCCGCTGGCCATGCCCCCTCAGTCTGTCGCCATCTTCCGCTGTGCGGAGAACACCTTGAGAGCCCGTGTGCGAGTGTGTTTAGGGGGGAGCGGGGCGGAGAAAGAGGCACTGAGAGGAGGAGGGAGCGGGACTGGGGCCCCGACTGCGCCTGCGCCTCAGGACTCGCCGGCCCCCCCCCCCCCCCCAGCCCCCGCCGGCCGCAGCCTGTGCTGTTTGGGGATGTTTCCAGCCCACCCCCAACTCCATTCACTTCAGCGCCTCCGTTCATCCGCCCGCTCCCCGCGTGCACACGCCACACGCTGAGTTCCAGGCCCTGGCTCTCTCCCTCCCCCGCCCACCTGAGCGCCAGCCTCCTTCCCCAGGGCGGCTGCTCACTCTCCGCCCCTCTCCAACCCCCGAGGGCTAGGGGACTTCTGAGGGTGATTTTTGGTGGCAGGAGGCTAGAGGCTTTTCCTTAGCGTCTTGCTGCCTTCCTGGGTCGCCTCCCCCCGTCCCCGTGACTAGGCGATGCTGGAGCCGGCTGCGGATCGGACCAGTCCCGTGTCCCTAACTCAGCAGTCGCCCTCACTGCCTTGCCCGAGGCGGCCCCTCGTGCTGAAGGACAGCTCCCGGCTCAGCTGCCGCAGAGGACAGGTCTGGGAGAGCGCCCTGGAGGGAGCAAGGCAAGAAGGTGGGCTAAGATGGGTAGTAGAGATAGGGTGTCGTTTCTGCCCTTAGTAAGATTTACAGCAGCCTCTCCCACTTCCTAGCTTCCTGGCTCCCCCTATAGGCTGCCGAGAATAGCTGAGAGAGTTAGGGAAGCTGCGCCGCCCCGGATGGAACCATGTGCTTGGAGCCCTCACAAGTCACATGGCACTAGGAACTCAGACGTACAAACGCCCTGCCAGGCCACTAACCTTGTTTGGATTCCACCAAATCACAGACTGGTCCTGTTGTCTACTTCCTTTTCTCACAACCTTCCACTCCCAGTAACTCCCCCATTCAAAATTTTAATCAACCATTGCCAGTAAATTTGTGTTAATATAAAGAATAACAATAAAGAAAATTGCCTTTATTGAGCATATATTAGGTGCTAGGTTACTGCTCAAGGTACCTTAGATGCATTATTTCATTTAATCTTCAAAACAATCTTAATGAGATAGGCACTACTGTTATCTTCATTTACCTATGGAAGAAGCTAAGGTTTAGAGTGGGTAAGTTGCCTAAGGCCACATAGGTAGTAACTGATGAAGCCAAGACAGAAACCCAGACAGTCCAGCTCTAGAGCTCTCTTAACACTCCAGTAAAGCCCTGGAAATATGAAGGGGTGGAAGACATAGTCCTGCCTTAAAGGAAATTATAGTCTACATGAGGAACCAAAGAATGTATGTTGGTTAGTGGGAGGATTCATGGACTGGAGACTTGGGTTCAAGTAATACTTCTACCACTGAACATAAGATATGTCCTTGAGAGAATCTTTTCTTTCTCTGAGTCTTGGTTTTCCCCTGAGTAACAGGAAGAGATGCCAAGGGCTAAATGAGATAGGTGGGAATCATTAGTACTACTCAGGTTGGCCTCGGGTGGAAACCTGAAAGGTTTCCAGAAGAGTGAAAATTTGAGCTTGTTCTTAAAGAAGTAGCAGGATTTGGGTGGGTGGGTGGGAAGGGCATTTGATTTAAGAGGACTGTTTTGGGGATGAGAAGGAACTCTGTATGGTTGTGAAGCCACAGTGTGACAGTTTGGCTGTATTGGTAGTGAGAGCTCATGAGGAAGGGAGTAGAGGGATATGAGACAAGGGACAAAACTGTCAGGCATTTGGGAAGCCTATTCATTCATAATGTTCCAAGTACTATGTTGGGGAACTAGGGAGGAGACCAAAGTGAATTAGACATGTTCCCCCCACCACCACCTTGAGATGCTCACAGTTGAATTAGAGATACACTTTATTTATTTTTATTTAGTTTTTTAAAGTTTGTTTATTTTGAGAGAGAGAGAGAGAGAGAAAGAGAGAGATTGGGCAAGTGGGGTAGGGCCAGACACAGAGGGGGAGAGAGAGAATCCCAAGCAGGCTCTGTACTGCCAGCTCAGAGCCTGATGTGGGGCTCAAACTCACTAATCATGAGTTCATGACCTAAGCCGAAATCAAGAGTCAGACGCTTACCGACTGAGCACCCAGGCATTCTGGGATGCAGACATTTTAAAGAAGAAATTGCAACTGAGTGCAATAAGGATAAATGCGAGTGGGAGGAAGGAGAGGTTTCCCTCCCATAAGGGAAAGGACTGATTCACTCTGTCAGCTTCCCTCAGAGACAACTTTGCACACAGCCACATGAGTTGGGGGCAATTCATTCAGTCATTCATTTGGCAAACATCTTTTGAGGATCTGTTATGTTACAGATGCTGTACTAGGCATCAGAGATATACGTGAGTAAAATACGTGTCTTGGGCTGAAGGAGTTCAGTTGAAGTCTTAAGAGATGAGTAGGAATTGGCTGGACAGATAGGAGAGAAGTTAGTGTGTGAAGGATGTCCCAGGCAGAGGGAATGTCATGTGTAAAGGCCCAGGAGCAAAGCCAAGAATGTCATGTTCAGAAATCTGCAAAGTAGTTCATTGTGAATAGGTGTGAAATGGGAGCATTGCCAAAAAATGATGCTGAGGATTTGGCAGGAGCCAAATCATGAAGGGCCCTGGGTGTCCATGCTAAGTAGTTTGGACTTTATCCCAAGGGTACTAAGAGCCACAGAAGAGGCTGAAAGGTTTTCAGCAGGAGGTGACACAATCAGATTTGTATTTTTAGAAGATTCATTTGGCTGTAGGATGGAGATTGGGCTGGGGCAGGGAGAGACTTGAGGCAGGGAAACTGGTTAGGAGAGTCGTTAATGGTTCCGATAAGAGGTATTAAGGGCTAAACAAAGACACTAGCAGTAGGGGTAAAGAGAAGAAATACACATGGGAGGGAAATGACAGAAATAAAAGGACCTAGGACTGGCCTAGATATAAGGACGAAAGTAGGCCTGAAGGAAGATGAAACCAAAGGGTTCGAGTTAGTGCCATGGGCATGGCTGCCCCTGCCTTCCTAGGAACTGTCTTTCCAGAGTCATTCTTTGTTTAGTCCTTGGAGGGTTCAGTGTTCTGTTTAACAAAGAACTTCTAGATACCTGGTTCAGAGCTGATTGGCAGGGCCACAGTGATTGATACCCTTGAATGCCAATGAAAGAGCAACTTGCCAGGCTTAGGCTATCAGCTCTGAGCACCTCTGGAGCTTTCTGTGAGAAGTCACTCAGGGAAGACTCCCGCTCTCTCCCAGCACACACAGGGCCAAAAGTGTCTCACAAAGGTCCTTTTATCACAGAAGCACAATATAACAATAACTTACATACACAGTACCTGCTGCACACAAGGAGAAGAAGTAGTATACCAGCAGTCAGAGGAAGTTTTCATTTTCTCCCTCTAGATGACACAAGAAATTGGGATTGTGGAAGGGAAGGCATTGGCCTCTAATCAGGCCCCTGGAGTAGAATAGCCAGGTGTGGGGCGCCTGGGTGGCTCAGTCGGTTAAGCGGCCAACTGCAGCTCGGGTCATGATCTCACGGTCTGTGAGTTCGAGCCCCATGTCAGGCTCTGTGCTGATGGCTCATCAGAGCCTGGAGCCTGCTTCACATTCTATATCTCCCTCTCTCTCTCTGCCCTTCCTCTGCTCACACTCTGTCTGTCTCTCAAAAATAAATAAACATTAAAAAAATTACAAAAAAAAAGAATAGCCAAGTGTGGAGGGGGACTGCTGCTCCCCAGAACTGGTGGGCTCTGGCCAGCCTTCCTCCTCCCAGCCCCTTTTCTCCATCCGCTCCAGGTTAGCAGAGGCTAGAGCCAGAGGAGGATAAGGGTGCGTCACTTCAGATGAGACCCAGACTGCCCAGGAAGAGTGATAGAGTGCCCCCAAACCTGGTAGGACAATGACAACTTGGAGTAGAAGAAGGATGGGAAAGTTTTCCAAAGTGAAATTCTGATAATTAGGAAGAAGAAAAAGTGAGAGCCACTTTAATAGCCCAATATGGTTACAGAAGAAACTTTCTGTTAAGCTCAGATCTTAAAAGGTCATGGGAAAAAGATGGAAACAAGGGCTCATAATTAAAGCTAAATCTGAGAACCTGAAAGAAGAGTGCCAGGATGGCTAAAGCACAGCTTGAACTAAAGCTTGTCAGGCTCTGCCTGGATCCCACTGTCTGTTCCCCTTCTCCCTTTATAGTTGGAGTACTTTTTCTCTGACCTGCAGGCTATACCTATCTTTTTTTTTTTAATTTTTTAACATTTATTTATTTTTGAGAGACATAGAGACAGAACATGAGCGGGGGAAGGGCAGGGAGAGAGAGGGAGACACAGAATCTGAAACAGGCTCCAGGCTCTGAGACATTAGCACAGAGCCCGACGCGGGGCTCGAACTCACAGACCAGACGAGATCATGACCTGAGCCTAAGTCGGCCGCTTAACCGACTGAGCCACCCACGCGCCCCCAGGCTATACCTATCTTAAGACAGGAAGGATTGAAATAACCTCACCCTGTATCAGGTAGCCCCTTTGCCACCAGTCTGAGTCTTATCTCGAGTTTCCACGGAGCCTGTATCTCATTGTTCAGTTCTGATCCCTGCCCTTCTGTCTCATGTCCTGTGTCTGAGTACCCCAGTCAGAGATGCTGCCTGACCACCAGTCCCCTATCAAGTCCTAGGCCCAGTATGTTCTTTTAGTCCATCATCAAGGGAGAAAGTCCTGACCCCAAGCCCCCACCCAGTGGCTAAGACTGGATGGCCTACTGATGGACCCCTCTGCCCACTTTTATTTCTAAATATCTAAATTCTTATATTCATGTTAGACCTCCATTTGGATCCCAAGTTTTCCAATATTGTAACCCTATGTCAGTTAGGTGTGCTTTTGGCTGCAAATAATAGACAATTCTACAATACTGGCTATTTAATATAGAGATCTGTTTGTCTTATGCAACAAAAATTCCTTGAATACATGGTCTAGGGCTGATATGACAGTTCCACAATGCCATCAAGGCCCTGGCTTTTCATCTCCACTGTCCTTAGGATAGTCTTGGTTTCTGTCTCATGGTCACAAGACACCTGCTACAACCCTGGGTCTCATGTCTGTATTATAGACAGGAAGAAGGGGGAAAGAGCTACAGGGCAAGAAGGGTACAAAGAACCTTCTAGAGAGGCTTTGGCTTTTTGTTCAGAATGGAACACTCTCCCCAGTGACATCTACCTACATCTTTTTGACTAGAACTGTGTCATATGGACACTCCCAGCTGCAAAGGAAGCCAGAAAGTCCAGTTCTTTTAGCTGGGCACATTGATGCTCTGAGAAAAGTTGGGATTCTGTGAGTAAGGAAGAAGAAGGAAATTCTTATAGGGCAGGCAACTGGTAGCATATGCCATGAACCCCAACCACCAACTGCTTGCCTGGGCTACCTTTCCTTTATACTAAATCACTAATATACCGGGCTTTGACCACTACACTTGACTTCCTCTCAGCAACTATAGCTGGTTTGTTATTCTAGCACAGGATAGAAGAGACCTGCCTGGTTTAACAACAGCACATGTGAAAAAGACCTTGATCTGATTGCAAAGTCAATACGAGTCAACAGAGTGATGATGCTGCCAAAAGAGGTAATGAGATTTTAGGCTGCATTAATAGAAGTATAGAACTAGAACAAATGAAAAGATGGTTCTGTTCTTCTCTGTACTTGTCACATCCTACCTGGAGCACTGTGCTCCATTCTGGACAACCCATTTAAACAGGGATACATTGGCAAAGTACAAAGTGTCCAAAGGTGGGTTACGAGGCTGGTGCACCTGAAGCCACATCATATGAGGAACAGCTGAAGGACCTAGGCTTAATTGGTCCAGAGGTAAAGAGACCCAGGAAAGAGCCCCCAGTGGAAGGATCAGAAGTAGTTATTCAAGTTAGTGTTCAGAGCCAAGAAGATGATAGCAAGCGGGGTAGTGTCAAGTGATTAAGTGGGGGTATGGGAGAGAGAATCAATAACAGTAAAAATGCTTATATAGTGTTTAGTATGTACCAAGTACTGTTCTAATCATTGACATATATTAAGTCCTTTAATCCTCCATGACAGCAATTCGGTGAGGTTCAAAATGTTATTTTCTCCATTTTCCAGATGAAGAAAGTGAGGGACAGACAGATTAAATCACTTACCTAAAGTCACACAGTTAGCAAGTGGCTGAAGCAGAATTTGAATACAAGAGTTCATGCTCACCTTAGAAGAGCGTTAGTGATTATGGATAATTACCTAGATTTGAGTACCAGATAGCATTTGCAGCTTGCTTGATTGTTTGGCAGTGGTGGGTGAGTTGGCAAATAGAGCAGAGAGATAGAGGGTTCTATTTTAAAACCTACAACCAGGAGATTCCTCTTAGATATTTCAATACCTTCTCGGTCAAAACGAAGAGAAGTAAACATCCACATTTTAGCTGACCTTGGGCTTACCCTCTTAGCTCCAGTTTCTCCTATGAGAAATACAACCTCATCCCTAGGTAATTGACAGAATGACCCCACCCTCAACTCCATTCCATTCTAAGCCTCAAAGGTACAGAGATAGCCACTTCTGAGGTCACCACTACTCTAAAGCATGTAGTATGCAGAGTCTGCAGCTCTTGAAGCTGCCACCAACCCAGACCGAGAAAGCTGGTTTTCTGGCCACCATGCCCAAAGCCTGATAACTCCTCAAAGATGCTAGGACTAAAGTCACCCTGCCCCACATCTTCCAAAGTCATCAGTCTACTCCTAAAGTGTAAGGCTCACCTCTACCCTCACGCTGATACTCATAATGCTCTGTTTTTTTCCTGACATTCTCCATGCCTCCAGTTTTTCTTCACCCCCGCCCAAGCCTTCCACCACAGCCCTCTTGACCAAATGCTCTCTAATCAGCATTCTCAACCTCTTTTGCCTAACAGAAGTCTAATTCTACCCAGAGGGCTCCATTTCCCCTGCTGTCGTCTTCTTCTTCTTTTTTATTAAAGATTTTTTTGAATGTTTATTTATTTTTGAGAGAAAGAGTGTGAGTGGGGAAGGGCCAGAGACAGAGGAGGACAGAGGGTCGGAAGTAGGCTCTGCTGACAGCAATGAGCCAGATCTGGGGCTCAAACCCATGAACCCTGAGATCATGATCTGAGCTGAAGTTGGACGCTCAATTGACGGAGCCACCCAGGTGCTCTTCCCCTCCTCTCTTCTTATGTGAGGCTGCTTTTTGTCTTTTCCAGTACGTTAAGGTTAGAAAGTGGGGTGTGTGTCTTCCTGGTCCCAAACCTTACTTCCAGACCATTTGTTTTCTCCTGTCTTGCAAAAACTACAGCTTTTTTTTTTTGAAACAGACATCATTTTGATATATAACTCACTCCTTCTCATTTCTGTCTTGTACAGACCTCCTGGTCATTATCCTCTGTAGTAGGTTGAAGGGTGGCCCCCCAAAAAGATATGTTGAAGCCCTAACTCCTAATACCTATGAAGGTGACTTTATTTGGAAATAGGATCTTTGGAGATGTAATCAAATTAAGATGTGGTCATATTGGATTAGGGTGGGCCCCTGACTGATGTCCTTATAAAGAGAGGGAAATTTGGACACAGAGACATACACAAGGGGAAGATGGCCATATGATGACAAAGGCAGAGATTGGGATGAAAGGTCTATAGGACAAGCCAAGGAATGCCACCAAGTTAGGGAAACCCTAAGTAATGAACACACCTTTCTTCCTCAATGAAGACTTTGGTTTCTGTCTCACTGGATTTTTCATCCCCCACTGCAAGTCTTGCCATCATCCTAGGGGACTTCAGTATCCATGTTGATAATCCATCCATCTCTTGGATCCTGGTTCCTAAACATCCTCATTTCTTCCACTCCACATTAGTTACCTACTTCCATTGTCACAAACTGGTTCTGTTCTCGGTTGAGCCCTCAACACTGCTTCACAATCCTACTACATACTAAATTTCATTAGGACTTCTCACTCTCCAGGATGACTATTTCAGATCTTCTCCATTGTTTCCTCAAAAGTCCAACCCCTGTGTGTTCCCTCTCACCTTCTGTCATAGCAGATCACTTCATTGTTTATATCACTGAGAAGATTGAAGCATCAGGTAGGGCCTTCAGTTCCCATGTTACCTCAATGACATTCTACATAGGACTTCCCACTTGTAACAGTGGAAGAAGTGTCCTTTATTTTCAGAGGACCATTCCTTCCACTGGCATTTTGTAGCCTATCCCTTCCTATTTTTCCATACTATCATTTATCCCTTTTCTCTCCTATGTATTAAACCTTTTTCTCTCAACTGGACCCTTCTTGGTAGCAGATAAAACAATCTCTCCCATCTTAAAATAATGCTCCCCTCAATTCCATACTCCCCTCCAGTTATCACTCATTGTTATTGCCTTCCAAGTAAACTTCTCAAAAGAGTTATCTTCTTCACTTCTTGGCCTACTCCAATCATGCTTCTGCCTCATCACTACCCTGAAAGTGCTTTCACTTAGGTCGCCAATGAACTTAATGCCGTTAAATCCAAGGGGTGCTTTCAGTGTTTATTTCACTTCACTTCTCAGTGGTATTTGACATTTTTGACTGCTTCCTTTTTATTAAGACACTTTCTTTCATTAGCCTCCTTCTTTGTTTTTACCCACCTCTCTAAAAACTCCTTATCGGGTTTTTGGGAGATCATGTTTCTCTAACTGATTTTTAAGTGTTGGAGTTCCTCAAAGCTGTCTTATCTTCTCTATACTCTCATTAAATCTCACCCATGCCTATGGTACTTATTGCATATTTATATCTCTATTGAGGTGACTGAAACACAACTCAAATTCAATACATCCCAGACCAAGCCTATGATCTCCTCCTCTACCACTTGTCCTCTTTTCAGTGAATGGCATCCCAACTACCAAATTATACAATTCAGAAACCTTGGAGTCATTCTTCGCAACCCCTCTTCCTCATATCCATTCCATCACGAATTCCTATCTATTTTACTTCTCAAAAGCTTCTTAGTCCATCTATATCTTTTCAGTGACACTGTCAGCCACCACCTTTGTCTATGTTATTATCATCTCTCATTTTATCTATTATAACAGACTGGTCTCTACACATACATGCTAGAGTCTCTCCAACCCATTTTCCACAGAGCAACCAGAGTGATGCTTTCAAAAGTTAAATCTGACTGTGTTATCATCTTGTATAAACACCCTCCAATAATTTCCCATGACACTTGAAGAAAGAATCATTAATGTGGCCTGCAAGGTCCTGTAATTTCTTGTCCAAACTTACACCTCCAACCTCACATCACATTTTCCTGTATGTTCCTAGCTCCAGCCACACTGGTTTTCTTTTACTTTCTAATATAGCATTTTTCCCTGTTGGCCAAAGGGCCTTTGCACATGCTTTTTCTTCTTCCTGGAATGCTTTCTCCACTTTCCACCTCCATCTCTCATTTGGCTAACCCTACTTAATATTCAGATCTAAGTTCCAGCATCATTTCCTCAGGGAAAGTTTCCAGACCAGTCCCTCCAGACTAGGCCAGGTTCCTTTGTTACATTTCTCATAGTACTGTCTTCCTTTCTTCATAGCATTTATCTCAGTTGCATTTCACCCTTATTTGTGTAGTTTCTTGTTTTATTACTGTCTAGACCACTACATTCCAAATTCCGTAAGAGCAAGAGCCATATATGTTTTTATTTCTCCCTGTTTCTCTAGAAGCAAGTATAGTATCTAACATATAGACCCTCAGTATTTGTCGTATGAGCGAATGCATAAATAAGTGAGTGGATAAATAGACACTTCAAGTGAGATCATCTCCACCCCATTACAGGGGTATGGATTTACTCTAACAGATCTGCTGCATGTGCCTAACAGATCACGACTGTGATTTTTTTTTAATATTTTAAATTAAAAAAAAATTTAAGATATTTATTTATTTTTCAGAAAGAGAGAGAGGGAGAGAGAGACAGAGACACAGAGAGAGAGAGAGAGTGAAGGGGAGGGCCAGAGAGAGAGGGAGACAGAATTCCAAGCAGGCTCCATGCTGTCAGCACAGAGCCTGATGTGGGGTTCAAACCCACGAACCATGAGGTTCAGATGCTTAACTGACTGAGCCATCCAGGCATCCCAAGATTTTTTTTTTTATTTTTAAGTAATCTCTATAACCAACATGAGGCTCAGACTCACAACCCGGGAATCAAGAGTTGAGTGCTTTACTGACTGAGACAGCAGGGTGCCCATGACTGTGTTTTAATACCAAACATGAACCACAGCCACAACATGCAGAAACTGAGGACCTTTCTCTCATAATTACCTCCAGAGGTAATGAATTCCCTTCAGTAAAGGTATATGCAAGCAGGTATCTAAGTAGAAGTTAAACGACTTCCTGGAGTCACAAGAGGACTATATGACTTGTAAAGATTTTCCATCCAAGGTTTTGTGACTTTAGGGTTTGGCACATAGATAGGGTGGCTTGAGCAAAGAGGATTCAAATACCTTCTGGAATGGAAAATGGAAAAGACATGGAAGAAACCACTGTAGGATTCTAGCCCCATTAAAATCACCTCATTAATTTCTTTCCTTTACAAAAGAAGTTCTCTTTTGGTCCATAATTGGTAGGACCAGAATTTTTCCTATATTGAAGATTTCCAAGGGGTAGAAGTTCTTCAGCTTCCACAGTTCTCTCAGTTACATCATTCACTGGCAACCTTGCCTCTAATTTTCATTTTCCTGTTTAAATTTAAAACAATTTCCTCATGGGAATTTCATGTCTGTATGGGTTCCCCATATGAATGCCTATTAAATTTGATTTCTCCTATTAATCTGTCTCATGTTAATTTGATTCTAAGTCCAGCTAGAAGGACCATGGGGCAGAGCAAGGTCTTCCTCCCCAACAGTTAGTGTAGTTGACAAAGATCACTTTCACTTGCTGGACACTGCTCACCCTGGACACTGCTGCAGCTGAGAGATCCTTGAGACATCTGACAAGCAACTGGCAGAAGGTGAGATTTCCTACCATGTTGACCTCCCAGAATCTCTATCTGCAAAGTCCAAAGGAGTAAGAATGGTGAGAGTCATTTTCTCTCTAAATTTAAATTAGCAGGAGAAAAGATTTGTGGAACTATTTCTTTGGGCCTAGTGACTCTTTGGTTAAATTTGGTAGAGTACTCTTTGGTTACTGATCCATTTCCTCCCAGAGATGGTCTTTGTATTTTTTTTGTCTGTGTCATGCGATGTGCACTTGATGTAAAGGTTTTTACTAAGGGACATCTTGGAAGCCAAAGCCACAAGATTGGTGGGCATGGGTTGGGCACTTAAGCTCTTAGAGTCCTCAAGAAGACTCCTGTGATAGGATAAGTTGGTCACAGAAGAGGTTAGATTCATACTAGGTCACTTGGGAACCTCAAGAAAACTTCTGTGCATCGAAGCACATTGTAAAACAATGCATAATCTCCAACCCTGCAGCACATCCCTCTTAGGTATTAATGTGGCTCCAGGAGACCCAAGGGTTGGCCAAGATTGTTAATGTGCACATATTCTTGTTCCATGACCTAAAGACTTGGCTTTGTGACCAATGAATCTCTTTGATCTCCTCCATTGGAGGCTGCACTTACCTGGATGCACTTTAGTGGCCAAACAGACAGGGGATCTGACTCTGACTCTCTCTCTCTCCCCTTTTGTCTTTCTTTTTTGTTTAATGTTTATTTAATTACTGAGAGAGAGAGAGAGAGAGAGAGAGAGAGAGAGAGAGAGAGAGAGAGAGAGATTGGGAAAATCCCAATCAGGCTCCATGCTCAGCTCAGAGCCCGACGTGGGGCAGAATCTCACAAACCGTGAGATCATGACCTGAGCCAAAATCAAGAGTCGGATATTTAACCGACAACTGATGGAGCCACCCAGGTAGGTGTCCCTTCCTTTCTCTCTTTCATTTTGTCTGGCTGTGCCAACTCTTAGGGGTATTTGTTATGAGAGGTTTTAGCCCATAGGAACCTTTGTTGTCTAAACCTTTGTCGCTTGTTAGTGCTGGAAAGTCCCATTCCAGTATTATCTACCTGGTGTCACAGATTAGTCAGTTTATAACTGGAGGCATCTCACAATTTTGTGGGAGACTGGAGACACCATTTCCACTACACCATTCTTATCACATGTACAACACATGTCTTTGCTTCTTTAGACTAATTTTGGGAGTAAACTTTTGGATCATGAGGCTATATCACCTATGCCCTCTTTGGATGCATCTTGCATCATTGGTTAAACCATTAAGGCATATTGGTTTGAGTAGCTATCAGGTCCTACATGTCAAATGATGGATCCTTTAAATTGACTATATTTAAAAGAAAATATTCTTTATACAGAGCTCTCAACTGTCTTAGTAGTAAAATGGCTAGCCTTAGGGACTTCCTTGACAACATAAAATCACAGAAATTAGGCTTAAGACTTAGAAATAAATGTCCACATCCAATATAAACTTCCTTTAAAATCTGGCCTCATCTGCCTGTAGGGCCTCTTCTGCCCTATAAGATTTACAGGGAGCACTCAGCCCTAATCTCTAGCTTCAGAATGTACAGGTTACTCATGTAAATGCTAAAAACTAGGAAATAAATTTAACAAAAGCACCTGAGAATGGCAATAGTCTTGCTTTCTCCTACCTTTCCAGGATTGATATCCAGGCTCTGCCAGCTCCTGGCATTCATTAGCAATGTCCTTTGCAGGTGTATCCTAGATTCCTCACTGCAAAAGTATTTGTGCTGCTTGGATATCAACAAAACCTTTTAAATTATAAGCTCTTTTTACCTCCACTTAAAAGATCCTACGAAATTCAGAGAGAAATTTAAAAGGTTGATGACTTATTTACTATTACTATTATTTTCCCTTCAGAGGAAAAGGGAACCAGAATTTCTCCAGTCCCTCCTAATGATCTGTGAAAGACCAATATTCATGGATTAATAGAAGCCAAGGTTGAATTAGAAGACTTTTTGAAACATGTTTTATTCACTTCTGCACAGTGAAGGAAACAATCAGCAAAACGAAAAGGCAACCGACAAAATGGGAGAATATATTTGGAAATGACATATCAGAAAAAGGGTATCCAAAATCTATAAAGAACTTACCAAACTCAACACCCAAAAACAATCCAGTGAAGAAATAGGCAAAAGACATAAATTGACACTTCTCCAAAGAAGACATCCAGATGGCCAACTGACACATGAAAAAATGCTCAACATCACTCATCATCAGGGAAATACAAATCAAAACCGTAATGAGATACCACCTCACATCAGTCAGAATGGCTAACATTAACAACTCAGGCAACAACAGATGTTGGCAAGGATGTGGAGAAAGAGGATCTCTTTTGCGCTACTGGTGGGAATGCAAACTGGTGAAACCACTCTGGAAAACGGTACGGAGGTTCCTCAAAAAATTAAAAAAAATAGAACTACCCTATGATCCAGCAATTGCACTACTACGTATTTATCCAAGGGATACAAGTGTGCTGTTTCAAAGGGGCCCATGCACCCCAATGTTTATAGCAGCACTATCAACAATAGCCAAAGTATGGAAAGAGCCCAAATGTCCATTAATGGATGAATGGATAAAGAAGATGTGGTATATATATATATATATATATATATATATGTATATATATATATATATATATATATATATACAGTGGAGTATTACTAGGCAATCGAAAAGAATGAAATCTTGCCATTTGCAACTATGTGGATGGAACTAGAGGGTATTATGCTAAGTGAAATTAATCAGTCAGAGAAAGACAAATATCATATGACGTCACTCATATGAGGACTTTAAGACACAGAACAGATGAACATAAGGGAAGGGAAGCAAAAATAATATAAAAAACAGGGAGGGGGCAAAACATAAGAGACTCTTAAATATGGATAACAAACAGAGGGTTACTGGAGGGGTTGTGGGAGGGGGGATGGGCTAAATGGCTAAGGGGCATTAAGGAATCTATTCCTGAAATCCTTATTGCACTATATGCTAACTAACTTGGATGTGAATTAAAAATAAATAAATTAAAAAATGCTTTATTCAGACAAAAATCTTTTTATTCCAATTTTAGTTAAAAAATCTCCCTAATATAAAGAAATAAATTTAGTTAAAAAGGTAGGCCAATTGCTTAATATTTAGGCTATAACTTAGTTCTTTGGCAAATTAAAAACAATTCTTTGTCTTACAAATCTCTATGAAACCAGAAATGGAATTCCAGAAATAAGTCAAGGTCTACCTATCTACCAATCCCAAACCTTGCCTATTCCTTTTAAATGTTTTGTGGATATTGTAAAAAATCAAGTTATTGGGACAAAACTCTCCTGTACTTAGGAGAAAGGAAGTAAATTAAATTAATTAATTAATTAAGTAATTAATTTTTAAAGTTTAGCTGTCTATTTTGAGAGACACACAGAGAGAGAGAGAGAGCTCAAGTGAGGCAGAGAGGGAGGGAGAGAACCCCAAGCTGTCCCTGTGCCGCCAGTGCAGAGCCTGATACAGGGCTCGATCCCATGAACCATGAGATCATGACCTAAGCTGAAACTAAGAGTCAGGTGACCAACAGACTGAGCCACCCATGTGCCCCAGAAGGTTAATTTTAAATTGCAATTATCCCAAAACTCTGGAAAACAAAAAAAAAAATTCTTTTGCATTCTTTCAGTACCGTGAGGTTATACAATTATGTCTTTAAATGTAAACAGCTTAGAGTTGGCTGAAACTGAAGAAGTAAAAGGGAAAAAGGGTTATAAAAACCTGCTAGAATGCCCAGACTTTAGCACCTCTCAAAACGGACAGATATGAGCCAAATCTTCACCATGGAGAAAATGTAGGTGCCCTCTTTCTGCCTTTGTGATGTAAATTGTCTGTCCCCATCTTCTCTAGGACCTAAGAGCAATTCTTTGAAATAAAGAATAAGGGAGAACTTTAGGGAAAAGTTTTTCACAAAACAGGGAAGTATTTGGAAATTGGTCTTTTAATGTCTTTTCCACAAATATTAGTAAGAACAAAAGCTAGAAGATTGTATCTTGTCTGTGTATGTATGTCCATCCATCTTGTCTATATGTGTGTCTTTGTATATTTTTTCTACCTCTGGATGGCATTGATAAAATTCATTTGTATAAGAACCGATTTTGTTAGTTTGAAGGCAAGCACTTGTAAGAATTGGGCATTTCAAAACTCAGAAGCTAACCTAAATGTTTTTTCAAGTTCATGTGAATCTGGGGTAATATTTGCTACTAAAGCTAATTTAAGTCTGTTGATTTAATTAAAATAAATTGTCTTTAGAGTTAAAAAACAGACAAACAAACGAAAACAAGCAAAAATAAAACAAAAACCTATTTCCTCATGCTTCTCATAGCAAGGATAAAAATATGCTGCCTTAGCTGTATCCAAAGAGTTCTAAAGGTTATTATTTTGGGCTAAGTGCTAGTCCCCACATTTCACAATATAGAGAATTGAGGTGCCATCTGTTATACTGTATGTGGGCTACTCTTGGTATTTGGGTGTTAAGAGTCTTCTAAAACTGAACCGTCAGACTGTGGAGGCTGTACAGGTCAAAGCCATTCCTCTCAATGTATGGGGTTTGCTTTCACCTGAACTGTGTGATAGTAAATGATATCGATCACAATGGCATTCTGATAATCAACTGAGAAAGAAATTTATTTTTTTTCAAGTTTATTTATTTATTTTGAAAGAGAGCGAGAGAGCACGAGTGGGGTAAGGAGAGAGGGAGAGAGAATCCCAAGCAGGTTCCACACTGTCAATGGGGAGCCTGATGCAGGGCTTGAGCCCACAAACCATGAGATCATTAGCTGAGACAAAGCCAAGAGCCGGCTGCTTAACTGTCTGAGACACCCAGGTGCCCCACAAGAAATATAGTAATCAGAGAGGAAACCATGGCTGAAAAAGAGGCCTCTAGCAAGTCTGGGATTCATGTTTCTGCAGTATTGGCTGGGGAGGGAACCCAGCCCTCAAACACTTGCTCACTGAGTTTGAAGGTAAGAAGTGCCCTCCCTGTGAACACAGGCCAGGTCCAGAGAGGGAAGGAGCCAGGCCTATGCCATTTTGGAGCCCGGATGTAGTACAGACATGTGTGAGTCCCAGTGAAGAGTTAGCTATGGTTGGCTCAGAGATGTGTGTTGTGGAATCTGGGCTATTTGGGTTTCTGGGAGTTGATCACGGCTTCTCCCATGAAGATTCTCTTTTCCGTGCTTATGTTTCTCCTAAGAGGGGAAGTGGTTTCTTTATTCACTAGGTACTTTCTTATGGGTCAACAAGAGACCTATCTATAGAGACAAAGGTAGATTTTCCATCTGCCCACTGGCAGCACTTTCTACAGATCCTCTCTGGAGCCACCCCCTAGACTGGGAAAGGCCTTGGCCAAATGGCTACTGGTCTGGGATCTAGTGCAGATTGATTGTGAAGGCCAGAAAGCCCCTCTCTGCAGCTTCCTGCCTCATCTGCCACAGGGAGTTGCCTAGTGAAAGGTAAAAGGTAGGACCAGGGGACAAAGAAGGGAGGGCTTCCACTCTCCACAGCTTAATACCAAGTCACTGTCTGCCCCATCCTCCACCACCGCAGAGCTGGATATAGAATGGGACCAAGTGGAGGTCTTAAAGCAGCAGAACCAACTGAGCAGTAGAGTCTGAGTCACTTCGAATGCTAGTCCATGTATGACCTGGGTCTTTGGTCCAAGGAAGGCCTGGGTTGCCTAGATTTGGGCTTCTTCCTGCACTGCTTTTGGGCGGTGGCCTACACCCTGGCATATGCTGCACTGTGGCTCTATAGCTGTCCTGTCGCCTGCAGAGACTATGGTTCATTTCCTGAGGTTTGGGACATGGTGCAATGATCTAGAAGTTGCCTCTCTTAGCTGACCTTATGGGCTCTAGTCTATGGCTCTCACCCTCTTCAGGAAGCAGCACGTTGGTAGTCAAAACAGCACAGACTTTGGAGTCAGGCAGGCCTGGGTTTGCATCCCAGCCTAGTGAGCACAAGAGGAAAACCTGTCAGTTTTCCTACCAGTGAAATGGGAAAAATAGCTACTTCATAAGTTTGTTGTGTAGATAAAATGTCATGATGGCTCTAAAGAGCCTCATACCTGGTCCTCAGTACATTTTAGCCCACCCTGAACTATGCTTTGTAGGACAAGGTAAGCATTCTCTTTTTCTTCTTTCATGGTGTCTTTCTATTCTGTTCTGTTGCTTGAAACACATTTGTCAGCAGATTATTGAGTCTGTTTCTCTGCTTGGAAGAAATTTCCAGAGGGGACAGTTTCTGTGTATAGCAGAGGCTTGTGGTCCAGAGGGCAAATATCCTAGATACATATTGCCCCTGCAGAGAAAGGGTGCTTCTTTGGCAAAGTTGGGAGAAATGTATGTGTGAGTGGGTAGAGTGTTGGAAGGAAGTAATCTCCACCCTCCAGATAAGAAATACAGAGGAAGGGGCACCTGGGTGGCTCAGTCAGTTGACCATCTGCTGCTGATTTTGGCTCAGGTCATGATCTCATGGTTCATGAGTTTGGGCTCTGCGCTGGCAGTGTGGAGCCTGCTTGGGATTCTCTCTCTGTCTCTCTCTGCCCCTCCCTCCCAATAAATAAACGTTAAAAAAGGAATACAAGGGGAAAAGCCTCACAGAGCTTCTAGTGGTCATCTCAGAAAGGGAGTCAGGAGACAGAGTGCAACCTCTTCAATCTCAGTCTCTTCAATCTAGAGACTTTAGGAGATAGAGTCGACATTTTATGTTCATTTCACTGTAACAATTCACCAAACCTAGTATGAGCAATGTGTTGCTATTGTTACCTCTGTTTTGTTTTGCCTTAGTGGTCGTCAGTAGAGCTATTAACCTGAGGGTTGTCATTAGATTTATTTTTGGAGGAATGTCATGATGACTTTATCTCACTCTTCAGCCAGCCAAAAGAAGAGCTATGCCCCACCCAAAGGGATGAGTGTCAAGGACAGCTTTAGAGAGGAAAGGAAAGAAGGCTGAATACCTAGGCCTTTAGGAAGGAAGCCAGTAGATCTCTTGAGGTTGGTCTGAGCTTGACACATGGTCTAGCTATTTAGGAGGAAAAGAACAAGGCTTGCCTAGGGTATACCTTAGGGAAGCTCAGCACCTTCACAGGTTGGTCTAGATTCATAGCTGGGTCTGTTTATTTTATCAGCTACATGGCCTCCTGAGTGGATGCCATCTTGGGCTTTGATATGTCAGTTAACAGACTATCCATTTCTGTTCTGAACTCTGAGCTTGCTTCTGGACTCCCCCAGTAATGACCTGTCTTTTAGGAGTGCTTCTGGCTTTCAGCTCATTTGTGCAATATAGATGACCAATGTCTTCTGAGTTTAGTAACTAATCAAGCTAGCACTGGTTACCAGACTCACCCTCTTCCCCAAGAAATGACCAATAACTTTTCCTTTTTGGTACACCCAGGGGAAGGGTGAAACTCTCCCTAGAGTCCCTGAATTGGGCACCCTAAATTTATGGACTATAAAAGTAAGAAAGTAGTTCTTCCAGAACAGAGAGGCCAGCATGGTGGACATGGTGAAAAGCCATTGCCAGAAAGATCTGGGAGATAATTTGAGGCAGTATTTCTGAGCAGGAGTTCTAGGCTACAAGAGCTCAGCCTAGAATATTAAAAGTGGGGGAAGAGTTTCCATGTAAAAGTCAGATAGTGCACATAGTGAAAACCGAACTAAATTATATACAAACATCTGTCCTCCTCCCTTATCATGCTTTGGCCTTACTTATTGTGGCATTTTGGGTTTCCAAAGCTGTCCCATTGCCCTGGAGCCTTTCCTCTTCTTTGACTTCTCTTGCTTTTTGGACTTCCTCCACTCCCTACGTTGAGCCAGGTCTGTAGTCAGGTCTAGCCTTCAGTGAGGTGATGCTGCCTGGGATTGAGCTGACCCCGGATATGACTCCATGAACAGACACAAACAGATTCTAACCCAGGAGTTCTGAGTGTGGGGTAAGGGTTTTGTAAATTGGCCTCTGCTGCCCCCACCAAGGTAACTGAGGTTAATTTTCCTCACCTGAGGTGACTTGTGAAAAAAGGTTACCAGACCTCCAAATTACTGGCCACTTTTTTTTTAAATTTATTTTTGAGAGACATAGAGACAGAGTGTGAGCAGGGCAAGGGCAGAGGGAGAGGGAGACACAGAATCCGAAACAGGCTCCAGGCTCTGAGCTATCAGCACAGAGACCGACGCGAGGCTCGAACTCACAGACTGTGAGATCAAGACCTGAGCCGAAGTCGGCCACCTAACCAACTGAGCCACCCAGGCTACTGGCCACTTTCAATAGCATTTTAGAGCCACTCCTAGCCTTCTCTGTAGTGCTTCCAGGAACGTGGCCATCTCTTTGGACAGGGGCAGGACACAACCTGGCAAAATCCTGACAATGGAATGGTTCAGGCCATGACTGGAAGAAGCTGCCACCCACTTTAGCTTGTATCCAGACTCCTCACCTCAGAGCTCTTCTAGGGAAGTGGAAACTTAACACAAAAAAAGGTGTTTAAGTAACACTGGGAATGGAACGATTTCTCTCAGAGCTTGCTCAGCCTTATAATCACCAGCCTGAAGGCCCCTAATATCCCCAAGCACCCATCTCAAAGTCTCAGAATATGATCCTTCCCAAGTGTGCCTTAAAGTTAACCTGGAAGCCATGACTCAAATCCTATTGCTTTTTGCTAAGTAGCTCTGACCCAGAGGTGGCCCAGAGCTTCTCAGACATGAGTTGAGAGAAATGTATATTAGCTCATCTCCCACACTCTGGGCTCTACACACCTTTGGGCATTAGAGCATGAATGGAAAAGGAAGCAGGCTCTTGATCTGATGTAAAAGATGTAGGCTCACCCACAGACCTCAGGAAAATGTCACATTGCTCTTTGAGAGAGCACCACTTTACCTACAGAACCAGAAAACCAGTTCAAGGCCTAGACTGACCATCTAGGGAGAAATAAGAAGATAGGTTTGGAGGGTTTATGTCTCTCTGAGTATGAGGTGGCAGAGTAAAGATACAACCAGCATCCCACCTCCCAGCTTGAGAATTGGGTGAGGAGAGGGTTCCTAGAAGTAAATCTAGCAAGGTTTATCCTAGGCTCCAAGTCCATCCCTCGTTATGCTGGAAAGTTGCTGCTCATCGTCACTTTTTGGCTTCTTTCTTTGGGTATCCCTTGTACCACTCCTTCCTGTATCTGAGACCTTTATCTTATTTTAGAGGCAGAGTTTGACCTATCTAGGGGCAAAGTTAGAAATCAGAAGTCATAATAATCAAGCCCTCTAGGTATTTTACATGTGTTATTTCATTAATCTCCATAAAAACCTTGTGAAAGAGGGATCACTATTATTATTTTTTTACAGATAAATGAACCAAGGCTCTAAGAGGTGGGATGATTGCTGCAGGCTCCCACAGGTAGACCTTAGAGGAATCTCTTACACATCTATCTGGCTTTAAAGTCAGTGATACTCTTACAGATTATTACTCTGTCACCTTTTGTTGTTTTGGATCTCTTTCTCTTCCTGATCTTTATATTCTACCATATGTCAAATCTATAGATTCTAATTTAAAAATAGCTCCTATCTCTGCTCTCTCCACTCTCCCTTTCCATCTCTCCTCTCTTTCTTTCTCCTATTTCCTATACCCTCTCTCTTTATCGAAATAAAATTTATATACAGTGAAATGCACCTGTCCTAAGTATACAACTCCATGAATTTTCATGAATGTATATACCATACTTCGACCACCACCACCATTGAGTTAGAAAACATTTCCATCACTTTGAATTATTTTTCATTTCCACTTTCAATTAATCTTTGAATATGTTTTCTGTTACTGTAGATTAGTTTTCTTGTTCTAGAATCTTATATAAATGGAGTAACACATATATACTCTTCGAGGTTCTACTTCTTTTTGGTTATATAATGTACTCTATATTCTGCATGTTGTTATGTGTATCAGATATTTTATTCTCTGTTTTGGTAACAGCTTTATGGAGATATAATTTGCATACCATACAATTTACCCATATAAGAGTATAATTCACTGGCTTTTAGTCTTCTCACAGAGTTGTACAACCATCACCACAATTGATGTTAGGGCATTTTCATTAGCCCAAAAAGAAACACTGCAACCCCTTAGCCACTACACTTCAGCTCCCCTCTGTTCCTGTCCCCAGAACGAAACAACCATCACTCTCTTTTATGTATCTATAGATTTGCCTATTAGGGATCTTTCATATAAATGGAAACATAAAATATGTGTTTTCATTGTGACTGACTTTTCCCACTTAGCATAATGTTTTCAAGGTTCATCTATGTTGTAGGATGTATCAGTACTTCATTCCTTTTTATGACTAAGTAGTATTCCATTGTATGGATATAGAACATTTGTTTAACCTTTCATCTATTGATGGAGATTGGGATTGTTTCCACCTTTTAGATACTATGAATAAAGCTTCTATGAATATTCATGAATATATTCAATATAAATCTTTGTGTAGACACATTTTTAAAATTTTCTCTTGGGTATATACCTAGGAGTGGAATTGCTATCATACAGTAGCTTCATGTTTACACTTAGAGTAACTGCCAAACTGAGGATGTCTTATCTTTTTTTCTTCATTAAAAAAATAGTTTTGCTGGATATAAATTTCTTGGTTGATATTTTCTTTTTCTTTCAGTACTTTGAATATGTCATCTCACTGCCTTCTAGTCTTCATTGCTATTGATTAGAAGTCAGCTACAAGGGGCCCCTTGCACGTAAAGACTTGTTTTTCTCTTACTACTTTTAAGATTTTCTCCTAGACTTTGTCATTCAACATTTTGAGTCTGATGTGTGTGGTGTAGATCTCTTTGTCTTTATCCTACTAGAACTTCATAGAGTTTCTTGAATGTGTAGGTCAATGTTTTTAGTCAAATTTGGAAAGTTTTCAATCATTATCTCTGTCTGGGTATATTTCTGCTCCTTTCTATTCTCTCCTTCTGGTACTCCCATTATATGTATGTTGGTGCATTTAATGGTATCTCACATTTCTCTTAGGTTGTGTTACCTTTCCTTCTTTCTTTTTTCTCTGTTTTCCAGACTGTATAATCTCTAATGATTTATCTCCAAGTTCATAAATTTGTTTTTCTACCAGCTCTAGTTACTCTTGAACCCCTATAGTGAATTTTTTATTCCAGTCATTATATTTTTTAATCCCAGAATATCTATTGGTTCTTTAGAAAAAACAATTCTTATCTCTGTTGATATTTTCTATTTGATGGGATGTTGTCATAGCTTACCTTACTTTTTAAATCATAGTTTCCTTTAGTTCTTGAACATATCTATAATAGCTGTTTTGAAATGTCTGCATCTGGGTCTCCCTAAAGGCAATTTGTATTGCCTGCTGTATTTCTTGCTTATGGGTCATACTTTTTTGCTGTTTGCACATCTTGTAATATTTTTGCAAAATGGATAATTTAGATAATATATGGTAGCGGTCCTGGATACTGATTGCCCTCCTCCCCTGGGGCTCTATTTTATTATGTTTTTTTTTTTTTTGCTTGTTTTCTTGGTTATGGTTTACTGACTTGACTGGACTGTTTAGGTAGCATCTATTTCCCTGACAGTCTGCCACCTGTTATGTTACTCCTCAGAGGCATAGCCTTGGGCAAATTCACAGTCTCCTCAAGTGCCTGGGCTGGTCTGCCTCTATTGGTATCCCACAGAGTTATTAGCCTCAACAAATAGCTATCTTATTGCTCTGCTGTTTTTATGATGCCTTAGGGCATAAATTGATCCATGGTCTGATCTGATAAATGTAGATTCCCTTTGTAGGAGCAAGGTGTTACCAATCTTTGTGGCTACCAGTTGCCAGGTATATTCTTAGCTGTTTCTTTCCCTGTGTGTCTCTGTTAAACTTCCAGATGTTATATCATTTGGCTTGTTGCTTTTAGTATTCTGCAGCTACTAGTCTCCTTTTAGTTGCTCATCACCAAGATCCCCATGATTTTCAACACCGTCAGACATGAATTTCCCCACACTCTGTTCCAAATGTCAATTCCCTTGGAGAGAGCTATGGACTTCTCTGTTCTTATGGTATGTATCTCCCCTGGGCAAAACCTCTGTGCCATTATACAGGAATTGAGGGTGAGGGCAGTGGTCTGATTTTTCCAGAGTGGCATTACTGCTCTACGAGTAGGGCTTACAAATGGGACAATAGTTCATTCTAACTTGACCATTTACTCTATAAACAAGCTGAAACAGGGAAATCTGAGTCCTAGATTTCTCAGCCTATCATATCTGGAGTAAAGCCTCTGCCTTTTCAGTAGAGGCTGGGTTGGGGAAGGAAGACTTGTTCTCTTGGCAGTGTTTGCCCCAAATAGAGCTTCTGAAACATGAATTTTGGAGGTGCGAGAGTTGCTGGTGGTCTGTTCCTCCAAAGATGAAATTACAGTGCCAGACTAGGAACCACATGGAGAGGGAGGCTTTTCTTGGCTGCACACGACTAGTATAGGAGCTAGGGTATTGATAAGGGAGTACTCGATGTGGCTCAAATGCCATAGACTCTCACTGTCACAACTCTTAAAGAAATAGATGTTTCTCCATTTGGTGAAACAATTTCCAGTGACTTAAATGATTGTCAGAATCAATTGTTTCCCTGAGAAGAGGGCTCACAGCATTCCTCACACTGTCATTCTGGAAATTGATCTCCTCATTCCTTTTTATTGCTTAATAATATTCCATTTTATGGATATACCACATTAATTATGGTTCTTTTAAAATTAAGCTTATTTTGAGATAATTGTAGGTTAACATACAATTGTGAGAAATACAGAAAGATTTCATGTACCTTCTACCCAGTTTCCCCCAAGGGTATCAGCTTGCTAAACTACAATACAACATCATAACCCAGATATTAGCATTGCTATAATCCACCAATTTTTTCAGATCCCCAGTTTTACTTGTATTCATGTGTGTCTATCTGTTTGACTATCTGCATTTGTGTGTATGTGTTTAATTCTAGGTAGTTTAATTGCCTATGTAAGTTCATGTATCCAGCACCATAGTTAAGACACAACAATTCCATTAACACAAGATCCCTCATTTGCCCTTTTAAAAAAATGTCTATTTATTTTTGAGAGAGAAAGGGTGTGTGCACACAGGGAGGAGTAGAGAGAAACGGAGACAGAGAATCCCAAGCAGGCTCCATACTTTTAGCACAGAGCCCACACACTGTGACATCATGACCTGAGCCTAAACAAAGAGTCTGACACTTAACTGACTGAGCCACCCAGGCACTCCTTATTTGCTCTTTTATAACCATACCCACCTCTCTCCTGCCTCCATGCCTCTTCCTAATTCCTGGCAACTGCCAATATGTTTTCTATCTCTATAGTTTTGTCATTTCAAAAATGCTATATAAATGGAATCATACAGGATTTAAACTTGCAGGGTTAACTTTTCTCACCCAACCTAATTCCCTGGAAACTCATCCAAGTAGTTGTGTTTATCAACAGTTTGTTCCTTC
This sequence comes from Paguma larvata, assembly GCA_030068075.1. Taxonomy (NCBI): domain Eukaryota; kingdom Metazoa; phylum Chordata; class Mammalia; order Carnivora; family Viverridae; genus Paguma; species Paguma larvata. The sequence continues at coordinate 52,794,314 of CM057830.1, read as the reverse complement.
TTATTGTTGAGTAGAACTCCATGGTATAAATATACCACAGTTTGTTTAACCATTACTTGACGAAGTATATCTGAAGTGTTTCTAGTTTTTGGCTACTGTGAGTAAACATGCTATGAACATTTATGTGTAGGTTTTTGTATAAATGTAATTTATTTATCTTGGATAAATGCCCAAGAGGACAATTGCCGAGTCATATGGTCATTGTATTATTAGTTTTTTTTTTTTAAAGAAACTGCCGATGTACTTTTCAGAGTGTTTCTTTTTTTATCATTTTACATTCCCACCAGCAATATATGAGTGATCCAGATTCTCTACATCCTTGCATTTGATTTGGTCACTATTTTTGCCATTCTGATGGGTGTTTAGTGATATTGCATTTTGATTTTAATTAGCATTTCTTTAATGACTGATAAAGTTGAACATCTTTTGATGTGCTTATTTGCCACTTGTGTATAATCTTTCATGAAGGTCAAATGATTTTTTTAAATTGCATCTTGGACATTTTGGCTATTATGTTAAGAGGCTCTGGGTCCTCTTTACATCTTCCATTTTAGCAAGCAGTCATGCTGTTTAGGTATAGCACACAGGTTCTGGCCTACTTTTGTAGGCTCTGGTTCCAACAATAATTTAATTTTTATTGCCTTGCTATTCTCTTTTCATCTGCTTGGTTTACTTGGTTCTTCTTGGGTTCTCATGGACTCTGAGTGGGTAGAAGTATTTTCCCATGTCAGACTTCCTGGTTCATCTAGATGGACAAAGGAATTCTCTACCCACAGGGATGAAGAATGCTTCCTGGTCTAAGCACTTGTTGTGGTAAGATCCCCCTTGCCACTGGTGCTTCCTGCTGCTTGTTGTAGAGGGAAGTCTGTGGTTATATCGAGGGAGGAGACTTCTTTCTGACCAGATGCTACCTGTGGCATGATATCCCTGTCTGTGGGAGAGTGAGCATGCTTTAAGGCCCAGACAGCTTGTTGCAATGGGATTTTCCTAATTGTTGCCCCTGAATGGCCATGCCCCATGTCTCTGGCTGAGACAGAGGAGTCTCAGCACAAAGGTGGCAAAAAAGTTTCCAGGTCTAGGTCACTTGTTATGGTGGAATACCCCTTGCTGTTGTTGTCTGGCCACCTAGTATTTCTCTGTGTTGGGAGTGGGCAGAGAGTCTTGGACCTGGTATGAAAAGAGAAGGCTTTCTCTGGTCACTTATTTTCAGAAATGATCTTCATTGATCTGCCTTGCCATTGCTGCCAATGCTTAGCAGAAAGCTCACCTGGAATTGTCACTGGGGTTCTTGTTCCATCTGGGAGAGAAATGAACCTACCTGGACCACCTCGTGTTGTAGGTTTGGGGTCAGTTACTGATAGGCCTGAGTTAACTGTTGGGTAGGGGATGCCTTAGTGATGTGCCTTTCCTCAAGTTGGGTCTCTAATCAACTTGCTGTCTTCTTTCCACTTTTCAGAATTCTCTTTTGGTTTCATTTTGTGCTGTTTCTAGGATTTATGATTACAGCAAGGAGAGCAGGGATGAATGAGTCGATACTAACATGTCTGGTATGAGACTAGGTACATATTTTTCACTTTTTATTATACAGAATTTTAAACAAAATTGGAAGATTTTAATGAAGCTTGGTGATATATTCTTGGGAATTCAACAATGATTAACTTTAGGCCAATTCCATTTCATCTATATTCATTCTCTACCCATTGCCTCCACTATTACCAACACTGGATTTTTTTGAAGCAAATCCTGGGTATCATTTAATTTCGTTCATATGTATTTTAATATTAGCCCTAAAAGAAATGGATTAAAAAAAACAAAATAAATATACTATATAGCACCTAAAAATTGGTTTCCAGTGTTCAAATTTCCTTGATTGTCTAGTAAAATGTATTTTACCATTGGTGTGTTCAAATCAAGATCCAAATAAGCTCCATTCTCTCTCTCTTTCTCTTTAGTATAGTTGACACACAATGTTACATTTGTTTCAGGTGTACAACATAGTGACTCAAGTTTATACATTATTACCACCATTGTAGCTACCATCTCTCCCTATATAACACTATTACAAAATAATTGACTGTATTCCTTATACTGTTCCTTTTATTTCATGACTTATTCACTCGATAACTGGAAGCCTATATCTCCCGCTCCTCTTTGATCATCTTGCCCAAACTTCTACCTCCTTCCCCTCTAGCAACCACCAATTTGTTCTCTGTATTTATAGGTCTGATTCTGCATTTTGTTTATTCATCTGTTTTTTAGAGTCCTCTTATGGTGGAAATCATATGGTATTTGTCTTCATCAGTATGACTTATTTCGTTTATCATAAAACCTTCTAGGTCTATCCATGTTGTCTGAAATGGTATGATCTCATCCTTTTTTTATGGCTGTATAAAATTCCAGTGTGTGTGTGTGTGTGTGTGTGTGTGTGTGTGTGTGTGTGTGTGTATACATACCACATTTTCCTTTTTCCTTATCCATTCATCTATTGACGGACACAGGTTACAGGTTGCTTCCATACCTTGTCTATTGTAAATAATGCTGTGATGAACATAGGGGTGCGTATATCTTTTCAAATTAGTGTTTTCACTTTCTTTGGGTAAATACCCAATAGTGGAATTATTGTATCAGGTAGTATATCTATTTTTAACTTCTTAGGGAACCTCCATACTGTTTTCCACAGTGGATGTACCAATTTACATCTCCATCAACGGTGTAAAGCATTTATTTTTTTTATTATAATAGTTTTTTTTCAAATTGGTTTACATATAACACCCAGTGTTCATCCCAACATGTGCCCTCTTTAATGCCCGTCATCCCCTCTCCCCCCTCCCTCACTCCCCTCACCCTCAGTTTGTTCTTAGTCTTTGAGAGTCTCTTATGTTTTATCTCCCTCCCTCTCTGTGTCTTTTTTTCCTTTCCCCTCTTCCCCTCCCCCTGGTTTTTGCTTAGTCTCACAAAGTCCACTTATTCGTGGAAACATATGGTATCTGTCTTTTTCTGACTGACTTATTTCACTTAACATAATACCCTCCAGTTCCATCCATGTTGCTACACATGGCCAGATTTCATTTTTTCTCATTGCCACGTAGTAGTCCATTGTATATATATGCCACATCTTCTTTATCCACTCGTCAGTTAATGGGCACTTGGTCTCTTTCCATGATTTGGCTATTGTCGAAAGTGCTGCTATGAACATTGGGGTACACGTGCTCCTATGCATCAGCATTCCTGTGTCCCTTGGGTAGATTCCTAGCAGTGCTATTGCTGGATCATAGGGTAGCTCTAGTTTCATTGTTTTGAGGAACCTCACACCGTTTTCCAGAGTGGCTGCACCAGTGTGCATTCCCACCAACAGTGTAGGAGGGTGCCTGCTTCTCCACATCCCCGCCAGTATCTATAGTTTCCTGATTTCTTCATTTCAGCCACTCTGACTGGTGTGAGGTGGGAACGCAGTGTGGTTTTGATTTGTATTTCCCTGATGCTGAGTGACATTGAGCATCGTTTCATGTGTCTGTTGGCCATCTGAATGTCCTCTTTGGAGAAGTGTGTATTCATATCTTCTGCCCATTTCTTCACTGGATTATTTGTTTTTCGGGTGTGGAGTTTAGTAAGTTCTTTATAGATTTTAGATACTAGTCCTTTATGCGATATGTCATTTGCAATTAACCTTTCCCATTCTGTCGGTTGTCTATTAGTTTTGTTGGTTGTTTCCTTTGCCGTGCAGAAGCTTTTTATCTTGATGAGGTCCCAATAGTTCATTTTTGCTTTAAATTCCCTTGCCTTTGGAGATGTGTCGCATAGGAAATTGCTGCGGCTCAGATCAAAGAGGTTTTTTCCTGCTTTCTCCTCTAGGATTTTGATGGTTTCCTGTCTCACATTCAGGTCCTTCATCCATTTAGAGTTTATTTTTGTGAGTGGTGTAAGGAACTGGTCTAGTTTCATTCTTCTGCATGTTGCTGTCCAGTTCTCCCAGCACCATTTGTTAAAGAGGCTGTCTTTTTTCCATTGGATACTCTTTCCTGCTTTGTCAAAGATTAGTTGGCCATAAGCTTGTGGGTCCATTTCTGGGTTCTCTATTCTATTCCATTGGTCTATGTGTCTGTTCTTGTGCCAATACCATACAGTCTTGATGACTACCGCTTTCTAGTAGAGGTTAAAATCTCGGATTGTGATGCCTCCCACTTTGGTTTTATTCTTCAGAATTACTTTGGCTATTCTGGGTCTTTTGTGGTTCCATACAAATTTTAGGATTGTTTGCTCTAGCTTTGAGAAGAATGCTGGTGCAATTTTGATTGGGATTGCATGGAATGTGTAGATTGCTTTGGGTAGTATTGACATTTTAACGCTATTTATTCTTCCCATCCATGAGCATGGGATGTTTTTCCATTTCCTTGTGTCTTCCTCAATTTCCTTCATAAGTTTTTTATAGTTTTCAGCGTAAAGGTCTTTTACATCTTTGGTTAGGTTTATTCCTAGGTACTTGATGGGTTTTGATGCAATTATGAATGGTCTTCGCTTCTTTATTTCTCTTTCTATTGCTTCATTGTTGGTGTAAAGGAATACAAGTGATTTCTGTACATTGATTTTGTATCCTGCAACTTTGCCAAATTCATGGATCAGTTCTAGTAGGCTTTCGGTGGATTCTGTTGGGTTTTCCATGTAAAGTATCATGTCATCTGCAAAAAGTGAAAGTTTGACTTCATCCTTGCCTATCCTGATGCCTTTTATTTTGCTTTCTTGTCTGATTGCTGATGCTAGGACCTCCAACACTATGTTCAATAGCAGTGGTGAGAGTGGACATCCCTGTCGTGTTCCTGATCTCAGGGGGAAGGCTCTCAGTTTTTTCCCATTGAGGATATTAGCTGTGGGCTTTTCATAAATGGCTTTTATGATTCATAAGTATGTTCCTTCTATCCCGACTTTCTCGAGAGTTTTTATTAAGAAGGGATGCTGTATTTTGTCAAATGCTTTTTCTGCATCAATCGACAGGATCATATGGATCTTATCTTTTCTTTTGTTAATGTGATGTATCATGTTGATTGATTTATGAATGTTGAACCATCTCTGCAACCCAGGGATGAATCCTGCTTGCTCGTGGTGGATAATTCTTTTTATATGCTGTTGGATTCTATTTGCTAATATCTTGTTGAGAATTTTTGCATCCATGTTCATCAAGGATGTCGGCCTGTAGTTTTCTTTTTTTGCTGGGTCTCTATCTGGTTTGGGAATCAAAGTGATGCTGGATTCATAGAATGAGTCCGGGAGTTTTCTTACCATCTCAATTTTTTGGAACAGCTTGAGGAGGATAGGTATTAACTCTGTTTTAAATGTCTGGTAAAATTCTGCAGGGAAGTCATCTGGCCCTGGACTTTTATTTGCTGGGAGATTTTTGATAACTGATTCAATTTCTTCACTAGTTATGGGTCTGTTCAAGTTTTCTATTTCTTCCCGTTTGAGTTTTGGTAGCATGTGGCTGTTTAGGAATTTGTCTATTTCTTCCAGGTTGTTCAATTTGACGGCATAAAGTTTTTCATAATATTCTCTGATGATAGCTTGTATTTCTGAGGGATTGGTTGTAATCACTCCATTTTCGTTCATGATTTTATAGATTTGGTTTCTCTCTCTTTTCTTTGTGAGGAGCCTGGCTAGAGGTTTATCAATTTTGCTTACTTCTTCAAAGAACCAGCTCTTGGTTTCATTGATCTGTTCCAGTACTTTTTCTGTTTCCATATGATTAATTTGTGCCCTAAACTTTGTTATTTCTCTCTTTCTGCTAGGTTTTGGCTGTCTTAGCTGTTCTGCTTCTAGTCCTTTAGGTGAGCTTTTAGAATTTGTGTTAGTGATTTTTCTTGTTTCTTGAGATGGGCCTGGATTGCAATATATTTCCCTCTCAGGACTGCCTTTGCCGCATCCCAAAGCGTTTGAATTGTTGTATTTTCATTTTCATTTGTTTCCATGTATTTTTTAATTTCTTCTCTGATTGCTTGGTTGACCCATTCTTCTTTTAGGAGTTTGTTCTTTAGCCTTCTTGTTTTGGGGGTTTTTCCAGACTTTTTCCTGTGTTTGATTTCAAGTTTCAAAGCATTGTGGTCTGAAATTGTGCATGGTATGATCTCAATTTTTTTATACTTATTCAGCGCTTCCTTGTGCCCCAAAATGTGGTCTATCTTGGAAAATGTACCATGCGCATTTGAGAAGAATGTAAATTCCTTTGCTTGTGGATGAAGGGCCCTGAAGATATCTGTCAGGCCCATATGTTCCAACGTGTCGTTCAGGTCCATTGTTTCTATGGTGATTCTCTGTTTAGTGGAACTATCCAGTGCTGTGAATGGGGTATTAAGGTCTCCTGCAACTAGCACATTTTATCAATAAGATAGCTTACGTTTGTAATTAGTTGCTTGACAAATTTGGGTGCCCCAGAATTCGGCGCGTAGATATTTATATATGTTAGCTCTTCCTGCTAGATCGTCCCTGTGATTATTATATAATGCCCTTCTTCATCTCTTATTACATCTTTTACGTTCAAGTCCAGTTTGTCCGATATAAGTGTGGCTACTGCAGCTTTCTTCTGAGTTCCTGTAGCATGGTAGATAGTTCTCCATTCCCTCACTTTCAGTCTGAAAGTGTCCTCAGGTTTAAAATGGGTCTCTTGAAGACAGAAGATAGATGGGTATTGTTTTCTAATGCATTCTGTTACCCTGTGTCTTTTAATCAGAGCGTTTAGTCCATTTACATTCAGTGTTATTATTGAAAAATGTGGGTTTAAATTTTTTTTTAATGTTTATTTATTTTTGAGAGACATAGAGGCACAGCATGAACAGGGGAAGGGAAGAGAGAGAAGGAGACACAGAATCGGAAGCAGGCTCCGTCAGCACAGAGCCCGATGCGGGGCTCGAACTCACAGACCGTGAGATCATGACCTGAGCTGAAGTCGGCCGCTTAACCAACTGAGCCACCCAGGCGCCCCGAAAAATGTGGGTTTAGAGTCAAGGTGTTGTCTGTAGATTTCATGTTTGTAAGGATGCCTCTGGTGCTCTGTGTTCCTTGCAACCTTTCCTTCATAGAGTCCCCCTCAGTATCTCTTGTAAGATTGATTTATTTCTGATGTTCAGTTTTTTCTTCAGTTTTTGTTTGTTTGGGAAGACCTTTATCTCTCCATCCATTTTGAATGATAGGCTGGCTGGGTAAAGGATTCTTGGCTGCATGTCCTTCCTGTTCATCACATTGAAGATTTCTTGTCATTCCTTTCTGGCTTGCCAAGTTTCTGTGGATAAGTCTGCTACTACCCTAATGTGTCTGCCTTTGTAAGTCAAGGCCCTTTTGTCCCTAGCTGCTTTCAGGATTCTCTCTTTATCTTTGTATTTTCCCAGCTTTACTATGATGTGTCTTGCTGAGGGCCTATTTGGGTTACATCTGAGGGGAGTTCTCCGTGCCTCTTGGACTTCAATGCCCTTTTCCTTCTTCATGTTGGGGAAGTTCTCATCGATGATTTGTTCAAGTACCCCTTTGACTCCTTTCTCTCTCTCTTCTTCCTCTGGAATTCCTATAATACAGATATTATTCCGTTTCATTGCATCGTTCAGCTCTCGAATTCTCCTTTCTTGTTCCTGAATCAGTTTCTCTCTCTTTTTCTCTGCTTCCTCCTTTTCTGTAATTTTATCTTCTAATTCCCCTATTCTCTCTTCTGCCTCTTCAATCCATGCTGTGGCTGCCTCCAATTTGTTTTGCTCCTCATTTAAAGAATCTTCTAATTCCTCTAGATCGTTTTTTAGGACCTTGATCTCTGCCTATAGGGTCCCCCTGCTTTCTTCTATGCTTTTTTCAAGCCCTGGGAGTATTTTTATGTTTATCATTCTGTATTCTTGTTCTGTTAAGTTGCTTATGTCTGCTTTCATCATTTCTTGTGCTGTCACTATTTCCTGTACAGTCTTTTGAGGGGGGTTCTTCCATTTGGTCATTTTGGCAATGTGTGTGTTGATTTATTTCCTGTTTCTCCCTGGAAAGGAAAAGAGTCAGACCGACAAACAGGAAACACAAACTCACAGCCTTATTGGCCAATAATACAGACAAACAAATCACAACATAAAAAAGATTAACAAATGACACTCTGGAGGCATGCAACCTGACGTACCAGCTACACGATAATGATGGGATGTGCGCTCTGCTGATGGCAGAGCATACGTAGAGTAGTGACAGGTGTGGGGAGAAGAAGAAATTGAACTTTTACCAGGTATAGAGATTAGAAGACTTGATCCAGCAAGAGAGAAATCAGAATAAGGAAGGATGAGAAGAAAGAGGAGTGAAGTTAGATTTTGCCCAGATGCACTATGTCGTCTGACTGTTCCATAGAGAGAGATAGGAAATTAAAGAGGGAGGTGTAGAACATGCATTGAGAGAGTGGGTTAAATGTCTGTTCAAGCAAGCCAAAACCCCCAGGTGACAGGTTTAGAGGTGGGGAGAGATAGGAAGGAGAAGGGGAAGAATATATCTAAAACCAAAGAATTGACCTATAATTAACCCAGGCAATGCTGCAGTATTTGTGTCTCCGGGACTGCCACTCCTGCAGACAGTCGTCTCCCATATGAGGAGGGGCGTTGCCTGGTGTAGGCGGGTGCCACCTCCTCCATTGGGGGGTGGAGTCCTAGGGTTTGGCTTTGTGGGAATGCGCGGCCACAATGGCACCCTCCCTGCCCCGACAGTCTCAGACCACTCCTCACAGACCTACAGTCTCAGATCACTCCTCGGTTTCTGTCCTCAACTCTATCCAGGTTACCAGCACGGTTCAATTTTCTGGGCGATCGTGCCCCCAAGATCTTCTGAGTTCCTTTAACTCGGTCTGACTGCCACGCCTTATGTAAATTGAGTCTCTGACTCAGCACCGGTGCGACCACAATGGCGTCCCCCTAGCCTCTCTTCATGGACCTGGAGTCTCCGAATCCTCCTCTATGTCGGTCCTCGACTTGGTCAGGGTGCAGGGGCAGCACGACCCGCTGGGTGGTCGCGAGACCCTGCGCGCTCAGCCTTCCCCACCCAAATTATGCCTCTGACTCAGCAGCGATCCAGCAATGGCACGTGCCTCTCCATGTCAGGAGCTGGGACAGCGTCGCTGGCTCCGGAGTGAAGAAAGCTTCGCCAGCTCTGTGTGAGCAATGACCCTCTCTCAAAAAAGCCTTGCGGATAGGGACTGGATGATAAACTCCCTCTTCGCCCAGGTTCTAGGTACTTTCCCTGCTGCTCTTTCTCTTCCCCTTGTCTTTCAGAGGAAGGGGCCCAGGGCCCGGGGCTCACTCCCCACAGTCCGCACCTCCGTGGCTCTCTTTCTTTCTCCCAGATTGCACTCACTCAGTGTCCCCAGATGCTCTGGATTTCGCGTTCTGTTTCCTGTAGCCTCCAACTCCTCTTCCTGCAGATCCCTGCGATTGAGAGTTTCTCTGTCTCAGTCCCTCTCAGATTAAGAGTCGCCAGAGAGCAGTGGGTATTCCTAGTTCTCCGCCATGTTGTCCCCCAGTCCCTTTTTCCCACATTCTTTCCAAAACTTGTTCTTTCTTGTCTTTTTGGTTCTAATCATGCTAACAGTTGTAAGGTGATATGTCATTATGGTTTTGATTTGTATTTCCCTGATGATGAGTGATACTGAACATCTTTTCAGGTGTCTCTTTGTCATCTTATGTCTTCTTTGGAAAAAAATGTTTATTCAGGTCCTCTGACTATTTTTAATCAGATCATTTGGGTTTTTTTTGGTATTGAATTGTATAAATTCTTTGTGTATTTTTGGATATTAACACTTTATTGGATATATCATTTGCAAATATCTTCCCTCATTAAGTAGGATATATTTTTGTTTTGTTGATGGTTTCCTTTGCTGGTCAAAAGCTTTTTATTTTTATGTAGCCCCAATAGTTTATTTTTGCTTTTGTCTCACTTGCCTTAGGAGGCATATCTAGAAAAATGTTGCTATGAATGGTGCCAGAGACATTATTGCCTGTGTTCTAGGTTTTTTTTGGTTTCCAGTGTCACATTTAGATCTTTAATCCATTTTTAGTTTAGTTTTTGGTATTGTGTTAAGAGGTAGTCCAGTTTTATTCTTTCACATGTAGCTGTCCAGTTTTCCCAGAACCAAAAGAGACTGTCTTTTTCCCATTGTATATTATAGATTAAATGACCATTTAATCATGGGTTTACCTCTGGGCTCTCTATTCATTCCACTGATCTATGTGTCTGTTCTTGTGTTAGCCTACTGTTTTGATTACTACAGCTTTGTAGTATATATCTTGAAATCTGGAATTGTGATACCACCAGCTCTGTTCTTCTTTCTCAAGTTTGCTTTGGCTATTTGTGGTCTTTTGTGGTTCCATACAAATTTTAGTATTTGTTCTAGTTTTGCAAAAAATGTTATTGATATTTTGATAGGGATTGCATTGAATCTGTAGATTGCTTTGGGTAATATAGACATTTTAACAATATTAATTCTTCCAATCCACAAGCATGGAATATCTTTCTATTTGTTTGTGTTATCTTCAGTTTCTTTCATCAGTGTGTTATAGTTTTTGGAGCACAAGTCTTTCACCTCTTTGATGAAGTTTATTCCTAGATATTTTATTCTTTTTTGTACAATTGTAAATGGTGTTGTTTTCTTAATTTATCTTACTGCTACTTTGTTATTAGTATGTAGAAAGGTTACTGATTTCTGGATATTAATTTGTATCCTATAATTTTAGTGAATTCATTTATTACTTTTAGTAGTTTTTTGATGGAGTCTTTAGAATTTTTCATGTATATAGTATCATGTCAGCTGCAAATAATGACAGTTTAACTTCTTTTTCCCATTATGGATTTCTCTTATTTCTTTTTCTTGTCTGATTGTTGTGGCTAGGACTTTCAGTTGGAATTCTAGGTTAATTTTTCAGAGATCAAATTAGGCTTTCTAGAATAAAAAATGTAACTGTCAATTTTAAAAATTCAATGGACAAATTAAATAGCAAATTAGAAATAGACTGATCTGAAAAGTAGATATGAAGAAATTACTCATAATTCAGCAGAGAGAGAGAGAGAGAGAGAGAGAAAGAGGTAGGAATTATAAGTGAGAAATTTGAAAATATGAAAGATAGAATGAGAAATCTAACATAAATATAATTACATTTCTTGATGGAGAGAATGCAGAAAATGAGAAGTAAAATTCAAAGAGTATTGGTCAATAGTTTTCCTTATTGATGAAAACCATGAATCCTTAAATTCAAGTATGGCAACATCTCAGGCAGGACAAATACAAAGAAAGCTGTGCATGGACACATTGTGGTAAAACGATAGAGAATGTCTGAAAAGAACCCAGAGAGGAATGAAAGATTATCTCTAAAAGACTTATTATTAAACTGAGAGCAGACTTCTCTAAAGCAACAAAGTCGGAAGATAAAGCAATAATAGAATTGACCCTTGAACAATGTGGAATTTAGGATTGCTGACCCCTGTGCAGTTGAAAATCTGTGAGTAAATTTTGGCTCCTCCAAAACTTAACTACTAATAGCCTACTATTGACTGGAAGCATTACCAACAGCATAGTCAATGAACACATATTTTGCATGTTTTATGCATTATATACTGTATTCTTACAATAAAGTAAACTAGAAAAAAGAAAGTGTTATTAAGAAAATCATAAGGAAGAGAAAATACATTTACAGTAATGTACTGTATTTATAAAAAACTTCATGTATAAATGGGCTGCATAGTTCAAATGTGTGTTTGAGGATCAACTGCACTTTCAAAGTGCCAAAGGAAAATATCTGAAAATAAAAAATAAAATAATATAAAATAAATAAATAATGAAAAGCTAATGTTGAAAAATAAGAGCCAAATAAAGGCAATTTTAGACATGTAATATCAGGTCTTCACTAACAGATCTTCTATAATGAATTTCCAGAAAAATGGAAGAAGAATGAGATGAAAGAAGGAATAATGAGCTAAGAAATTTAGATAAACATAAACAACATAGCGACCGAGTTGGGGAGTTTAAAGAAAGGTAGAATTAAAATTTTGGACAATAGTAAAAACATAAGCTGAGGAGGTGATCAACATTAAAACATTAGATGGTCTTTGTATCATTGGGGGGAAGGCATAGATAATAATTTTAGACTTGATCATTTAAGTATGGCTATTAAAATTTAAGGGTAACTATGAAAAGAATAGAAATAGAGTATACAATATACAAACCAGTAGAGGAAAAAATTGAATAACATAAGTTCAGTTGCTTGTAAAGAAGGCGGAAAAGGTGAAAATAGAAGCATTAAAAAATCAGAGTGAGTATAAAACGTTAAATTAGATGGTACAAATAAATAAGAAATGTGTTAGTGATAAAAATAAATGTATGAAATCCGCCAATACTGAAATACTTAAAATACTGAAATTTCAAATTGATAATTAATTTTTGCTGAAATCCATTTATATGTTTTTACAAAGGACACACTTATAAAGACCATATTATCTGGCCACAGTGCAATAAGTTAGACATCAATAGCAAAAACAAAACACAAACATTAAAATATATACAGAAATTTAAAAATACGTATTTGATTAACTCATGGGACAAGTAAGAAGACTTAATGTAAATTGGAAAATATTTATAACTGAATTCTAATAAAAATATCTCACATCAAATCCTGTAGGGTGCAGCAAAGGAAGATCATGCTTAGAGACAGATTTATAGCCTTTAAATATCTTTATAGGAAATAAGAAAGAATGAGTATTTATACATTAAATGTCCAACCTAAGAAGTTAGAAAGTAGAAGGAAAGAAATGACAAAATTAAGAGCAAGATTCATAAAAAGAAACTGAAGCTATGATAGAAAGAATTTAACTACCATATTGATACTTAAAAAGATTGTTTTTTTCTTTTTTTGGACTGACGAATGGATAAAGAAGTTATGGTACTTATATACAATGGACTACTACGTGGCAATGAGAAAAAATGAAATCTGGCCATTGTAGCCAGATGGATGGAACTGGAGGGTATTATGTTAAGTGAAATAAGTCAGTCAGAAAAAGACAGATACCATATGTTTCCACGAATAGGTGGACTTTGTGAGACTAAGCAAAAACCAGGGGGAGGGGAAGAGGGGAAAGGAAAAAAAGACACAGAGAGGGAGGGAGATAAAACATAAGAGACTCTCAAAGACTAAGAAAAAAACTGAGGGTAAGGGGGATGAGGGAGGGGGGAGAGGGGGTGATGGGCATTAAAAAGGGCACATGTTGGGATGAACACTGGGTGTTATATGTAAACCAATTTGAAAATAAACTATTATAAAAAAATGGAAAATAGATAAACCTTTATCCACACTAATCAACTAATAAAGACATAAAGTAGAAAAAATAAAGAAAGTGTAACTAGAAATACAGAAAGATTATAAATAAGTTATTACTATTAACTATTTTATGCTGATAAATCTGAAATCTTAAACAAAATGGACTATGTTCTGGGCAAATATAACAACAAAAATGGCCCCAGGAGAAATTGAAAACCTTAATAGACCTATAAACTTTAAAGGAATGAATCAATAAGTAAAACTCTGCCACACCCCTCACTCTGAATATCACAATCCAGATGATTTCACAAATGAGTTCTATCAACATTCAAGAAATAAATAAATCCAATCTCGCAAAACTCAGTTAAGGAATATAAAAATAAGAAAAATTCCCCCAATTCATTTTATGAGGATTTATCAGCTTGATAATAAAATTGACAAGGACATTAAAAACAAAGAAAAATGCAGGATTATCTTTCATATGAGCATAGCAAAAATCTTATGCAAAATATTAGTATCTCTATGTAGAAAATGTTAAATCTTTGCTGACAGACATTAAGGAGATCTAAATGAAAGAGTTATGCCATGTACATAAATAGAAAGATTAATATTGTAAATATGTCTGTGATCCCCCAAATTAATCTAAAAAGTCAATACAGATTCAGCTAGAATTCTATATTCCACCAAAAACTATATTTTTTGGTGGAATTTAAAAAGCTAGTTATAAGAGGTGCATCAAAGAGCAAAGGGCCAAAATTAGCAGCGGATATTTATTGAACACTTACTATATTCCAGGCAGTGTTCTAATCACGTGTTGTATGCTTTATGTCTATAACTAATTTAATCCTCACAATAATCATACAAGGTAAATACTCTTTTGTACCTATTTCATATATGAGAAAACTGAGGCACAGAAAGGCTATAATTAATTTGGCCAGAGTGTCTCAGCCATTAAGCAGCAGAACCAGAACTCAAACCCAGGAAATTTGGCTCCAGACTCTACACTCTTTTTTTTCTCCCATATGCTTGTACACATACAGATTCCATACTCTTAAACTCCACAATAGATATTCTTGAAAAGCTAGTTGGGGAGTTCACTGTGTCTCAGATCAGGAATTACTGTAGAGCTATAATGCTTAAGAGAGAGTGATATTGGCATGAAAGTAGACAAATAGGCCAATGGAACAGAACAGAGAATCCAGAAATAGACTCAAGAGACTAATCCCAAGAAGGAAGTTATAATTAGAATGTATTCATTCATTCAACAAATGTTTATAAAGCATGAACTGTGTCGTAGGCATTAGAAATACAGTAGTGAATAAGAGACAAGCCCTTCACTCATGGAGTTTACATGCTAGTGGGGGAAGACAGAAAATGCACAATAAAGCTATAATGTAATTAAGTAGTTTGTAGTGGTGAAGTGGGTGTTATTGTGGCAGCAGAGAGCAGTGATCCTGAAGAGCTCTGTGGAACATACTTCTATAGATAATGTTGAAGCAGTGGGGAGGAGTGGTTGATAATTTCAGAGACATGGAATGGGGCCAGTAATGACTTCTCTAGTTTACATTAAGATTGGCTGGGCCAGTGGGGCAGGAGGAGAGCCAGACCAGGTTCCCTAAATATTCAGCAACCACATCTTGATGAGCAGTGTTTGTCAGCAGAGGTGATTTCTTCGAGGTATTGTTGAAACCTGGAGCTTCCCAAAGCATTGACCAAGTTGTGATGGGTAGTGCAAGGAAGTGACAACAATGACATCTCTTGCTATTGAGGGCAGTGGGTTCTGGGTGAAGCATAGCAGCCACTCAAGACATTTGATCCAGCCTTTGAATCAAGGTACTAGGGTATCATATGGGATACCCTATCATGTGGGAGTGTCATGTTAGAACTGAAGCCATCAAATATCCCTATGTATTATATTTAGAATTTTTACTGAACACAGAAATTAACTTCTGGAATAGCACCATGGCAGGAATCTGTCACATAGGCATTTCTCTTTCTTCAACATACTCTTCTCATTCCTACCTCAAGCCCTTTGTGCTTGCCAAAATAATCTTCTTCCATATCTTTGCAATAATTCAACTCAAATGTCACCTCTTTAAGATAGATCTTCTCTGTCCTATGTAAAGTAAACCCTCAACCACTATCACATTCTTTTGCTTCATACTCTTAGCACTTATCCCTATATGAAGCTATCTTGTATATTTGTTTACTGTCTATCTTTTACTAAAATGCAATCTCTATGAAGACAGAAACCATTTCTTTCTGGATCACTGCTTTATCCCTAGTGCTTGATAAATCAGCTGACATATAGTAAGTGTTCAATAAATGTTTGTTGAGGAAGGAAGGAAGGAAATGTATCTGCTAGGGGCAAAAGATAACTTGTCCTAGTGAAATAAGTATTTGAAGCCCCCTGAGTTAACCCCTTGGCCTCTGCTAATCAAGATCGTATATACACTTCAGCAGTCTACAATTGATTGTTGCCATTAGTTGTAACCAGAATAACAAGGCCTCAATGCTTTCTGGTCATAGAATTTACCAAGGTGGACCTGTAACATTCCCTCCACAACTCTGGTTTCTGAGAGAAAGCATTTCTCTCTCTCCCTCAATCCTATCACCCCAATTCCCTGCTAGTGGCTCTGGTTGTTTGTCTGCCTAGGAAGATATCATACTTCTGGTATGCACAGAATTTGTTTCTGCCTTAGGTGTTTTAGGTTGCCATTTTGTAAAAACGATGTTATATGATTAACATTTTTACATAATTTGTATTAATGGGTTAATTGCTTAGAATGCAAAAGTGAGGAAATGAGCCACTTAATTCTATTAGTCCTCTTTCTATATTAAATATTTTACTAAATACATTTTATCCTCTCCCCCGCTATTTGACTCACTACTGTGTTTGTAGTAATAAGATGGTGAAATTATATGTAAAATCTAAACCACATGTTCTGGAAACTTTTTTCAGATGCATTTGGTTTAAAAGGGTAGGTTTATTAACACTTTTAGAATACAAAATGGCCAAAAGTTATTGTAAATCCATTTGTTTTCCATTTTCATATGGGCAATAATGTGCTATACAACCAGGTAACATTTTAGATAAATTGACTGACTCAGTGTAAACTGTTACAGTGCACACTAATTGTATATAAAATCTTACATATGACAAACTAAAGAAAAAAGAAAAAAAACAATGATGTTATGTAGTATGAAAGGTAGAGGATTGAGAAAGAGGATGCTCAAGGTAATTTTAGTAATAGGTAGTAGTATTTACTATTCCAAGTCACTGTTTTAAATACTTTGTTCATATTAATTTATCTAATGTTAAACAATCCTGTGAAGAATGTGCTATTATTATCATTGTCATTTTACATATGGGAGAACTGTAGCATAGAGATATCAAGTTACTTGTCCAATGTCACACAGTTAGGAAGTGGTGGAGCTTAAATTTGATCACAGTCTGACCCTAGAAACCTTTCTTTTAACCATTATTCTGGTACTCTTGATTGCTAATAATTCTCTTTCCTACTTGGAATAATTGCCTTTAACTAGAGAAATATTGTCAGGGGAGAAAGTAACAGGATCTTGGATCCTCTAGGGACAAAGCAGCCCCCAACTCTTGAAGATCTCTGTTACAATGAAGTGTGTGTGTGTGTGTGTGTGTGTGTGTGTGTGTGTGTGTGTATGTGAATGCATATATATATAGATATGTATGTATGCATACATATATATTTATGTAAATTCGTTAATTTATCCTTGCCTCAATAGCTTCACATATATCAATAATAAAGATTAGAAAGTATAATGGTGAAAAAATTCAATTACCAATATCAATAGCAAGCATAGAATACCTAGGAATATAAATTTTACAAAAAAGTGCAAGACTTATAGGAAGAAAGTATAAATCTACTGAAAAATAAAGAAGAGAAACATGTCTTGTACTTAGATAGACTCAATTTTATAAAAGCTATTAATCAACCTATAAATTAACAACATTTCCAAAGAAATTTCCAAGAGTTTAGGGGGTTGTTTTTGGTTTTTGGAACTTTGCAATAGTATTCTTCATTTTATGTTGAAGGACACATATTAAGGAATAGCAAAGAAATTTTAGAGTAAAACTAATAAGAGGATTTGCCTTATCAAATATGAAAATTTATTACAAAGCTACAATAATTAAAATACTGTAGCATTATTTTGTAACAGAGATAGATCAGTAGAATCAAAATATAAAGTCCAGAAGTAAACCCAAATTTGGAATTTATTATAAAAGAGTCATTGTAATTTACTAGGGAAAAGAAATATTCTGTAAGCTTATTGGGACAACCAACTAATTATTTAGAAAATAAATAGAGCTGGATTAATGCTCCACTGTTTATACCATAGAAATTTTTGGTATAACAATATACAATGTAAAAAATGAAACCATAGAACCAGCAGAAGGAAATATGAGTGAACATTTTTATAATCTCAGGGTAGCAGAGGCCTTTTCAAGCATGATATGAAATGCACAAATCATGAAGGAAAGATTGACATATTTGACTACATAAAAATGAAATATTTCTGTACAGCAGAAAATGTCATAAATAAAATTGAAAGACAAATGACAAATTGGAAAAGAGCACATATAACAAAGGTTAATTTCCTTTATGTAATAACCTATCAACAAATGATAAATATTCAAGTAGAACATTGGGCAAAGGACATGAACAGGACAATCATGAAAGAAAAATATACATGGACAATAAACTTATGAAAAGCTGTTCAACCTCACCTTTAATCAAAGAAATACAAATAAGAACCATGACAAGATAGACTTTGTCATCTTTTGGTTTATCAAATATTTTTAAATGAACTTTATTCTTTATGGTAATATTTTTTTAAGTTTATTTATTTATTTTTGAGGGGTGGATAAGGGGCAGTGAGAGAGGGAGAGAGAGATTACCAAGCAAGCTCAATGCTGTCAGCGTGGAGTCTGATGCTAGGCTTGATCCCACCAATGTGAGATCATGACCTGAACTGAAACCAAGAGTCAGACGCTTAACCAGTTGAGCCACCCAGGTGCCCTTAGAGAGTTTTAAATATACAGAAAAATTGAGAAGATGTTACAAAGATTTCCCATATACCCTGCACCTTGTTTCCCTTGTTATTAACATATTAAATTAGTATTATGCATTTTTACAATTAATTAGCCAATATTGTTATATTGTTGTTAACTGAAGTCCTTAATTTCTTCAGATTTCCTTAGTTTTTACCTAATACCCTTTTTCTGTTCCAGGATCCTATTCAGGAAACCACATTACAAGTATTTGTCATGTCTTCCTAGGTTTCTCTGGGCTACAGTAGTTTTTTAGACTTTTCTTGACAATTTTGGAGTGCTAGTCAGGTATTTTGTAGAATGTCCCACTATTGGAATTTGTCTGATGTTTTAGGCACAAAATAAGACAAGACTGGAGTTATGAATTATTGGGAGGAATAGCACAGTTTAAGTGCCATTTTTATCACATTATATCCAAGATACATACTATCTACATGATTTATATCTGTTGAGGTGGTGTTTATCAAGTTTTAACACTATAAACATACATTTTTGCTTCCCTCTTCATACTTTACTCTTTGGAAAGATTTTACTGTGTGTAGCCCATACCTAAGGAGTGGAGCGTTATACTGTCCCCTCCTTGAAGGTGGATTAACTACTTAAATTATTTGGATTTTTTCTGCATAAGAAGTTTGTTTCTTCTCCCTAATCTAATTTTAATAAGTGACTGAATAGTCACTTACTTATATCAGTATGGGCTTATGTATATTTATTTTATATTTTGGTTTATAATCCAATACTACTTTTATTTATTCTGTTGCTTTCAGTTGGGTACTGTGCTCCCTTGATATATCCCCATCAACATGTGATTTTTAAAGCACTTCCTTACTTTATGGCACTAAAAGATGCCAGATGTATATTTCCTGCTTTAGTCCTAGAAACAGCTATTACCACTCAGCATAAACACAGAGCCAGCTGTAGGAAGCAACACAGCACCAACACTGACTGCCTAACTTGCTTACACCATGCCCCACCTCCTGGTTTGGCAGAACGTCCCTTTTCAGTAAAGCTTGCCTCAGCCCAGGCACGGTGTGCCCCTCCCCCAGAAGACCAGCACAAACCCCTACCCACACCATGTTTCTAAGACCAGAGAGTTTGCAGGGCCTCGGATCTGGTGGAGTTAGTATCAGGTCTATTTCACAAGGAGACCAGAGCACACCTAGTTAAACATTGCCATGTCCAGGCCAAGGACCAAACACTGCTCATAGAAAGCAAGGAGAGTCTTTTCGAGTAACTGGCCTGAAGGATAGAGAAGCCAAAACACAACAGCAGAACACATACAGACCACACTGGAGACACTCCCTAAAACACCAGGCCCTGAGTATGACATGACTTCTTCATAAGGTGATTACTTTCAGAAACAGGAGAAGTACCTGCCTTTACTAACACAGAGAAGAAAGCGGAGACTTAAAAAAAATACCAACATAGAGGAATTTATCCCAAATGAAGGAACAAGATAAGGCCATGACTAGAGATCTAAGCAAAACAGATATAAGTACCATGTCTGATAGAGAATTTAAAGCAAGAATTATGTGAATGCTCACTGGAATTGAGAAAATAATAGAAGACATTAATAAGACCCTTGCCACAGAGATAAAAGAGTTAAAAAAGACTCAATTGGAGATGAAGAATGCCGTAAACCAGATTGGAAACAGTATTGATGCAATGAACAGCAGGATGGAGGAAGTAGACTAATGAATTAGTGACCTAGAAGACAAAATAATGGAAAATAATGAAGCTGAACAAAACGAAGAAAGTAGAATTATGAAACATGAGAATAGACTTAAGGAACTCAGTGACTCCATCAAATGTAATAATATTCATGTTTAGGAATCCCAGAAGAATAAGGGAAAGAATAGGGGCAAAAAATCTATTTCAAGAAATAATAGCAAAAAACTTCCCTAATCTGGGGAAGGAAACAAACATCCAGATCCAGGAGGCACAGAGAACTCCCATCAAAATCAACAAATGCAGGCCAACACCAACACATCCTGTAATTAAATTTGCAAAATATAATGGTAAAGAACAAACATTGAAAGCAGCCAAACAAAAGAAGTCCTTAAATTATAAGGAAAAACCCATAAGGCTACCAGGAGATTTTTCAGCAGAAATTTTCCAAGCCGGAAGGGAGTGACATGATATACTCAAAGTGCTGAATGGGAAAGATCTGCGGACGAAAATACTCTATTCAGCAAGGCTGTCATTCAGAATAGAAGGAGAAATAGAGTTTTCCAGACAAACTAAAACTAAAGTAGTTCTGTGACTACTAAATCATCCCTGCAAGAAATATGAAAGGGGACTTTTTGAGTGCAAAGAAGAGATGAAAAGTGATAAAGACATGAAATAATTAGAAAAATTTCCAGAAACAATGACAAAAGAAGTAATAAAATGGCACTAAATACATATCTATCAATAATTACTTTGAATGTAAATGGACCAAATGTTCCAATCAAAAGACATAGAGCATCAGAATGGATTAAAAAACAAGACCCATCTATATGCTGTCTATAAGAGACTCATTATAGACCTAAAGACACCTGAAGATTGAAAGTGAGGGGATGGAGAAACATTTATTATGCAAAAGGATGTCAAAAGAAAGCTGGAGTGGCAATACTTATAACAGACAAACTAGACTTTTAACAGAGACTGTAACAAGAGATGAAGAAAGACACTATATCATAATAAAAGGGACAATCCAACAAGAAGATATGGCAATTGTAAATATTTATGCACCCAATATGAAAGTACCCCAAAATATAAAACAATTAATAACAAGAAAAAGGAACTACTTGATAATAATAATAGAATAATAGTAGGGGACGTTAACACCCCACTTC
This sequence comes from Paguma larvata, assembly GCA_030068075.1. NCBI lineage: Eukaryota > Metazoa > Chordata > Mammalia > Carnivora > Viverridae > Paguma > Paguma larvata. The sequence goes on along the minus strand of CM057830.1, from coordinate 52,773,096 downwards.
AATAGACAGATCATCTAAACGGGAAATGAACAAGGAAACAACTGTTTTGAATGACACAGTGGACCAGACGGATTTAATATTCAGGACATTCCATCCTGAAACAGCAGCATACACTTTCCTCTCAAGTGCACACAGAACATTCTCTAGAATAGATTACATATTAGGTCATAAATCAGACCTCAACAAATACAAAAATATTGAAATTATACCACACACTTTCTCTGACCACAAGGCTATGAAACTAGACATCAACCACAAGAAAAAAATTTGAAAAGACCACAAATATATGGAGGTTGAAAAACATGCTACTAAACAATGAATGTATCAACCAGGAAGTCAAAGAAGAAATAAAAAATACATGGAAACGAACATGAAAACTGAATGGTCCAAAACCTTTCTGATGCAGCAGAAGTAGTCCTCAGAGGGAATTATATAGCAATACAGGCCTACATCAAGAAGTAAGGAAAGCTCTCAAATAACAACTTAACGTTACAGCTAATGGACTGAGAAAGAGAACAAGAAGAGAAGCCTAGAGCCTACAGAAGGAAGGAAATAATAAAGATTAGAATAGAGGGCACCTGGGTGGCTCAGTCGGTTGAGTGTCTAATTCTTGATTTTGGCTCAGGTCATGATTTCATGGTTTGTGAGATTGAGTCCCATGTTGGGCTCTGTGCTGACAGCATGGCTGGAGCCTGCTTGGGATTCTCTCTCTCCGTCTTTCTCTACCCCTTCCCCATTTGTGTTCTCTCTCTCTCTCTCTCTCTCAGTAAATAAACATAAAAAATAAAGATTAGAAAAAATCAATAAAATTGATAAATCCATAGTAGGACTTATCAAAAAGAAAAGAGATAGGAACCAAATAAATAAAATCACAAATGAGAGAGGAGAAATAACAAACACCACCACAGAAATACTAACAATTATATGAGGATATTATGAGATACTATATTCCAACAAATTGGACAACCTGAAAGAAATGGATAAATTCCTAGAATCATATAAACTACCAATACTGAAACAAGAAGAAATAGAAAGCTTGGAGAGACTTACAACCAACAAGAAAGTTGAATCATTAATCGAAAATTTCCCAACAAACAAGAATCAGGGCCAAATGGCTTAATAGGGGACTTCTACCAAATATTTAAAGAACAGTTAATACCTATTCTTCTCAAACTATTCCAAAAAAATACAAAAGGAAAACTTCCAAATTCATCCTATGAGGCTAGCATTACTTTAATACCAAAACCATGTAAAACTCAACTAAAAAAGAGAACTACAGGCCAATATTCCTGATGAACATGGATGCAAAAATTCTCAATAAAATATCCAATAAAATTCTCAGTAAAATATGGGTTGAGCCCAAGAATACATTAAAAAAATCATTCGCCACGTCCAGTGGGATTTATCCTTCAGTTGAAAGAGTTGTTCAATATTCACAAGTCAATCAATTTGATACACCACATAAAAAGAAAGAACGAAATCATTTGATCATTTCAATAGACGCCGAAAAAGCATTTGACAAAATATAACATCCATTTATGATTTAAAAAAAAGTAGGTTTAGACGGAACATGTCTCAACACAATAAAGGCCATCTATGAAAACCCACAGCTAATATCATCCTCAATGGGGAACAACTGAGATATTTTCCTCTGTGGTCAGGAAGAAGACAGGGATGTCCACTCACACTAGTGTTATTTAACATAGTACTGGAAGTTCTAGCTACAACAATCAGACAACAAAAAGAAATAAAATACATCCAAATCGGTAAGGAAGAAATCAAACTTTCACTATTTGCAGATGACATGATATTCTCTATAGAAAATCCAAAAGTGTTCACCAAAAGCTTGCTAGAACTGACAAATGAATTCAGTAGAGTGAGAAGATACACATCAACATACAGAAATCGGTTGCATTTCTATACACCAATAATGAAGCAGTAGAAAGAGAAATCGAAGACTCCATCCCATTTACAACTGCACCAGAAACCATAAGATACCCAGGAATAAACCTATTCAAAGAAGTGAAAGAGCTGTACTCTAAAAACTATAAAATATTGGTGAAAGAGGCCACAATATTGGTGAAAGAGTATGGAAAGACATTCCATACTCATTGATTGGAAAAACAAATATTGTTAAAATGTCTATACTACCCAAAGAAATCTACACATTTAATGCAATTCCTATCAAAACTTTACCAGAATTTTTCACAAAGCTAGAGCAAACAATCCTAAAATTTGTATGGGACCACAAAAGAGAATGGCCAAAGCAACCTTGAAAAAGAAAAGAAAGGCTGGAGGCATCACAATTCCAGATGTCAAGTTATATTACAAAGCTGTAGTGATCAAAACAGTATGGTACTTGCACAAAAAATAGACACATAAATCCATGGAACAGAATAGAAAACTCAGAAATGAACCTACAACTGTATGGCCAATTAATCTTTGACAAAGCAGGAAAGAATATCCGATGGCAGAAAGACAGTCTCTTCAACAAATGGTGTTAGGAAAATCATACTGTAACATGCAAAGGAATGAAACTGGATAACCTTTTTAAACCATACACACAAAAAAATTCAAAATGGACTAAGGACCTAAATGTGATACCTGAAACCATAAAAATCTTAGAGGAAAACACAGGCAGTAATCTTCTTGACATTGGCTGTAGCAACTTCTTTGTAGATATGTCTCCTGAGGCAAGGGAAACAAAAGCAAAAATAAACTATTGGGACTTCTTCAAAAGAAAAAGCTTTTGCACAGTGAAGGAAACAATCAACAAAACTAAAAGACAACCTACAGAATGGGAGAAGATATTTGCAAATGACATATCTGATAAAGAATTAGTATCTAAAATATATAAAGAATAATAAAAAACTGAACAGCCCCAAAATGAATAATCATTTTAAAAAATGGACAGAAGACATAAATAGACATTTTTCCAAAGAAGACATCCAGATAGCCAACTGACATATGAAACAATCACTCACTCATCATCAGAGAAATACAAATCAAAACTGCAATGAGATATCACCTCACACCTGTCAGAATTTCTAAAATCAATAACACAAGAAACATCAGGTGTTGGTGAGGATGTGGAGAAAGGGGGGAACCCTCTTGCACTTTGGGTGGGAATCCAAACTGGTGCAGCCAGTCTGGAAAATAGTATGGAGGTTCCCCTAAAAGCTAAAAATAGAACTACACTATAACCCAGCAATCGCACTACTAGGTATTTACCCCCCAAAAAATGATAATTCAAAGGAATACATGCACCCCAATGTTTATAGCAGGATCACTTACTATTGCCAAATTATGGAAGCAGCCCAAGTGTCCATCGACTCATTAATGGATAAAGAAGTGGTATATATATATATACAACAGGATATTACTGATCCTTGAAAAAGAATGAAATCTCACCATTTGCAATGATGTGTGTGGAGCCAGAGAGTATTATGTTAAGCAAATGAAGTCAGTCAGAGAAAGACAAATATATGATTTCACCCATATATGGAATTTAAGAAACAAAACAAATGAGCAAAAGGGAAAAAAGAGAGAGAGAGAGAGTGGGAAACCAAGAAAAACTCTTAGCCATAGAGAACAAACTGATGGCTACCAGATGAGAGGTGAGTTGGGGAGATGAGTTAAATAGGTGATGGGGATTAAGGAGGGCACTTGCAATGATGAGCACCAGGTGTATGGAAGTGTTGAATCACTACATTGTATATCTGACATTAATATTACACTGTATGTTAACTAACTGGAATATAAATAAAAAATGGAATAAAATAACAAAATTTTAACCATTTTCATCAGTGGTATTTCATCATTCTCTTTTAAGTGCTGTTTTAATTTGTAATTACCTAATGATGTATGATGTAGAACATCTTTTCATATGCTTAGTTGCCATCTGTATATCTTATTTGGTGTGATGTGTATTCAGATATTTTGCCCATTTCTTACTTGTATTGTTTTCTTATTGTTGAGTTTCAAGTATTCTGCTTATATTTTTGATACAAGTTCTTTATCTCATATATGGTTTGGAAATATTTTCTCATCTGTGGCTTATCTTTTGAGTCTGTTTGGCTTATGTCTAAACAATGTCTTTTGCAAAGAAGTTTTGAATTTTAATACATTTGTATTTTTCTTTCATGGGTCACACATTGAATATTATATCTAAAAACTTGGGGCACCTGGGTGTCTTAGTTGATTAAGTGTCCAGCTCTCGGATTCGACTCAGGTCATGATCTCACAGTTCCTGAGTTTCAGCCCGGCATTCGGCTCTGCGCCGATGATGCAGAGCCTGCTTGGAATTCTCTTTCTCCCCCTCTCCCTCTGCCCTTCCCTCTCTCTCAAAATAAACAAATAAACTTTAAACAAACAAATAAATAAAAACTGATTTGACAAATCCAAGGTCATGTAGATTTTTTTTTCCTATGTTTCCTTCTAGAGGTCTCACAGCACTGCGATTTATAGTTATGTCTATGATTCACTTTTAGTTAGTTTTTGTAAAAGGTCTAAGGACTGTGTCTAGATTCTTTCTTTTTTTTTTGCATATGGATGTCCAATTGTTCTAGCAAAATTTGTAAAACAAAATTTCTCCATTCAATTACATTTGCTCCTTTGTCAAAGATCAGTTAACTATATTTGTGTGAATCTATTTTCCTGGCCTTTCTCTTCCATTTATCTACTTTTCTTTTCACCAAAACTACACTGTCTTGATTACTGTAGCTTTATAGTCTGCCTTGAAGTTCAGTAGTGACAGTCCTCCAACTTTGTCTCATTCTCTGGTATTGTGCTGGGTATTCTGTTTTTTGTTTGTTTGTCACTTTGTCAGTATTCACAAAGTAGTTTGCTGTGATTGTAACTGAGATTACACTGAATCCATAGATCAAATTGGGAAGAACTGATCTTAATATTATCGAGTCTTCCAATCTGTGAATACAGACTATTTCACAGTTTATTTAGATCTTTGATTTGTTTCATCCAAGTTTTATAGTTTTCTGTATGTAGATCTTGTACGTATTTCATTAGATTTATACCTAAGTATTTCTCTTTTTTTGGTGTCATTGTAAATTGTTATTGTGTTTTTAACTTTGATTCTCATTCTCCTTTTCTAGCATATAGGAAAGCAATCAAATTTTGTATGTTTTCATTCCAGGAGGGTTTTTTTTTTTTTTCTGTTCCTTGGGACTTTCTTTATGGACAAGAATGTCATCCGTGAGCAAAGAAAGTTTTATTTGTTCCTTCTAATTTGCATACTTTTATTTCCTTTTTTTCTCTTATTGGACTGGCTGGGAGTCCCCGTACAATGTTGAATATGAGTGATGAGAGGTTACGTTCTTACCTTGTTCCTGATCTGAAGGAGAAAGCATTCAGTTTCTCACCATTAAGTATGATATTAGCTGTAGAATTTTTGTCAGTTTTTAAAATCAAGTTGGTGAAGTTCTCTATGCCTAGTTTACTGAGAGTTTTTGTTATGACTAGGTAATGAATTTTGTGAAATTATTTTTCTACATTGATTTTTATAATCGTATGATGTTTCTTCTTTAGTTGTAGATGTGACTGATTACATTAATTAATTTTTCAAATGTTGAACTAGGCTTCATACCTGGAATAAACCCCACTAAGTTGTGGTGTATAATTCATTGTATATATTTTTGGATTTGATTGCTAACATTTAATAGAGGATTTTGCATCTATATTCATGAAAGATATGGTACGTAGGGTTTTTTTTCTTGTAATGCTGACCTCATTGTATGAATTAGGAAGTGCTACCATTGTTTTATTTTCTGAAAGAGATTGCAGATAATTGATATCATTTCTTCCTTAAATATTTGGTAGAATTCACCAGTGAAACAGTCTGTGCCTGGTATTTCCTTTTTTGTAATGTACTCTTTTTTTAAAAAAAATAATTTATTGTTAAATTGGTTTCCATACAACACCAAGTGCTCATCCCAACACGTGCCCTCCTCTGTGCCTGTCACCCACTCTCCCCCGTCCCACACCCCCCTCACCCCTCCGTTTGTTCCTAGTCTTTGAGAGTCTCTTATGTTTTGTCTCCCTCCCTCTCCTTGTCTTTTTTCTTTACCCCTCTCCCCGCCCCCCAACATGGTCTTCTGCTAAGTCTCTCAAAATCCACCTATGCGTGGAAACATATGGTATCTGTCTTTTTCTGACTGACTTATTTCACTTAGCATAATACCCTCCAGTTCCATCCATCTGGCTACACATGGCCAGATTTCATTCTTTCTCATTTCCACGTAATATTCCATTGTATATGTATACCACATCTTCTTTATCCATTCGTCAGTGGATGGACACTTAGTCTCTTTCCATAATTTGGCTATTGTTGAAAGTGCTGCTATGAACATTGGGGTACACGTGCCCCTGTGCATCAGCATTCCTGTGTCTCTTGGGTAGATTCCTAACAGTGCTATTTCTGCGTCATAGGGTAGTTCTATTTGCATTTTTTTGAGGAACCTCCACACCATTTTCCAGAGCGGCTGCACTAGTTTGCATTCCCACCAACAGTGTAAGAGGGTGCCTGTTTTTTCACATCCTCGCCAGCATCTATAGTTTCCTGATTTGTTCATTTTAGCCACTCTGACTGGTGTGAGGTGGTATCGCAGTGTGGTTTTGATTTGTATTTCCCTGATGATGAGTGACATTGAGCATCCTTTCATGTGTCTGTTGGCCATCTGAATGTCATCTTTGGAGAAGTGTCTATTCATGTCTTCGCCCATTTCTTCACTGCATTATTCATTTTTCGGGTGTGGAGTTTGGTAAGTTCATTATAGATTTTAGATACTAGTCATTTATCTGATATGTCATTTGCAATGATCCTTTCCCATTCCGTCGGTTGTCTATTAGTTTTGTTGGTTGTTTCTTTTGCCATGCAGAAGCTTTTTATCTTGATGAGATCCCAATAGTTCATTTTTGCTTTTAATTCCCTTACCTTTGGAGATGTGTCATGTAGGAAATTGCTGAGGCTCAGGTCATAAAGGATTTTTCCTTCTTTCTCCTCTAGGATTTTAATGGTTTCCTGTCTCACATTCAGGTCCTTCATCCATTTTGAGTTTATTTTTGTGAGTGGTGTAGGGAAGTGGTCTAGTTTCATTCTTCTGCATGTTGCTGTCAAGTTCTCCCAGCACCATTTGTTAAAGAGGCTGTCTTTTTTCCATTGGATACTCTTTCCCTCTTTGTCAAAGATTAGTTGGCCATATGCTTGTGGGTCCATTTCTGGGTTCTCTATTCAATTCCATTGGTCTTATGTGTCTGTTCTTGTGCCAATACCATGCTGTCTTGATGACTACCGCTTTGTAGTAGAGGTTAAAGTCTGGGATTGTGATGCCTCCAGCTTTGGTTTTATTCTTCAGTATTACTTTGGCTATTCGGGGTCTTTTGTGGTTCCATACAAATTTTAGGATTGTTTGCTCTAGCTTTGAGAAGAATGCTGGTGCAATTTTGATTGGGATTGCATTGAATGTGTAGATTGCTTTGGGTAGTATTGACATTTTAACAATATTTATTCTTCCAATTCATGAGCATGGGATGTTTTTCCATTTCCTTGTGTCTTCCTCAATTTCCTTCATTAATTTTTTATAGTTTTCAGCGTAAGGAACTTTTACCTCTTGGGTTAGGTTTTTCCTAGGTATTTTGTGGTTTTTGGTGCAATTGTGAATGAGATTCGCTTCTTTATTTCTCTTTCTCTTGCTGCATTGTTGGTGTAAAGGAATGCCACCGATTTCTGTACGTTGATTTTGTATCCTGCAACTTTACCGAATTCATGGATCAGGTCTAGTAGGCTTTTGGTGGATTCTGTTGGATTTTCCATGTAAAGTATCATGCCGTCTGCGAAAAGTGAAAGTTTGACTTCCTCCTTGCCTATCCTAATGCCTTTTATTTTGCTTTCTTGTCTGATTGCTGATGCTAGGACCTCCAACACTATGTTCAATAGCAGTGGTGAGAGTGGACATCCCTGTCGTGTTCCTGATCTCAGGGGGAAGGCTCTCAGCTATTCCCCATTTAGGATGATATTAGCTGTGGGCTTTTCATAAATGGTTTTTGGATGCCTATGTATGTTCCTTCTATCCCGACTTTCTCGAGAGTTTTTATTAAGAAGGTATGCTGTATTTTGTCAAACGCTTTCTCTGCATCTATTGACAGTATCATATTGTTATTAACTTTTATTTTGTTAATGTGATGTATCATGTTGATTGATTTGAGAATGTTGAACCAGCCCTGCAACCCAGGGATGAATCCTACTTCATCATGGTGAATAATTCTTTTTATGCCCTTGGATTCTATTTGCTAATATCTTGTTAAGAATTTTTGCATCCATATTCATCAAGGATATTGGCCTGTAGTTCTCTTTTTTTGCAGGGTCTCTATCTGGTTTGGGAATCAAAGTGATGCTGGCTTCATAGAATGAGTTCAGGAGTTTTTCTTCCATTTCAATTTTTTGGAATAGCTTGAGGAGGATATGTATAATAAGCTCTGTTTGAAATGTCTGGTAAAATTCCCCACGGAAGCCATCTGGTCCAGGGCTTTTATTTGCTGGGAGATTTTTGAGAACTGATTCAATTTCTTCACTGGTTATGGGTCTGTTTAAGTTTCCCATTTCTTCCCGTTGAAGTTTTGGTAGTGTGTGGCTGTTTAGGAATTCGTCTATTTCTTCCAGGTTGTTCAATTTGACAGCATATAGATTTTCATAATATTCTCTAATGATTGCTTGTATTTCTGAGGGATTGGTTGTAATCACTCCCTTTTTTGTGTGATTTTATTGATTTGGTTTCTCTCTCTTTTCTTTTTGAGGAGCCTGGCCAGAGGCTTATCAGTTTTATTTATTTTTTTCTAAGAACCAGCACTTGGTTTCATTGATCTGTTCCAGTACTTTTTCTGTTTCCATATGATTAATTTGTGCCCTAAACTTTGTTATTTCTCTCTTTCTGCTGGATTTGGGTCGTCTTAGCTGTTCTGCTTCTAGTGCCTTTAGGTGTGCTGTTAGAATTTGTTTTAGTGATTTTTCTTGTTTCTTTAGATAGGCCTGGATTACAATATATTTCCCTCTCAAGACTGCCTTTGCCGCATCCCAAAGCGTTTGGATTGTTGTATTTTCATTTTCATTTGTTTCCATGTATTTTTTAATTTCTTCTCTGATTGCTTGGTTGACCCATTCGTCTTTTAGGAGGTTGTTCTTTAGCCTGCATGTTTTTGGGGTTTTTCCAGACTTTTTCCTGTGGTTGATTTCAAGTTTCAAAGCATTGTGGTCTGAAAGTGTGCATGGTATGATCTCATTTTTTTTTATATTTATTCAGCGCTTCCTTGTGTCTTGAAATATGGTCTATCTTGGAAAATGTACTGCGTGCATTTGAGAAGAATGTAAATTCCTTTGCTTCTGGGTGAAGGGCCGTGAAGATATCTGTCAGGCCCATCTGTTCCAATGTGTCGTTCAGGTCCATTTTTTTCTACGGTGATTCTCTGTTTAGTGGAACTATCCAGCGCTGTGAGTGGGGTATTAAGGTCCCCTGCAATTAGCACATTTTTATCGAAAAGATTGCTTATGTTTGTAATTAGTTGCTTTACAAATTTGGGTGCCCTAGAATTTGGCGTGTTGATATTTATAATTGTTAGCTCTTCCTGCTGGATAGTCCCTGCGATTATTATATAATGCCCTTCTTCATCTCTTATTACATCTTTTAATTTAAAGTCTAGTTTGTCTGATATAAGTGTCGCTATTGCAGCTTTCTTCTGAGTTCCTGTAGCATGGTAGATAGTTCTCCATCCCTTCACTTTCAATCAGAAGGTGTCCTCGGATCTAAGATGAGTCTCTTGAAGACAGCAGATAGATGGGTCTTGTTTTTTAATCCATTCTGTTACCCTGTGTCTTTTAATGGGAGCATTTAGTCCGTTTACATTCAGCGTTAATATTGAAAAATATGGGTTTAGAGTCACTATCTTATCTGTAGGTTTCATGCTTGTAAGGATGTCTCTGGTGCTCTGTGTTCCTTGCGACCTTTCCTTCATAGAATCCCTTGTAAGATAGGTTTATTTGTGATGTATTCCTTCAGTTTTTGTTGTTTGGGAATACCTTCATCTCTTTTTCCATTCTGAATGACAGGCTGGCCGGGTAAAGGATCCTTGGGTGCATATCCTTCCTGTTCATCACATTGAAGATTTCTTGTCATTCCTTTCTGGTTTGCCAAGTTTCTGTGGATAAGTCTGCTATTACCCTAATGTGTGTGCCTTTGTATTTCAAGGCCCATTTATCCCAGCTGCTTTCAGAATTTTCTCTTTTTCTTTGTATTTTCCCAGCTTCGCTATGATGTGTCATGCTGAGGGTCTATTCCGGTTACGTATGAGGAGGGTTCTCTGTGCCTCTTGGATTTCAATGCCCATTTCCTTCTTCATGTTGGGGAAGTTCTCATCGATGATTTGTTCAAGTACCCCTTTGACTCCTTTCTCTCTCTCTTCTTCCTCTGGAATTCCTATAATACGGATGTTATTCCGTTTGATTGCATCGTTCAGCTCTCGAATTCTCCTCTCTTGTTCCTGAATCAGTTTCTCTCTCTTTTTCTCTGCTTCCTCCTTTTCTGTAATTTTATCTTCTAATTCCCCTATTCTCTCTTCTGCCTCTTCAATCTGCGCTGTGGCTGCCTCCAATTTGTTTTGCCCCTCATTTAAAACATTTTTTATTCCTCTAGATCATTTTTTAGGACCTTGATCTCTGCCTCGAGGGTCCCTCTGGCTTTCTTCTATGCTTTTTTCAAGCCCTGCGGGTATTTTTATGTTTATCATTCTATATTCTTGTTCTGTTAAGTTGCTTATGTCTGCTTTCATCATTTCTTGTGCTGTCACTATTTACTGTACAGTCTTTTGAGGGGAGTTCTTCCGTTTCGTCATTTTGGCTAGGTGTGTATTGGTTTATTTCCTAGTTCTCCATGGAAAGGACATGGGTCAGACTGACAAACAAGAATCACAAACTCACCACTGTACTAACTAATAACACAGACAAATAAATCACAACATAAAAAAGATTAACAAATGACACTCTGGAGGCATGAGACCCTACATACCAGCTACACATTAATGATAGGGTGTGCACTCTGCTGACGGCAGAGCATACATAGAGTAGTGACAGGTTTGGAGAGAAGAAGAAATTGAACTTTGACCAGGTAGAGAGATTAGAAGACTTGATCCATCAAGAGAGAAATCAGAATAGGGAAGGATGCAAGGAAAGAGAAATGAAGTTAGATGTTGCCCAGATGCACTATGTGGCCTGACTGTTCCATAAAGAGAGATAGGAAAGTAAAGAGGGAGGTGTAGAACATGCATTTAGAGAATGGGTTAAATGTCTGTTTAAGCAAGCCAAAACCCCCAGGTGATTGGTTTAGGGGTGGGGAGAGATAATAAGGAGAAGAGGGAGAATATATCTAAAACCGAACAATGGACCTAGAATTAATCCAGGCAATGCTGCAGTATTCGTGTCTCTGTGGCTACCACTCCTGCAGAAGGGCATCTCCCATATGAGGAGGGGCGTGGTCTGGAGTAGGTGGGTCCCACCTCCTCCATTGGGGGGTGGAATCCTAGAGTTTGGCTTTGTAGGTATACAGTACCACAACGGCGTCCTCCCAGCCCCCTCTTCATGGACCCAGAGTCTCAGATCACTCTTCAGTTTCCGTGCTCAACTCTGTCCCAGTTCCCAGTGCAGTTCAATTTGCCAGGCAGTCGTGTGCTCCACGTTCATCTGTGTTCCTGTAACTTGCTCAGACCACTGCGCCTTATGTACATTGAGTCTCTGACTTGGCACCATTGCAACCACAATGGCATGCCCCCCAGCCTCCTCTTCCTGGACCCGGAGTCTCAGAACACTCCTCTGTTTCCGTCCTTGACTAGGTCTGGGTTGCTGGCACAGTATGATCTGCTGGGTGGTTGTATGCCCTTGCACTCCTGGTTTTTCCTATGTAAATTATGTCCCTGACTCAGCACGGATCCAGTGATGGCACGACGCCTTTCCATGTCACGGTCTGGGACAGCGTCGCTGGCTCTGGAGTGAAGAAAGCTCCACCAGCTCTGCCACGAGCAACGAACCTTCTCTCCAAAAGCCTCGCGGTTAGGGACTGGATGATAAGCTCCTCTCTGCCCTGGTCCGAGGTACTTTCCTTGCTGCTCTTTCTCCCCCTTGACTTTCGGCAGAAGGGGCCCGGGGCCTGAGTCCACTCCCCACAGTCTGCACTTCCTCGCCTGTCTTTCTTTCTCCCAAATTGCACTCAATCAGTCTCCCAGGATTTTCTGGATTTCGCGTTCTCTTCCCCATAGCCTCCAACTCCTCTTCCTGCATATCTCTGGGATTGAGAGTCCCTCAGTTTCTGTCCTTCTTAGTTTGAAAGACACCGGAGAGCAGCAGGTCCTCCTACTCCTCCACCATGTTGGTCCCTCCCCTCTTGTAATGTTCTTAATTACTGATTCTATTTCTCTAATAGATACTGGCTTATTCAGATAAGTTACTTCTCATGTGATTTTTGTAATTTGTGTTTTTCCAGGAGTTCATCTAAGTTATCAATTTGTAAGCATAGAACTGTTTATATTATTCTTTTATTATCCATTTAACATCCGTGAGATCTGTAGTGAGAACCCATCTCATGTGTCTCATATTGAAAATTTGTATCTTCTCTTTTTTCTAGGTAATTTTGGCTAAAGCTTTATTGATCTTATGTTTTTAAAAAAAAAACTTTAGTTTTGTTGATTTTCTGTATTATTTTCCTGTTTTCAATTTATTTATTTATGCTTTAATTCTAGTATTTCATATTTCTGCTTGCTTTAGGCTGAAATTACTCGACTTTCTTTAGTTTTGTAGGTAGAATCTTAGATTATTGGTTTTAGATTTTTCTAATATATGCATTTTTAAAAGTTTATTTATTTTGAGAGAGAGCGAGAGCATGAGTGGGGAAGGGGCATAGAGAGGAGAGAGAGAATACCAAGCTGGCTCCACGCTATCAGTGCAGAGCTTGATGTGGGGCTCAATCCCATGAACCATGAGATTATGACCTGAACTGAGATCGAGTTGGATGCTTAGCCACCTGAGCCATCCATGCACCCCTCTAATATATGCATTTAATGCTATAAAGTCTCCTTTAAATTTTCTTATACCCAATAAATTCTGATTTATTATGTTCATTTCGTTCAAAATGTTTAAAAATTTCTCTTGAGATTTATTTGATCCATGTGTTATTTAGAAATGTGCTGTTTAGTCTCCAAATATTTTGAAATTTTCCAGCTGTCTTTCTGTTATTGGTTTCAAGTGTAATTCCACTAGAGACTGAGAATATACTTTGTATGATTTCTATTTTAAAAATTTGATCGAATGTGTTTTATGGCCCATAATCTAGTCTGAATTGGTGAATGTTCCATGTCAACTTGGTAAGAATGTGTATTCTGCTATTGTTGGATGAAATATTCTATAAATGTCAATTAGATTCAGTTGATCGACGGTACTGTTCAATTATATCCTCACTGATTTTCTGCCTGCTTGATCTATCAATTACTGAAAGAAGTATGTTGAAGTCTGCAACTATAATAGTAGATTTGTCTATTTCTCCATGCAGTTCTATCAGTTTTTGCCTCACGCATTTGGTACTGTTGTTAGACACATACACATTAAGGATTATTATATCTTCTTGGAGAACTGACTCTTTTATCATTATGTAATCCCTTCTTTATCCCTGATAATTTTACTTGTTTTGAATTTTTCTTTGTCTGAAATTAATATAGTTACTCCATCTTTTTTTGATTAGTGTTAAGATGCTATATCTTTATCTGTTTAATTTTTTTTCAAGTTAGCAATCTTGGCTTTATTTTTTGGCATTTTCTTATTATTATACATAATATAAAATTCATTATTTTTAACCATTTTAAGTGTACAATTCAGTGGCATTAAGTACATTTGCCATATCGTGCAATCATTACCACTATTCAGAACATTTTGTCCTTCCAAACAGAAGCTTTGTAGCTGTTAAACAATAATTCCCTATTCCTCCCTCCTCTTAGCCCTTAATAACCTCTATTCTACATTCCATCTCTATAAATTTTCCCATTCTATGTACTTCATATAAATGGAATCATACAATATATGTCTGTTTGTGTATGACTTACTTCAATAAGTATGTTTTCAAGGTTCACCCATATTGTAGCATATATCAGTAGAACTTTGTTAGTTTTTAAGGCTGAATAATATTCCATTGTGTGTATTTACCACCTTTTGTTAATCCGTTCATCTTTTATTGGACATCTGAGTTATATGCACGGTTTGGCCATTGTTAATAATGCTGCTATAAACACTGGTGTATAGGTATCTATTTGAGTCTTTGCTTTGTATATAGCCAGGAGTGATGTTGCTGAATGATATGGTAATTCTATGCTTTAGAACCACTGAACTACATTCCACAGCTGCCTCACATTTTACTTTCCCATCAGTGACACACAAGGCTTCCAATTTCTCCACGTGCTTGCCAAAACTTGTTATGTCTATTTTAATAATAGTCATCCTAATGGGTATGGAATGGTGTTTCATTGCTGTATGATTTGTATTTTTCTAACGATTAGTGGAGTGGAATATCTTTTCATGTGCTCATCAAAGATTTGTACATATTCTTTGAGACATGTCTACTCAAGTCCTTTGCCCATTTTCAAACTGGGTTGTTAGTTTCTTTTGTTGTTGAGTTTTAGAAATTCTTTATATATTGTGGATATTAATCCCTTATCAGATATATGGTTTGTAAATATTTTCTCTCATTCTGTTTTCTGTCTTTTCACTTTCTTGATAGTGTCCTTTGATGCACAAACAATTTTAAGTTTGATGAAGTCTGATTTCTTTATTTTTTCTTTTGTTAGTATCATATCCAAGTAACCATTACCAAATACAATGTCATAAAGATTTTACCCCATATCTTCTAAGAACTTTATAGTTTAAGGACTCGCATTTAGTTCTGTTATCCATTTTGAGTTAATTTTTGTATTTCATTCCTTTTCCTCTGGATACCTACAGTTTTCGATACCATTTGTTGAAATGACTATCCTTTCTACATTGAATGGTCTTGTTACCTGAGTCAAAAATGAAATGTTGACCATATATGCAAGAATTTATTTATGAGCTTTCTATTCTATCCCATTTGTCCATATATTTGTTCTTATGCCAGTACCACACTATTTTGATTACTGTAGCTTTGTGGTAAGTTTTTCTTCTTTTTCAAGAATGTTTTGGTTATTCAAGTTTCCTTGAAGTTTCATATACATTTTAGGATGTGTTCTAGTTTTGCAAAATCTCTTGAGGTTTTGACAGGAATTGTACTGAATGTGTAGATAACTTTGGATACTGTTGTCATCGTAACAATTTTAAGTCTTCCAATCCATCAACACAGGATATCTTTCCATTTGTTTACATCTTCTTTAATTTGTTTCAGCAGTGTTTTGTAGTTTTCAAAGTCTTTTGTCTCCTTAGTTAAATTTATCCCCAAGTATTTTAATATTTTTAATGCTATTATAAATGAAATTGTTTCTTAATTTCTTTTTTGGATTATTGATAGTGTATAAAATGCAAATGATTTTTCTTTGTTGGTTTTGTATCCCACAACTTTGCTCAATTCATTTATCAGCCCAAAAAGCAGTTTGTGTGTGTGTGTGTGTGTGGTGTTTGGGGGCAATTTTGGGGCTTTTTACATAAAATATTATGTCATCTGCAAACAAAGATAATTTTACAAATTTTTTTCAATTTTTTTCTTGGAAAATAAGATATTTAAATTTATTTTTTCATGTCTCATTGCTCTGGCTACAATTTTCAATACTACTTTGAATAGAACGGGTGAAAGCAGGGATTTTAGTCTTGTTTCCTTTTTTTTTTTAGCATTTTTATTTTATTTTTGAGAGACATAGAGACAAAGCATGAGGAAGGGAAGGGCAGAGAGAGAGAGAGACACAGAATCTGAAGCAGGCTCCAGGCTCTGAGACATCAGCACAGAGCCCGACGCGGGGCTCGAACTCACAGACCGTGAGATCATGACCTGAGCTGAGGTCAGCCGCTTAACCGACTGAGCCACCCAGGCGCCCTTAGTCTTTTTTCTGATCTTAGGAGTAAAACTTTCAGTTTTTCACAATTGAATATGATGTTAGCTTTGAGTTTTTAATATATGACCTTTATCACGTTGGGGAAGAAGAGAGAGGGGATGACAGAGGAAACAAATATTTACTGCATACATTTTATGTGCCAGGCACACTTCTAGGCATGTTAATGCATCATTAAGTCATTAAACAAATATTTGTTGGGTGCCTAATATGTCCTAGGCACTGCAGATACAATGGGGAGAAAAAGATTTATGATTTCTGTATTATGGAGACTATAGTCAACTGAATTAGACAGACACCATGTAAGCAAATAAATGCGTGCTGTGAAATAAATAAAATATTGAGAAAGAAAGAGTAATAGGAAGAGTCCAGTTTTCATAGATGGTCATGGGAGATTTCTCTGAAGGAGTGACATTTAAGCTGAAATCTGAAAGATAACAAGTCGGTGAGGTAACTATAATTGGGGGAAGAGAATGTTGCATACAAGAAACAATAGCAAAGGCTTAGCAATGAGAAAGGGCTTTACAGTTTCCATGAACACAGAGGAGATCAGTGTGGCTGGAAGATAGTAAGTGACAGGGGGAATAGAAATGACAGCAAAAGTCATAAGACAAGGGGTCTTGAAAGGGCATGGTAAGGAATTTAGATTTAATTTCCTGAGGGATATGAAGCTATTGTAGGGCATGAAATAGAGAAGTAGTATGATCCAAGTTACATGTTTAAAAAATCTCATTTGTCATAGGGCTGGGGGTGTAGTGAGGGATGGATCAATAAAAGGCATGAGGCATCTTTTGAGGATGATGAAGATGTTTTGTATCTTGATTGTGGTAGTGGTTTCACGGGTGTATATTTCTCTCAAAACTTACCAAGTCATGCCTTCAAATTATACCATCGAACTGAATTATTTATTGTATGCAAATTATAATTCAATAAAGTTAAATTTTAACTTTCTTGTTACCATGTGGGTAATGAACAGTAGCGAGAAAGAATAACAAGGATACTTTTAGGAAGTCATTGCAATCACCTTGACCATATGTGTTGACATTTTGTTTATTCCTTACAGACAACCTTGTAGGGTACATTCCTCATTTTGTAGTTGGAGAAACTGAGGCTCAGAGAAGCGAAGTCATTTTTTTAGTGCTACCCAACTAGGAAGTGGCAAAGATAGAACTGGAAAATAGGCCTATATGATTCTAAATCCCATGGCACTGGGTGAGCCAGGAGGGTGAGTGAAAGCTGGGTCACTACCTTGAAAGAGACAAAAGCCTATGCAGAGAGATAACATAAAAATGGCAGTTTATAAAACACTGGGAACAAACTGGGGATAGATCTGTTTATACTAATTTCAGGGCATCTTGGGGGACTTCTCTATAAATGAGAGAGCTGAAAGGTGACATTTTCCTTCCCCACCACCCAGCATAAACACAGAACCATCTGTGAGAGTCGAGGCTGCACAGACACTTGCTACTAACCTGTTAACAATGTGCCATGCCAATAAGTTCTCCTGAGGACTCACCTACTCACAGTCTGCTAGCCTTTGCCCTGGGCTAAGGATAAATTTTGTCAAAGCCATGCACATGCCTTAACCAGCTGCCAAGTGCACATTTGCTGCCATGCCGAGCCGTTGTCTCGAGCTGTACCCAGTCTTGCACTCCTGGGCATCCTGGCACATATTCCCCAGTCACTGCAGTGCTCCAGGGGATCCATCATAGGACTAGTGGCCCAGAGGAATTTTTGCTAACACCCATGACTCACTGCCAAGTTCCCCTCACAGCTGGCCTGCATGGGTCTTCTTAACACCAGAGAGAGCAATCACACATCACGACAGGCAGAGAAAGTGCAGATAAATTACTGAAAGGAAAAGTGACTCAGACACAACAGCAAGGCATAAGTAACACACATAGGATACTCTCATGAAATGCCAGGTTCTGGTGAACAGGGGACACTGCACTGCAGGGAATTTTAGGACCTCTTTTTTATAAAGCCACTACTTGCAAGAGCAGAAGACATAGCCAATTTTCTTAACACACAGAAACACACGTAGAGACACAAATAAAATGAAGAGGCAGAGAAATGTATCCCAAATGAAATAACAGGACAAGATCATAGTCAGAGATCTAAGCAAAACAGATATAGGTAACAAGCCTGATAGAGAATTGAAAGCAATGATCATAAGGATACTCACTAGACTTAACAAAAGAGTGGAAGACATGAGTAAGACCCTTAATGAAGAGATTAGGAATAACAGCAGAGATACAAGGTTCAATAGACAAAATGACAAAAATGCTTGATGGAATGAACAGCAGGATGGAAGAAGCAGAAGAATGAATTAGTAACCTAGAAGATAAAATAATGGGAAGTAATCAAGTTGAACAAAAGAGAGAAAGAATAAGCAAAAGGAATGGACTTAGGGAACTCAGTGACTCCTTCAAACCTAATAACATAACCGAACATTTGTATTATAGGAGGCTCATAAGAAGAGAGAGAAAAGGGGGCATAAAATTTATTTGAAGAAGTAATTAATAGCTGAAAACCTCCTTAATCTGAGGAAGGAAACAGATATTCAGATCCAACAGGCACAGAAAACTCCCATCAAAATCAATAAAAGCAGGCCAACACCAAGACATATTGTAATTAAATTGGAAAAAAATAATGATAAAGCAAAAAAAATTTAAAGCAGTGAGACAGAAGAAGTCAGTAACTTACAAAGGGAAACCCATAAGGGTACCAAGAGATTTTTCAACAGAAACTTTCCAAGCCAGAAGGGAGTGGCAAGATATATTCAAAATGCTGAATGGGAAAAATCTATAGCCAAGGCTATCTAGCAAGACTGTCATTAAGAATAAAAGGAGAAGTAAAGAGTTTTCCAGATAAACAAAAACTAAAGGAGTTCATGACCACTAAATCATCCCTGCAAGAAACATGAAAGAGAATTCTTGGAGTGGAAAAGAGAGACCAAAAGTGACAGTATAATGATAAGAAACACCAAAGCAATAAAAATGAATATATCTGTAGAAAATAAGTCAAGGAATTCACCAAAGAACATATATAAAGAAAGTTTAAAACATAATAGCATATACCTAAAATGTAGAGAGAAGAAGAGAAAAGAAAGGGTTCAAACATAAACTACCATCAACTTGATAAAGACTGCCTTATGCAGAAAAAGTTATATACAAACCTAATGGTAACCATATATCAAAAGCCACCAATAAATATGCAAAGAATAAAAAGAAAGAAATCCAAATATATCAGTAAAGAAAATCAGCAAACCATGAAAGAGAGAAAGACAATAAAAGATCAGGGAAAATCTTCAGAAACAACCACAAAACAAATAATAAAATGGCAATAAATACATATTTATCAATAATTACTTTGAATGTAAATGACTTAGATGCTCCAATCAAAAGACGTAGATGGATTAAAGACACAGAATGGATTAAAAAACAAGAGCCATCTATATGCTGCCTACAAGAGATTCACTTTAGACCTGAAGACACCTGCAGGTTGAATGTAAGGGAGTAGAGAAACATCTATTATGCAAAGGGATGGTAAAAGAGAGCCAGAATAGCAATACTTACACTGCACGAAAGAGACTATATTTTTTAACTTTAAAGTCTTTATCGAAAAAAGTGCCCATCACTCATTTAGGCCATCGCCCCACCCACCTGCCCTCCAGCAACCCTCAGTTTGTTCCACCCTCTCTGTTTCTCTTATTTTTCTTTCCCTTCCCCTATGTTCATCTGTTTTGTTTCTTAAATTCCACATATGAGTGAAATCATAAATTTGTCTTTCTCTGACTGACTCATTTCGCTTAGCATGATACACTGTAGTTCCATCCATGTTGTTGCAAATGGCAAGATTTCATTCTTTTTGATTGCCAAGTAATATTCCATTGTGTATATATGTGTGTGTGTGTGTGCACGTGCGCATGTGTATATACATACATCCATTCATCAGTCAATGGACATTTGGGTTCTTTCCATAGTTTGGCTATTGTTAATAGCACTGCTATAAACATTGGGTTACATGTGCCCCTTTGAATAGGCATTAAAAAAAAAGACTTTAAAACAAAGACCGTAACAAGACAAAAAAGGACAATATATAATAATAAAGAGGGCAATCAATTCAATAAAAAGATATAACAATTGTAGATATTTATGCACTCAACATGGAAACACCCAAATACATAAAACAGTTAATAAGAAACATAAAGGAACTAAACAATAATAATACAATAATAGTAGGAGACTTTAACACCCCACTTACATCAATGGACAGATCATCAAGAAGAAAATCAACAAGGAAACAATGTCTTTGAATGACACATTGGGCCAGGTGAATGTAACAGATATACTCAGAACATTCCATCCTAACACAGGAGGATACATATTCTTTTCGAGTGCACATGGAACATTCTCCAGAATAGGTCAGACATTAGCCCATAAAAACAAACCTCAAAAAATTCAAGAGGATCGAAGTCATAACATGTATCTTTTCTGACCCCAAAGCTATAAAACTAGAAGTCAACCTTCAGAAAAAATCTGGAAAGAGCACAAATATATCCAGGTTAAACAACATGACCCAACAATGGAGGGTCAAGCAGGAACTAAAAGAAAAAATAAAAAGTACACAGAAACAATTGTAAATGAAGACACAGCAGCTCAAAACACTTGGAATGCAGCAAAAGTGATTCTAAGAGGGAAGCTTATAGCAATATAGGCCTACCTCAAGAAGCAAGAAAAATATCAAATAAACAACCTAACCTTACACCTAAAGGAGATAGAAAATAACAGAAAAAAATGCAAAACCAGCAGAAGGAAAGAAATCATAAACATTGGGGCAGAAATAAATAGTATAGAAACTAAAAATAAAACAATAAAAGCAATAGAACAGATCAATGAAACCAGGAGATGGTTTTTTGGAAAAGATCAATAAAATTGATAAACCTCTCACCAGACTTAATGAGAAAAAAAAGAAAGAACTCAAATAAATAAAATCACAAACGAGAGAGGAGAAATAGCAACAAACACCACAGAAATACAATTTAAGACGATATTGTGAAAAACTATAATACCAACAATTCAAACAACCTAGAGGAAATGGATAAATTCCTACAAATATATAAATTACCAAAACTGAAACATGAAGAAATAGAAATCTTTAACAGACTGATAACCAGCAAACAAATTGAATAAGTAATAAAAAAAATTCCCAATAAACAGAAGTTCAGGACAAGATGGCTTCACAGGTGAATTCTACCAAACATTTAAGAAAGAATTAGGGGGCGCCTGGGTGGCTCAGTCGGTTGAGCGGCCAACTTCGGCTCAGGTTGTGATCTTCCGGTCTGTGGGTTCGAGCCCCGCATTGGGCTCTGTGCTGATGACTCGGAGCCTGGATCCTGCTTCAGATTCTGTGTCTGCCTCTCTCTCTGCCCTTCCCCTGCTCATGCTCTGTCTCTCTGTCTCTCAAAAATAAATAAATGTGGGGGCACCTGGGTGGCTCAGTTGGTTGAGCAGCCGACTTCAGCTCAGGTCATGATATCACGGTCTGTGAGTTCGAGCCTCGCGTCGGGCTCTGTGCTGATGGCTCGGAGCCTGGAGCCTGCTTTGGATTCTGTGTCTCCCTCTCTCTCTGCCCTTCCCCTGCTCACACTCTGTCTCTATGTCTCTCAAAAATAAATAAAAACATTTAAAAAAAATAAATAAACGTTAAAAAAATTTTTTAAAAAAGAATAGTTCTTCTCAAACTATTTCAAAAAAATAGAAAAACAAGGAAAACTTCTAAATTCATTCTTTGAGACCAGCATTACCCTGATACTGAAACTGGATAAAGACACCACTAAAAAAGAGAACTACAGGCCAATATTCCTGATGAACATACATGCAAAAACACCCAACAAAATACTAGCAAACTGAATTCAATGATACATTAAAAAATCATTCATCATGATCAAGTGGGATTTATTTCTGCTTTGCAAGAGTGGTTCAATATTCTCAAATCAATCAATGTGATACATCGAATCAGTAAGAGAAAAGATAAGAACCACATGGTCATTTCAGCAGATGCAGAAATGGCATTTGACAATGTAAAACATCCATTCATGATAAAAATCCTCAACAAAGTAGGCTTTGAGGGAACATACCTCAACATAATAAAGGTCATGTATGAAAAACCCACAGCTCACATTATCTTCAATGGGGAAAAACTGAGAGATTTTCCCCTAAGGTCTGGAACAAGACAAGATATCCATTCTCACTGCTTTTCTTGAACTGGAAGTCAGCCACAACAATCAAACAACAGAAAAGATATAAAAGGAATTCAAATTGGTAAGGAAGAAGGAAATGTTTCACTATTTGCAGATGACATGATACCATATATAGAAAACACAAGACTCCGTCACAAAACTACTAGAACTAAATGAATTCCCAAAGTTGCAGGATACAAAATCAATGTACAGAAATCTGGTGCATTTCTATATGCCAATAATGAGGAAGCAAAAAGAAATTAAGAAATCAGTCCTATTTACTACTGCACCAAAAACAATAAGATACCTAGGAATAAGCCTAATCAAAGAGGTGAAAGATCTGTACTCTGAAAACTCTAAAACACTGATGAAAGAAATTGAAGATGACACCAAAAAATGGAAAGATATTCCATGCTCATGGATTGGAATAACAAATATTATTAAAATGTCTATACTACATAAAGTGATCTACACATTTAATACAATTCTTATCGAAATACCACCAGCATTTTTCCACAGAACTAGAACAAACAATCCTAAAATTTGTATGGAACCACAAAAGATCCTGAATAGCCAAGGCAACCTTGAAAAAGAAAGACAAGATTGGAGGCATCATAATTCTGGATGTCGAGTTATATATTACAAAGCTGTAGTAATAAAATACAATATGGTACTGGCACAAAAATAGACACATAGATCAATGTAACAGAATAGAAAACCCACAATTATATGGTCAATTAATTTTAAACAAAACAAGAAAGTATATCCAAAGGGAAATAGTCTCTTCAACAGATGGTGTTGGGAAAACTAGACTACTTTCTTACACCGTGCGAAAAATAAATTCAAAATCGATTAAAGACCTAAATGTGAGACTTGAAACCATAAAAATCCTAGAGGGAAACACAGGCAGTAACCTCCTTGACATGGGATTAGCAACTTTTTTTTCTAGATATATTCCCTGAAACAAGGGAGACAAAAGAAAAAATAAACTATTAGGACTACATCAGAATAAAAGGTTTCTGCATAGTGAAAGAAACAATCAACACATTAAAAGACAACTACAGAATGGGAGAAGATATTTGCAGATGACATATATGATAAAGTGTTAGTATCCAAAATATATAAAGAACATATAAAACTCAACGCGCCAAAAAATGAGTAATCCAACTAAAAGGTGTGACAAAGAGAACAAACTGTGTGTTGACGGAGGGAGGTTGGTGAGAGATGGGCTAGATGGGTGATGGGTACTAAAGATGGTGTTGTGATGAGCACTGGGTGTAAGTGATGGTTCCTGAAACCAAGATTGCACTATATGTTAACTAATTATAATTTAAATTTTTAAAAATGAGCCACAGATATGAACAAGCATTTCTCCAAAGAAGACATACATGTAGCCAACAGACACACGAAAAGGTGCTCATCATCCCTTATTATTAGGGAAATGCAAATCAATACTACAATGCAATATCACCTCACACCTGTCAGAATGGCTAAAATCAAAAATACAAGCAACAACAGTTGTTAATGAGAATTTGGAAATAATGGAATACTGTTGGTGGGAATGCAACCTGGTGCAGCCCCTCTGGAAAACAGCGTGGAGTTTCCTCAAGAAGTTGACAATCGAACTATCTTTTGATACAGCAATGAGTATTGCCCAAGGGGTTATTTGCTCAAGGAATTAAAAAAAATTCAAAGGGATACATGCACCTCTATGTTTATAGCAGCTTTATTTGCCATAGCCAAGATATGGGAGCAGCCCAAGTATTCATCAATTGACGAATGGACAAAGAAGAAATGGTATGTATGTATGCAATGGAATATTATTCAGCCATAAAAAGAACAAAATCTTGCCATTTGCAGCAACATGAATGGAGCTAGAGAGTATTATGCTAAGCAAGATAAGTCAGTCAGAGAAAGACAAATACCATATGATTTCATTCATATGTGGAATTTAGGAAACAAATCAAATGAACAAGGGGAAAAGAAGAGAGAGAGAGACAAACTAAGAAACAGATTCTTAACTATAGAGAAAAAAACTGTTGGTTACTAGGGGAGAGGGGTTTGGAGGATGGGTTAAATAGGTGATGGGGATTAAGGAGTGCACTTGTTGTGATGAGCGCTGGGTAATGTATGGAATTCTTGAATCACTATGTTGTATACCTGAAACTAATATAACACTGTATGTTAACTAACTTTAATTAAAATAAAAAATTAAAAAAATAAAAACACTTATGCCCTAAATAAAAAAAGAAATCGACAGGATTTGGGGATGGGAGAAAGAAAGAGAGGAAAGTGGATGGGGCTGAGAAGGGCTGGGGAGGAGGTCTAAAAACCGGTGAGGCAACTAAAGGATTTCTAAGAAAGGCAACTCACATTGAAGTTCTTCGGGCTACTGTGAAAATAAAATATAGAAAATTTAATATAGGGAATTGGTAACACAGACTATGAAAGAGCTGAGAGGCCAAACGGAAGATACCAAAGCAATACAGATTAATCATAGCAGGAAGCCTCTATCATCTCTTCTGCTGAGGAAACACAAAGGATTAACTAAAGCCAAGGCCAGCTGATGGAATCTGGGATTGTGAGGAAAATGCAATCAGTGCCAAAAATGCCCCTTGAAGGAGAGAGGAAAAATACCCTAGTTTATATTTCCTTCCATACTCCAATTTCCAATCAGTGTTTTCCATTAGCCAAAGTCAGTTGGCAAAGACAATTGAATAATATTTACAGAAGAAGAACATGGAATGAAACAGATAGGAAACAGGTAATGCCCAGCACATCATTATCACCAAGATGTTTACCCTGTATTACTCCGTACTTCCTCTTAACTAATCGAATCTTGAACTGCTCCCCTCTTTTCGTCTAGCCTAAACCCTTGTACTGTACCCTCTGGAACTTACACTTTTGATCAGCCAAATCCTTTAAGCTTCTTCTTGAAACATTCTATCAGTCGCCTGCCATAACTAAATGGTCTCTTAGCACACCAGTTTTCCTATAGGCGGTTTTTCTTTTATACGACATATATCAGAAATGTGA
Organism: Paguma larvata; assembly: GCA_030068075.1. NCBI lineage: Eukaryota > Metazoa > Chordata > Mammalia > Carnivora > Viverridae > Paguma > Paguma larvata. Next base: position 52,747,706 of record CM057830.1, on the reverse strand, counting down.
GTTATGTATCCTTCTTGCCTTCTATTTTCCCTTACAAACCATTGTTTTCCATCCTTGTGTAAAAATCTCTGCTCATGCCATCAATAATATCGCCCTTCCTCCAACTCACTGCTATCATCTGCCAATATACCAGTTAATTTCCCCTCTGTCCACATTCATTAAGGACTTTGGCATTTGCCTCATTCCATAAGTTGGGTTGCTTTTGGCAGCATATAACAGAAAATGCCAAATCAACTGATGTAAACAACAAAGAACATGTTCTTTCTCACTCACAACAAGAGCTCTAGTGACAGGGAAGGTTACAGGCTGCTTAATTCAGTGACTTTGTAATATCACGTAGGATTCAGGATATGTCTCTTTTTCTCTGCCATCCTAGACATACCATCTTCAGCATGTTCTTTTAGTCTAGTTCCCCTCATGGTTGCAAAACATACATGTACACCTGACCTGAGCATTTTCTTACCTGTAGGCAAGGACTGGTAGCTGCCAAAGTTATAATAGGAAGTTTGTCTAATGAGCATGAAATAAAGGTGAAGGAAACTAGTTATATGCTTTAAATATATTAAAATATTTGGCTAAAAACCTGGATATCTCCCTCTCCACAATAAGTATGGTGGTTATCAATCAGGGTTAGGTCTTTAGGCTAAGACACTATATTCTTTGGAAATGTCTTGAGGGAGCTGCTCTTGCTTGTCTCTGTGGCTTTTTCTGTGTAGGCATTCATAGTTGACCAGCTGCCCTTCTGTTTGACACATTATTTCTTTATATATATGAATGACTTCCATCAGTTTGCAATCAAGCCTTGCTGACAAGGGAGCCATTCTGTCTTATTAAGATGCCACTGTATATCTCTGTTAATATTCATCTTATGTTAATTCAACAGTTTAACTCTCAAGGGTGATCTTAATTCTTTCATTTCTAAGTTCTATAAGTATGGCGTTGCTTGAGTGGGAGACGGTACATAATAGTCCGATTCTAGAATAATCCTGCTCTACCATTTACCACCTCTGAGCCAGTTTTACCATTTGCAAAATGAGGATTACAGTGGTATGTACTTCATAAGCTTGTTGCAAAAACTAAAAAAAAAAATACTGCAAAAGCTGTTAGTGCAGTACCTAGCACCTGGCACATAGAATGAACTCAATAAATGTTCTCTGTTATTGTTCTCAGAGTATATTTTCTTCAATTTTTTGTTTTAATATCAGGGTTAGGGCAGGGTTCAAAAGCCCCCAGAGCAAGATAGCAGGACATAATAAAGAAACTGCAAGTAATTCAGTATGGTTACAGCATAGCTGTCAAGGGGGATAAGCAGCTATCCAAATATAAAGCTGAAGAGATAGGTATGAACCTGGTCACACTAAGGAATTTTGACTTTATTTTGTATATATCGAAGGGGGGAATGGCACTTAAGAAATGTAATCACAAGATGCCAGTGTCAGATTTGTATGTTCAAAAATCATTTTCGCAGTAATGCCCAACATGGATTACAAGAGCCACTGGAGGCATGGAGCCAGTATGGAGTCTAATACAATAGCTTAGATCAGAGATATGAGGCTCTGAGTTAAAAGAAAGGGCGTGAGAGAGTTTGGGCTCCAGTAATAGCAGAGTAGGTTGTATCAGATAAGCCTTCCCACAGATAATGATAATAAACTCTAGATGAATCTCTTTAAAACTACTATTTGAAAAATGACCAACTACCTGAATGCATTGGAAATTTATTGAACAAAACCAGGCAGAAACTGGAAGAGATCTTACCCTTAAAAAGAAGAGAATCTCACAGGTTGAGACCCAGAATTCTATGTCCTATCCCCTGAGAACAATCTTCAATTCTTAAGTCACAGAATGGCTTGAATTCAAGCAGAAAGTCACATCATTTTTGTTTGAAGTGTCAGATAACAGAGTTTGGATTTGCCAGAGCAGCTGAGAATTGCAAAGGAAAATCTGGTGAAAAGGGACTGTGGAGAGAACAACTAAAATCCTTGATTAATCCTGAATTTCACATGCTTGGGGGTACTCCAAGGACCTAGCAGTAAACAACAGCTAGAGGACTAAAATTCCTGAACAGAGATTTTGTCTGCTGCCCACTGCAGGGAAGACAGAGTTTACACTTTGAGTACTGCCAAGTGAGAGGGGTAAATATCCCAAAGTTTCCATTGAAATCCCAGAAGACACTTGACATTGGAGTGGAGACTATTTCCAAAAATGAAGGGACTTACCTTAAGACAAAGGGCAAAACTGAAACAATTCCACCCTAAAAGAAAGTGTGAAACCACACCCCCCACACGTTCAATGTTATCAACCTGTGATTTATTTGTCCACTAGAACGAAATCACTCCTTAGAGGACAAAAAAAATCTACAGTCTCTACACTGTATAATCCATAAGGTCAAAGAAAATAAAAATTAATAGACGTGAAAAAAAAAACAAGAAAATGTGAGCTAATGTCAAGAGAAACCGAAGCCAGTATAAGCCAACCTGAGATGAGTCATATATTGGAATCGGTAAATAAGGACTTTAATGTTTTTTATAAGTGGGAAAGAAAAAAGATGGCTGTAATAATTGAACGAATAGAGAATCTCAACAAAAAATAGAAAATTTTAAAAATAGAAATAAAAGAAAATAAATGGGGAGGTCTGAGATGGCATAGACTCGTTTCTCCTGAACAAGATGATATAGATTCAATGATAAGATCAACCCAGGAAATAATACAAGGAGCAATCAAAAGAGAATTCTGAAAGATGGAAAGGGACCCCGGATTGGAGGAAAAGTCAACAGGACGATTTATAATTGAACCCTAAAGAAGAAGGTTACTCAAGCCTAATGTCTACTGATTCCCTACCTAGAAGCAAAAAGAGGCCCAAGTAGATTCACTCTTCCCCCAGATAGAATGGAAATCCTGATGACAACCCCAGGTGAAACTGGCAGCATCAACAAGGAAGATAAGTAGACAATAAAGGGCAAGAAGGAGTGTTTTTCCTCATCATGCCTGGTACTCCCATTGTCCACCAAAAGAAACTAGGTAGCTGGATGGCCTGGGCATCAGGGATTCCACCACAAGTGACTTAGAGCAGGAGGCACTCTTCATTCTTGTGGGTGGCCTGGTATAAACTCCTTCTGTCTACTCAGCATCACCAGCAGAAACCAGTGGAAGCCCCACAGCACCAAGTAAAACAAGTAGATAAAAATAGCATCTCACAAGAATATGCAATGGGAAAAAAAATCTCTTCAACAAATCATGTTGGGAAAGCAAGATAGCTACATGAAAAAGAATGAATCTAGACCACTTTCTTACACCATACACAAAAATACACTCAAAATGGATTAAAGGCTAGGGCATCTGGGTGGCTCTATCCGTTGAGTGTCCAACTCTTGATTTTGGCTCAGGTCATGATCCTAGGCTTGTGGGATTGAGTCCTGCATTCTGCTCTGCACCGAGCATGGAGGCTGCTTGAGATTTTCTTTCTCTCTCTGTCCCTTTCCCCTGCTCGTGGTCTCTCTGTCTCTCTGTCTCTCTCTCTCAAATAAAAAAAAATTGAAGAGCCTGGGTGGCTCAGTTGGCTAAGTACCCGACTTAGGCTCAGCTCATGATCTCATGGTTAGTGAGATTGAACCCCACATCAGGCTCTCTGATGTCAGAACAAAGCTGGCTTTGGATCCTCTGTCTCCTTCTCTCTCTGCCCTTCCCCTACTTGCTATCATGTGCTCTCTCTCTTAAAAATAATAAATAAACATTTTAAAAAATGGATTAAATGCCTAAATGCGATACCTGAAACCATAGAAATCCTAGGAGAGAGCACAGACAGTAATTTCTCTGACATCAGCTGTAGCAACGTTTTTCTAGATATGTCTCCTAAAGCAAGGGAAATAAAAGCAAAAACAAACTATTGAGACTATATCAAAACTAAAAGCTTTTTCACAGCAAAGGAAACCAACAAAACAAAAAGGCACCCTACTGAATGGGAGAATATATTTGCAAATGATATATCTGATAAGGGGTTGATATCTAAAATATATAATGAACACGCTTGACCTGTTGTAGAAAATAGAAGATGGCCATTATCTCAGTTTTAGTTCTCTCAGATGCAGACCCTGAGACAAGAATTTGAGTACAGGTGGTTTATTAGGAGATGCGGGGGATACCAGTAAGTCAGTGGGAAAATTGGTTAAGATAAGCAAAGATGCTATGATGAGGACCTGAGAACCATATAAGAAAAATATTGTTATATTGCATTATATTAAAATTGAGAACCTCTGTTTTTTAAAAGATATCATTAACAAGTAAAAATACAAGTCACAGAGTAGGTAGAGGTATTTATTTGCGTTACATACATCCAACAAAAGATTCTTATTATCTATGTATCTATGTATCTCTCTATCTAACTATCATCTTTCACATCAATAAGTAAAAGGAAGATAATCTAAAAGAAAATTTAAAATGGCCAACAAACATATGAAAATGTGCTTAACTTTATTAGTCATTATGGAAATTAAAACCACAATGTGATACTTATTCATATCTACTAGAATGGGAAAAATGCAAAAGAATAATAAAATTAAGTGCTGACATTTATAAAATTAAGAGGAACAATTATAACCCTTATATACTGCTAGGGTAAATTTGTACAAAGTATACAACACTGGAAAACTGGCTGGATAAACTAAAGCTCAATATATGTGTATCTTATCACTTAACATTTCCACTTCTAGGTATGTGCCCAATAGAAATTACATATATAGTCCATCAATAGACATGTATAAGACAAAAGACAATGTTTATGGCAACACTATTTGTAATTGCCCCAAACTGGAAACAACCCAAATGTCCATTGGCAGTTAAATGAATAAATAAATTATGTATTCACACTATGGGATACTATACAGCAATGAGAATGAATGGATTATTGATACACAGCACAACATGGATGGATGAATCTTGCAAGCACAATATTGGGTGAAATAGGCCAGACATGAAAGAGTACATACTATATAATCCCATTCTATAAAGTTCTAAAACAGATAAAATTAATCTATGATGTTAGAAGTTAGAATAGCATTACCTTTGGGAGATATCGACCAAGAACAGGATACAAGGTGGGAAAAGTTCTGGAGTAATGTTCTGTTTCTTGTTCTGGGTGCTGGACGTACTCTCTTTAAGAAAATTCATCAAGCCATACACTAAGATACATATGCTTTTCTGTTTATATTATACTTCAATAAAAATTTACATTAAAAATCGGCTTGGAAAATAGAAAAATGAGTGTGCTCCAGATTTGGATATGGAAAAATAAATTATGAGGGGACATTGATATTTCAACATTAAATTATTTGTTGTTTTTTTATGTTGTTGAAATTTTACCTTAAAATTGGCTGTTTAATAGCTTAAAGTTTGATGATATTAAAAGTAAATCCAAAGACAAAACTGCATAGGGCCTTTTTAAATGATAAATGTGATGATTGGTGGTGTACTTCTCATACAAACAAAAAAGGTCCAAAATAAACAAATCCCAAACCCTTCGATCTCTACTTGGCTAGTAATTCATAATCGCCTTCAGGGCATTCATAAAGCAGCATCAGGCCAGGGCTCTTCTTTTAGGCGTGGCTCCTGTTTTGGCTCTTTAGGATTTCACTTGGTTCCTTTTGAGCTCAACAGTGTATTTAAAGGGATATTTTTATCTTTTATACAGTGTTTATAGGTGTACTGTAGGAGGAAGTTATTGTCAGTATTTCTCATATATAATGTTGCCAGAAATGGAAGGTGTATTCCATTTTTATATTCTTATAACTTACAAGTTTGTCTCCCCTTACCTAAGGGATATCTCGTATATCCCTTCATATCTAAGAGATACCTCATATATCTTGTCTCACATCTTCACTTTGATATCTAATAGGCATCTCAAACATACTATGTTCAAAATAGAACTTTTGATTTTCCCCTCAAACCAGTTCCTCCTGGTCTTCTCAATCTCAGTGAGTTGTAGTACTATACACATACACACTAAGGCCAGAAATGTGGGTGTAACCCTAGTTGTCTCTTTTTCCTTATATCAGCACATTCTTACAAATCCACTCCAAATTATATATGTAATTCCTTCACTGCTTTTCACCTCACTATAGCCCATTTCTAAGACCCTACTGCCTCTTCTCCAGGCTACCTGCATAGACTCCTTACTTGTCTACCTGCTTCTACTCTTGACTCTTTCTGCACACAGAATGCACTGATTGTATCAGTCCTCAGCTTAAAATCTGCCCATACTCCTAGTATGAAACCCTAACTCCTTATCATGTCCTACAATGCCTAGACACTTTTCCAAAACTCAGAGAGGACTGGTTATGTAGATAGCACATGATCCTTCTGTAAATGGGGATCTGCTGCTCACTTCCAACAGATTGTCAGCTTGCCAGTTGAGGATTCACTGTTATCAGCTCTTTATATTTTTTCCCAAGAGAACTGGAAATCTAGGTTTAGATGTGAGAACTTCTGATTTTTAATTATCGGCAATTAAAAACAAAATTAAAATAAACACAAACAAGAAAAAACATTGTGCAGGCCAAATCATACTCCTTTTCCAGCCACTAATTTGTAATTAGCCTTGGTCCTAGGTGATCTGGCCCCTGGTTGACTCTCCAGCTGGCCCTTTTCCTGATTCTGCCCCCATGTTTACTAGGTATAGCAGACACTGTCAATCCCTTCTTATATCCCTTAGATATGTCATTTCAGTGCACTTTTACTTTCCATTGACCAATGTCTGCATCTTTGTGCTGCTTCTTCTGGAGATTTGGAAGGTCACTCTGCTCATGGAGAACAGCAATCAACCAATGACTCTGGAAGTTGAAGCATAAGTACTTCAACTCTCTTATTCCTTAAGTGGAGTTAATTCTTTCTGAGACAAGTTGTGCCCATTTCTAAGTGTTTCACTGAGGTATTAGGACTGTTACCCACTGTGTAGCTGGCTTATTAATATACCTTTTACCAGCTGCCTTTCTTTCACTGTGTCATTTTCCCACTGATTTACTGGAATTCCCCACATCTCCCAATAAACTACCTGTACCTAAATTCTTGTCTCAGGGTCTGCATCTGAGAGAACTAAAACTGAGATAATAGCCATCTTCCGTTTTCTCCAACAGGTCAAGCTTGTTCCTGCTGCAAGTCCTGCCTTTGCTGTTTCCTCTGCTTGCATGCTCTTCTCTCAGATGTTTGCATGCTTTATCCCTTTTTTTTGATGTTATTTCAGTTCAAAAATCACCTCTGAAGATAGGACATCTATGGCCACTCAAACTATAATAGTTCCTCTCTATTTTTCACTATCAGTTTTATTTTCCTGTGAACTTTTCACTATCTGAAATTATCTTGTTATTTACTTGTTCATATGTTTATTGTCTATTTACCCTCAAAGCCAGCTCCATGAGAACAGGAATCTTCTCTGACGTGTTCACTGCCCTATCATGAGTACAGGGCAGTAATCAAATGATCAAATGATGAATTTCCACAATTCTTGGGTTTCCCTTATTACTTATTTCCCTGATTCTCTGTTCTTAACCTGACCCTTAGGATGCCACAAAGTCAGAGCAGGTGGGCAAAGGGCTACCTTCCTATTGGTGGGTAACATGAATCCTTCTACCAGGTTTGTGTCTTTTTTTTTTTTATTAAATAACTATAAATTTTTTAAATTTTATAATAGTTTATTTTCAAATTGGTTTACATATAACACCCAGTGTTCATCCCAACATGTGCCCCCTTCAATGTCCATCACCCCCTCTCCCCCCTCCCCCATCCCCCTCACCCTCAGTTTTTTCTTAGTCTTTGAGAATCTCTTATGTTTTATCTCCCTCCCTCTCTGTGTCTTCTTTTCCTTTCCCCTCTTCCCCTCCCCCTGGTTTTTGCTTAGTCTCACAAAGTCCACCTATTCGTGGAAACATATGGTATCTGTCTTTTTCTGACTGACTTATTTCACTTAACACAATACCCTCCAGTTCCATCCATGTTGCTACACATGGCCAGATTTCATTCTTTCTCATTGCCACGTAGTAGTCCATTGTATATAAGTACCATAACTTCTTTATCCATTCGTCAGTTGATGGGCACTTGGTCTCTTTCCATGATTTGGCTATTGTCGAAACTGCTGCTATGAACATTGGGGTGCACGTGCTCCTATGCATCAGCATTCCTGTGTCTCTTGGGTAGATTCCTAGCAGTGCTATTGCTGGGTCATAGGGTAGCTCTATTTTCATTTTTTTGAGGAACCTCCACACCGTTTTCCAGAGTGGCTGCACTAGTTTGCATTCCCACCAACAGTGTAGGAGGGTGCCTACTTCTCCACATCCTCACCAGCATCTATAGTTTCCTGATTTGTTCATTTTAGCCACTCTGACTGGTGTGAGGTGGTATCGCAGTGTGGTTTTGATTTGTATTTCCCTGATGATGAGTGACATTGAACATCGTTTCAAGTGTCTATTTGCCATCTGAATGTCCTCTTTGGAGAAGTGTCTATTCATATCTTCCGCCCATTTCTTCACTGGGTTGTTTGTTTTTCGGGTGTGGAGTTTGGTAAGTTCTTTATAGATTTTAGATATTAGTCCTTTATCCGATATGTCATTTGCGATGATCTTTTCCCATTCCTTTGGTTGCCTATTCGTTTTGTTGGTTGTTTCTTTTGCTGTGCAGAAGCTTTTTATCTTGATGAGGTCCCAATAGTTCATCTTTGCTTTTAATTCCCTTGCCTTTGGAGACGTGTCGAGTAAGAAATTGGTGCGTCTTAGGTCAAAGAGGCTTTTTCCTGCTTTCTCCTCTAGGATTTTGACGGTTTCCTGTCTCACATTCAGATCTTTTATCCATTTAGAATTTATTTTTGTGAGTGGTGTAAGAAAGTGGTCTAGTTTCATTCTTTTGCATGTTGCTGTCCAATTCTCCCAGCACCATTTGTTAAAGAGGCTGTCTTTTTTCCATTGGATACATTTTCCCGCTTTGTCAAAGATTAGTTGGCCATATACTTGCGGGTCCATTTCTGAGTTTTCTATTCTATTCCATTGGTCTATGTGTCTGTTTTTGTGCCAAGACCATACAGTCTTGATGACCACCGCTTTGTGGTAGAGGTTAAAGTCTGGGATTGTGATGCCTCCCGCCTTGGTTTTCTTCTTCAGTATTATTTTGGCTATTCGAGGTCTTTTGTGGTTCCATACAAATTTTAGGATTGTTTGCTCTAGCTTTGAGAAGAATGCTGGTGCAATTTTGATTGGGATTGCATTGAATGTGTAGATTGCTTTGGGTAGTATTGCCATTTTGACGATATTTATTCTTCCAATCCATGAGCATGGGATGTTTTTCCATTTCTTTGTGTCTTCCTCAATTTCCTTCATAAGTTTTTTATAGTTTTCAGTGTAGAGGTCTTTCACCTCTTTGGTTAGGTTTATTCCTAAGTATTTTATGGTTTTTGGTGCAATTGTGAAAGGGATTAGCTTCTTTATTTCTCTTTCTGCTGCTTCATTGTTGGTGTATAGAAATGCCACCGATTTCTGTACATTGATTTTGTATCCTGCAACTTTGCTGAAATCATGAATCAGTTCTAGTAGGCTTTTGGTGGATTCCGTCGGGTTTTCCATGTAAAGTGTCATGTCATCTGCAAAAAGTGAAAGTTTGACTTCCTCCTTGCCAATCTTGATGCCTTTTATTTTGTTTTGTTGTCTGATTGCTGATGCTAAGACTTCCAACACTATGTTAAATAGCAGTGGCGAGAGTGGACACCCCTGTCGTGTTCCTGATCTCAGGGGGAAGGCTTTCAATTTCTCCCCATTGAGGATGATATTAGCTGTGGGCTTTTCATAGATGGCTTTTATGATGTTTAAGTATTTTCCTTCTATCCCGACTTTCTCGAGAGTTTTTATTAAGAAAGGATGCTGTATTTCGTCAAATGCTTTTTCTGCATCTACTGACAGGATCATATGGTTCTTATCTTTTCTTTTGTTGATGTGATGTATCACGTTGATTGATTTGCGAATATTGAACCAGCCCTGCAACCCAGGGATGAATCCTACTTGATCATGGTGGATAATTCTCTTTATATGCTGTTGGATTCGATTTGCTAGTATCTTGTTGAGAATTTTTGCATCCATATTCATCAGGGATATTGGCCTGTAATTCTCTTTCTTTGCTGGGTCTCTATCTGGTTTGGGAATCAGAGTGATGCTGGCTTCATAGAATGAGTACGGGAGTTTTCCTTCCATTTCAATTTTTTGGAACAGCTTGAGGAGGATAGGAATTAACTCTGTTTTAAATGTCTGGTAAAATTCCACGGGAAAGCCATCTGGTCCAGGGCTTTTATTTGCTGGGAGGTTTTTAATAACTGATTCCATTTCTTCACTAGTTATGGGTCTGTTCAAATTTTCTATTTCTTCCCGTTTGAGTTTTGGTAGCGTGCGGCTATTTAGGAAGCTGTCCATTTCTTCCAGATTGCCAAGTTTGGTGGCATATAATTTTTCATAGTATTCTCTGATGATTGCTTGTATATCTGAGGGATTGTTTGTAATTTCTCCCTTTTCATTCACGATTTTATCTATTTGAGTTCTCTCTCTTTTCTCTTTGAGAAGCCTGGCTAGAGGTTTGTCTATTTTGTTTATTTTTTCAAAGGACCAGCTTTTGGTTTCATTGATCTGTTCCACTACCTTTTCTGTCTCCATATGGTTAATTTGTGCTCTGATCTTTGTTATTTCTCTCTTTCTGCTGGGCTTGGGTTGCTTTAGTTGTTCTGCCTCTAGTTCCTTTAGGCGTGCTGTTAGAATTTGTGTTATTGATTTTTCTTGTTTCTTAAGATGGGCCTGGATTGCAATATATTTCCCTCTCAGGACTGCCTTTGCTGCGTCCCAGAGCATTTGGATTGCTGTATTTTCATTTTCATTTGTTTCCATGTATTTTTTAATTTCTTCTCTGATGGCTTGGTTGACCCAGTCATCTTTTAGTAGGTTATTTTCCTAGGCGCCATGTTCTTGGATATTTTCCAGGCTTTCTCCTGTGGTTGATTTCAAGTTTCAAAGCATTGTGGTCTGACAGTGTACACGGTATGATCTCAATTCTTTTATATTTATTCAGAGCTTCCCTGTGCCCCAGAATGTGGTCTATCTTGGAGAATGTACCGTGTGCAGTTGAGAAGAACGTAAATTCCTTTGCTTCTGGATGAAGGACCCTAAAGATGTCTGTGAGGCCCATCTGTTCTAATGTATCGTTCAGGGCTATTGTTTCTGTGGAGATTTTCTGTTTTGTGGATCTATCCAATGCTGAGAGTGGAGTGTTGAGATCCCCTACTATTAGGACATTTTTATCGATGAGGTTGCTAATGTTTGTAATTAGTTGTTTTACAAATTTGGGTGCCCCCGAATTCGGTGCGTAGATATTTACAATTGTTAGCTCTTCCTGCTGGATGGTCCCTGAGACTATTATATAATGTCCTCCTTCATCTCTTATTACATCGTTCATTTTAAAGTCTAATTTGTCTGATATAAGTGTGGCTACTCCGGTTTTCTTCTGGCTTCCAGTAGCATGGTAGATAGTTCTCCATCCCCTCACTTTCAATCTGAAGGTGTCTTCAGGTTTAAGATGAGTTTCTTGAAGACAGCAAATAGACGGGTCTTGTTTTTTAATCCATTCTGTTATCCTATGTCTTTTGATTGGCACATTTAGTCCATTTACATTCAGTGTTAATATTGAAAAATATGGGCTTACAGTCACTGTATTATCTGTAAGTTTCATGTTTGTAAGGCTGTCCCTGGCAGTTTGTGTTCTTTGCAACCTTGCCTTCATAGAATGCCCCTCAGGCTCTCTTGCACTGCTGGCTTATTTGTGATAAATTCTTTCAGTTTTTGTTTGTTGGGAAAAACCTTGATCTCTCTTTCTATCCTTAATGACAGGCTAGCCGGATACAGAATTCTTGGTTGCATGTCCTTCTTGCTCATCACATTGAAGATATCCTGCCATTCCTTTCTGGCTTGCCAAGTTTCTGTAGATAAGTCTGCTACTACCCTTATATGTCTCCCTTTGTATGTTAGGGTTCTTTTGTCCCTAGCTGCTTTCAGGATTCTCTCCCTATCTTTGTATTTTGCCAGCTTCACTATGATGTGCCGTGCAGAAGGTCTATTCAAGTTACGTCTGAGGGGAGTTCTCTGTGCCTCTTGGATTTCCATGCCCGTTTCCTTCCTCATGTTGGGGAAGTTCTCAGCAATGATTTGTTCAAGAACCCCTTCTATTCCTTTCTCTCTCTCTTCTTCCTCTGGGACTCCTATGATACGGATATTGTTTCTTTTGAGTGTATCGCTCAGCTCTCAAATTCTCCTCTCCTGTTCCTGGATTAGCTTCTCTCTCTTTTTATCTGCTTCCTCTCTTTCAATGATTTTGTCTTCTAATGCACTAACTCTTTCCTCTACCTCTTCAATCCGTGCTGTGGCTGCTTCCAGTTTCCCCTGTATTTCTTCCAATGTCTTCTTTAATTCTTCCTGACCGTTTTTAAGGTCCTTGAACTCTGCCGCGCAGGGCCCCTTGCATTCATCTAAGCTTTTTTCAAGGCCAGCAATTAGTTTTATGATTATCATTCTATATTCATGTTCTGTTATGTTGCTTATATCTGTTTTCATTAATTCTTGAGCTGTCACTGCTTCTTGTAGATTCTTTTGAGGAGAATTCTTCCATCTCGTCATTTTGGCTGGATGTGTTTTGGATTGTTTCTTGAAGTTGCCCTGGAAAGGAAAACAGACTGACAGACACACAGGACACAGAAATACTCAAACGTACCGACAAATGGTCCAGACAAGCAGTTCACAACAGAAAAAAGAATAACAAGTGACTCTCTGAGGGCAATGTCCTGAAGTAACAGCTACACGTTAAGGACAGGGTATGTAGTGTGCTGGTGGCAGAGCATATATAGACAGAATAATGACTGGTGCAGGGAGAGGAAGGAAATGGACTTTGCCCCTGTAGAGCGACTAAAGGGTTTAATCCAGACTGATAGAAATCTGAATAAGGACAGGTGCAAGGGAAAAGGAATAAAGATCGATGTCGTCTAGATGAACTTATACGGCCTGGTTATTCCAGAAAAAGGGCTAGGGAAGTAAAGAAGAGATTGTAGGACATGTCCTCAAAGAGTGGGTAAAAAAAAAAGAAAAACAAAAACAAAAATAAAAAAATGTTTAAGCCAGTCAGTGCCCTGAATAACCAGCTCAGGGATGGAGATCGGTAGGAATGAGAAAGGGAGGGATAAATTTAAAAAGAAGAAATGACTGGAGGTCCTCCAGGCAGCAATCTCCACTTGGCATCAGTCGCTCCTGCTGATAGGTTGGGAGGGGCGTGGTTTATTGTAGGCGGGTCCCGCCTCCACTGCTGCAGGGATGGCTTTTGGGGTGACTTCCTGGCTTGTGAGACAACAATGGCGTCTCTCCAGACCCGCGCCACCAGTCCTGGAGGCTTTATTCGCCCCTTTATTTCTGTTCTTTCTCCACCGCCAACGCCCGCCTAGTGTGGTTCACTGGACGGTGACCCGGCCGTGTCCGAAGGAGCCGCCGCCTGGGGCTGCCTGGGTCCCTGCTGCCAGTCTCAGCGGCGGCGTGCTTGCCCAGAGGCGCTGGGCGAGGGTGGCGCGGTGAGGCGGCCGTCTGCCACCCCCGATTTCGTTATAATTGTGCCGGGGTTAGAGGTGTTCGGCTGGTAGCGCCGCCTGCGTCCCCGCTGCCAGTCCCCGCGGCACGCGCGTCCCCGCGGCTCAGGACGGGGTTGGCGCAGTGGCAAACAGCGGGTAGTGCTGCTGTTTGCCACTGAAATTCTCTTCAAAAGCCCTGCATTTAGGGGCTAGATGGTAGCGGTCTCACCCACTCTGGCCCTCTCATTTAGATGTTGTTCCATCGGCACTTTCCCAGCTATCTCCGAAGACGCTCACCCTCCCCTCAGCTCAACTTCTCGAGTTCGAGTTCCTTTTATCTGACCCAGATTAAACTCACGGTTTAGCTGGGCCGTGTCTGTTTTCGCCTTCGTTCCTTGTTAGCTGTAGCACCTTTTCCTCCCGATTTTTGGAGTTGAGAGAGACTATGGTTTCAGTTGTCCCCGTTTAAAGGGCAAGCGAAATACTGGAGCCCCCTACTCCTCTGCCATGTTGCCCCTCCTCCTAGGTTTGTGTCTTTAGAAGTGCCCATGAGTATATTTCAGCTGTGAATCCTTTTCTTCTAAGTATTAGTTATATCTTTGATTTTTTTACTTCTTTGTATTAAAAATCCTAATTTGTTTTGTTTTCTGCTCTCACTTTTTATACTGGCATATTGACAGTTGAAGCTAGAAGCACCATTCCCGATTTCCTTCCTGGTCATTTTCTTCTACAAATCACTGGGTGTCTCTCACTATTATTTTTCTGTCGCTGACATGTCTGCTGTTGTCTATAGTATCTGGCCTTATGGTCTGATATGGGCATGTTTTGTACCCCACCCCCATTTCCAGTTAAAGTCATCTTGATCAGATCGGCAAGTCTCCAGGCAACCACATTCTTCCCTAGTGAGATGCACTCAATCCTTAGCCAAAAGCCTATCATTTCAGTATCCTAAGACATCATCCCAAAAAAAAATAAATAAATAAAACCCACCAAAACCCCCCAAAAAACAAAAAAAGACAAGCAAACCAAAAAAACCCAACAAACAAACAAACAAAAAAAAACACAAAAAACCACAAATCTGCACAGCTCGAACCTTCCCCTGCATCTCCAGCTGTGCTGGCTGCAGCCACCTCTACCCCTGGCCTCAAGGGACCTCTGACCTCCCAGGCTAGCCTTGCAGCAGCTGAGATGGTAGACAAATCCTATTTCCTTCAGTTCAAATGAGACAATATTGGAATTTCTTAAAAGGAAATTTGCGAGGAAACCAAGTGAAAAACAAACCAGAGAGAGGGAAGGAGAGAGGGAGAAAAAACACAAAAACTTAGGAAAAGATACTTTATAGAGTCTCAATTCCTTATCCTCAGATAACTATACTCTGACTACAGATTAGCTCAGCTGGAACAGCTAACAGGGCACACAGGATATGAGAATATATCCTTCAACATTTTCACAAAGAGGTCATCGAGATGGGGCAGTGGAGAAACTTGCAGGAAGGCAGAAAGAGTCTTTGTCTGTCTAGACTTTTATTTCATGAAAATGGTACCTGAGGAAGTGTGTGGGTTACTCCATTAGTTTTGGGAGAGGCAGGAAACCCCATTTACCAGCTCTTCTTTCCCTGGAAGCTGCCTACAACCTTGCTTAACTTGTTTACTGGTTTAATAGGTTTTTTTAGTGGATTCTTTAGGATTTTCTATATACAAGATCATGTCATCTGCATATAGAGGTAGTTTTACTTTTTTCCCAATCCGCATGTCTTTTATTCTGTTTTCTTGCCTAATTTCCCTAGAACTTACACTAAAGTGTTGAAAAGAATTGGCAAGAGTGAATATTCATGTCTTTT